>CM069930.1:3538942-4738942 GCA_036172225.1 Cryptocoryne crispatula var. balansae | reverse complement strand
GAGGACCGTTGTCTTTCGTCCATTTCAAGTCTCAAACACATGGCCGTTGGCAACCCCTCCTCCAGGAGGACCGTTGTCGTTCGTCCATTTCAAGTCTCAAACATATGGCCGTTGGCAACCCCTCCTTGAGGAGGACCGTTGTCGTTCGGTTCATTTCAAGCCTCCAACACATGGCCGTTGGCAACCCCTCCCCGAGGAGGACCGTTGTCTTTCGTCCATTTCAAGTCTCAAACACATGGCCGTTGGCAACCTCTCCCCAAAGCGGACCGTTGTCGCTTGGTTCAATGAAAAACTCAAAAGAACATGGCTGACAACAACCTCTCCCGACTAAATTTATTCAAGCCGTTTGGTCCAGGCATACATTGAAACATTTGGACTAAGCAAGAATCATTGAACCGGCTCATCCTTTTTGAAGTCCAAACAATCACCATCAAGGAAAAAATCACATCAAGATCTGTCAATTCGGTCAATCCCCGATCAGGAAGTACCGATTGGTGGAGGAAAGAGAAACCCCCAACGATTGGTGGAGGAAAGAGAAACCCCCAACGGTTGGTGGACGAAAGAGAAAACTCCCAACTGACCATCAAGGCCCGCCAACTCGGTCAATCCCCAATCGGAAAATACCGACTGGCGGATGAGAGAGAAACCCCCAACGGTTGGTGGAGGAAAGAGAAAACTCCCAACGGACCATCAAGGCCCGCCAACTCGGTCAATCCCCAATCGGGAAATACCGGCTGGCGGATGAGAGAGAAACCCCCAACGGTTGGTGGAGGAAAGAGAAAACCCTCAACGGACCATGAAGACCCACTGATTCGGTCAATCCCCGATCGGGAAGCACCAGTTAGTGGATAAGAGAGAAAGTTCCCAACGGCTCACCCAAAAAAAATCTCAAATTTCATCAACTCGGCTTGCTCCCAAACGGGCAAGGCCGATGAAAATTTCAAGGCCCATTAATCCGGTTAATCCCTGATCGGGAAATACCGGGTAGTGGATGAAAATTCCAAGACCCATTAATCTGGTTAATCCCCGATCGGGAAATACCGGATAATGGATGAAAATTCCAAATCCCATCAAATCGGCTCGCTCCCAAATGGGCAATGCCGAGAAACAAATTTCAAGGCCCATTAATCTGGTTAATCCCCGATCGGGAAATACCGGGTAATGGATGAAAATCCCAAATTCCATCAACTCGGCTCGCTCCCAAACGAGCAATGCCGACAAACAAAATTTCAAGGCCCATTAATCCGGTTAATCCCTGATCGGGAAATACTGGGTAGTGGATGAAAATTCCAAGACCCATTAATTCGGTTAATCCCCGATCGGAAAATACCGGATAATGGATGAAAATTCCAAATCCCATCAAATCAGCTCGCTCCCAAATGGGCAATGCCGAGAAATAAATTTCAAGGCCCATTAATTCGGTTAATCCCCGATCGGGAAATACCGGGTAATGGATGAAAATTTCAAGGCCCATTAATCCGGTTAATCCCCGATCGGGAAATACCGGATAATGGATGAAAATTCCAAATCCCATCAACTCGACTCACCCCCAAACGGGCAATGCCGAGAAACAAATTTCAAGCCCCATTAACCCGGTTAATCCCCGATCGGGAAATACCGGGTAATGGATGAAAATTTCAAGGCCCATTAATCCGGTTAATACCCGATCGGGAAACACCGGGTAATGAATGAAAATCCCAAATTCCATCAACTCGGCTCGCTCCCAAACGAGCAATGCCGACAAACAAAAGTCCAAGACCCATTAATCCGATTAATCCCCGATCGGGAAAATACCGGGTAATGGATGAAAAACCCCAAATTAATCAACTCGGCTCGCTCCCAAACGAGCAATGCCGACAAGCAAAAGTCCAAGACCCATTAATCCGGTTAATCCCCGATCGGGAAAATACCGGGTAATGGATGAAAAACCCCAAATTCATCAACTCGGCTCGCTCCCAAACGAGCAATGCCGACGAACAAAGTCCAAGACCCATTAATCCGGTTAATCCCCGATCGGGAAAATACCGGATAATGGATGAAAAATCCCAAATTCCATCAACTCGGCTTGCTCCCAAACGAGCAATGCCGACAAACAAAATTTCAAGCCCCATTAATCCGGTTAATCCCCGATCGGGAAATACCGGGTAATGGGTGGAAAGTCCAAGGCCCATTAATCCGGTTAATCCCCGATCGGGAAATACCAGGTGATAGATGAAAATTTCAAACACCATCAAATCGGCTCGCTCCCAAACGGGCAATGCCGATGAGCAAAATTCCAAGGCCCATTAATCCGGTTAATCCCCGATCGGGAAATACCGGATAATGGATGAAAATTTCAAATCCCATCAACTCGACTCACCCCCAAACGAGTGATGCCGAGAGCCAAAAATCATGAAGCCCCGTTAAGTTGGTCAAGTCCCACTTCAGGAAAATACCGCTAACGGATGATGAAGACCCGTTCGGTCGACCAAGCCTCATTCCGAGGAAATGTTGCCTAATGGATATCAAATTAGTCAAATCATGAAGCCCCGTTAAGTCGGTCAAGTCCCACTTCGGGAAAATACCGCTAGCGGATGATGAAGACCCGTTAGGTCAACCAAGCCCTATTTCGGGCAAATGTTAGCTGGCCCTAAAGCTCATTCAAGAAAATACATGTATAAAAGAAACAAAAGTCAAGAAAGTTGGCGTGTATATTCATTCAATCAAGAAAAAGAAAGATTGAACATACGATCATTTTTCAACATTCAAATTCGTCTTGCAGATATGTTGTTATGGCAGTTAATCAAGGGTTACTGAGTCGTCGCTCGGTGTAATTAACATCGAATCCATTCGTGGATTGGTGGAGAGAGGTCCGATCAAATTCAAAGAACTCACTACAACCTCGCTAAATATGTATGTCAAAAAAAAGAGAAGAATCAGGCCGGAAGCAATGTTGCTGTTATCGTCAAAAAGGGATGTCCGCGCCACAACAAACAAAAATCATCCATACATATACCTATATATACATATTTTTAAACGATGGATGAAGTAAATCGCAAGGTTCGAACACACACATATGCGAAGTTACGTAAGCACATTTACATGCATGCAAGCAATATATAATATATCTATACTTGTATGTATTCTCTTAAACCTAAAGCTTTGCTTTAGCCTAATAGTTTAATGAAAATGAGCCACTTTAAACTCCAAACTAAACCATGTCTAACTTGCTTCCTAGTTGAATGGTCTTTAATAAGATAGGGCACCATCCTACTAGGGTTGAGAAAAACAAGGTATAAACTATGAAAGCCGAATATGCTCAGCTTTTAAAATTCAAACTATTTACCAAGAACAAAGAAAGGCAAAGAGAAAAGGGGTGATAGCAGCTCTACCTGAAGGATTGTATATATACTAGCCAAAGAGCCAAACTTCAAACCCAGTACAAAGAAGCATGGAATTTCAAGATCAGGTGAGATTCTCGGCATCTGATGACTGCCAAAATCTGAGGGACCCAAAAACAATTTGTGAGGGCTCCAAAGGGGGTGACGAAGCTACTGGAGAGGGGCAGTAGATTCACAACTTAAGGTGCAGATCCTGCGATACTAGCTGCTGCCAGCTCCAAGAATCCAGAGTGGGCAGCCCTTCTTCACCAGCCGATCCCACCGCCCACCAGTGGTTGTCTTCGTCCCTTTAAGATAGTGGCTCTGCTCAGTCTCGTTACTCCAGCCATCCTGAGTGAGATTGAGACCACAATTGCATAATCGATCATTCCAGATCAGATTGGCCCCTGTCAATCCAAATTTCGCATAGAAGGGCGGATCTGGCGCCAGCTGCCAGAAGAATCAATTCAGCTCCTTGAATCGGCCGATTCTCTAAGGATCAGATCAGGAATCGGCTGTTCTAGCCAATTCTCTGGGACTTAACTAAAAAATTGGAATTTTGCTTAAGAAAAACCTAAAAACTGGAATCATGTTTGATTTGGATGGAATCGGGGTCGGAATTGACTCGAAACACTGCCGTCACAGCGCTGTGCCACCACAGTAGTCTTCACCCTACAAGATGGACCTGGTAACTCCAAATCTAGTGACTTAACCGCCATATCGGGTCTCAATATCGGGTCACAAGACCTGACCAGTTGGTGGATCTATTGGGTACCAGTTGGGTGGAGAAGACCGCTGCAGTGGCGCAGGGCCACCGTGGTGGTGTGTCACCAGTGGCATTTTGGGCCATTTTGGGGCCAATTTCAGCCCCAAAATGGCCTAGATCCGATTGGAATCCGATCTAGGCCTATAAAATGTATTGTTTTATGGTTTTTTTAATGTATGATTCTGGACCGTTTTTCTCTGGGAGGATTGGCCCGGATCGGATTGGTACCCACCAATCCGCGTCCCGATTCCTATTCTGCGATATTTGGTTGAGACGGCAATCCTTGAGAAGAAGCCATAGGAAGAAAGATTTTTATCTCTGCTTATTCTTGAATGGAAAAGATGGTAGTATGAAATGTTGATCAGCCTAAAAATAAGATGCCAGTATGCATAAGGTGTACCTCTCTTTTTAAAATTCATCAGTAGAAGCATATTCTTTGTTAAAAATTCTATTATTTTGGACCAACACCAACCGAAGTATCCTTAGGTATGCTAGTAGTAAATACATATCAATATAGGTACAGTTCTTACCTCGCCCGGATTAATATAATGTCTCTGACACTTTAACTGGCTTAAAAAGATGTTCCAGACTGTTTGAAGATCTCTTGTTGGATTGAATGACATAACAAGATACCACTGAATGTTCGAAAAATGCAGTTGTTGTTCTTGTTCTTTCTTGCATTTGAAAGTTTATACAAAAAATACATTCTACAGTGCATGGAATGCGGGATCGCGACCCGGTCGGTTTTTGGGCCGACCGACCCTGTCCTGACCCCGTGGTTGTTTTAAATTTTTTATTTTTTACTTTTTTTTGCAACCCCGCCCGACCCTGACCCGACCCCTGACCCCACCTATCTTGCTACTGTGTACCTACATATTGATACTATGATCATGTTATCATTTGTTATATCTTCATTTAACTAAAGGAAAAATGTTAACCTTGTTTGCTTCTTGCAAGTAATAACCATGCATCAGCATCCTAATCCTCCGTCAGTTTGTTTGTGATATCCCACAAAACCATTTAATTTGTTGCGCCGCTCTTGCTTATGTTTCCCTTATCAGGAATTTACCTCAAGGAAGCAACCATGAAAAGAGATCATCGCCGGCGTTAACACCGAATGATATTATTTTTCAGTGTAATTTTAGCAATTCAGATTTAACAGCAAAGATTCCAGGAGAAAACTCGAATGATATTATTTTTCATATATATAATTATAAATGTAAAAAATAACACGAGTGGTAAATATCTGGCTTATGTTTGCTTGCTGTGTTTTTGAACATTTTAGTTAGATTCTTTCTTTAGATTAATATAGAACTAGAAGATTCTGTTATGCGGAAGTATTAAACTAAATTTTCTCTCAGCTTTTTGGTTTAGTGAACACTTTGCTAGAGAACTCCAGAAAAACAGCTGAAAAGGATCTCTCCATTCATCGTTATGAAGTTATTCCCTTGTCTCCAAATAGTGGTTTAATTGAGTGGGTTCCGAATTGTGACACCTTACACCAGCTAATAAGGGAATACAGGGAGGCAAGGAAGGTATGTTTGCCTAAGCTTGCATGAAGTTTTTTGTCTCTATGTTTTCATATAAATTTCTGTTGCCAGATATTTGTAAACCAAGAGCTCAGGATTATGCAAGCTTTCGCTCCAGATTATGACCGATTACCCCTCATTGCTAAAGTTGAAGCCTTTGAGCATGCTTTACATAGCACAGAAGGAAATGACTTAATGAGGGTGGGTCACAACTTTTCATCCATTACATATCCATTCTTTAGTGCATGACTTAGTAGAATTTCTAGTTATTATGCCTTTGTCTGTGCTACTAGGTTCTTTGGTTAAAAAGTCGAACATCTGAAGTTTGGCTTGATCGTCGAACAAATTACACCAGAAGCTTAGCTGTCATGAGCATGGTACATATTTATACTTAATATTATTTGCATGTTCCTTTCAGTTTTGTTTTTCAGTCCATCTCATGAAACTCCTTTTAGGTTGGTTACCTTCTTGGATTAGGTGATCGACATCCCAGTAACCTTATGCTTCATCGTTATAGGTACTTTTTCTCTTATACTTTCTTCAAATAATTAACAATAATGAGGTTGAAATGCATGTTTTGTTAAACTTGAAATTTTTCTCCTTGCAGTGGTAAAATCTTGCATATTGATTTTGGAGACTGTTTTGAGGCTTCAATGAATAGAGAAAAGTTTCCAGAAAAGGTCTGTACTCAAAACATCTGGTTTTTTTGTGAATATTCAATTGAAGCACACTTAAGGATTCAAAATTTATCCTGCAGGTTCCTTTTCGTTTGACCAGGATGTTGGTTAAGGCTATGGAAGTAAGTGGTATTGAAGGAAACTTCCGTTCAACCTGCGAAAATGTGATGCAAGTTCTCCGAACAAATAAGGATAGCGTTATGGCAATGATGGAGGTTAAAAGAAATTTTTAACTTCACCCATGATATTTTGCCTTTAGGATTCCGGTTTGTCTTATGTTCTCCATCCTGACATCAATAATGCTTGTACTTTCTACCTTTCTATCTCTTCCAGGCGTTTGTGCATGATCCTCTTATAAATTGGCGACTTTTTAACTTCAACGAAGTTCCTCAAATGTCAAACCTTGGAAATGCACATATCCACCCAGTTGTAAACGGTGATGAGTACGGTAAAGAGCTACCTCAGCCTCTTCGATGTGCCAGGGAGAGGGAGCTACTTCAGGTGTTCTGTCTATTACCTATTTCTCCTATCTAGCTTGATTCTTGAAAAGTATTATTTTAATCGTATTCACATATTTAATTTTTTTCTGTTATTTGATGTCTAGGCGGTCAACCAACTTGGCGATGCCAATGAAGTCCTTAATGAGCGTGCAGTGGCTGTCATGGCACGTATGAGCAACAAATTTACTGGACGGGACTTCTCTTCAGGACCATCCGTATCAGGAACAGGACGTTCTACCCAACAGATGGCAGACCAGAGTACGCTTCTCTCTGGGGATGCATGTGAAGTTGATCATGGGTTATCAGTGAAACTTCAAGTTGAAAAGCTAATTATACAAGCAACTTCACCTGAGAACCTCTGTCAAAATTATGTTGGGTATGTATGGGAAACTTACTTTTTGATGCTAATTTGTTCGATACATAGTTGTTTAGACAGATGTCGCCTAGATGCCAAGGCACTTTTGCCCGGGCACTTTTTGGGGAGCCCAAAGGGCACCAGCTGGCCGATTTTTCCATTTACTGATTCTTCTTTTTGGTCTTTCTTTATCCCAGGTGGTGCCCGTTTTGGTGAGCCTAATCAGTTTTTTTTTTTTGGTGTTCATCAGGTTGTAAATGTAATGTATATAGCCCTTCTAAATCTGTTGTAATTTACAGTGTTTACACGGCCAGAAAGCATTTTGTAATTATCGACGCTGTTAATAGGTGAATCTTGATCATGTATGTTTTTATTCCTTGTAGATTTTTTTAAATTTTCTGCAAGTAATTTGAATTATTTGGAGTCCATCCAAACTTCTTCGGGTTGCAAACGAGCTGATACCCCTGACAAGTAGGTCGAGCTGGGCTCATTCAAACATCGGCCGAATCCTCTGTTTCCGGATGTGGCCCATCAGCTAGTTGGCGCTTTGCCATTAGCAGCTCTATATAAGAAGCTTTAAAGTATTCCTTAATACATAGCGACAAAAATATAATGGTTTTAACACAGTAATAAGCAATTTTCTAGGAGAATGATATCAGGTTCATTTAAGGGCATCGTCTATGTAAATGCTCCTATCCAGCCTTGGGTTAGGCGAACAGCAAAAAGGTAATTAAACCGATCTTCAAGTCTTCGTATAAGTTCAGTGTTATCCCTTTCTACGTGCAACACCTGAGAATATCAATCGCAAAGGTTAAAACAAATGTCGTTGTTTTTTTTAAACTCTGTAGAATTGTTATGATGTCCAGTTCGGAGTACCATCCAATTGTTCTGGGTAGCTGGAGGCCTCAAGAATGTCTGGGCAAGAGATGATTGATCAGATACTGATTATATAATTTATACCCTATTTGGTAACTGCGTTTAACACATCTATCGCTGTCAATTTGGTTAGGGTATCAAATATGATACCCGTGTCAATATGATAATTCATATAAATGAACGCTTGTGTTGCATGTCATTGATGGGTGAACACATATGGATGATTTACAACATTATTGGTTTCGAAATTGACAGCGATAAGGAATGTTAAACATGGTTACCAAATTGGTCACCCACGTAGGGAAAAGAGCTCTGTTTCACGCGAGGGTGTTCATGGTTTGGTTTGACAGACGTCAAGGGTTTTTCTAATTGAGCCTGGTTGTCCACCCAACCCAAAATGAATCGAGCCGATTCTAATTTGGCTCGGTTCAAAACATAATTAAATAAAAAAAATACAAGCCAAAATATTTTTTTTTAAAAAAAGTACAAGTAACAGTATCTAGTTCGGTTCGTCGGGTTGAACAACATCATCTAATGCATTCAGGTGGGGTGGTCGGTGGAAAAACCCTGTGATCTTTGGGCAATGCTTGATGGCCGGATCTCGGAGCATGACCCTTCAGATTGAAATACCCCATTGTTTACTGCTAATTAAAGAAAATAATTGTCGACTATTTTATCTTACAAGTTTGACAACATGTCGTCTTCGGGTGGTAAACATGTTTGGTGGTGTCCCCCACTCTGGTTTTTTAGTTCTTTACGCCCGGTTTGATAACATTATTAAGTATCTGTCGTTATTAATTTTAAAATCGATATTGATAAAAAATTATTTAGAGATGTTGAGTTAATTGTATAGATTTAAAATTTGTAGTATAAACAATATTACGTGATACAATTGTATTACTTTTGATATTGATATTCTAACATTTAAAAATATTAATATCGATATCGATAGATAGGATAAAATAACGGTACGTGTGTAATGTATCGGTTGTTTCTACAATTTCAACCAGATAAAAAAAAATCTTATTCTCAAATAAGTAAGTAATTAGTTTTTTCTCTCTTACCTTACTCGGAGAGTTCGCTGTTGACATGGTCAGTTGTTTGATGACGTATTTACGTATTTATCTAGTTGCCCAAAGTCAACGCCAGCGTTTAATTGGGGGGATGACGTGGAGAATGCACGTCCTCCGGGCCCCACTTCTTCGTGTGCGCGTCCAGCACGTCTCCCTTATTTTCTTCTGCGCCGCGGCGCATTGCGCCCTCCTATTTTCTGATCAAGCATTTCCTGGGCTCACTGCGCCCGAACCTTGTGCTTCGGCACCACGCTTCCCCCCTTCCCCTATAAAAGCCCGAGCCCGCTCCGAGCTCCCCCTGAAACCCCCTCGGTTTCTCTCGTCGCTTCCACCATGAGCTACTACAACAACCAGCAGCAGCCGCCTCCCGTCGGCGCTCCCCCGCCCCAAGGTAGGCCCCGGCCGATCTCCTCTTATGCCTTCCGTCCGCCTCCTCCCTCGACGCCGATGTGAGACGATGCCGGCGAGCAACCGATGTTTTGTTTCTGCGTGTCGTCGTCAGGGTATCCGCCGGAGGGCTACGCGAAGGACGCCTACCCGCCGCCGCCGCCGGGATACCCCCCGCAGGGCTACCCGCCGCAAGGATACGCGCCGCCGCCGCCGCCGCAGTACGTGCAGCCACCCCCCGAGAAGAAGAACAGCTCCTCTTCCTTCCTCCAAGGATGGTAAGCACCTCGAAACCCTAGATCTCCTCCTTGCGCAGGCGCGTCCTTCTCTTGTCTTGTTTCTTGGAAGGGCGGCGGAGGAGGATTTAAAGTCCCGCCCCACCGCCCACGGTGGTTGCGGACGCGTTGTTGGGCTTCTTACATAAACATATAAAAGAAAAAAAAAATAGTAAATTATCTCGTTGACTTTTTAATGGACATGTCATTTTTGCCGTAAACGTTTTATTTTTTTATTTTTTTTCCTTCCAGTGATTGGGACTTGTTGTGCAGTATGACCGAAACAATCGTTTTATCAGGCGGTAATCAAAAAAAAAGAGCAGAGAATCTCTCTTTGGTTCGCCTGGGCTTGGTTTGGAATACAAACTCAAAAACTAATAATTTTAGAAAATATTTAATTAATTTGATTAGATTTTTTTTTGAAAAAAAATTACAGGCAACCAAAGGAGGATCGTTGTTTTCATTTTCCCCGAAAATAGTATTCCTGGAAAATTTTCCCCTTAGTTTTGGTTTTACATGAACCCAAATGAACCCTAAATGGATTTGGCAGCCATGGTCGCATTGCCCTTGCGAGCTATGCAAAGAAATGGAATGTACCAAGCCTCTTACGTTGAATATGACTTTCAGATATCTTATTTAATTGCTTGTATTATAATATTTTTAGTTACATAGCTCCTAAAAATTAATTGTTAAATTAAATTTGAAACGATTATGTCAATCTCCGATTATTAATAAAAAACATCTTTTATTTAATGAAATAAGCTTTTGTCAACCAGCATAGATTTTAAATGAAATATGTCGAAGCAAATTACTGGTATCAAAATTGACGATATTTATTTAAAAAGAATATATTTTATTTAACAAGATCCACCGTTGAGCGGCGAATGCCAAAATCCCGATTTTGGCCAACCCGACCTGATTCATCTTATCTGGACATACATTTTACGTGTGACCAAGTATGACTGAAAACGTTCTCGGGAAAAATACCTGCATGCAGCAATGTTTTCAAGACGAACAAACAGACCCAAGTCCTTTCATTGATTTCTTTTCGACGAGACGCATGAATATACCTTTCTATCCACGTATAAATGTGCTCAGAATGAATTTTGGTTCGCAGCCTGGCCGCTCTCTGCTGTTGCTGCGTCTTGGATGCTCTCTTTTGAAGATGGATGGCCTATATATAATATGGTCTTCAACTTGCCCAAAGGAAGTGTATCTTTTTCAATTTTCTGCCCATCTTTCTTTGTTTTCACATTTGAAGGACGAAAATCCAACTTCTTGTTCGTGATGGTGCTGGCGCGATGGCAAGAAATGGCTCCTCCCGATCAGAGCCCCATCCGTATGAACATGCCTTGCATCTGTGTGATGTAGTAGGGTCTCGTTTTAACGGTTGTATTGTATGCTCATGTTGATGTCGGCTGTATCAATTATGGCAATTTATTTCGTGCAGTTCTTCAAAAATCCCAAAGATCGTCCACATTCCAGACCTCCCAATGACAAAAGAATGTCTCGGTCCAAAGCAACTTCAACTTGCAGATGGGATCATTGACTTCTTGCGTGTAACACCAAGGATCAACAAAAGGCAGATACTTCGGGGTTGGAGACGTCACTTAAAAACCCTAATACTGGAGACTGAAAAACAGAAAAATGCAGGAACATGTTTTCCTCGGACACTGAGTCGGTTTATTTCAAATTTGGGGGGATAGTTTTACAAGAAAGACTCGGTTTTGACAAGTATTGACGCCTACTTTTTTCCATTAAATGTTAAAACAGCGGAAGTTGGCTTTCCATGCTAGTTTTTGCACCTAACAAAATAGGGAATAAAACAGGGAACCATCTTTAGCTCAACGAATGCATAGTAATAATAGGTTTTGCCCGATCAAATCCCTGCAAGGATAAAAGGAGGGGCCTTTTATGTTCTTTTAGCTCGCTTGTTTCCCAGGTCTTAAGATTATACTTGGGTTACCAAACCTTCGAGGCAATCTGTAGAATACAACCCAGAATGCAAGAACGGTAACTTCAATTCCTCGCAAATTCGTGGAAAGAAGCTTCGATGGGCTGAGCTTTTGAATCCCATCATCATCCGGGAGGAACCAGAGGTTCAGATTCAGAGATGAGTTTCCCTGGACTGTTATGTCGCTTCAAGCTCCTTATTCCTGCATATATTACGGCATAGATGTAAACTGAATTTCACAAGACAGTAACCAGAGAATTGAGCAAGATGATGATATGCTGCGTGAGGCCAGGGTTGAGCAGAAGCGACATCTGTTTGTCAATTTGTTTTCATGATAAAACTTTGAAGGAAGATACAATATTTAGTTTCTTCACCCACAATATACAAGTTGAGCTTTAACTCTGATATACAGGCCAATCTGAGTCCGGCAAATGTAATATGAACTTCATGGAGCAATAGATATACTAGTGAAATAGTCATCATACGGCTTCAAACTGATACGCTGCCATATCCATGCTTAGCATAGTGATGGAGAAAAAATATACTACTAAGGTATCTTCCCGAACTAGGTAGGCATATGAAAAATATAAAACTGAATAAAAAATGAGCCTGTAATTCAGATTTTATTTGAAGCAAGGACTAAGGAGGCAGATATTATATGCATTATGCAGTACGTACCCTGAATCGCTTTCTATGTGCACCATCGGAGACAACACGAGCAACCTCTGATTGAAGCGTTGGTCTTTGCATTACTATTTTCTCACGCCCCGGCAATGGATTTGTTGGTATTTCAGTACGATCCACTATGCGATTTCTTGAAGGTCTTTGCTGAATGCTTTTGAAAAACCCATCTCTGTCCCAGGAGACATCGTACTCTGCCTTAAGACGTGATCCTTCCTGAAGCATTGATTCTTTATTGAGACAATAATATATAATAGATTGGAAAACAGTACAATCTCCCAACACCATGAGATTGTATCAAGAATCAAGTGTATAAATTTCTAGAGCATTGGAACTAAATGGATTAAAATACAGTACTTTCGGTGATGTACGTGTAGGGGTGTGCACCAAACCACCCAAACTGACAAACCGAACCAAACCAAATTGAACTGGTTTGGTTCGGTTGGAGAACTTCATTCGGTTCGGTTTGGACCCAAACCATACCAAACTGAAATGTGCACACCCTTATGTACGTGTACATGGATACCCTTTTAGGAGCTTTTAGATAGAAAGATATCCAAAAGTAAGCACTTTTATCTCGGATAACACCAAAACAGCTTAAACAGGGAGATTAGCTATTTTCACGTTTAAGGTCAAGGATAACCTAAGGCCTATCATCCGCATTTCATCCACAAACCAAATAATAAAAACCAATTTTTAAACCTGTTTTCACCAATTTGGCAGGAGTAGGAGCAGGTTGAAGTGTATAGTTAATTAGTTATTAGTTGATTCCTAACAGTAAAAATGAATACTTGCTCAAAAAAATTTCTTAGAGGTCAGAAGCACACTATATTGAATTTCAGATGAAAATGGCAGAAAGATCAAAGAGTACAGGTTAATCTCTCAGTTCTGTGCTACCTTCTGCATTGAATGCCCACAGAGCACCCTTGTTGCATTACGGAATTCATCATAATCCTCGAACTGAACCCACACCTTGCAGTGTAAACCAGAAAGAAAGTCTCCTTTGCTCTCTGCTGTCTTACTTGGATCCTCGTCGCAAGCAACATGTAGGTTCCTATCAAATAAGAATTAAGTGTCAATGAATGCAAAGTGAAAAAGGATTGGAGAAAACAGATTTAAGAGATTCAGAACCCTGAATTGTCCTATAACTCAAATGTCATAGTACCAACCAACGAGGTAGAATCATCTCTATCAAAATGGCAGATCTATTTTCTATATATCAATAGAACAATTATAACAAGTCATACACATATTCTGGAAATATCAAAACAAAGGAATCTCACAGTCGGGCTACCAAGATGGGCTAGAAAATCCAAGTCTTTAAGCTTTTTTTACTAGTTGCTCTTATGAACTTGACTTACTGAAATTGCATCCAACATAATGACTAAAATAACAGATAGGAATACTGCAAAAGCTAAAAATATTAGAATTCATCAGGCAGGAGAATTTTCCAATAAAAGAACGTCTAGAAACACAGCAATAAGATAACCAAAGAATAAACTATAATCATAAAATATCACTTCAACTAATTAAGTTAAGAAATGGGTCCGTAGGATCCGTTGGCTTAGGTAGGCGAGACATTTTTGGGTGAGACGAGACTAAGGGTGGCAATGGGCCAGGCCGGCCTACAGGTTTCACAGGTCAAGCCAATCATGGACCATTATATGGGACAAATGTTTTGGCCCACAGGCCTTAACTGGGTCGACATACGGGCCAAAACGGGCCGAAGCAGACTTCAACTTATATGCCATAACTTAATTAAAAATATCACTTTTACTTATTAAAAATATATTTTAATTAAAATATTATTAATTTCATAATGTAATCTTAAATAATTAAATTTATCATATTTCATAATTACATATTTATAAAATAAAAAGCTGGGCCATGCCGGGTTGGGTCGAGCTAAGTTAATTTTTTTGCCGGCCAGGCCGGGCCAACAATATGATACAGGTCAAGCTGGGCTGGCCTGATATATTTTAGACTAGGCCATAAACGGGCCAACATCGAGCCAAGCCGGGCCCGGTCCATTGACATCCCTAGACGAGGTATTTTGTCTGCACCTCAACTAACCTCACCGCCTAGGCAGTAGACGTCGCGTGAACGCCTACGACAACAGAGGTAGTTGCATAATCAATGAAAGGACTATAATCATATCCTTTTCTGTTTTTGCTTGTGGGATAAGAATCAATTTGTATGGTATATACCTACATACTGACAACGATGAGATTTGACTACACAAACTGTTTATGCCAGCATGGACTGATTTAATTGTTTTGAATCACGATTTTAAATTCCCACGGGGACTGGGCAGGAAAGAGTGACTGCAAGCTTTCATCAAAAGGAGGCACGAGAAATGAAAGTGGAAAACCAAGTGTGATGCAAAAGGAAGAAACGAGAAAGATGGGAACAATATAGAAATGAAATACACAGTAGCAAGCATCCACTTCAAAAGAAAATGAGAAAGACTTAATATTGGCATTAACCGACCTACACACGAGCAGATGCCATCAATTTTAAACAGGAGAAATTGAACCAAAGTAAACATGATGTTCACCAGCATATCATAGAGAATCACATCCTAATACATGTTTTGCCATTCACGAATGCAAACTCGAGATAGAGACAAGCATACAGATCATTAGTCTCCGATAACAGGTAATTCGGCGGTTCAAACTACAAAGTGTGCTCGTCACAAGACCAGGGCAGGTCTTCTCACCCCCCCCCCCCAAAAAACACTTGGAAACATGAGCAGCAACGTGGGCTAAACAAATCTCCCGATATGTTCGTAGTCGACCAAATGCAAAAGCATAAGTTTGATCAACCAAGAGAAACGGAATGTTCAACATGCGTACCGTACTCTCCCAAGAACCGAAAATATAGTATGCGTGACCAACATCGAAGGCTTGGAAGACACCCGCGGTTCCGCAAACCATCTGGAAGGCACACCGGAGATCACGAGCGTGTCGGGACGACGGATGACCCCTCTCGTAGAATATCCTGCAGAGGAACAAACAGGATGGTCGAGAATAAAAAGGCGGGCGCACAAACCGCACACGAAACATCCGATCATCTTAAAAGACAAGAGTATTTTATGCTTACGATTTATCGACGATTGATTGGCAAAGAAATCCTCCTCCCACGACTTCTTCAGTCGATCGAAATCCTCCGACGGGGGAAGCTCCACACTCAGTCGGAACTTCACCCCCTCCAGATTCAGCTCGATCCCGTCCATCCTGCCCACGACGGCGTCCCTCCATCCTAGGAACTCCTTCCGAAGACCCTCCAGGTCCTCGTTTGCTCCATCTTTCCCCCCGACTCCCCTGCCGTCATACCTGTAGCTCTTCTTCTTGAACGCCTCCAGATCGCGGATGAAGAGGACGCCGGACGCGACGGGCTCCTCGCGCTTGCGCTTGTTGAGATCGGGCCGCCGGTGAACGAGTAAGTCGTCTTCGGGTACGGAGAGGCCGAGGGGTTCGCGGAGGAAGTCGATGAGGGCGCGGCGGAGCTGCCACTCGTCGATGGGGCGGACGGAGGGGTCGGACCGAAAGAAGGTGAGGAGAACCTTGATGCGCGGGGAGAGCGAGAGGCCACCCACGCCCAGGGATAGCGTATCGGCCGGAGCAAGGGCCTTCAACGACGGCCAACTAGCAGAGCTCCGGGCAAGCATCGCTCTGCGGCGGGCGCGCGGCGGCGGTACGCGGAGGGAAAGACGAGAGGGTAGCGCGGAGGCCAACCGGCGGAGGACGTGGAAGGATGGAAAGCGAAAAGCACCCGAGGGTTTTTATCTAATTTGAAAAATTGTAGGGTAATAATGTTTTTGTTATCGCCTTTTAGTTTCGGATCGGATTGAGTCGTCTATTTCAGTTTTTCATGTTCTAACTTCGCATTGCATTTTTTTTGGATAAATAATACCTACCTTCTTAGTACTGCTAACCTAAAATAATAAGGACGTGTTTGACCCCAAAATTTTTTGGAGATAAACCAAATTTATCACTTAAATTTTAGGGATAAATTTGATTTGTCTCTGAATTATTTTCACACTAAGAAGGGAAAAACTTGACTAAGCTGAACATTCCACCCCACCGCAATGCACAAGAAAGAGAAATGCCTGTGCAAATATTTAGACGAAGCACTGAGATAAGATAGAAAGCATGTTTCAAAAAAAAAAAAAAAACTTCTCTCCCTTATCAGGAATTTACCTCAAGGAAGCAACCATGAAAAGAGATCATCGCCGGCGTTAACACCATGCGGCAGTTGACAAGTAAATGTCAAAATGAAAGCCACGGCGTAGCATAATACAACACGGTAACAGGCAACGGAATGGAAGAAGGCAAGCGACAAGAAGCCTCTGAAACGACCACCGGAAATTTTCCTCTTTCTCCCCCTTCCTTTCTCTGTGTTGCTCAACCGAGGGGGACAATGATAAGCTCAGGCCCGGATGGCCGGCCAGGATCATCGCGTCACCCACTGGGGAGCTCAGGCCCGGCGTGCAAGGGGGAGGCACCACCCTTCTGTACTAAATTGAACAACAATTCCGGCGGCGGTGCTGAAACTTTCTGAATTACCACCCGGAGAAATCTTTGTACTCCACACCGGAAAGAACCTCTAGTTTTCTCTTCTTGGTTGGACCCTCCTGCGACTGCGGCAAGGCGTCGCCATCTGCTGCTCCGCTCCCGGTGTGCCTTGCCTTCTTCAAGTACTTGCCAACCCCGCCACCACCCGCGGCTGCCGAGGCAGACACGCCGGTGCCTGGGTTGCTGTACCACGAACCAATTTTATCCTGGAAGTGTCGAGATTTTGAGGGGACGTTATTGAGCTCAAGTTCATGGCTAATAATGTTTTAGGGGAGCAACGCTTTGACAAAAATGAAGGTGCCAAGGGATACATACATTATCCTCCTCGGTCGCCTTGCTTTCCTCCTCGGCCTTCTCCTCTTCATCCAGCTCGGTGTAGGGATTCACAAAAACTGTGACGCCCGTGATTCTTATATCTTTCTGCATGAAATGGGACCAGATTTTAGTGTGGGGCGCTTAGACTGAAAAGAAACCGAAAGAAATTGCTGCATGACATGAGGGCAGATTTTTGTGACTTGCAAGTTCGCAGAAATTTGTGCGCAGGAAGTAATTTTGCACTGACTTGAGGAGAGAGATTCTCGAGAGACCTCTCTGCAGAGATTCTCAAGTTACTGCATTCCGTGAAAGATATGCACTTAACTTCTATTACACAATCACCATGCCTATAAGAATCTAAGTGACTGAGTTCTTGCCATGTCATATTCCTTGCCTCGAATTTGATTTAGAATAGCACAAAACTTGATTCAAAACCTCCAATCCTTACAAAATGGTATTGACCTTGAGCATCCCCCACATCATTGATGGGTGAGGTAGTGACGACTGACGACTAATCAAAGGTAGCCGGTCACGTGATATATGCAACTAAAATTCATGGAATACGGGGTCACGACCCGGGCCCCATCCGGTGAGTTTTTGGGCTGACTGACATGGTCCCGACCCCAAGACCCCAACTCCATGGATTTTTAATTTTTTTTGTTACTTTTATTACGACCCCAGCCAACCCTTGTCGATTTGGGCCCAACCGACCCACTCCCGACCCCCGATCCCACTTACCTTGGTTAAAAGAACGTCTGATAACCCCAAACAACCTCATAACAAACATTGAAAACACCCTACCAAATATATATTTTTGAAGTGTTAACAAGATGATGTTTAAGCAACCACCATATCATTCAGAGAATAGCAGTATACCTTCAGTAGAAGAGGAGAGATTTGGAGACACCAGCTAGCACCTGAAAAAATGGTGTAGTTTACTCCACATACATCTCCTGAGCCTCAGAGCAAGGATATATATAAATATATATTTATGTAGAATAGATCAGCAACCATACGATTTTTCAACATGTTATCTTTATACGTCCATCATTCACCAGTGAACTTTACTTAATGTGTTTAGTGAACAATAATTTGAACCTTGCTATTTTAATATATGCAAACTAACTTTTGTATTATTTGTCAGATTCATCCACAGACTCAGTCAGTCGTGTGTAATTGCATTTGAATTTGCATTTTTGCATGCTAACATTCAACTCAACGCAAATCTTAATTACAAATTATATGGGATCAGCCACATAAATTATCATTCTTCACTCACGTCAATTTTGAGTTATTTATTCAAAAATATTTAAATCATTGAAATCATATTAAATTATCCTCATCAAGTTAAGTCTACGATGTCGTTTTTTAGTACAATTATTTTAATATTTTTCAACTTTTCTAACTGGAACTTTCTTAAGTCTATGTTTAAAATATCCAAATCTTTATAATTTGAAATGATATTTTCAACTTTTCTAACATTGAAAATGATAAAATAATGGCTTTTTCCTTATTTTCACACTTCTATGATTTCTATGAAATTATTATTTTATTCTTTGTAATTTTTACAGTTGGGATGATCCACAATCCAATCAAATCCAGAGTAAAAACAGCCCTGGCCGATACAAGGTTCAACATGATGCTGCAAAATGCAAAACACATCCTATTTGGTCGTGCCCTTCCTCCTGATCAGGTCTTCATGGCTGCCCCTACTTCTGTACTGCAGTAACCTCCTCTGCCACTGCAGGTCTCACCATGGCCATGTGCCACCTAGCGTCTCAACAGCACCTACCACCTGAATCTATCATGCAATGAAGGCCAATGTTGAACCAACTCTGATGCTTTCTCCAATGCACATCAGGCAGAAGCATGTAGCATAGCGTAGCCTGTCTTCTCCATCTCGAGGTGTTACCCTGCCAAGGAATGCAGACCAAAAAAAAAAACATGCACTCTGCGATTATGCACATCTCCAGACCTAGACTTAGTGCGTTCACTATTTGGTTCAACCCGAAAAACCAAACCAAACCAAGAGTTTGGTTCGGTTCGGTTTGGTTTGAACTATCAATCGGTTTGGTTTGGTTTCTAGAGTCCTTCAAACCAAACCGCTAAAGATTTTATTTTAAGTTATATATAATACAATATTTATGTCTTTTCTTATAAAAATAAACTTGTTTCAAGAGTTTTTAAAACAAATTAATGAATTGTATAAACAAATACACTAAATTTTAATAGAATGTGTTTTAAAAAATAAAATGAAATTATATATTGACATAATTACTCAACCTTAATAAAATATGGTTGGAACCAGACCAAACCAAACCAAACCGAATTAATTTGGTTCGGTTTGGTTTGGTTTGGGAGATAGTTTGGTTTGGTTTGGTTTGAGAAAAAATGCTCAGAAACCAAACCAAACCAAACCATAAACACCCCTACCTTGACTGTACTTCATGCTACCCTTCCCAAAAGCAACTACCAGTTTCCTTGGTGTCCACAATCCAACTGCTCCATGCATACTTCTGCAGCTGCCCAGCAAACTGTCTTAACTTCGGCACTGGGAGACCAGTGAGGGAGAGATTCATCTGCCCTTTCATTTTGCGCTTTACTTCTACACCCACCATGAAGTGCTGACTCCTTTCCTGTATCACCTTAAGTAGGTGGATTCAATCGTATCGGACCCTTCTTAGTTATTTTCTTTCCCACCCATTTAAGGCTGGGAAGAACAGGGTGGTGGGAGGGGAGCAACTGCCCCCACCGCTAAGGAGGTGCCAATCCTGACAGGATCTGCCCAAGATCAATCTGTAAAGGGTCAGCACTTGCCATTCCATTCCAAATCGGCTGGTCATCCAAACCATGTAGAAATGTGAAACTTGCTAGCATACTGAAAAGAAAGAGAGAACAGTATGCTCAAATTAACTTGAAAAAGGTTAACATATTTTTGTTTTTAAAACCATATGGGAAGAATCCATGTGGCCCACTGCCAACCCCCAAAATAATTAGAATTAAGTCTTTGTTTAGTATGTATGGTACCCAAAACATTTTTTAAAAATTAAAATATAAGAAGAATGTCTCAGCACATCTCAGCAAAACTTGAACAAAAAATCCTGAACTACTTAAAGAACTTGTACATGAAATTTATGATCAACCATTGAAAATGTATATATATTAAGAGAAAAGATCTGAAGAATAAGGGTTGATGTATTTAACTGACCACTGGTCGATCATTATCATCAACAGGGACCTTCTCCATAGCTGAAAGTGTGGTCAACCCACCCACAACTCCACCAAAAACAGTGTGCTTGTAGTTCAAATGATTGGCAGATTTATATAAGATGAAAAACTGTGAGCCATTTGTATGAGGACCACTGTTTGCCATACTGACAACACCTCTTCCTGAGTGAAGCAACTTTGAATTCACTTCATCTTTGAATGGCTTCCCCCAGATCGATTCCCCTCCTTTGCCAGTGCCTGTGGGGTCACCACCTTGAATCATGAAGTTCCTACATCACACATTTAATTGTTTGTTTACACAAATGGAGAAAAAAGCATGCAATAAAAAATTGAAGAGACAAGCTTATCATACCTTATGCTCCGATGGAAAGAAACACCATTATAATAGCCTTGCTCGCAAAGAGTGATAAAATTTTCACATGCCCGCGGAGCAATATCACAGTGCAATTCAATGTTCAAGTCTCCATGTGTAGTGTGCAACTGAACATATCCTTTCTTCTTTGGATTCTTTTCAACCTTAATGTATTCAAACTCATTTTTCGTAACAGGATCATAAGAAGTAGATGTAAAAGACCGTGAAGCAGCTCCCGTCGTATATTGGCTTTTTACCTGAAAACAATTAAGCCTGTTCCAGTGAGAATAGTAAGGATGAAACATAGTATGCTAAAAAATTATGAAATGACAGCTCACAAGTTTCACGTTGATGGGTGTCCGATCACCCGCCATGTGCATGGCTATGCGGGCTGCAGTCTTATCACTAGCAGCAGCTTTGGCTGCTACAGCACTTCTCCCATGAACCGAAGCAGATGCAGCATCTACTATACTAAAAGATTGAGTCACTTTAGACTCCCCTTTTGTATCCTGTTCAGGATCACCACTGGTTTCCGTCTTCATGGATAAAATTCTAGCAAGTGCAGCTGCTCTTTCGTTCTGTGCTTTGCTTCCACCCCCGCCATGAAGTGCTGCCTCCTTTCCTTTATCACTTTTAAGTGCATGCAGCATTTGCTTGAGGTCACCACATATGTTTATGCTGTAGGAGGGATCTTCCTTCATTTTCTCTAGGTCTGAAAAAGAGTGAGCATGGACACTATACCAAATTACAAACTGACAAGTCAAAACCACTTGACAAAAAAAAATAAAAGAAAAAACTATTCAAATTGAATTGTCATTTGTTTACCTTCGTCATCAACCTTTAAATTATGTTTTACATGATCAAAATCTAGGAGAACTTTGGCATCAAGCGCATTTGGATTCTGCAGAGTGGTTTACTTTCAGGAGAGAAAAAAGAAACTATTCAAGCAACACATACATGAAATTAAGATAGTTTCTATTTTCCATCTTAGTTTAGTACCTGTATAGTTATTAAATCATCCTTAGTGAATGGCTCATCAGTAAGTAACTCCTTCCAACTCTTTGTTTTAATGTTCAATTCTTTAACAGCCTGCATGGTAAGGGAACTATAGCTTGATGATAAAAGCAAAATCAGAGGATTAACAGGAAGAAATATCAGGTCTGGATGCAAACCTCATAACAAAAAACATTTCCTGTTGTCTTCACTGCAACAATGTGGGTATATTCTGTAAAAACTTTGTTAAGAACTGGGCAGTGGTACTCACCTGTATAAGCAACACAGAAGATTTATAATTTAAATATGGCATTCCAGTTGCTGTTGGGCAGTAAAGAAGCATTTCTGGCCCTCATCTATCATGTAGATATAAACACCTTAATTTAGTAGCAGACGCCCTAGTAGCTTATGCGATGTTCACCTTTTTATCAGGATACACATTTTTTATATTCATCGTTTATTAAAACTTTCAGGATGATCACTGCCCAGGTTATCAATATGCTTCATCCTAACTAGAATATAGGATATTGGATGGACCTGAGACAATCTACAACTTAACCTGCTCAAATGATGGATAAGAAATAGAAGTCCAAATTCATCCTCCAAAGTTCTGCAGCAATTAAAATAATTAAAATGAGTTATTTCAGTTTGATGAAACTAAGTGCATGTTCAAGCGGTTTGATCAGGGAATTGCCTGAGTAACATCGAAATTGAACGACCGGGCACCTAGCATCCTGTTCCTGGCCTAAGAAACTCAGACCAATAATATCCCCAATAGCTTTAACATCCTTATCATAAATAATCCAATCCCTCCCCTCTTCTTCTGCCCAGCAGGGCTGCACCGGCTTCAATATCAGTATTTAAAATTGCCAGTGACCTGTCATGTACAAGATCCACAACATTTTCCACAGACTGAAGGATCCCTAAACCAGCAGCCTGGCCGAGAATCTCCAGATAGTCATCCACCAGAACTGCACAAAGAGGCACTCAGCAATAGTGTCACCAGCCAGAAGAAGTGCCAGCACCCTATTATCAGCAGAACATCCGGCAAGCTTTGGTCAATAAAGCTCAGCAGAACAAGATGAACCGATATCATCAGACAAGAAGACCCCTGGAACGTCACCAAGGGATGCCGTCACCAAAGACTTCCGGAAGACAAAGACCTGAGAATCAGCCTGCTCAGCCGTAGGCGAAGTGACCAGCCCACACTGATCGTGGGGCAACCATGCCATGGAGGAAGAAGTCTTCTTAGAACAGGCCGCTGGAGGGCAAGAAGCTCCACACTGCACTGGACCAGCTGGTCCCAAAGACGCATTTGCCCAATCAACCCCTCTGTGAGAAGGACAGAGTCGGGCCCAGGTCTTGGTTGAACTGGTCCATCTAGCACCCAGTTTGATATCAAGTCAGTTGGACCCTGGTGATACTGGGTCTCTCCCGGACCCAAGGAAACCGGAACGGAAGTGGTACTGACATCTTCTTCACCCAATAGCCCTGACTAAAGCCCTGACACCCATTTCCGCCTCCAGTGCCCTCAAGTATCAGGATGCCCCCCAGCACCTTGGAGGCACAAGATTCAAAATTCTGCAACCCCGACTTGTCAAAATTAGAAAGTAACAAACTCTGAATAGAGTCAGTCTCTGCTGGAACTGTTGCAGTCATAGCAGTCTCCCCAGCCCCCCCCCCTCCAAAGCCACATTGCTCAAACACAGGCTAAGCGTCCCCATCAATCCAGAGAGGGAATGAGATCGTTGGTTTGAAATCAACCAAGTCTACCAAAAGGAGTGATGATCCTGGACAGAACAGATTAAGCCCACGCAAACACAGCAAGGCCCTTGACCAGTTGACCCTGATCCAAACAGAACGAAATCCCCCTGTAGCCACATCAGAAAGAACCTCCTCCTTCCAAGACCTAACCTAATCAGAATCACCCCACCCCCTTCCTTGCCCTACACCACAAACCTCCTGCACTCAGCTGATTGCAGGAAGTGTTTGAAAAAGTTGTTCCTCACCATAAAAACTTCAGAAGAAAAGACTAATTGACAACCATCTGGTTTCAGGCAAATTCATCCTCAAAAACGAATGAAGTAAAATTTTCTTAATTTCAATTCTGCGATCACCTTCCATAGACACCCATCTACAATGGCTCAACCACTTCTTTGCACATATCGAAAGCATCAAAGGAGAAGAAAAGCAATCGCCAACAGCCGGATGAGATAAAGGGTCCATTTGGTAACATGTAAAATCAAAATCCAAGAAAAAGTCTTTCGTGGAATGAACTTTTCCAGGAAATTGAGAACAATGATGGTTATTTGGTTGACTTTTCTGGAAAAGTTTATCAAGTACTTCCAACATCGTAACAACCAAAATAATTTTATCTATATTTGTAATAAAATTATTTATTTATAATAAAATTTTGATGCAAAATAAATTAAGTAAATTATTTACATGAAATTATTTTTCAAAAAAATAAAAAATGTAGTTTATTATTTATACATCAGTAAAATAATTGTATTAAAAATAAAATATTTTAATTTTAATTTAAACTCATTTTCCTAAATTATTTCCAGTCATTTGAATATCTATAAATTATATTCCTAAATTTCAAGTAAAATTTTACTACAGCATACTCATTTCATTTATTGAAGTTTTTAGATATAATTACTAAATATCAAGTTAATATTTATTAAATTAAGTATATGATAAAATATTTTTAACACTAAAAATTTTCAAAAAAAATTACTTTACTCGAATTCATATTTTGTAAACCTACAATCTGGCAACTAAATAAAATATATACTACATAATAGTACGCCATAGTGTTCTTGTGTTTTCTATATAAAATAATTTAATTAATAAAGAAGTTCAAACATTTTGCAAACTTAAGATTCAGTTAAAATTTTATTAATAAATTTATTGAATAAGTAGTTCGTATGATAAAATTGCTTTTCAAAAATATATTTTTTATTTTTTAACACATAAGAATAAAATAATTTTTATCTACATATTTTAAAAATTAATTTCAAATAATAAACATAATATATACTTTTCACCGAAAATGGCATCTGCAGCCATCGCAACCGATGCCAAAATCGGGATTACCACGAGGTGAACGTAAAACATTTTACGTGTTTCACTTTTTACATGCAACCAAATGAGTTGTTGCAATGCATTTTCGGGAAAAGTGACGCATGCGTGATGTTTTCCCTTCAAACAAACAGGCCCAAAGTCTGATGAACAGACAAAGACCAATAATGAACGCCCAAACCCCCTAAAGAGGAACAACAACCACTCTCCCGATGGCCTACCACCCAACACCTGAGACATCTTAGTCTATCCATGCATCCAGATACAACATGATCTGACCCATAGCATCTTATGCACATCCACAGCCTTCATCTCTGATGTAATCTCAAAAATGGCAATCCTTTTGAAAAAAAAAATTTGTTTTAAATTAACCTTGAAAAACTAGGAAAATAAGTGGAATTCTATAGGAGTATAAGCTAATTCAATGGTATGTATAAAAATATATGTTGAGGTTGTTAGTTCTTTGAAAATGTTTTATTTTGACATCTCCTCATCAGACTTGTGAATACCAATGTTCATTATATCAAGCAATGACTCAAATACTCTTGATTAGCTGTCATAGCAATTCATTCAAAAAAGACATGTATCCACAAAAGCAAACACACAGGAGCAAACATGATGCGGGACGAACCGGCTAGACCGGGCTAAACAGACCGAAAAAACGACATAAACCGGCGCTAACCGCCGCTAAACGGAGCTAAACGACCCAAAATGGAGCGAACCGGCCTCGAACCGGTCGAAACAGTCCCGAACCGGGCCCAAAACGGTCTGGACCGGCCCAGGACGAGGTGAACCGGCCTGAACCGGGGTGAACTGGGTTAGAACCCGGTCGAACCGGCTGAACCCCCGGTTTGGGCCGCGGACCGGCTGGGTCCGAACCGCGCGGCCGCGCGCAAGCCGAACTGAAGGGGGGGATCGTGGCGTCCGCGCGCTGATGCGGGGGTGGTCGCGTGGCCAAGATCCAGCCGCCGCCCGATGTCGCCGTGGCAGCATCCCAGCCGTCCCGCGAAAAACGCGAGCCGCGACAAAAGCTTCGCCCGCGCTCGCGATGCCTTCGCCGTCCAGACGGCCCCGACGCTCGTTGTCCTCCTCCGGCGTGCGCGACTTCCTCGTCGTCTCCGTCCGGACGAGCCCCAAGGCACAGGCGGAACAGAGGCCCTCGACGGCCAATGGTGCAGGCGGACGAGCAGAGGGCGTCCTCGTCTTTGGCTGGTGCTCGCGGAGACGAGGCTGACCGACCGGCGCCCGAACTCCTGCGGGACGACGGCGGGAGAGAGCCGCAGAGGGAGGGGGATCCGGGGATCGCCGGATTCCTCATCCCTCTCCACCATCTTCTTCTTCATCTTCTGTTTCCTCTTCTTCGTCCTTCGTCGGCTTCCGGATAGAGGGACGGACAGGAAGACGTTGGCGGAGGCCGATGTCGAACGAAGCGGCTTCTGTCGATGTTGAAGAACCGGGAATGGGGAAGATCGAAAGAACGGCACGGAGGCCGGAGGATGAGGAGGAGGAATAAGACGGCGACCTCGCCGGTGCTGGAGGATGGAAGAAGAAGGCCCGCAGCCGATTGTCGGAGGAGGAGAGGAACGCCGGCCACCTGCCGGAGGTGAAGGAGAAGACGGCCCTCCATGGCCGGGGTGAGGGGAAGAAGTGGTGCACCTACGCCGGGGTTGGAGGAGACGGGGGCTGCAGCCCCCTACGCAAGACACCAGCGCCCAAGGCGTTCCAAAAATTCCAATCACTGTATTGCTTGTTTAACTATGTACATCGGTCCTCCTCTTATAGGGGGAGAGGAGAACATTTAAAGAAAAGGACTCCCTAAAATCTATTTACAGACCAGTCCATTTAAGGACTCAATTTTAAAATGCTCAAGAAAAATGTCCCCATCAAAACACTTAATGGAAATGCAAACACTTAGTATTTTGGATTTAATTTTTTATTTGGTTTGAATTTGTTTTGGAAATTTGATTAAGATTTAATGTGTTTTGTCTTTGGAGTTATTTATTTTTTATTTTAATCAAGGTTTATTTGGAGATTTGATTTGGTGTGCTTTTTTTAATAAGACCTTATGTCTTTTGATTTTTTTAAGAAGTTGTTTTGAATTTTGGTTGGTGATTTTTCTGTTATGCTTTTGAATTTATTTGAAATCGAATTGAATTTTTTTTATTTGAAAGGGATTTTGTTCAGTCCTGTTGTTTCAGTTAAACTTTGATGTCATTTAGTTTGGGTTTTCTTATATTCAAAGTTCAGTTGGGCTAGATTCGGTTTGAGTTTGACCTGCATCTCGATCTACTCCGGACCTGATTTGGATCTGTTTTAAGAAGAGTTGGAGCAGGACATTTCAATACTGCGCACAGAAATTCTCTAGGCTTTATGATAGAGAATGGCGGTAGCCTGGCCAGGGGATTGGTTTAAGGAGGCTCTGGAGGAACTGCTGGACCCTTTACTGTCCAAGGCAGAACTGCGCTTCGAACCTGATTCTGACTTCATACCAGAATAGGTTGGAAGAAGTCCAGCTCATCCCCAGAAGTTGCTGATAGGGTCATGGGAGACTAAAGCTATATTTAACAACCCTGCAAACCTCTGCATTCTCTCCAAACAGCCATTTGTGGCAAGTCACAAAGGTCACAGCACAGTCCAGCAACGAGAGCACCTCCAGGAGGTGTTGGTTTTGGCAACAGCAGTCCTCTGGTGCCATTGAGGTTGTGCAAACCGCCGGACCCAGCCAGCTAGCCGGTGCAACAATTTCGCGAGTTCTGTCAGCTGCCCATTGCTGTCGTTGGTCACCATCCACAGGGACTTCTCCAACTCAATTAACTCCCATTTTTTTTGCTCTCTTTTTTATGCAGGGAGGAGGGGTGTGTTATGGACCTTATGGTCAGGCTTCCTAATGGACCTGAAGGAGCGCTGATGGGGACATTTTTTGGGTCTTTTAAAATTTTGTCCAAGCCTGTAAATATTTCTTTTAACAGGGTCCTTTTTGTAAATACGTCCGGATTCTTCTCCCTATATAAGGAGATGTCCGTGCGCACAAAATTAACAAGCGATAGTGAATTTTTGGAAGCTTCGGCTGGTTCTCCCGCGGAGGGGCTGCGGCCCCATCTTCTTCCCCCACCCCGGCGATGGAGCGCCGTTCTTCTCCTTCACCTCCGGCAGTGAGGCCGGCGTTCTTTTCCTCCCCTGATCGGCCAGGAGGGCCATTCCCCCTTCCACCTTCCAAGCCCGGCCAGGTAGGCCGATCCTATCCTCCTCCTCACCCTCTGGCCTCCGTGCCGTTCATCCTTCTTCCCTTCTCGGTTCCCCTACAACGTGGAGTTGCGGTCCGTCTACGACCCCGCCGTCCCCTCCCTCTGCTACGTCTGTGCGCTGCGGCCTCCGGACGTCGGCTCCGTGCGTCCACGCAAAGACGGCGACAGAGAAGAAGGAGTAGAAGAAGGCGAAGGGAGAAGACGAAGCCGAAGAAGAAGAAGAGGGAGACGCGGAAAACGCGGGAGGGACCAGATCCGGCGATCCCCGGATCTGTCCCTCCCCCTCCTCGTCCCTACGGCCACCATCCGCCATCGCCGCCCCTGCTCGACGTTCTCCATCCGACATCCCCGGCTCCTTCCCTCTCCGGTGGTTCCCTCCAACGGCGACGACCGAGCAGAACTCGACCCCGTCCGCGCGAAGACGGTGGCGCAGCGCGAGGCCTCCAATTTCCCGCGCTCGGGCGGCTGATGACCGCTCAACGGCGACGCCGGCGCTGCTGCAGCGCCTGCTCCACCACGGGGCCCGTCCGGACGAGGATGACGAAGACATCGCGACGCTGCCCGCCCGCGCGCGCTGCGCGGGACCTTTTTGTCGTCATCTCACGCCCGCGAGGCCGCCACGCGATTAACGACCGACGGTGGATGATCGTCCACGCCACCCCCGGGGAGCCTTCCTCCTCGTGCCGCCACGACCCCCCCCCCAGCATGCTCTCGCGTATGAGCTAGGCGCCCGCCGCTCGCGGTTCAGCCGTGGTTCGCGGTCGATGGTTCAACCGGTTCCAGGATGGGTTTAGCCCGGCTCAATCAGGCTGAACGCCGGTTCAGGCCCGGTTTGGATCCATTTCAACCGATTGGAGATTGGCCCAAATCATTTTGGGATCGTTTAGGTTGTTTAAATCATTTTAGGTCTGTTTAGGGAGATTAGCGCCGGTTTAAGTCATTTTCGTTCGGTTTAGCCGGATTAGCCGGTTCGTTCCCCATCAAGCGCGCACAGCCACTCACCTCACGGGCCACAGCAGTCTCCGAGAATGGGTTAACATTTAACTTAACATTGTCTCACAATAACTCAAATTCTAACTTGATTGGGATTGGGACTTGGGAGGGGTGAAGCTGATGAGACTTAAGTTCAAATTTAATCCAGTCTCATTACTGACCTAATCCTATGGTTCCTTACTACCAAAACAGCCCACTCCCACTCTCTTCTTCCTCCCCTCTAGATGCCGCTGAACTGATCCTTGCCATCTTGACATATTTGGACCGGGCTTGGGCCCTCTCCCGTGGCCATCAGAGGTGAATGCTTTGACAGAGAAACCCCTGTGATTACTGCTCTCCTACTGGTGAGAGCTTGCTCATTTCCATGTCATCTTATCATTTCAAGATAGTGTTAAGCTGATTCATCTATCTTTCAGCTCTTCCGATTTATTTGAAGTGAGCAACAAACTCCCCTATCTAATAGTGACCCCCCCCCTTATTTTGAGTGGGTTGCAACCAGACCTTTTGCTTTGCTCCTGAGGTGCACATTTCTTCCACTGTCCGGGTGTAGAAGGGCTTGGGCCCTTGATGTCCTAATTAAAAAAACTCCCTTTCTGGTCTCAGTCCTTTCCCTTGCTCCTTTCCCTTTATTTATCTGTTCATGCATTTCGCTCATTATTTTGTCTTCCTCTCTTTATTTTTATTTTTTTAAAATTATATGGTGGCAACAAGTGTCCCCCACGTGTGATTTCGTAGAGATGGGTGTCGTCGGGAAATTACCCGTGCAAATATGATAACAGTATTTCTTCATTTTACCCCTTTATATTATTTTGTTGTTGTTTACCTGCATCTCCTTACTCCTTGCAGGTATACAATGGCTAAGAAAGGACTTCATGATGCTAGTGCCCCTCAACGCAGTGCCAATGTTATGAATGCTTCAAGCTAGAGATCTTTGTCTTCTAAGGATGACAGTCTTGTAACGACATTCATGTCAGCTTCAAGCCGATCAATCAAAAACAAATATGGGCAGGAGTACCACCTGGCTGCCTGGGAGTATTTAGAAGATATGATTGGTACTGGATGCGGAATGCGTGGACATACAGCTCGTTGAGCATAGAAATGGATATGTCACATACAACCGGCCAACTCACTACCGTACTCATTATCCTTTAGAGAAGCCACTATTATAGTTTATTCGAAGCCCCTTCCCATTGGGGGATACCAAAACCATAGATTACGGAATCGGTGGAATCGGACCGATTCCGACCGATTCCGGAATCGGATCGGTGGTTTCCGATCCGATTCCTGGCGGAAGGACCGATTCCGGGAATAATTCCGCGGAATCGGTATGAATCGACTGGAATCGGTCGGAATCGATCCGATTCCGACCGATTCCTTGTGGAATCGGTCGATCCGACCGATTCCGATGGAAGACCGGTCGAACCGGCCCCGGTTCGATTCCCGGCCCGGGATTCTCGGATCGGGAATCGAACCGATTCCGGCCCTAAAAGGGCCGGACGACCGCCGCGGTCGATTCCTTCGATCCCGCGGCGGTAGGGCTCTGCTCTCCGGCGATTCCGCGGCGATTCCCGCAAGCCGATTCCGCATCGATCCGGCGATCCAGTCGATCCGAGCGATTCAGGCCCGATTCCGGCAGCGATCCGTCGATCCGGGGCGATTCCCAAGACCGATTCCGGCGATTCCGGCGATTCCCGGGCGATTCCGGCGATTCCAGCCGATTCGGACCGATTCCTTCAGCCGATTCCGCCGATCCAAGCTCCGATCCGCTGAATCAACGTCTTCTTCGATCTTCGACTCGCTTTCGGCAAGATTTCTTCGCCGAACACTTCGTACGTCCATTCTTACGCGTTTCCGACGAGTCCGAGCGTCGTTAAACCTTGTGCGATTTCCGACCGAATTAGTCCGTCCAAGTTTTAAACTATCCGTTTAAGTTCATTTCGCACGAAAAATTCCGGATATCCCGTACGTTATTTTCGCGACGATTTCCGCAACTACGTAACCCTTTAAACATACCGAATGGTGTGTTACTTGGGTTGTCTCGCTCCCGAACATGTCTAAATCATTTTTTATGTTATCTAATCAATTTTAGTGCATTGTTTACAATTTTTGCAGATATAAGCAATGGCCGATCAAGCGCACGTGCTTCCGACGCGGTCGGGGAACACGGGCATACGGTAGACCTAGTCGTGAAGAGGGTGCAAAGCAAGTGGTGCGGGAAGGAGATGAATGGGGGGTGTTCCTACCGAAACAACATATCATTTAACAAAGGGAATGTAAAGAAATGCGACAAGGTGCCCAGGGAGAAGAGTGAGGAGACGAGAGGATACACGATGCAGAGCCTCTCAACGGGCCGTTCGGATCGAGCAGGGAGGAGTTGCAGGACGAGCTACCGAGAGGAGGAGGGACCGCGATTTCGCCTACCTCCAAAGGGAAAGGCAAGGGGAAGGCGCAGCCACGGGAGCCGTAGAGCGAGGACGAGTCCACGGACTCCGAGCCGAGACGTGCGTAGGCACGCCAGCGCGCGCATCTACGAGGAGGAGGACAGGAGGAGGGGAGCAGGAGGGTCTCGGGGTCCGTAGTTGACCGCCTTTGGGGCCGATCCGCATCGGCTCGCCCCTACTCGGGGACCGAGAGCCCTCGACCCTCAGAGACAGAGCCCTACCGCCGTTCCACCTTCTACCCAAGACTCGATTTACACCGAGTGACGAGTTTTTATTTAGTGAAACAGTAGTGTCACGGCGTGATAAAGAAAGTGCAACGAAAGGGGCGAGAGCACAGGAACGGCCGCAAAGAGAGCCGTTCGCCACATCGTCAAGTGGTTTTTACACGCAGTATCACTTTTTAAATTAAATTTCGACATTATGCCTGCTTTATTTACTAAAACTTAATTTTACCCCGATCCCAATTTTTTTAACTCGATGTAGGCATCCCGCACACACATGTTCAACTCACCCCTACTTCCCGTACGACAGTATGCTGCGGGTGAGGGTCGGGACCGGCTCGCAAGCCCCGGCAAAGCACACACATATATACGGCGCCGGGCCCTGACGAGGAGGTCCAGTGAGTCGAGGGAGTGGACGGACGGTTCAAGTTGGTGCGGAAGAGAGGGCCGCACAATCACGTGCGACGGGCGTATCGCACGCAGGAGTAGATGATAAACTTCTCGGTGTACCGTTCGAGGGGACTACATTCTCAAGTCGGTAGATGCTTTCGGGAAGATTAAAAATGCCGACTTCATTTTTTCTCCGACGATGGAGCGGGAGGAGACGTGTGAGGAGAATGTGGTTCAAAGTTGTCACCGACAACGAACCATCATATAAGGCGGTCGGGAGGAAGTCACGAGAAGAGGAGCACATCTTCTCGGGTGCCCCCGTGCAAAGACATTCCATAGATCTCATTTGCAGGATATGTGCAAGGAGCGAGGGTGTATCTACACTCGTCGGGGCAGCGTGTACCATCGCTTCCTTTATTTATTCGCATCCCCGCCTCCTACATATCACGAGATCTCACACGAGGGCACGATCTTGTCGGTGCCCGGCCCGACACGATTTCGCTACGAACTTATCATACGGAGAGTTTACACCGGCACGTACATGCATTGTTGTGTTCACACAACCGAGGAGTATTACAACTATACGGTGGACAACCCGTACGACAAAAAGAGCAAGAGATTCTGTCGTGTCCGAGAAGCGTATCACCGACAAGAGGTTTCGGGAGAGGATCGCTCTACTATTCGCAATCATCGAGCCACCGTAGTTGTCTCGAGGTTGGTGACCCGACGATGTGACCGACGGGCACACCGTATGATGCTATGGACCGGCAAAGCCGAAAATTAAAGAAAAAATCCCGCAGGTTACAAAAAGTGGTGGAAAATCATCGATGACCGATGGGACAAGACCTTGCACCACGATGTCCACGCTCAGTAACTCGGTTCTAAAATTATTTTCGATGTATAATTATCTTATACGCACAAGGTTAACTAATAAAATTCTGCAGATACTTTTTTTAACCCCCGCATCCAATGAGGATGTGGTGAACGACAACGAGGTGATGCGGGGTACACTTGTAGCTATCCAAATGGCCGTGCCGATCTCAAATAGACAGATGAGCCGAGATAAGTGTTGCGTAGTTCATTAAATACCTGACTAAAGCATTACCAGCAACTAATTTTTTTATTTAAATGTTTCAGATGCTGTATACATTTACGAGGGCTCTGTATACCGTATGCCGACTGAATATTCAACATTGACAAAGTGTCACCTCGGTATAGTATTATCGAGCAATTTCTTTTCTTTTTCATACAAGTTATTCTTTACGAATACCGAATTGTTTTCCTTTTTCTCTTCGTGTTTTTCTTTGTACCGAGTGGTGGACTCGGTGAACACCGTGGAGTGGACGGAATCCACTGCGTCATCGTGTATCGGATTCCGAGTTAGAGCACCGCTCCTCCCACCGCGAGAGGAACTCGGAGTACATTCAACCCGATACATACCAAAAGCGAGGAACAAAGTTGACCTCGTACCGGCCGCAGAAGCCGGTCTTCCGTCATTATACGAGGGCCGCGCATAAAGAACATCAAGGATCGGCGAAGATCGCCGAGGAGCGATTTCCGCACGGTCGCAGGTGGCCCGTACGAGCAGTAGGCATTCCTCCGCCACACCACCACCCGAGAGGTGGACACGACCCGATTTTCCAGAGGAGTACGCACTTGCCTCCCTGGACAGAGGAGAGGGAAGCCGTGATCACGCAGCCGAGTTTCGATCCCCGATGACCGCGCATGGGCAAGGAGAGTCGATGGTGTCAAGCCGAGGAGGATGTCTCCAGCCTCCACCTCCATCTACTACCACGACTCAGCAGGCCTTCTTCGCCCTGCCATGGGTGTGCCCACCGTCGCTAGCTCCCTGGGCCTCAGCTCCACCTCAGTTCAAAGAAATGCTACCTTCCACCATTCATACCGGAGGACGAAAACAAAGGTGCGACCGCACGGAGAATGGGAGGATTTGCAAAGTTGAAAAAACTTGGGTTCCGACTTTCCGGTAGTTCGTAGATGGTCGAAGAGGTAAAGAGAAGGAAGTTAGAGGTCGCGTCCGTCGCCCCGTACGACAAGACGCAGCTCCTTCTCACTCCTCGGTGATTTGATGACGAGGAGCGTATACCGTCGGGACGTTGTACCTATCGCCAGAAATTCGAGTCACCCGATTCACTTGCTCTTCCAAAGCCGTATTACACGCTCGGATGCGAGCGTACACCGCAAGCCTTATATTACGGAGCCACAAGATTCAAAGATTCGCCAGTGCGACCAATGATTACACCACCAGCTCCACCATCCTCTCGCTACGTCCCGTCGTCCCGCGTCCGATCCATACGACCTTGATGGCATGGCATCGCATTATTTTCATACGGATACGGTCCCGGACGTATTCAAGACCGAGCACGAGGAGGAGCCCACGAGCAACAGTGGAGAGGAGGACGACCCACATCTTTATCCTAGATATCGGGTAGTAGATACGATGTAATTTTTTTTTTGATGACGTATCAACTTCGATATTCGAATAAATGGAATTGAACACGTACTTAACTTTCAAGTCTTCAAGTCTTCAATTGGTGTTCATTAGTATTTCAGATGATGCGGTTTTGCCAGGATATCACGCATTGGTGATTTTTTAAAATTTTTCTAACTCATTTCCTATTTTTTTAGAATTTTTTCTGAATTTTTTGAATTTTTTTGACGAAAAAAAAAATCCAAAAAAAAAAACCGATTCCGACCGATTCCGGAATCGATTCCCTTCCCAGGAATCGGCCGATTCCGGCCGATTCTGGGAATCGGAATCGGAATCGGTACCAACCGATTCCGATTCCGATTCCGATTCCGGAATCCTTGACCAAAACTGAGTGTATGTCAGCAAAAGAAAGACACCAAATGGAATGCGCCATATTGCGAAGAAGAAACATCTTGCAGGGTATAGTGACATATACGTACCCTTTCTTTCCCCTGGACTTACTTTACCACAGACAGTCCACTTTACCATCAGTTGGGTTTACTTGATAAGTTCCAAAAATAAATGTTTCATCTATCATGATTTTCAGCTCAGGATATGAAAGCTGAACCAGGCATGCTATTCTGATTGATCTAAATGACACAAGGGACTGGTTTTGCTACCAAATAGCTCTCACTTCAATGAGGAGGGATATGATGGTCGTTGCTTACTTGATGACATCCGGGTACACAATATGGACAGTTGGTATGGTTGTCTTTCCGTGAAACATTCTCGTCACCCACAGCCTAGAGCATGCAAGTGGCTTGATTACATTCTAACCAACTATAAAGCTCACCTAGAGTGCATTAGTTTGAAAAATGTTGTAGGTGCTACTTTATATGACTACCCGTGCTATAATGGCTACATTCAGACATTAGCAGTCAACCAACGATGGAACACATTTGCCACTATATAAGGAGAAACCTCTATGGATTTATGGGCCTTTCACATGAGTTTTGGGTTGCCGGTCCATGGAGAGTCATACGAGGAGATTGTTCTTGATGATCTTTATAGGTGCTAGACAGATGAGCATGGCAACTATGATTTGTCTTATTATCATTGATACCTAGTCAAGGTGTGATATGACTTGGCTTTGGTTGGCAAAGATGACTATCATGATGGTGCCTAACGAGTGAGCTGTGATGCCTGGCTACGCTTCTTTTATGGTGACCCGTTTTGCTACGAGCACACCTTTGCAAAGCCAAGCAAGCATCGGACTGATTATGCACAACTTGAGAAGCCTTAATCTGAAAGGAGGCATACTAACTTGGAGGCTTGCACAAAGATAGAGAACCTATGGGAGCTTGGAAAGATTACCCATGTACCTGCGAACTCGGTTTATTGGTTGGTCATTTTTGCTATTTCTTTTGAGGATGCTACCATCAAACAACCAAAAGGCTTGTTTATAGTTTGTAGGTTGGCTTGCAGGGTTCGTCTTGCCATTACCTCGGCTGCTCTTGTTGCAATCTATCACTCATTTGGTGCAATTGCGTCTCATCCCTCACCATAAGACTACAACGTCGTGTTTGCAACTCATTATGTCAGTATGTGGACAACTTCACTGTTTGACAGACTTCCCCCACTCAGAGAAAGGCTGAAGCCCTACTGTGCACTAATCTACATATTCATTGGCAGCCCTCGGCCACAACAGCAAGAGGAACTCACCACTGGTCAGAGATTGTTAGCCACCCTTCTTGCAAAAGGTGCCAGTGACATGAAGTTCAGTCATTGCTCTATCGACTATCGTCCACACACTGCTGAGAAGTAGGGAGATCACTTCATGTAGGTGGTTCCCCTCCTGAACAAGCTTTGCAAATGGACTGCCTGGGAGTGGTATTAGTGTATCCAAATCAGCACTCTGGTGTTTCAGCAGGGTAACCAAATTATTTTGGAGCCATATTACCCTTTCAGGTTCAACAAGAATTTCAGGTATGATCAGAGTATTCCTCTGAATGTTAATTTCGACACCACTTCGTGTGTATATGAACAGCTTAACCGTCATCTTATTGTTGCGAAGTGGTGGAATTATTTCCGTTGGACTGAGGCAAAGGATGACATAGAGATACCACCATTTGGGTGCTATAGGAGACTTTGACATTGTGTATGAAAATTGGCGATCACATTGCAACTAAAATAGAACAAACCTTGTTAAACAAAAATGTAATAGGCCCATGTTGAACCATGTTTTTCCGACTACCTAGCTCAACTACTACATCATCTGGCCAAGTTTCTATGCACAGTGCATACCAAACAACTAAAATCTCCCACACAGGTTTCAATGATGCCTAATGTGGCTATGGTCTTCCGGACCTACAGCCTAAAAATTGCCTGGATGTAAGCCTTAACATCTGAGATATTAAGTATTAACACACCCGTCAACCAGCTTCAAGTAATTTTACAAAGTCAAAAACGTAAAGAAACCAGAAAATAAACATTTCATATGTCTCAATGCCCTTGATTCGAGTCTCTAAGCCCTCCCCCCCCACACATTTTCATACTTCACAAATGACTTGTAACAAGTGGCAACGAATAATTATGCTTAATGTGAAAAAAACAAAATTCGTGGGCAAAAAAGAAACTAGCTCGAGCAAGCACCAGCAGGTGTTAAAGGCTCAGAAAGACACATTATACAGCAAAAATAGTAAATATAAATGCACTAAATTTTTACCTTCCTGATTTTTGTGAAAAGTAAGAGAAATAAGGTCCTGCGGCTTGAGAGGAGACCCTGTTACAGGATGCTTCCCATACTTCAGTATATATGGCACTATATTCCTGCCACGGAACAAATGAGCAAAACTTGAACGAACAAAATTTCTGAAGAAAAAAAAAACCTAATCCTCTCTTCCTTCAAAATACAGACTGTTTAAACTCCGGAGACAACTCACGTCGCATCAAAAACACTGCCATCGATCGTGCACACTGGATCCTCGAAGGGCGTGAAGGCCAGCCTTTGAGTTAGAGGAAAAAATCAAGACCGAAGTCAACAAGAAGGAAGAAAAAGATGAAAAGGACCGGAGAACATGGGATCGGTGGGGCGGATTACGAGCAGCAGTAAAAGGGGAGGCGCTTGAACGGGGTGGAGGCCTCGCGGGACTTGGCGCCGCCCCACTCAGTCGCCCACTCCGTCTTGGTGATGAACATCCGATCCTTGCTGTGCTGCTTCTTCCCCATTTTCGCTTACAGCTTGCTCCTTCCCTCTCCCGGTGAAGGAGACGAAGAGAAGATGGGCGGCTGTTGCGGTTGGAAGGTGCACCTCCCTCCGTCGTCTTCTTCCTTCCTCGCACCGGCAACGCAGCGGCCGGGAAGTCGGTGTCTGCCTGCGGAGCTTGCAGCCGAGGCCGCGAGGGATCGGGAACGGGATGGTCTTCATAGTGCGTTCACGACCAAAAATATTGCTTTTTTCCTCTTGTCAACGTCTAGGTCAAAATAATTTTATAAATTTTTATAATAATTAATATGTTAAAAATAAAACCTCAGAGCAGTTAATAAATAAATAAATAAATATTTCATAGCATGGAGACTATGGCTGCGTTGATGGGTCTCACCACACCTCTGACCTCATTTAATAAAAATTCATGAAATTTCAATTTAGACAATTTGATTATATACCTTGTTAAACCTTTAAACACATCCCTTATGTATTGATAAATCTTTTTCTGCATGATTTAAAGTTGTAATTATCATACTTGATCCCTTTAAAGAAAATAGAAGCGACATGGATAATATATTTCTAAATTAAATAAAAATAATTAATTTATAAATATTTTGATCTAATTAGATATGAAATTGTTGATTCAGATTTTGTTAGATTAACTCAGAACAAACACCCCTAAGTAAGAACAACAAAATTATGAGGAACTACAAGATGCAAGAAATATTTTGACATCCATTTATCCAGAAGTTTCTTCTCTTTAAAAAAAATATTGTCTACTTCATCTTCCAAGTGCAACACAAGAAGATTGATTTTCCAACCACTGTTGGGCTATTAATGGTCCTTCCTTCCTCTCTTTGGGCAAAAAGATGGTGTCTCTCCACTTTTAAAGAGTTGCTCAGTTCTAATTAAAAACAATGTGGAGAATAACATATATTTGCAGTTTCTGTAACAATATTTAACGGCTTTATTATTTATAATTTTTAAGTTGATGTTGATATAAATCAATGCAACAAGTTTAGCTATTGACATTATTTTTGGAAATCTTAATACAAATAATATATGAAGAATTGTAATACTAATGTCTACCTATATCAATGTTGTTATCAATAGCCTATCTTTTTAGAAATATCAACATCAATAAATGATGTGGTGTCGCTGCTAATACTCTTGCCAAAATATAACCTCGGGCCTGTTTGGTACAAGATTATCTAGGGGATAAACCGAGTTTATCATGGAATTAAGCTTCTACCAGACAACCCATTAAGAAAATAAAAGAAGAGTTCATTCTTTGAGGTCCATTGCATAGATTGTCTCTTTCCATTCATGTAAATTTTGAACTTCTTCGGATATATTTGAATATTCTAAGATCATATTGACTTGATCTTCTCTAAGTTAATCTGCATTTATTTCACTCTCTCTTTTCCCCCTCAATATTTGAAATTTCTCCATCCACTTGAAGTACCCTTAACCCAATGTCTATCATGTTAACACATACTAGCAAACAACAAACAAGAGTTGGGCCACTTATCTAAAATAATAATAAAAATTTGATTTTGCCATCATACAACTGGGGGGTAATATTATTCCATATACCAAAATATAAATTATAATATATTTTTTTTAAAATGAAACTTCAATTTTCTATTCTCAAGGGAAGGTTCACTATGCAATTTATAGAGATAATAAAGTTGTTGGACTCAAGAATAAAAGAGAGTTTTAGTGGCAGGTATCGACATTTCCTTTCCATCTTATTTTAATAAATACACACTTTCAAAGATTAGAAAATTGTCGTCTTATCACACAAACTAAATTTATGTCATTAGCCACTATAGATTTTATTTTGATATATATTTTTTATAAAATATATAAAAAATATTGTGTAACCTAAAACCCATAAAATGTTAACCTTTTACTTTTTTACATTTGACATCTTTAAGGGGAATAGAATCAAGTAAGGAGCTATGTACACAAATATAATTTAACTATATGATTTACAAAAAAATGTCTTCATAATCTTACCATAAGATAAGATATAATATGTGAAATTAAAAAATTTAGACTTACTGAGCCAATTAAACACCATCTTAATTAGTCTACAACATAATCAAATACTGGATTATATTTCACATCTGCTCATCAAAGACATGATATTTTTTCTCTATAAAAATAACATAATGTGGAGGAGGAGTTGTTTCATCCAAAGTTCAATGTTGACCATTAAACAGTGAACAGTTAATGCCAGTACACTAAGAATAATGATGAATGCACATTTTTCCAATAAAAAAATATAACTATGCATATGAATATAAAAAATGTGGTGCATCTTTTCAATACCCTTCGGATATTTCATGAAGACAACCATACAACTCATAATACTTACACATAAATTATGATACTCTCTTTATATAAAACAAACTTGTGAAAAGTGACAAAATCCATTCTGCTTGCAAATAAATAAAAAGTGGATGTCTCCCATTAACATTTTCAAAATTGTGTTTGTCCATTTGAACATGATAAATAGTTAGCATCAAGTACTCATAGGGGTGTGCGCAGTTCGATTTGGAACTATTTTATCTTAAATCGAACCAAAACGAATCGAATCTTCGAATAACTTGGATTTGATTGGATTTAAATAAAAAATAATTCTAAAATATAAAAATATTAAAATCTTAATTATATATTATTTTTTAAGTTACAAATGATTAAAACCATTATTTTTTATTATAAAAAGTACATACATGTTATTTTTATCATTAATACAATATTTTATTTATTTTAATTCAAGTGGTGTCGTCCAATTTAATTTGATTCGAGAGCGTCCCAAACGGATGGCCTGGAACCTTTAAGCACCCCTAAGTATTAATACCAGACTCTTTGTTACAAATAAACCATTAATATAAATAAAATAACAAATTTGTCGGTATACGGGGTCGGCGATCTGGTTGATTTTTGGGCCGAACCAACCCCAACCCGGACCCGCGATCCCGATCCAATTAATATATTTAAATAAATTTTTTATTATTATTTTTTCCGACTCTGACCCGACCCGAGTTGCGACCTCAACCGACTTGAATCGATTTTAAGTCCGACCTACCCAATCCCGACCCCGGACTCCACCTTCCTTCGTTCCCGTATTTATTACTTTCGGCCTTTTAGCATATGCCATTATACGTGAGCGAAGAGTAAAAATATCATGATAAGGTATCGCCGCAAAACGTGATAATATCCGGTGGCTTATTTGAAAAAGCGCTTATTATTTCTATTTCGACTTGAATGGCTTATTACAAAAATAATTCCGAAACATAAAACGTGGCCGGAACGTCCTCTGCGGCGGAGCTCTCCGGCGAGCAAAAGGAACGGGCTGCCGGAGGCACCGTCTTTCTTCATGCCGAGAGTTCGACGTAGAGCGTTTCCACGGGCGGAGAACCCGCCGCCACGGTTAAGCTGTGCGTGGAGGAGGAGTTCTGCGACGGACGGCTCACCGTCACCTCGTACTCGCCGTGGAACAGCTCAGCTTCGAAGATGCCGCGGCCGTCGGCCGTGCCCACCAAGCTGTGCGTGCCCCACTCCTTGATGAGCCGATCGACGACGTCTCCAGTCGGCAGGTTCTTGAAGGTGCCGTCCGTCAGGCACATGGTGAAGCACCCGTTCGGGTCGTGTGCTGCCCACATCACGATGCCGTCGACGGCGGGGTGCGCATGGGCCTCGCGCAGAACCTGTTCGAGGAAATGCGCCTGAGGGAAGAGAACACAAAAAAGGGCCCATTTTTTGTCGTGGTCAGTGTCGTGTAGTCGAAGTTTACGCTTCAAAACGAGTTTCCGGGAGACGACGACGATCACCTGGTCCGGCGATGGAGTGACGTCGGCTTCGGTGATCCATACGGGCAATCTTGCCTGGGCAACGGTGTCGATGGCGGATCTCATGTAAGGGATGTTGGGCGTTCGGAAGTGCCCCTCCAGGCCAATGGCGGTAGCTCCTACCTGTTTCACCTTCTGCAGAATATTGCTCGGCGATGCCTGGCTGTCCCCGGGTTCTTCTATGGTGTTGTATTCGTTCACAAACATAGGCTTGCTGGGGTCAATCTGGCGAGCCCTCTGATAGATCGCCGCCGAAGCGCCAGGGCCGAGCTTGCTCTCCAGGAAAGAGAAGTGCAGGTTCTCATTGACGACGTCCCAGCCGATGACTTTACCTTTGTATCTGGTCATGAAAGAGTCGATCCGCTTGTTGATGGCAGCTTGGAGCTCGGCAGGTGGGAGCGCCGTGACCCAGGACGGCAGGAACTCGCCGTTGTCCCATAGAACATTGTGTGCCCTGACCTCGACGCCGTTGCTCTGGGCGAAAGCCAGCATCTTGTCGGGGACCGAGTAGTCCTCCACTCCCCGTATTCTCTCCGTGCTGTACCACTTCATCTCGTTCTCGAAGGTCGTGACGGTGAATCTGGAGGTGAACCAACTCTGATATGCCGGACTCGTAAGGATTTGCTGGGCGATGGCGGTGCCGAATGGGAACCCTCTTCTCTGCTGCTTGATGGTGATCAATGCGCCGCCGAGCGGTGCGTTGCCTTGGATGTCCGAGACGTTGAGCGCCACCCTCCTCTTACGTACCTGTACCCATTTCGGAAGGAGGTATGCTCATTGACCATCGCAAGAACTTCGTTTATATATGTGTTTGTCTGTTACCGCCGTGCTTACTTTCTGGATGCTTTCTTTATGGTGATTTCGCCATTGCTCTTCAGTGAATGGCTGCAAGGAGACGCTGTCTACCCATACATCTTTGGTCGTATCTTCCGTCTGCAGGAAGAGGAAACGTCTCAGCAAGGTCAGTAAAATTTTAGTCATTAATGAATGTCTTTGAGATTTTTTTTTTAGATATCAGTGAGTTGGGTTTATTTAAAAGAACAGAGAGATGGATAAAAATATATATGTACCTTTGATCTCAAAAATCTCAACCAACTGAGTTTTTAAGATTATGGAGGGTGGAGATGCTTCATGAACTCAACTAAATAAGACTTTAATCTCAAGACTACTCTAAGATGATCTTTATATTGCCTCACTTGTGGGTCCGCAAGGCACCCCAAACAGCAGTCCGAAATAAAAATAGATGAACATGATGAATATATACTAGGCAGGCAACACACCAACCTCGAAGTAGAGCTCAGCCGGGCCGGATGACTTCACGGTGAGCCCTCCTTTAAGCATTGACCAGCAGCCAGCTTGCGCCAAGGCAGTGCCGGCAATGGTAAAGCCCGAGCTAGTTTTGAACACCGCCGTGATCGGCACACTTCCTTCATTCACCTGTAGCCATGCTGAAAGAATGCAACCCATATCTGGTATCAGCCTCAGAGTGCACACCAGTTATCATGGCCGTTCCTTGGACTCGGAGCTGAGCAACTTACCTGAGAAAGTATAAAGCTTGTCTTTCTCCAAATAAAGCTTTTGGGAGATGCTGTGGTAGGTCTGGCTTCTTCCCCGGGTCATCACATACCTGCGTCACAGAAATGGATCAAATACGATGTATGTATATAATAAGTAAGATGCACACACATGCATGGTACAGAGGATTCCGGAATAATTAAGCTCATTAGTCAAAAAATACACTACATCTATTAACTCCCTCAAACATCTGATATATAAAATAAGTCACTGTACTAGGTTTTTTATAAGGAGAACAATTTAGAAAATCCTATCCTATTAGAACTTGTCCTAGTCTACAACTCAGAAAATCTTATCCATTTGGACGCCTAATGAATCCTAAAGTAGCAACTTGTTCTATTCTACAACTCTGAATCTGTCTACACTTATCGAGTTCCAACCCAACCTTATTCACTTGCAAATTTAATCCAATATGTGCATACCGGTTCCCTCCATTTGATATCTTCTGCTCTGCAATCCCACCTGCAAATATTGTCCATCCCTTTAGGCCATCATGAAACTCAGGGTTGTAAATCATTCCTCCTCCATATTGAGGCTTGTGAGGCACTGCCAAACACTGCAACAAGATGAGAGTTGTTATGAGAAAATTTGACGACAACCTCAAGTGTGATCTTGTCGAATAAGAGCTAGTTTTAGTTTTAAGCTGGTTTCATTATTCTAGATGCTGGAGCAGTACATTCACCTTCAAAAAAGTTTTACTAACTGCAAAAGAGGCATAGGATGATTGAACGTACCTCAATACTTGCTGAGTAATCGTAGGGGATACTGCTGGTCCTCACTCCTGCATCACCGTCATTCTTACTTTCAGATCACAAATTCAGCACGACGTAATTCATCTAATAGTTGGTAATGCTTTTATGGTGTGTGTTGTGGCTGCATTTGTTTAGACTTCTAAAAGGGAATTTTTAAAAATTTAGAGATGTGACATAATTCCAACCAAATGTGTTTTGCTGCTTGACTTGATTATCCTTTATGTACATATCATCACTAGAAGGGAGAGATGAACTTGTGAAGACCCTTTATACATATGATGTGCTTGAAACTTGCACGTATGCATCTCAATTTGGTTTCTTTCTAGAAGATGTATTATTGTCAATTCTTACTTTGTAATCATCAATCAAAGCAACATGTCCTAACCTGCTGTTTTCTTGCACTTACGAAACCTAACATCTGTTCTTACTGTGTTTTTCTTATTATCGGGGACAAACCCACCCCAGACTCGACTAGCTTGTCCTCCACAGTCCACCCCAGCCGCAACCCGACTCCACCCCAGCCGCAATCTGACTGCAGCTTGAGTTAGTAGAGTGCTGAGGAAGGCTCTGTGTTCAAGCACATTTTGGAGGTGAATTCGAGAAGGGCAGGCATTTAGCCTATGTTTTTGTTAGAGGCTGGGGATTTTAGATCATTTGGGAATCTTATTTAACATCTTAACTTAAAATTAAGTTACAGAATTTATTTATTTATTTATTTCTGGGTCTTATTATTTGTTTGGAGATGGAATTAAGATGATATACAAGCATAATATGATTGTCACAGTGGAGAAAATTGATGACTAATTATGTCTGAATCAAATTAAGTATTTAAAATAAGATATTATAATAATTTAAAATTTTACGTTTTTAAATTAAGTCAAAACTGACGTACTTGAGTGTGAAGGACCGATTAAAAACCACAGAATGCATATTTTTGTAAAGGCCAACCTGCATTACAGACGGCAATAAACAACAGTACCGACCACTTTGATATGAAACTGAACCTCATCTTTAGATCGTAGCACCCTGCAAGAAAGAAATGGAGAGAAAAGATGCTAAGTGACTATAAACTTTCAAATACTCTACAATGCTTGAAATGCCAGAGTTTCCAGAATTTACGGAGTTTAATTAATCTTTCTTGTGAATTTCACATATAATTAGCCGATTTGATTATGCATATCAGATGTATTTGCTCTCTCTCTCTCTCTCACACACACACACAATCTCTCTCTCTCTCTATATATAAGCTATATCATATTAGGATGCAAGAGAAAGATGCCATGAGCAACATCCTTATGTCCAGAGCATATCGGTAGCATTGGCATAAGACAAGAGGACTACCTGTATTGATCAGCTCAGATACTACCTATACACATACCCAACCTTCGTCTGCTTTTCCAAACACAACAATTTTCTTCCTCTGCAATTTTCTTGAGGCCAGCTTCTCTTTTCTCAAATCTTGCAAGTGGGAGTGTGTGGGGGGAGGGGGAGTAAACTTCGGAGAGATGACCATAGAGAGCTGTACATGTAGAGAATTTATAGGCAGTGGAAATTTAGCAAGTTCATCACTTAGTCTTCAAGAGCAAATCTAAGAAGCGCAATTCACAGCACATTCTTTCTTAATCCTCTTAGGTTAGCTGATCATGATCAGCGTAACTTATAAACGCAAGAGATAAGGTCATTCAAATCCTTGATCTACAACAAGCATGGCTCACAAGGTGGGTAGTATGTGGCTGTCCAAATCTGGATGGGAGACAATTTGTTCAGTTTGGAAACCCAGTAAGATTATGTTTATCTGATAACTATTTTTTTATCCATAATTAACTCAATTATTCATATTTTCTGGCAGATAGCTGTTAAAAACCAATTATTTATGTGCTTATTCCTAGGATCCCTATAGAGATTTTCATCAACTCATGCCCTCTTAGGAAACAAGTCTACAATAATCTTGGTTATCCTAGCAAGGCCAGCCCATACTCTACTAACGTTTCCCATTTTAAATTTAAATTAAGGGCAAATCTCTGTTAAAGGAATTTCTGACATGAAGGATCACCAGCTGGTTCTTGCACATTTAAGGGTTGGAACCTATGATGGGATCAGTGAAGAATATTATTTAATTTCAATAGCTGGCAACTTATAAAACTCATTAGTAGTAAATTAACTTTCAGAAAACTATTTATGAGAATGGTCTGGCATTAGTAACTATTATTGTTTGAAAGCATAACGCAATGTTCTACAGTAAGTTGAAGAGGAAGGGGGTGTGGTTGTCGTAGAAAATTTACAATAGATTTTATAAAAACTATATACTAGAATGAAGCATAGGTTAACTAGATTATATAATTCTCATGACTGCATTTAACGGGGATTCCGGCATGAACTTCATAAAAATTTTATTCATGGTTTTTCTTGGAAACTAGTGTTAAAATCTTGTTTGGTAGGATATTGTGAAGATTTTTAGTCAAATATTTATTCTATCTTAATTAGTGATAAATGTAGAAGTGGATGGTAAAAATGTAATTAATGGTCCTTCCTCCTCCTCTCTTTGGCTATTAATGGTCCTTCCTCCTCTCTTTGGGCAAAAAGATGTCTGATCTAAGTGAGTACCATATTTTGCAGTTTGTTTTGTAACAATAATTTTGAAAATAATATTGACATAAATCATTGCAACATGTTTATTTATTAACATTAATTTTTATTTTTTAATACAAAGAAGGTGTGCATTGTAACATTAATGCCTACATGTATCCATTTTTGTTCTTAATATTCTATCTTTTAGAAATATGAACATCAAAAAATGATGTGGGATCACTGTTAATACTCCTGCCAAGTAGAATGACGGGCTGTTTGGTACAAGATTATTTGGGGATAATCCAGCCCATGAGAATGTTCTACCAAATAGAATGTTATCCCCAGATTAATCTTCTACAAAACAGCCCATGAGAACAAAAGAAGAGTTCACATGTCTTTTCATACCAGAGATAGGAGATGAAAATAGGTGCTATCTTTGGGCAAAAAATGACTAACTTAACCGAATAAAGCTATAGTCTCATCCTTTGATGTCACTTGCATATGTTATCTCTTTCCATCCATGGAAATTTTGAACTATTTCGGATATATTTTAATCTTCTAAGATCATATTGAATTGAACTTCTGTGAGTTGATCTTTATTCATTTCACTCTCTCTTTTCTCTCTCTAAATATCTTAATTTTTTTCATGCACTCGAAGTACCCTTAACGCAATGTCTAACGCCCTGTTTGGTAACACTATTAGGTACCTCTATCACTATCAATTTTAAAATTGATATTGATAGGAATTATTAAGAGGTGTTTGGTTAATTGTATCAATTTTAAAATTTGTAGTGCAAACAAGACATATTACATAATACAAGTGTCAACTTGTATTACTTTTGATATTGATACTCCAACATTTGAAAATATTAATATCAATATTGATATAGTATCAAAAATGAAACTCTAACCAAACTGAGCATAATATGTCAACACATACTAACAAAACAACAAACAAGAGTTGTGCCACTTGTCTAAAAAATAATAAAAATTTGAAAATGGCATCGTACAACCGAGGGGTAATATTATTTCCTACACTAAAATATAAATTATAATATATCTATTTTAAAATGTAACAACAATTTTCTATTCTCAAGGAAAAAATTTAAACTTCCAACCCCCTGATCAAGCTTTAAGACCATTTTGATGCCGACTTAAGCAAAAATGTTATCTAGCATCTTATACATTAATATATCTTTTAAAATCATATTAATGGGGTGTTTGGCTGCACGTAAAATTGAGTTTTTTTCTATAGAGATATGTCTTTGTAAAAAAAGGGTTGCTAAATAGGGTGTTTGTCAATCATTATAAAATTATATTTTGATGGTTAATTTATTTTATAACATAAATAAAATGATGCTTCTTCTTCTTTTTTCTTGCAGATATTTTTAATTATATATGGTCTTTACTCTTTTGTTGTCATATCCTATCAAACTAATTTTATGTCATTAACCACTTTCAGATTTTATTTTGATATATATTTTTATAATATATATAAAATAGTGTGTAACCAAACACCCATAAAAGATCAACTTTTTTTTTTCAGATTTGACATCTTTATATGGAATACAATCAAGGAAAGAGCTATACACACAAATATAATTTAAGTAGATGATAAGTTGATTCACAAATAAATGTCTTAATAATCTTACCATAAGATAAGATATTATGTGTGGAATTAAGAATTTAGACTTATTGAGCCGATTAAACTCCACCTTAATTAGTCTACAACACAATCAAATACTGGACTATATTTTATATCTGCTCATCAAAGACATGATATCTTTTCTCTCAGTATAAAAATAACATAATGTGGAGGAGGAGTTGTTTCATCCAAAGTTCAATGTTGACCATTAAACAGTGAACAGTTAATGCTGATACACTAAGAATAATGATGAATACAAGATTTTTAATAAATAAAAAATATAACTATGCATATGAATATAAAAAATGTGGTGCATCTTTTCAATACCCTTCGGATATTTCATGAAGACAACCATACAACTCATAATACTTACACATGAATTATGATATTCCTTTTATATAAAAACAACTTGTGAAAGTGTCAAGACGCATTCTGTTTGCACATAAATAAAAAGTGCATGTCTTTCATCAACATTTCAAAATTATACTTGTTCATCTTATACTCAAACTCAAAACTTCAGTTTCAAATTGTTGAGGCCAGTTATGTGGGTTCGTCTTTTTCGTTCTCCACGATCCCCCGCCGATTTCTCATTTATTAAGTCATACCGGATATGTTTATATCAAGTTAGATTGAGCCTACATCTCTGCCTCTTCTATACCGGTAACCTCAGGGTCTCGATTACTCTGACAGATGTCTCGAGAGGGTTTTACGTTATACGTTCGAACCAACAGAATCCTTCCTCGTCAACAACATCGACTTTATCTCTTATACGTTCATTGTAGACTTCATCTATTCGTGTATAATTACGAATAGACTTTATACATTCATCGTAATATTTACATTTCAACTGCACTCAATTTGATAATATGTTATTTCTTACTTGTCCAATACCCATCATCATAAGTCATAACGGATCTTATAACTATGTGATAAAATAGCAGAGTCTCGTGTCACGGCGGGTGTTATACTTGTCCGTTTGAACAGGAGAAATGATTAGCATCCGGTACGCACGGCGGTGTGTATGGTTCTGTTCCAGACTATTTTACTCTAAAATAAACCGAAGCGAACCATCATGCGTGAGCAAAGAGTAAAGTTTCGCGGTAAAACGTGATAATTTCTTTTCAACGGTGGCTTATTTGCAAAAAGCGCTTCTCTTATTACGCTGATTTATACGATTTATTACGAAACTAATTCCCAAACAGAAACGGGGGTTGGGACGTCCCCCTGCGGCGGAGCTCCCCGGCGAGCGACAGGAGCGGGCTCGCCGGAGGCACCGTCTTTCTTCATGCCGAGAGTTCGACGTAGAGCGTTTCCACGGGCGGAGAACCCGCCGCCACGGTCAAGCTGTGCGTGGAGGAGGAGTTCCGCGACGGACGGCTCACCGTCACCTCGTACTCGCCGTGGAACAGCTCAGCTTCGAAGATGCCGCGGCCGTCGGCCGTGCCCGCCAAGCTGTGCGTGCCCCACTCCTTGATGAGCCGATCGACGACGTCTCCGGTCGGCAGGTTCTTGAAGGCGCCGTCCGTCAGGCACATGGTGGTGCACGCGTTCGGGTCGGGCGATGGCCATATCACGATGCCGTCGACGGCGGGGTGCGCATGGGCCTCGCGCAGAATCTGATCGAGGAAATGCGCCTGAGGGAAGAGAAGAAAAAAAAAAGAAGAGCACACAGATTTTTTTTTTTCGTGGTCAGTGTCGTGTGTAGTCGATGTTTACGCTTCGAAACGAGGTTCCGGGACGACGATCACCTGGTTTGGCGATGGAGTGACGTCGACTTCAGTGATCCATATGGGCAACCTTGCCTGGGCAAGGGTGTCGATGGCGGATCTCATGTAAGGGATGTTGGGCGTTCGGAAGTGCCCCTCCAGGCCAATGGCGGTAGCTCCTACCTGTTTCACCTTCTGAAGAAGATTGCTCGGCGATGCCTGGCGGTCCCCGGGTTCTTCTATGGTGTTGTATTCGTTCACAAACATAGGCTTGCTGGGGTCAATCTGGCGAGCCCTCTGATAGATCGCCGCCGAAGCGCCAGGGCCGAGCTTGCTCTCCAGGAAAGAGAAGTGCAGGTTCTCATTGACGACGTCCCAGCCGATGACCTTACCTTTGTATCTGGTCATGAAAGAGTCGATCCGCCTGTTGACGGCAGCTTGGAGCTCGGCAGGTGGGAGCGCCGGGACCCAGGACGGCTGGTACTTGCCGTCGTCCCATAGAACATTGTGTGCCCTCACCTCGACGCCGTTGCTCTGGGCGAAAGCCAGCATCTTGTCGGCGACCGAGTAGTCCTCCACTCCCCGTATCCTCTCCGTGCTGTACCACTTCATCTCGTTCTCGAAGGTCGTGACGGTGAATCTGGGAGAAAATTTTTGATCTAACACGGTTTAAAATATTATTTCCGAAAGTAGCACACTAAAGATTTTATTTCCGGAACTAGCAGGGTTTTGGCGAAGTCGCTGGGTAATCTAGCGACTTCGCGGCGGAGAGGTGAAGTCGCTGCTTAATGCAGCGACTCCCTCTTTTTTTTTTTTTTTTTTTAAGTATCGGTGAAGTCGCTGGGTATCCAGCGACTTCACCCAAACAATATTATATATTATAAAAAATATTTATATATTATATATACATCATTTTATAAATATTATTTATATATAATAAATATTAATTTAATATTAATTTAAAAAACACATAAAATAATTTAATCAAAATTTATTTTTTTTATTTTTTATTTTTTATTTTTAAAATATTTATTTATTAAAATGGAATAATCACCCAAAAATAATTTTATTAAAATAATTTTTTATTAAATTTATTCCATTTATTTAATAATATTGTAAGATTTATTTTAATTTTTTTAAATTATCTAATGTTATATTATATATTATCGTATGTGAACTAATCTATCTTATATATTTTATAAATATTAATTATAATATTATTTTAAATTAATAATTTAAATTAAAATAAATTATGAATACTTTTATTTATTTAAAAATATATATAGCTAATATTTAAAAATAATGTATATGAATAAATATATTTATAATACAATTTTAGGTAATTTAAAATTTTAATATACATATATCATAAAATCATGTTTGGAGGGATATATAATTAAAATTTATAAAATATATAATAAATTATAAATAAATTTTTATATTTAATTAAGTAAACATAATATTTTATAGTATTATATGTTATAGATAAAAATTTAAAATTTTAATAAAAATTTTAAAAATTAAAAATAAAATAAATAAATTTTGATTAAATTATTTTATGTGTTTTTTAAATTAATATTAAATTAATATTAAATTAATATATAAATAATATTTATAAAATGATGTATATATAATATATAAATATTTTTATAGTATATAATATTGTTTGGGTGAAGTCGCTGGGTATCCCAGCGACTTCACCGATACTTAAAAAAAAAAAAAAAAAGAGGGAGTCGCTGCATTAAGCAGCGACTTCACCTCTCCGCCGCGAAGTCGCTAGATTACCCAGCGACTTCGCCAAAACCCTGCTAGTTCCGGAAATAAAATCTTTAGTGTGCTACTTCCGGAAATAATATTTTAAACCGTGTTAGATCAAAAATTTTCTCGTGAATCTGGAGGTGAACCAACTCTGATATGCCGGACTCGTAAGAATCAGCTGGGCGATGGCGAGGCCGAATGGGAACCCTCTTCTCTGCTGCTTGATGGTGATCAATGCGCCGCCGAGCAGTGCGTTGCCTTGGATGTCTGAGACGTTGAGCGCCACCCTCCTCTTACGTACCTGTACCCATTTCGGAAGGAGGTATGCTTATTGACCATCGCAAGAGCTTCGTCTATATATGTGTTTGTCTGTTACCGCCGTGCTTACTTTCTGGATGCTTTCTTTATGGTGATTTCGCCATTGCTCTTCAGTGAATGGCTGCAAGGAGACGCTGTCTACCCATACATCTTTGGTCGTATCTTCCGTCTGCAGGAAGAACAAACGTCTCAGCAAGGTCAGTAAACTTTTAGTCATTTATGAATGTCTTTGAGATTTTTTTTTTTAGATATCAGTGAGTTGGGTTTATTTAAAAGAACAGAGAGATGGATAAAAATATATATGTACCTTTGATCTCAAAAATCTCAACCAACTGAGTTTTTAAGATTATGGAGGGTGGAGATGCTTCATGAGCTCAACTAAACAAGGCTTTAATCTCAAGACTACTCTAAGATGATCTTTACATTGCTTCACTTGTGGGTCCGCAAGGCACCCCAAACAGCAGTCCAAAACAAAAACAGATGAACATGATGAATATATACTAGGCGCCAGGCGGGCCACACACCAACCTCGAAGTAGAGCTCAGCTGGGCCAGATGACTTCACGGTGAGCCCTCCTTTAAGCATTGACCAGCAGCCAGCTTGCGCCAAGGCAGTGCCGGCAATGGTAAAGCCCGAGCTAGTTTTGAACACCGCCGTGATCGGCACACTTCCATCATTCACCTGTAGCCATGCTGAAAGAACGCAACCGATATCTGGTATCAGCCTCAGAGCGCACACCAGTTATCATGGCCACCTTGGACTCAGAGCTGAGCAACTTACCTGAGAAAGTATAAAGCTTGTCTTTCTCCAAGTAAAGCTTTTGGGAGATGCTGTGGTAGGTCTGGCTTCTTCCCCGGGTCATCGCATACCTGCGTTGCAGAAATGGATCAAATACGATGTATGTACATAATAAGTAAGATGCACGCATGCATGATAAAGAGGATTCCGGAAAATCAAGCTCATTAGTCAAAAATTACACTACTACTCATATATTGACTCCCTCGAACATTTGATATCTAAAATAAGTCATTGTACTAGTTTATTTATAAGGAGAACAATTTAGAAAATCCTATCCTATTAGAACTTGTCCTAGTCTACAACTCAGAAAATCCTATCCATTTGGATGCCTAATGAATCCTAAAGTAGTAACTCGTTCTATTCTACAACTCAGAATCTTTCTACTCTTATCGAGATCCACCTGAACCTTATTCACTTTCAAATTTAACTCAATAAGTAGCATACCGGTTCCCTCCATTTGATATCTTATGCTCTGCAATCCCACCTGCAAATATTGTCCATCCCTTTAGGCCATCATCAAACTCGGGGTTGTAAATCATTCCTCCTCCGTATTGAGGCTTGTGAGGCACTGCCAAACACTGCAACAAGATGAGAGTTGTTATGAGAAAATTTGAAGACAACCTGAAATGTGATCTTGTCGAATAAGAGCTAGTTTTAGTTTTAAGCTGGTTTCATTATTCTGGATGCTGGAGCGGTACATTGACCTTCAAAAAAGTTTTACCAGCTGCAAAAGAGGCATAGGATGATTTAACGTACCTCAATACTTGCTGAGTAATCGTAGGGGATGCTGCTGGCCTTCGTTCCTGCATCACCATCATTCTTACTTTCAGATCACAAATTCAGCACTACGTATTTCATATGGTAGTTGGTAATGCTTTTATGGTGTGTGTTGATGCTGCGTTTGTTTAGACATCTAAAACGGAATTTTTAAAAATTTATAGATGTGACTTAATTCCAACCAAATGTGTTATGCTTCTTGACTTGTTTATCCTATATGTACATATCATCGCTAGAAGGGAGAGATGAACTTGTGAAGACCCTTTATACGTATGATGTGCTTGAAACTTGCACGTATACATCTCAATTTGGTTTCTTTCTAGAAGATGTATTATTGTCAATTCTTACTTTGTAATCATCAATCAAATCAACATGTCCTAACCTGCTGTTTTCTTGCACTTTAACCTCTGTTCTTACTGTGTTTTTCTTATTATCAGGGACAAACCCACCCCAGACCTGACTAACTCGACCTCCACAGTCCACCCCAGCCGCAACCTGACTGTGGCTTGAGTTAGAGGAGTGCTTAGGAAGGCTTTGTGTTCTAGTCAAGGATTGTCATCCCGGATCTCGGTTTCGTCTCGGAGGGGGGGCAATGAGAAGGAGAAATCTTGAAAAAATCTTGGGAGATCGGATCTCGGATCAATATATATATATGTATGAAACATAACATAATATTTTATAAAGATGAGAGTACATCAATGAATTTAACTGAAAATATATAATACATTTGCACGTCAATTGTGCGAATGAACAAGTACAAAACACTCTAAACACCAAAAAATACCCTTTGTGCTTCTAAGAGATTTAAACTTTTATATAATTTTATTTAAGTACTAATGTAGTATTAAGAGTATTTTTATGTTGTTATTTTTAATTGTTTATTACAAATTGATGATTAAATATTTGTGAAATTGAATTGATATAATCTGTTTATTACATAAGATATAATATGTTTACTACATAAGATATAATCTTTGTACGATAAATTGATGATTAATATCTCATTCTAAATTTGAATAGATTTAAATGTGATATCTTTTATGTAATTAGGTATAGATAGGTATATATTTATTTTGAAAAATAATTAATCTTGACAAACTTGATGTGTGTGTGAGAGAGAAGAGAGTTAAAATAGATCTTTATAAAATTTAAGTATATAGCACATATTTTATGATTATGAATTATATATATATATATCTGTGATAGTACAAGTGTTAGCGAAATATTGTTATACTATTATTAAATGGGGAGCGCTGAGTAGTTGCGGATTGACCTGTGCGGTCAGGTCACAGGGGTCAAAGGGGCAGTATCCTTTGTGGGGGGTATCAGGGGGCAAAGAGAAGGAGAAATCTCGAAAAAATCTTGGGAGATCGGATCTCGGGTCAATATATATATATGTATGAAACATAACATAATATTTTATAAAGATGAGAGTACATCAATGAATTTACCTGAAAATATATAATACATTTGCACGTCAATTGTGCGAATGAACGAGTACAAAACACTCTAAACACCAAAAAATACCCTTTGTGCTTCTAAGAGATTTAAACTTCAATATAGTTTTGTTTAAATACTAATGTAGTATTAAGAATATTTTTATGTTGTTATTTTTGATTGTTTATGACAAATTGATTATTAAATATTTGTGAAAATGAATTGATATAATCTGTTTATTACATAAGATATAATCTGTTTACTACATAAGATATAATCTTTGTACGATAAATTGATGATTAATATCTCATTCTGAATTTGAATAGATTTAAATGTGATATCTTTTATGTAATTAGGTATAGATAGGTATATATTTATTTTTAAAAATAATTAATCTTGACAAACTTGATGTGTGTGTGAGAGAGAAGAGAGTTAAAATAGATCTTTATAAAATTTAAGTATATAACATATATTTTATGATTATGAATTATATATATATATATCTGTGATAGTACAAGTGTTAGTGGAATACTGTTATACTATTATTAAATGGGGAGCGCTGAGTAGTTGCGAATTGACCTGTGCGGTCAGGTCGCAGGGGTCAAAGGGGCAGTAGCCTTTGGGGGGGGTATCAGGGGACAAAGCCCCTCGAAGAATTTTTTTTTATTGACCAGTCTTAGTGGAGCGAGGTCTCGACGATCTTGTTTCTCGGGCCTTTGTGAGACCGAGAATCTCGTAAGATCTCGCGAGATATCGGCAAGATGGCATTCCATGGTTCGAGCATACTTTGGAGGTGAATTCGAGAAGGGCAGGCATTTAGTCTATGTTTTTGTTAGGGGCTGGGGATTTTAGATCGTTTGGGAATTTATTTATTTATTTATTTCTGGGTCTTATTATTTGTTTGGAGATGGAATTAAGAAGATATACAAGCATAATATGATTGTCAGAGTGGATAAAATTGATTACTAATTATGTCTAAATCAAATTAAGTATTTAAAATAAGATATTAGAATAATTTAAAATTTTATATTTTTTAATTAAGTCAAAACAGACGTACTTGAGTGTTGAAGGACCGATTAAAAACCACAGAATGCATATTTTTGTAAAGGCCAACCTGCATTACAGACGGCAATAAACAACAGTACCGACCACTCTGATATGAAACCGAACCTCATCCTTCCAGCTAGAGATCGTAGCACCCTGCAAGAAAGAAATGGAGAGAAAAGATGCTAAATAAGTGACTATCAACTTTCAAATACTCTACAATGCTTGAAATGCCTGAGTTTCCAGAATTTATGGAGTTTAATTAATCTTTCTTGTGAATTTTATATATAATTAGCCGATTTGATTATGCATATCAGGTGTATTTGCTCTCTCTCTCTCTCTCTCTCTTTATATATATATATATAAACTATACGAGGATGCAAGAGAAAGATGCCATGAGCAACATCCCTATGTCCAGAGCGTATCAGTAGCATTTGGCAGAAGAAGAGAGGACTACCTGTATTGATCAGCTCAGATACTACCTATACACATACCCAACCTTCGTCTGCTTTTCTAAACACAACCTCTGCAATTTTCTTTGAGGCCAGCTTCTCTTTTCTCGATTTTTGCAAGTGAGAGTGTGAGGGGGGGGGGGATGGGGAGTAAACTTCGGAGAGATGACCGTGGAGAGCTGTACAAGTAGAGAATTTATAAGCAGTGGAAATTTGGCAAGTTCATCAATTAGTCTTCAAGAGCAAATCTAAGAAGTCCAGTTCACATCACATTCTTTCTTAATCCTCTTTAAGCAGTGATAATTTGGCAAGTTCATCAATTAGTCTTCAAGAGCAAATCTAAGAAGGCCAGTTCACATCACATTCTTTCTTGATCCTCTTTAAGCAGTGGAAATTTGGCAAGTTCGTCAATTACTCTTCAAGAGCAAATCTAAGAAGTCCAGCTCACTTCACATTCTTTCTTAATCTTCTTAGGTTGTTAGCTTATCATCATCTGCATAGGGTATAGAAACAATTGATCATAGAGAGACGACCATAGAGAGCTGTCAGCTGTACAAGTAGAGAATTTATAGGCAGTGGAAATTTGGCAAGTTCATCATTTAGTCTTATAGAGAAAATCTAATTAGAAGTCTAGTTCACATCACATTCTTTCTTAATCATCTTAGGTCAGCTGATCATCATCTGCATAAGGTATAAAAACAATTGATCTACAAGAAGCAAGGCTCATAAGGTGGGTAGTGTGTGGCTGCCCAAATCTCGACGGGAAACAATTTGTTGAGTTTGGAAACCCAGTAAAGATTATGTTTTCTGATCACTATTTTTTATTCATAAATAACTCAATTATTTATATTTTCTGGCAGATAGCTGTTCAAAACCGATTATTTATGTGTTTATTTTTAGGATCCCTATAGAGATTTTCGTTTTCTCATGCCCTCTTAGGAAACAAGTCGACAATATAATCTTGGGTATCCTGGCAACGCCAGCCCATACTCTACTAATGTTTCCCATTTTAAATTTAAATTAATGGCAATGTCTGACATCAAGGATCACCAGCTGGCTCCTGCTCATTTGAGGGTTGGAACCTATGATGGGATCAGTGAAGAATATTATTTAATTTCAGTAGCTGGAAACCTATAAAACTCATTAGTAGTAAATTAACTTTTAGAAAACTATTCATGAGAATGATCTGGCAATAGTAACTATTATTGTTTAAAAACATAACGCAACTTTCCACAGTAAGTTGAAGAGGAAGGGGGTGTGGTTGTCGTAGAAAATTTACAATACTTCTTATAAAAACTATATACCAGAATAAAGCATGGGATAGCTAGATTATATAATTTCATATTTGCTAGGGAAGCAGTTTCTTGAGGAGTATGCTTGCAACACAGAGAAGTGGGCAAGCGCTCTTTTATCTGAGATGGTTTCTGCATAGAACATGCTTTGATTATAGTTGCCAAACACCTTTCCAAATAAACTTCATCATAAAATGCATTTTCATAGAGAAAATCCTATTTCATACATGGCATCGCTGCAGCATTTTGTGGTGCATCATATAAAGTTTAACCATCATGTGATAAGTTTTCATGCTTTTAATATGATAGCAACATCTACAGCCCCCTTCTGCTCATGTAGTCAACAACAACAACAACAACGACAACGATAATAGTTTTTTACATATCAGTTATTATAGTTGATTATATTTTTAAATACATCTTTATAAAATTTAGTTTTCTTGAAAACAAATTTGAAATCTTGTGATTTTGACTAACAAGCACCTCTGCCCAAAGACATCCCAAAGTGATGTTTTTCAAGAAGTTTTTAAATTTATCAACAAAAACACTCTCACTTGTTTAAAGAGACAAGGAAAGAGTGGGGGAGAGAAAAAGATGATGTGGGAGAAGAGTATTCTTTTCATATAGTGATAATAATTTATTTAATTGATATTATTTTAGGTTTTTATGTTGAAACATTTTATTTTTCGGTGATAATAGGTTTTAAAATTTCACTAAATTTTTTTATTTTTATGAATATAATTATAGAAACCAGTATTCAGAAAACCGAATAATTATTGGCAGAGATGCCTCGTTACCAACGGTTGATATTTAGGTTGCGTTTGACAAGGATTTCGGCTACGTAGCTCGGTTGGCAACCCCTCCCGCCGGGTTTGCGGGAGGGTGGGGTTCGAGGGTGGCCGACGGCACCCGGCCCTCCCCCCGGGGAGGGTTTATCCGGTGGGGATTGAGCCAACGGGTTCGATCCCCCGTTGCCCGCGCACGCGGCGGGCTTCCGGCCAATGCGGTCATGACAAAAAAAAAGACTGGGATTTCGACTTGAATTTAATAAAAAATGTATTCATCTCTTTTCTTGGAAACTCCGTAATTAAAATCTTGTTTGGTATGATCAGGGGAAGATTTTTAGTCAAATATTTATTTCATCTTAATCACTGGTAAATCTAAAAGTGGACGGTGAAAATGCTTTTTTTAATTTTAAATCTTTTTCTTCTACGTCGGAAGCTGTTTTCATATTATGTCGTTCTCTCTCATCTCACGTTTGCAAGTTAATGAGAACCTTGGCTTATAATAAAGTTTTAATAATCGTAATCTATTCGTAAATCCCTACCAAACACCCTACATAGGTATAAATGGATTTTTATTGCATCGAAACCAATTAATCTTTATTCATGACATTTCACCTCACCCATACACGTAAAAAACAAAGAGTGGAAGGGTTTCTGTAGAAATATGCCATTGAGACTGAGGGGAACTGTAGAGGCAGGAGCAGCGCGTTCCAGCGGCGGCGGCGGGAGGCGCGGCGCCCGCGGAAAGAATGGATTTTTGTCAATTTTCCTCACGCAAGGAGGTCGACATGGAGCGCGGCCCCCGCGGAAGACCCGCCCTCCACCTTCAAGCTGTGCCTGGAGGTGGAATTCATGTCCCGGTGGCTCACCGTCACGTCGTAGTCCCCGTGGAACAGCTCCGCCTCGAAGACGCCGCCGCCGTCGGCGGTGCCCACCACCTTCTGCGTCTTCCACTCCCGGATAAGGCGGTCCACGACGTTGCCAGTCGGGAGGTTCCTGAACCTGCCGTCCGTCAAGCACATGATGTAGCATCCTTCCGGCCGCCGCGCCGCCCAGATGATGATCCCTTGGACGGCGGGGTGCGCGTGGGCCTCCCTCAGAACCTGTTCGAGGAAATGCGCCTGAGGAGAAGAAAGACCGCATTTCTTCGGTTATTTAGTATGAGTCGCGAGGGCTGTTCGGCGGTTTGCGACACAACCCGGAGGCGGTGCACGGATCACCTGGTATGGCGATGGAGCGACGTCGACCTCCGTCAGCCATATGGGCAAGCGGGCTTCCGCAAGGATGTCGAGAGAGGCTCTCATGTAAGGGATGTTGGGTCGGTGGAAGTGCCCCTCCAGGCCGATGCCCATGTCTCCGCCGCCGTTGCCCATCTCCCTCAGCTTCCGCAAGTAGTTGTGCGGCGCCGCTTGGCGGTCCGACGCGTCCTCGACGGTGTTGAAGTCGTTCAAGAACAGAGGGCTCCTGGGGTCGAGCTGATGAGCTTCACGGTACATCGCCGCCGAGGCACTCCTTCCCAGCCGACTCTCCAGAAAATCGAAGTGTAGGTTCTCGTTGACGATGTCCCAGCCGATGACCCTCCCTCTGTACCTGGACATGATCGAGCCGATGCGCCTCGATGCCGCCGCCCGGAGCTGGCGACTGCCGAGCGATCTGGTCCATGGCGGCACGTACCTCGGGTCGTCCCAGAAGACGCTGTGTGCCCGGACGGCGATGCCGTTGCGGCGGGCGAAGGCCAGCATCTTGTCGGGGACCGAGTAGTCCTCCCTTCCCGGGAGCTTCTCCGTGCTGTACCACTTCATCTCGTTCTCGAAGGTCGTGACGGTGAATCTGGAGATGAACCAGCTCCGGTACGCTCTGTTCGTGAGGATCTGCTTGGGGATTGCGGACCCCAACGGGAACCCCATGCGCCTCTGCTCCACGATGACCCGCGCCCCGCGCCTGGGACGCCGTTGGACGTCCGACACGTTGAGCACCACTCGTCTCTTGCGTACCTGTGCTGTGGCAGAGATTTTCAGCGACACTCAAAGATGTCTGCAGTCTTCTTGTCCGTGTCATGCCGTGCCCTACCTTCTCAATGCTGTCTGTCCGGTGAGTTCTCCATTGCTCTTCCGTGAATGGCTGTAAGGAGACACTATCTACCCAGATTTCCTTCGTAATATCCGGTGTCTGCAAGGACGGATGTGCCATCAGTGTACTTCTGTGTGGACGAAGAACATAAAGCTGTCAACATGTCAAGACAAGATTTTTATCCGCAAGATGCTCATAGGATTTACCTCCACATTGCAATCTGTTATTTATTCCCATTTTCTTGTTACAAGACCGCATGGAAATGTAAAAAAAATCTGGTTCTCGATGTCTGATTATCTTTGGAATGCTTGGTTTGCACTCTGTTAGAATGATTCGTCTAACTGCTGTAGTTTTTGCTTTATATGGATGGAATGTATTGATTGTTCGATTCTTCCATTTTCTTGCTCGGAAAGATAACCACAAGAATTATTCATAAAGACTCCGATCTTTGCCGCTGCTTCTACTTTTGTTAAAGAATCAAGTGCATATGGAACGTTGGTTGCTAACTCATGGTTTATGATTCTTCAGGCTTAAAAATGGCCATTGCTTTACATCTTTCACTATTAGGAGCATGTGAAGGTTCATAAGATGCAACACTTTTACAATATCTTTAAAATGTTTTTTCATACTCACAATGTCGTGGCCTACTTCTACATTATGCAGTTGGGTCCATGTACAACCATGGAGGTTATGGTGTCACTTGCTACATGATGTGGGAATGAATATCTCTTTACTCATGGGTCAAATCCATATGGACTTAAAAGCTTGGCATGTAATTCAGAATCTTCACTTTTTCCCAAACGTAACCATACATTATAACTAACTGACCTCAAAGTAGAGTTCGGCTGGGCCAGATGAATCTACCGTAAGCCCTCCTTTAAGCATAGTCCAGCAACCAGATTTTGCCAAGACAGTTCCGGCAGGTATAAAGCCAGAGATGGTTTTGAAGATAGATGTAATCGACACATTTCCTTCATTCACCTGTAGCCATGCTGAAACAAGAAAAAAAATGTGCAAAGACATTCTCCATTTTTTGTTGTTGAAATTCAAAGATAAACTGTTACCTGAGAAAGTATAGAACATATCTTTCTCCAAATAGAGCTTATGAGAGATGCTATGGTAAGTTCGACTTCTTCTTAGCGTTACAGAAAACTTATTTCCATCATTCATTCTCTCCATTACTTCCCCACCTGCAAATCTTGTCCATCCTTTTAAGCCATCATCAAACTCTGGGTTGAATATCACTCCTCCATTGTATTGTGCTCTCTGGGGTACCGCAAGGCACTGTAATAAGAATGGAACTAAGTATAAGTAACTGAGAGAAATGTCTATTACCAGCCGAACTTAAGTAATGCTTGAATCAGTGGCTTGTCTGCTTGAGTATAATATTATTTTTTATTATTAGCATAGTTGTCATTGTGACAAAGTGTCCAAAAAGGTCTTTTACTGTTTAGGTGACAAGACGTCCACCTAGGCATTGCCTAGGCGGTAAGGTGATAATCCAGGGTCAAGAGGGTTCCAACCTTAGCACAAGTTATATCAAAGCTCCAAATAAGACTCTATGATAAGGAGAAGATAAAAGAAAATACGGAAAGATCAAAAAATCATCGGTCGAGACCATCGAGAAAACTAGCTAGTTTCATAACTTCTTAAACATTGAAGCACTAGAATTTTAGAACAAGATTAAAACAACTCTACTAGATATTAGAAATAAAAAATCGAAGAAAAAAAAAGAAACTGGTGAAAGAGAATAAGGTCTATTGGAGGTCAAGTCAACTGGAGGGTTGCTCAAACAAGCTTTACTGGAGGTTGACAGGGACCGGAGAGAGTTGCAAGGACTGGCGGTGACGAGTGGCTGCGACGGCAAGCTCTTCTTCGGCATACACTGCATGAGGTTTCTACCTAGTCGGCGAGGCGATGAGCTGCACGCCTTCTTGGGCAGCCATTAGACGGGTGCCTAGATGTACGCCTTGACAGCCATGATTACTAGGTTTATTGAGTTTGATGATAATATATTTATGAGATAACAAGAATTGGGTCGGATCAGATCAGATCAACAACATAACACGAGGCAGGCCGGGCCGTTCTATTATATTTTAGACCGGGATTTAATTGGGCCGGTTTCGGGTCAGGCCGGGCCTAGCCCATCGACACCCCTGGAAGCTGGCATCATGCAAAAAGACGTTGGGCATGTATGGTGTACTCACGTTGCTCAATCATACTTCTCCTGTCTATATATATGTTCACGAGATTCAAATGTTTTTTTCTGAGGAAAGGAGAAGGCAATAAATGTCTGAGATGCTAAGTTGTGGGGGCGTCTCTGCAATGCTTCTTACGTCCTTTTCAGCTGAACGGGCCTGAGTTGTATGACCTTGCAGACGGCTGTCACCGGTGTCACGCTGCTACATAAAAGTCTCTGCCTTGTACCTCCTTGAGATCTTTATGACGACAGCCGACGAGGAAAGCACTCCTCCTATCAAGATTCCTCCTTGTTCCTTTTGCTTTCATCTTGGTTTACTGGATTTTCCAGCTACCTCTGCTTGTCTGGTGGTATTCTCATCGGCGAGAGGGGAAAACAAAATGAAAATGGAAAAGGGGGGAGAGGTAGCCCATTTCACAAGGCTCCCAAAAACTGATTTTTTTATTTTTTTTTAGATCAACCCATGAAAAACACCGAATCTCCTCCCCCACCCAAGTCTCTGCATTCCTTGATTAGCGGTAAACAGATGATTTTTGGGATGCATTCATTAAGCTCGCGGAAACAAAAAGGTAGAACAAGGAGAACTTGCCTCCAAAGATGCTGAATAATCGTACGGCGTTGCCTCGCTCCGATGAGTTCCTGTATGTACGACCACCATTTTAGTTTTCCAGCCGGCAAACTGGAAAGGAGCAGCACCAACCTTTCCTCTCTTTCCTTCCCCCTCTTGCAGAGACGAACCTGCGTGGACAGCAGCAGCAAGCAGCAGAAGCGCCCAGGCAGCAGGAGACCGCAGCGCTGTGCCCCGCCGGAAGAAGCCAGGCGGCAGAGCAGATAATCTCGCGCTCCAGAACATTGGAACGGATGCTCCGGTGAACTTGCGAAGGGGTCTTGGCGCCCGCCCCGGCGAGACGACCCCAAACAGCTGGAGTCGCGATAATGCAAAACAGATCTTGATCTCTGCTTCTGCCCCCGCTACTCCATGTCTCTCAGCCGGCTCAACCCAGGATGCTCGCTAGCGTCCTCTTCGCGTGTGTATATATATATACACATATGCAGCGGTGGCCATCTTTGTAAACGGAGCACCGGCAAGATAAGAGATCCCGGCGTGTGGGATGACGGTGGTCACAAGGTGGGCATCATCAAGCTCTTGTTTATTGTTGCCTCCTGGTTCATCCAGCGGAGCCAAACAAGAGTGTTGAGCGTTGCCTGGGAGACGCTCATGTGATCCATTGATGGCGCTGCCGTCCGCACTTGATGGGTCTTAACGTAAAGCTTTGATTGGTATATTTAGAGCCTCCGTTCTCGTCTGTATGCTACTGTGGTGTGTGAGAAGAGGGGGTTGCAGACCGGTACTTAGGGCTGTAAACGGGTCGGATTCGGTAGCGGATTCATCAGAATTCGATTCCGTTAATTTTTATCGAAATCGAATCGGAATATCGGATTCCGTTTACGGTACCTCTTATGTTTGGTAATGTTAAGAGTTAGGTATTTTTACGTTTATGCCTCCTCAAATCAATGGGTGCTGCGCTTATAGCCTCGAGACAGAATAGTAATGTTTGGTAGGTAGTCCCCTAAAATTGATCCTTGAAATGGTGGGGGTATGTGCCCTTAAAGGGGTTATAAACTCCTGCGGATGGTACAACCTTTACCTCCCCCGGTAGGCGGTAACCCCCCAGAGAGAGAGAGAGAGGGAGGGAAGAGAGAGAATAAAAAAGCAAAGATAATTTATTACCTTTTTATTTGGAGTAACTACAGTCCGGTTATACCCCATCAGAGAAAATTTATGGTAGGCTAATGAACTGAATTTCGAAAATGTTTTGAGGACGACATTCGAGGATGACAAATCTTAGGGGTACACCTCCGCAAATGCATTATGTTCAGGATATGGACGTAAAATCTCCTTGATTGGGGAGGTTTGGGCGAATGAAATCTGAAAAACCCCTAAATATGTATCATCACCTGCTACTACCATGCAAAGGGTTACTGTTCAACATGTGAGCATACATATGGGTGGACCTTGGCATTATAAGAAGATGTGTAGGCCAAACTATCCTCTGTCTTCATCTTCCGAAGGGGGGAGGGAGGGAGGGAGGGAGGGAGGAGACCCATGTTGGGTCTCTCTCGGATATTACAGGGCAAGGGTGTCTGTCTGTACCCTGCGGTGTTTGGGTAACGGTCACATTTTTTGAATTGTTGTGAGATCTGATATGCCTTCGTTTGCACATACTGACATCTCCACAGGTTATTCTTTTGAAATCGGAGACTTTAATTATTCACGAGAATACTAGATTTACACTCGAATCACCAATTTTTTTTCCCATTTTATCTTATATAGAGAGAGAGAGAACGCTTCTCTTAAAATAGTAGAATATTGGAGGTTGATTTGGAGTCGTATTATTGCCTCTCCAACTTACAATTTAAAACCGCCTCATAATAAGGGCGGAACACTGAATGTTTAAGAAGAAGATATCCAGCTTCCGATTTATCAGAAAAATAAATAAATAGATGAGATAACAATTTTGAGAGGATATTTGATTTGATTGAAAAAGCAAGTATTGTATCGCCAAATGTGGCATGTTTTATGACTTATTCATACCTCTTTCTTATAAACAATACTTCAGCTCCTTCCGGCGCATGATATAGTCCGTCCCTTCTAATTTTATGCGCTAAAATGTAAGGATAATATTTCATTTTTAACCATTAAAAACACTAATAATATTTGTTTTTTTTCACATTCTAAAGGCGACAATCTTTTGTTTTTCCTGTTGGGAGAGAACTATTATCACGCCTGCACCCTTTTAAACTCGAAACACTTGATGAAATGAGGTAATAATTCTTCTCATTTAGACCATTCGGTTCAGTTTGAGTCGGAAATTTATTAAATATGATAAATTTAATTATTTAAGATAACATTATAAAATTGATAGTAATTTAATTAAAATATATTTTTAATAAGAAAAAGTGATATTTTTGACATAAAAATTTAAAAAAATATTTGACCCGTTTTAACCCGCATCGGTCCGACTAAAGTCCACGGGCCAAAACTTTTAACTCATCAAATGACTCACATTCGGCCTGGCCCGCGAACCCACGGGCCGGGCCAACCCGGCCCATTGCCACCCCTACCAAATACCCCTAGCAGTATGAAGCATTCTCATGGCTCTAATACATGGGTAGAGTTTATGATACCCCTTTAATCTCACAACAAAAGGATTAGCTATTCTTTTGATACGTATAATAGCATGTCTGATGACTCTCTATGATTGGAATCCTTTTATAGTTTTATTTTACCCGAAGGACGAGGCTTCAGGGAAATCCACTGTCATACAGGTGAAGTAAAAGAAAATTCCTACACCACACTAAAAAAAATATTCTAGGATCCACTTGTATACGAGTATACCACACTACTTATAAGACTGCTCCTATACAAGCTTGAAGATGGTAGCCAAACAACGGGGGCGGAAAAATATGCACCTTTCATGGCTGGAAATTGTTGGTAGAAATAAGAAAAACTGAAGGTTCTTGAGCTCTTGTGATAATTTGCTGATAATCTATCATTGGATTCCTCTTTCAAGAGAGAAGAAGAGATTACAGAGAGCCGATAGAATAAAATAACATAGCAAGAGAATGCTTATGGGGTGTTTGGTTGCATGATAATGGAGGTTTTTATTTTAATTTTTAAAAACTGTAAAAAAACTTGTTAAAAGAGGTGTTTGGCAACCTTGACAATTTTATGTTTTGAAAGTGATTTTCTTCTTAAACAAAAAAAGAGGGTCTCATCTCTTTCTTTTTTCTTGTGGTCTCCCACTTTATTTAGTCATGAATGATAGTAACTCTTTTTTGTTATCACATCCCTCCAAACATGATAATTTTATGTCATGAGTTGGTTCACTTTTTATTTTAATATAATTTTTTATCATGAAAGTGTACAAAAAATTATCATGCAACCAAACACCCCATTAGCTCGAGACCTACAAGATCTACATTTTGATGTACACTTTTAAAATCTGTGGATCACTGTCATTTTCAGTTAGGTTCTCCTTACAAGTAAAAAGAATGTTCCTCCCAGACCAAAAGCAACTACCCACTACAGAGCATTTAAATGTCTGACACGTCTTTAAATTGAGCATTCAATCAAATTAACTCATTTCAATGCACATTGATGATCGGAACAGGTGCTATAAAATCTCAAAAGTGCAAACCACTTATTTTCAAGTTCCTGTACTGAAAGTAAAAACCGCCAAGGCGCCAACTGTTCACCTAGAGCATGAGGACTTGAATTGAATCTCCCTTCAAACTTTTAAAAATTAGATCGAGGTCCCAACCATAGAATTATTTATAGACGCATACCATTCTGTTAGTTATTCATCAGTGAGCTAAATCTAATGTTTTCTATGAAGAGAGGCATTAGAAAATAAACTACTTTGTTATCAGTTGGAGCACCACCACTGAAGGGTAACATGTACAATGCGACAGCTTGGGAAGAAGCAAGCTATCTCGAGTCAAAAAAATGACTTTCAACAAAAGGGAAAAAAAAACAGAGGCGGCATGCCCTGCATGCCCCGATGAAATTGATCAAGTCCTCAAAAATGTGAAATTAGACTTTCTGAGAAAACAATTATTATGTGTTTCCTCTTCAGCAGCAAAGAGAGCCAAAAGGAAAGGAAGGTTTTCAAAAAGAATCATCCTACCAAACTGACCTGAGCATATCAAGGTTTGATGGCAACTGCCACTCCGAAGCGAGGAGGTTTGTCCAGAGATCTGCCATCGAATTCCCCGGAAAGTGTCAGCAAATTGTTTGGTTTAATCTGATGCTGCAGCAGGGCCCCGAGCCTGCCATTGTTGTTGAGCCTTGCCTTCACAATGGTGAGGGGATCCAACTCATATAAACCACCAACAGTAAGTGTGTTCTCATTGGTGGAGAACTTCCTGGTGATCTCTCCAACACTAGCACTTCGGTTCCCATGAAAATGATGAACATATGAAGCCCTGAGCGTGTCACCCTTGTCAGCCCTGTCACAGGGAGGAGTGAGATGAAGAGTTCTGATAGAGGTTTTAAATTTCTGTAGATGGGAGTCCACGCAGCAACAACTCACAGAAGCAATGAAAAAATGCCGCTTGGTTTCGCCAGGCTGAGGCCGGCGTTGTACTTGGTGAAAGTCCCCGAACCTGTGTCAAAACCAGCTTCTGCACCAAATGCGATACCATGCGAACCAATAGTACCAGAGATGTCAATGGAGGGTGACTGTTTCAGTGTCACTGTTCCGGCAACACCAGCATGATCATGGAAGTACTGCACCTCCAGCTGAATGGAGGGTGAAAGGTTTTTCAGAGTTGTAACCCTTGACGATTGGTGAAAATAGCAAGATTCTTACCTTGCTAGAATTGCAATCAGGAAGCTTAATGCTAGTAACAGCCTTTGTGAAGGGAAGAAAATCTACAAGTGTGATGGTTGACAAAACCTGTTTGAAAATCAAGGTAACTGTCTTAAGAAGCTTGATTAGAATTGCAGAAACAATTGTTGAGAGAAAAGAAACAGTGTAGCAAATCACTTTGGACTCTGTATCCACTTTGATATCAACCGTGGTTTTCTTGTACTTGTATTGTGTTGCAATGTCCCCAATACATAGGCCACCTTTCTTCACTCCATTTGCAGAAAGGCCCTGGAATTAGAGCTTGCTAAATAAGTGCACACCTTTTCTCCAGAAACATTTACATGTGTTCCTAATTTCACAGGTCATAAGCAAAACCATACGGGCATAAAACACTAATCAACAAATATATGTAAAAAAATACCACGTAAGCAACATTCAAATCTCCAGGTTCCATTTTGGCTCTCTAGAACTGTCCAATTTATTCATGAATACTAACAGCAACTCATTGACAAAGAACCGTACAACTGCATACCCCAAAGAAAAGAATCACTTCATTCAAAGGAACCAGAGGTGACAATGCTTCTTTTCGTTTCTTTCATTTTATTCAATGGAAATGGTAGCTTGTAACCTCTTCCTTGTTTCTAACAAACCTGATCCACAAGCTAACTGGTTCAACCAGCCAGCAAGAAAGCGGAATGTGGAGACTATCTTGTTCTCAATCTGATAACATCTGAACTTAATCCATAGAAGCCCTTGTAATTTCAAGCATGCGGACTACATTGAAACAGTGGAACTGGACTAGTTATTTTCAAAAATTTTCGTACTTCCCTACATCAGAGGTGAATGAGACGAAATGACTTCTACTGTGTCACACCAATGTATATAAAACAGTAATGGACCAATTAGCAGGCCTACAGTCAAGGTCAATGTTTCTTAAGTGAGAAAGTGAATTGCAACTTGCAAGAGAGCAAGATATCCAACAATAACACATTCATGGCAGATAAAAGTTGATCCTAGTTAGGTAAAGCGACGTACTACAGGCAAATGGAGATTTATTAGCAACACCATATACTAAAATTACTTAAGTTCTGGCATCAATTGGCATAGATTAGGTCAAACATGCCACTTGTATAAAAGAAGCTGTTGACAAATGTAATGAAGGTTGAAAATAGAATACCAAAAGAACCTAGACACATGAACATGCCCGAGACCCAAGACCAAGAAAAACATCAACAAAAATGAGACACAAGATCAGGAAGAATAAACAAGAGAAGGTAGATAATACTGGTGATCAGTTGGTAAAAGAAAACATCAGTAAATAAGTAGAAAGGTTTGCTATGTAAAGTAACTTGGAAAGAAAGTATGGACATTAAAAGTGCAAAAAATGACATAAGTTTAAAACCTATAAATACTGATAACTAATGACATTTCTTTAAGGTGGCAAAGCCACAATTCATCAATAAGCTAGAAAGTAATTATACAAATAAGGAGACAAGGAAACTTAGACTACTATCAAGAAGGTAATAATATAGAAAACTACAAGAGAATTACATTCAGTGCAGTAGTCACTAAAGGAAAACCAAACTGCATGTGAACCAGAGGTTGTAAAACTATTTAGTTTAATTGTTTATCACTCTATTTTAATTGTTTTCCATGTCTTGTCCCATGTCAGGCCGGTTCAGGTTGGTTCGCCTGTTTTGGATCTATTTAGTCAGTTGAAATTCGAGTTTCAGTTAATTTTGCTTGCTTTTACTCATTTACAGCGTTAATTTCCAGATTTTGGTGCCTTGTCCCGCATCAAACATTTAACTAAAACTGCATTATTGATTACTTCCAGTGGCAAAAGACCAACATCTCCCTCCTTGATATATCTACCATGGTCTCACTTTACCAAATAAAATCCCTTCACGCCCTCCTTACCTTGCCAAAAGAACCTTGCTCTAATACTCTCCAGCTTCTTGTAAACACTGTTTAAAATTTTAAGGATACAAAAGAAATAAAGCGGGATACTATGCACCACAAATTTGAATAGGACCCATCTGCCCCCTACTGACAACTAACGATAGATCATTATATAGCATGTTGAAGATGATATTTTGAAGACAAAGGGTGCACTACGTTTTGTTGATGACAAATCCTGAGACTAAATGTGGAGCACTATTTGCAACTTCAAAACTGCATATTTTTTATAACCAATGTTCCAAAGAATCATAATTAGTTCCAGATAGACCTTTAAAAGTCAACAAAGATAGTCGTTTAAATTGTTAAGATGATGAGGGGTAGACATACATTTAGAAGGAAGATTGCATCCAAAATAAGATGATGGGAATTAAAAGGGTGAAGCAATTTATATTTGGCAGTTTAAAGAATGTACTTCTGAAGAAAAAAGACTAGAAGTTGGATACAAAAGCCAATTGTGTGTACGATGATACATTCTCAAAGATTAGAAAGATAATTCAGAAAGTATGTGAAGAGTTTGAAGACATGACCCACCTACAAATGCAAAAAAAGAGGTGGTTAAATTAAGAGACATAAAAGATGATGAACAAAACATAAAATATGAAAAATTACCAAAGTATGCCATGATGAAGCTTATGAGCAACACAAAATAGCAGAAAAAAGAAAATAAAAAAGGCTGTTAAGGGAGCAAAAAAAAATGCCTTTGAAAAAATGCATGAGAAATGAGATATTGTCAATGGGGAAAGGGTATATATAGATTGGTAATAATAGAGAAAGGAGGTGTAGACATCATTACTAAGGGTGCAAACAAAAAAATACATTTGATGAACAACTTGAAACTTAGGTCAATAAAAGCTTGGATCAGCTCGTTTATTATGTTAAGTAAGCAAGCTTGAACAAGAAAAAGAAGCTTGATTCATCAAAGAGCCGAGTTTAAGTGGATCCCTACCCAACTTAATAAAACTCATGAGCAGCTCGATTGACTACTCAATTGAACATTATTTAAAACTTAAATTATGAGTGCCCAGTAGCTATATAGTGTCAATTAAATTTATAAAATGAACTGACATTAAATTTAATTTGAGCTAAAACTAAAGTTTAAATTGTGCTCCAATAAGTTTCATAAATGAACCTAAATTTGAGATTCATAATGAACTCAGACCCAGCTGAGTTTGGACCAACCTCGAGTAAAGTTCCTACTTGAGCTCGAGCTCAAAATTGACTCAATTAATTAAAATAGTAGCTCAATGAGCTGGCTCAAACATATTGAGCTCTTAACAAGCTAAGCTCATGCTCGAGCAGAGAAAACAAGAATGCATCTTGGGTTGTGTGGACACTCATTTTTTTTTAACAGGCCCTTGATTTCATTTTATTTAAAAAAAATGACACGTCCGAATTACCCAAGCGCAATCAAGAAGACCGTAGCCCACTCAGTTCAGCCCGTGTCTCCCTCCCTGCCATCTCAGCGCATCGTCCACGTTCATTGCGAGGAGATCCGGGGACCTAATTTGAATGGGCATGTAACCATTGAAGGAAGGAAATCTCTGCAACCGCAGCCAGCTCCCGCGTAACTTCTGCAAATGAGAGAGAAAAAAAAACTGCCAAGTTTTGGAGGAGCCGAGGGGGGATAGCGGCAAGGCGGCGGATCCTCCCGATGGCTTTCCCAGTTTTGGAGGGGCTGCGGTAGTAAAAAGGGGAAGGTGATGCAGGTCGCGAGGGGGAGAAAAAGAGGTGGGAAGCATCAGAGAGAGAGCTGAAAAGATAGAGAGAATAGAGGTCGCCCGGTTCCATCCAAGCAGGGCAGCGCACGAAGAAGAAGGAAGATAGAGAGGAACGTCCCAAGGTAAGAAATCTGGAGGGGTTTAACCTCCGATGCCCACCTGTTCTCTTCTAGTTCTCCCCGTTCCTTGGTGACCGCGGTCACCGCGATGGGATCAGCGGCGAGTTACGCCGGTCCTTGTCCTTCCGGGTGACATTCAGGAGACCACCCCCCTATGGTGAGCGTCGATCCCAAGCCCGAAGCTGCGACACCGTTTATGGCACAATGATGTGATGGCATTTGCGTCGGCAGCACCTCCTCATCCCCCTCCCAAGCGATCCCGGCAGGGGATCAGGAGACGCCTGCGCCGCCTCTTCCTGCGCCTGATAGAAGTCCGAGATCAGTAGCGCCGCCGGCGAGGTCGACGGGCTCCGGCAAAAAATGGCCGCCGGGGCTTGCAATGCCGGCGGTGCCTCCGGGGAGACCCACGGGACGAAGAAGAAGGCCGTCATCCTGGCCCTCTGTTCCGTGCTTCTCGTGGCCATGGTGATCGGCGTCGCCGTCGGTACCCGCAGCCACCACGTGGAATCATCCTCGTCGTCGCCGGGGTCCGACGAGGGGAGCTTGTCGGCGAACGTGAAATCGATCGCCTCCATCTGCCAGCCCACCGACTTCAGGGAGGCCTGCGTGAGCACGCTAACGGCGGCTTCCGGGGGCAACGTCACGGAGCCGGCGGAGCTCGTGAAGCTCGCCTTCAAGGTGGCGATCGATCAGATACACGACGCCTGCAACCAGTCCAAGCTGCTCGAGGAGGCGTCCAAGGACCCCCGGACGTCCTTCGCCCTGAAGAACTGCCAGGAGCTCCTCGACTACCCCGTGGACGACCTCCGGCGCTCCGCCGAGCAGCTGGGCCACTTCGGCCTGGCCGAGCTGAACAAGGCGATAGAGGACCTCAAGGTGTGGCCCAGCGCCGCCGTCACGTGCGAGGAGACCTGCCTGGACGGGTTCCAGAACACCACCGGCGACATCGGGGAGTCCATGAGGAAGGCCATGAACCTGTCCATGGAGCTGACGCGTAACACCCTCGCCATTGTCGACTTGCCCTCCCTCTACAACGGCGGAGGCTCCCGCAAAGAAGGGGAACTTGGTTCTCGCAGCTCCTCCAATGGCATCCTCAGCAGCCAGCATTGGAGTTGCGACCTGCGCCCCTTGCTGGTTCCGGCGGTGGCAGGTGACGAAGCATCCCCCGTCGGCGAAGAGATCTCCCAGTCAAAAAAAAAAATGGCGGCAACAACTGTCCTTGACGAACCCAACACCTTCAGCCGCTGGCCATGGCGATGGCAGTCCCTATGACTGCAACTCATTTCGGTGGCGGACGTGGCTGCAGTCGGAGCCCCGACGGGAGGTCCTGCTGCCGCCCGCGGCTACAACCCCGCGGCTGACCGCGACAGTGCCATCACCGCCGCTTGGCAGCCGCCGGAGGAACTCCGCGGCGATGACTATGGCTGCGGAGGGGGAGCTCTTTCCTCGCGTGCACGGTGCCGGGTCTTCGATCGAGGCGGGTCAGGGTCATTGTGCCCCTTGCGGAACCCATCCAAAAACTCGTTAAGAAAAAGAAAAGCACGGCTGCGCGCTTGGCGTCGAGCTACGATTGCGAGGGGCCAGACCACCAACGTCAGCCACCGTGAAGAGTGGTTCATGGATCATCGAGCGCACCTGATGGGAAGCCTCAATTCCCTGCGAAAGAAGAAGAAGAAGCGCGACCGCGTGCGCTGCCGCACCCGGAGGTTGCTGCCGGGCCCATCGGGCTTGGTCTCCATCTGCTACAGGCAGATTCACTGCTGCGACCGGAGCAGCCGGATCGCCGGAGGGCTGTCTCGACTCGGCCAACTCAACTCGCAGCAAGCCTAAAAGGCTTTGACAAACAAAAAATCTAAATAAAAAATTCAGAATGCGAAAGCAACATTAAATTAAGGAGATTCACCCCTAGCGGGGAACTCCACCTTGGGCGGAGGCGCGGGCATGCATCCCGTAGCTGGCGACCCGGACGGAGGCGCGGGCACGAATCCCGTAGCCGTCGATCCTTCCCCCAATATGGCTAAGCTAAGGCTGGCTATTTTGGATGGGTAAATTTTCACTAAGTTGGAAAAATAGCCGGCATGCCGTCGTAATGCCAAAAATTTTCCAAAGTAGTGAAGATAAACCTATATTGGGGGAAGGATCAATCACATTGTACACCGATGTACTTCACCCCACCTTTCAATGAAATGAAGATGGTTCAAGTGTCGACATGTGATGTTCAAATCGGGCACCGAACGCTAGCCCGATGAACCGGATGAGATGCGGACTCAAATTAAATAAATAAGATAAAATAAAATCAATCAAAAATGTTTCATTAAATATGAAAGCGCAAAAATCAGAATTTTAATCAACCCAAAAATCAATCTAAAATGTATTCAACGCATGAAATCAAATTACTTAATCAAACGATAATTGAATAACACCAACAACATTAAAATAAACAATCTCCAATGCATTAAAATTCATCAAAATTCACTAAAACAATCCTCGAACACCAAAAATCAGATTGTAAAAATTAAATAAAATTGAAAGAACTAAATCAAAAAAATCCTTAAACAACTTAATCAAAGTCTTAAGTCAATTAAAATACATTGAACGTGCTTGAACCAACGTTGTGACATAAGTTGCACATGAAATTAAATAATCTCAACCCAAATGGTGATCTAAATCTCAAATCATAGCACACCTAATTCTTTTAATCAAACTTTAAACTCAAAACAAAATCATAATCAAATTGAGATTCAACAAGACAAATAAATCAAACTCAACCCATTAAATCAAAACATTAATGGAAGGAACAAAATTAAAAAAATAAACAACTTGAAAAATCAAATCTAAATCAATTAGTAAAAATCACATCTTAATCAAATAAAATCAACGTCAACCAAACGTAACGCAACTTGTTCGCATCTCATCGGGCCCGCAAGGCTTACGGCCCTCTAGTCTATTGTTTTGTTTGGATGTGCACTCTCTACCAAACGGATTGCTATGGCGGTTAATCAAGGGCGTTCGAGTACTTGCTCGATGTAAGTTAACGCCGGGTATTCGCACCATCCGGCGGAGAGGGGTCAAAAATCAAATTTTTCAAAGAACCCGAACCTCGGTTCTAATAATTTTAAATGTATCGTCGGACTATTTAATACATTTATAGGTTAATACATATTTTCCTAAGTAGTCCAAAGGAGATGCAAAAATGATTTTGAAAATTAAAATAAAACGAAAAAACGAGGTTCTCACAGGTTGTTTGCAGTTTGCACCCCCTAAACTTTACCCAGCTAGATGCATTGAAAATAGGAAAAGACAGTGACAATAAAAAAAGTGGAAGGATTTTGATAAATTTTTAATACCAATTGAAATAAAGAAAGAATGTGGAAAAACATGAAAAGAAAAATATTAGAAGGATTAGACATTTAGAAGCCATTAAGAGATCAAAGGGAGTGAAAAGTAGGCAAAGCATGTGAACTCAGTAGAATCTTTACTGAAGTGTGTAGAAATGATTAAACAATATAAAAGCAAGATGGTGGCCCAACTATCTAATAAAACCCTAGTCCTAAAAAAATACTAGATAAGGAAAAGAATTCTCTCACATTGTTCTAAAAAACGGCAAACCAATGCTTGACATAACACATAAGGGTATTAAGACCATGACCATGAGTCATATATAAAGCTATAGTACAGAGTAATAAAGATCACTTACGTGGTATTACAACTATTGCAACCATCTAATTTGTCTTTATACTAGGTCTATTTTTCTTGTTAAGAACGGTAAAGGAAAATACAAAGAAATGATGAAAGTTATGCATGTATTGTTTGAGGGTTCAAAAAAGAGTTATGATAAAGTTTGGTTCTGTTGTCAATGGCAAGATGTGACAAAGGTTGGGGAGGTCACCTTGCTTCAGTTGTCTCAAGCAAGCACCTAGGCTCTGGTAAGTGTTTATTAGTTTATTTCTTTTATTTTTATTGAGAGGAAGAGCTGAGAGGGGTGGGGATTCATTGGAGGCCGTCAGGACTGGAGAAGCCGCCGGAGGTTCTCCACAGCTGCCTCCACTCCTAATGGCTTCTTGTGACGCCGTGAGAACCTTGACCACCAAGGTGATTTGTCCCAGGTCGCCTCAACTACCTCTGATAACATAGGTTCAACAAGACATTTAAGGTCAATGTTAAACTTTCAAGAGGCTTGTTAGACACATACAAGTATAAACAAGCATGTGACAGCTAATTTTTGCATAGTTAAAAAAAATCCTGGTTTAACTAAATTACATCAAAGGTTCACAACAAGGTCCTAATATTTTCTTATTAATTAATTGACAAACTAACAAACGATGTCGAGAAGGCATTTCATTATTAATTAATTGACAAACTAACAAATGATGTCGAGAAGGCATTTCATTATTAATTAATTGACAAACTAACAAACGATGTCGAGAAGGCATTTCATGATGTATATGACAAGATGTTGATAGATGAGGCACAAGAAACAGCTAACAAAAGTTAAAATTTGGAAGGAATACCAATACAGGATCAGATCAGGCCCTAGATTGGGCCAGTGCTGATCCACATCCGGTCAGCCTGGAATTGGCCTAGGATCAACCAATCCAAGTTGGTTGGTAGTGTCGATCCACATGAAGAAGATGCCATAGTATCTAAAGTTTTAAGTTAAGTAAAACTAAAATAAATATGTGCATTGAGTTTAGTAAGGTCAGAAAAGAAGGATAAGGTGGCATTATCCCAAAGCACATATTTAAATATCCTTTTTTAATCACCCAAATAATAGAGAGTTTGAGAAGAATGTTAACAATATGACAAAGGCATAATGATTCAAATGGAGACTAGCAAAACAACATGAGTCTTTTGAAACCATAATATCCCAATGAAACTAAAAGTGAAATTTTAGAATCAACTCACAATGAGAAGTAGCCCTAAATTGTTTAGAGTTGAGAAAAGAGGAACAATGGTAAACTCCAAATAATTCAGAATTAAAATTTGTTGGTCATAGAGATCAAACAAAATCCAAGTCGTCAACTTTGGCATGCCAAATCCATTCAATTAGAGTAAATCTACCCTCATAATAAGCACAAGCATATCTTATAGTATATGAGCACTATATATGAATCAAATAAAAACTAATAATGATAATAACTGACCAAAAAGACATTGTTACTCAGTCTTTGAACGGTGATAGCTTTTAAGGCTTAGCACATAAACAAGTAATAAATTAAGGACTAATGGGAGTAATCAAATATGAACTATGCAGTATGGATCAGATTTACAGAAAATGTAATTAACATATAGCAGTTGCTAAGAGCCTTCAATTTGAGTGGTATTGCTGCCATGTATCAAGACTAGTCATAAATTGGCAGGCTATCAAGATTAGAATGTCCAATATGATCACCGGCTGAGATAAAAAACACAGAATATCCTTTTGATGATATTGCCACAAGCATTTTTATCTGGTCAACTACTAAAAAAGGGGCCAAAAATTAGATAAATCCCCAATTTTAGCATCAACGAAAATCTGTTTTAAGCTCTTCATATTATTTAAGCAATACAGTCAGTAATTTAAAATTAGCACCTGCCAACCATTCACATAGACGTAGGTCATTATCACTTTCTCTTTTCCTTTTCCAGATACGTCGGCTAGTCTACCTTCCTAAAGAAGGCAGACCTTAGAGAAAGATGTATTGGTCATAACTCAAATTAAATACCATTTGACATCGAACTAATCCGCCCTATTTTGAATCAAATAACCGAAACGCTGCGCCACTGAAGTCCATTTACCAACAATGCGCAACAAGTGGAAACAGGACTTCCCTGAGGTCACTTCTCCATCATACCAGGACCCCCCCCCTCACACACACACAAAGGATAACAACCTAGATCCATTGGGAAACCATCCGGAAAACAAAAGGCCAAACAAAAGCAATGCCAGCAAAGATAAAAGGCCACCTACCAGTCCAGACGCAGAGCAGGAAGAGAACGAGAGCTTATGATCGTAGCTGTAGTCCTTCTCGAGCAGATCTGAGATCAACAGCCAGAGACAACAAAAAATCAGAACAAATTATAAAATAAAAGTTCCTCGAATTGCCGGGAGACCTGGAACTCGGAATGTGAAGTATCAGATTTAATCGAATTAATAGGAGGAGGAGGAGGCGAAGAGAGGAAGCGACCTCTTCCCTTCTTGCCGATGTCAGAGAAGAGACCGGGGCCCTTCATGGCGGCGCTCTACGGCGGAGAACCGAGAGATTGGAGCGTGGTAGAATCGACGCGCAGGCGCGCAGCTTCTGGTCGTAGAAATGCCGGGAGGCGAAGTGGGGCTGCAAGGCAGCCCGTGCGGCCTCTTATGCGAGCAACTCCGTGCTTCTCGGTGCGAGGGCGGTCGTAGGGTGCCGGTAACATGGCTTGTATTTTTGTAAAAATGCCCCTCCGAAAATTTATTCAGGGCTTATTTACGAAAAAGCAGCTCCATAAGATTTTGAATGCCTACCCAAACACAATATTCGACATTTTTTTTACAGAAATAAAATTTGTGAAGAGAAAATATATTTTATCTTGCAACCGAACAACACTATGAGATTTCGAAAGTTATATAGTTTTTTATGATAAAATAAAATGTTTTTTAATCATAAAACTTAAAATTCGATATATGTAAAAAATTTAAATATTTTATAAGTTTCTGATATAAATAAATCGAATCAAATTGAACCGATCGATTCAATTTAAACAAAAAATATCTGAAATCAAACTGTGCACACCCCTGCCGTATCAAGAGACACTTAAATACAAGGACCAAATGGACTTCTTGGAAGTGAGCAAGTGGACCTCTTTGAACTGTTCAACCATTTAGGGCCTTAAGGGGCCTGCCGATGTGCTACACAAGAACCAAGACCATTTTAAAACTGGGGCCCAAGGGTGCAGAGACTAGAAACCCAGAACAAGTGTGCTATCAAATGGGACACAGAGCTCATACTTGTTCTTGATTCCTGTCACCTCTCATCTTATTCCATCCCTAGTTCTTTTCCAATAGATGAGTTCAAGAACTCCACTTACTGTCTCAGGCTCTTGAGTGGTTCCCCATACTGTGGGTTTATTTGTAGGGTAAACTCATTTTAAATGAAATACATGAAACTCACTTTTGCCAGCTTTGTGGCAAACACACACACACACACACACAGAGAGAGAGAGCAAAAATGAAAAGAGATGACCCTTGACTTAATAAATCATAATTTACAGAATCCACCACCTTAAATTTTTATTTATCTTATTTAGGGAACATTTGGTATGAATTTATAGAGAGTTTTAATCATTTGGTATGAATTTATAGACAGAACACTTCTGTCTGCTCACTCCCCCCCTCTCTCTCTCTCCCTATAAAGCTCAAAAAGATAGTTTCTAGTGACACTTTTTAGATTTTTATTTTTTACATGACAATTTTATCCTTCCTCTTTTATTTTTTTCACTCACACATACACACTCTTTCTCTGTCTAATGCAACCTTAATTGGGCATGGGGTCCATGCTTGATTACCAGCCTGCCCATGTCTTTTCCTTGGCTCTCAGCAAGAAGCAAGGGCTGAAGCTTTGGAGATATCAGGCATACAGAATCCAAGGGTATATCCAAGTCCTTTGAGTGGTATTGTCCTGGTGCATGGGCCTAATCTTGATGGCTCCAGATTTCCCCCCAACAGCATCAGTGGTGTTCCCACATGATACACCATGAAAGGGTAAATGAAAAGAAGAAGAAGCTATGAGCATGGTCCAACCCTACCCAATGATTAATAGGGTGGTGGAAACCCTAGTTTCTATTATTAAAGGACTAGAAAAAAAGTATGAAGATCTAGCTTTCTTTCAGGTGTTGGAGAATTGAAAAAAAAAGTCTAAAAGAATTCAAAGCCTTTAGTATCACCATCTGTGGTTATGATAGAAACAATTGGCAAATTCAATCTAGGGTTTTTGATAATGATATAACAACACTACTCCATTGCCCCCTTAACCACCCATCTACACTCCCTTGAATCCTCCCCTTATTTCATTATTCTCTATTTCTTGCTGTAGATTCACTATCTCCTTTATGTAATAACACTCTCCACAAGAGAGATAAGGATGCCTCAAATGAATATATAGAATGCATGGGTGCTTCCACTCCCTCCCACCTATGGAGATAATGGTGGGATCTAATACTTTGCATTTCTGATGCCAAGCCCTAAGCAAGGGCAACAGTAAATGGCACCTTTAGTGGCAACAGTAAATGGCACCTTTAGTGGCAACAATATAGTATTTGCCAATGGCCAAGATGATGGATGCATTTATTTGGATAACCTTAGACCCTATTTGGTAAGTGTATTGTGCACCTTAATGACTATCAATTTCAAAATAAATAGTGATAGAATTCATCAATAGGTGTTTAGTTATCAATGTCAATATTAAAGCTCCTAATGTAAATAAAACATGATATATAATGCAAGTGGTTACTCATATCAATTTTGATATTGATATTATAATCTCTACGAATATCAATATCAAAATTAATATAGTATTATTTTTGGTATTATAATCCAACATATCTCAAAATATTATTCTTTATTTTTTTTTGAAGTTGAAGCTTCTATCTGCAAGGCCAGCTCCACCAACTTTTCACGTCTATACACTCACCTAGTCCCTCACCCCTTTTGTGTAATGCTCACTTTTTTAGTGTACACGGAGAATAATAAATATATTTCTTTCATTTGGTATACTCTGCATAAGATCATCCATATCTTCTCAAAATTGTTCTTTAATCTCACTACTTAATACAATTTGTGGAGCATAAGCACTAATTATATTAATTATCTTTTCATCTATACTCAATTTTACCATAATAATTTTATCTTTTACTCTTTTATTAAGACAATTGCATTCTTTAAATTTTTATCAACAATGACACTTACTCCACTTTTATTTCTTTCTTTTCTTGCACACCATAATTTATAATTTGTAATTCCTACTTCATAGTTTATAATTTGTAATTCCTACTTGTTTACGTTCCTCTTCTATTCACTTGGTTTCTTGAATACACACAATATTAAGCTTTCTCCTCTTCTTACTATCAACAAGTTTCATAAGTTTTCTCACAAGAGATCCAATATTTCAAGTACCCATTATTATCTATTTTTAATCTTTTCCTTCTTAGATTTCATTTTATGATATTGTATATTTTCTTGTGAGTTTGTTAAAAAAACTTATATATTGCTCTCCAATTTTTCTTCATTTTTCGGTAGGTGATAACCCTTACTTATTTAACACCATATTAGGGTACTTATGTGTCATGTCGCATGCGAAAAATGCCTTCACTCTTGATGTATTTTTTGCCACATCCAGGCTCTGGTGTAATGCGTCATTCGGTGAGTATGTCCCAACATTTATATCATTTGAATTCATATCATTATAGGTGACTTTGTTTTACATTAAGTGTCACCTACCGAATTTCTCATCCGGATTTAAGACTGGCTATGGCGGAGTTAATGCATAATAAAGTTATTTATTTGTAAAAAATTAGTTAGACATCGTGCTAAGTATTTTTTTAAAAATATTTATAAGGTCTAAAGTCCAAAGTTCACTTCTTTAGAGTATACCACCAAAATCAATCAAGTTGACTAATATACTTTCTGAACAAATCGATAGATTATAAATTGACATCAAGGCTGACATGAGATTGCCCATTTGGTTGTTCTATCTAGAAAAGATGTTTACGATTTTTATCAATTCAAAAAGTGACATTATAATTTATTAAAGTTTTTTAAGTTTCATGTAACACTCTGATTTACGAATATGTTAAGAGATTAAATTAACATATTACTAAAAATTTCGATTAACCAATTTTTGAAAGTTGAGGTGAAAGAATACCGAAATTAAGAGTGTTTTGTTAGGAGTCTATCCAAGGATAGGTGACCTCCTATGAAAGTTGCTAATTAGCATGATTGTTAGGTCAATCAGTTGATTTAACCATTACCTATGATATCAGAGTGTGACCCATCCGAAAGATCCCCTGTGACTCATCTTGGTGTGTGATACATGATGTGTATGTGTTCTTGACAAGTATGAGTAGATTATAATACTTCGATTTGAGAATATGTTAAAAGATTAAATTAATGGACTACCCACAACTTCAGCTAACTATTTTATGAATGTTGAATTGAAAAACCTCCGAAGTCAAAAGTGTTTTATTAGAAATAGTTCAAAAAATAGATGTCTTCTCGAGGAAATTGTTAATTATCACGGTTGTTGGAAAAATGAGCTAAGGATACATTTCACGCATAGGTAGATAAACGACTAATGTGGAAATAAATAGCTAGATACATCCTACAGTTAACTTTAAGAACAGACAACAAAGTCTTTTTAAGCTTATTAAAAGAAAGGCTCCATTTTGATAGGATTATAACCTTGCATTTTGGGCTGACTTGTCAAATCATAAGAGGCAAGGACAAAATGGACAATCAACATAACAGCTGGATATGTCTGGGCATGATCTCCTCTCTGCCTATTTTATTCATAAGATTGGTATCAGAGACTTTGCATCAATTTAGATGAGTGATGTTGTCTGCTTCCTTTAGCCTAGAGGTCCTTCAAGAATTCCAAGAGCTTCTGCATGGGAGGTGACATCTTGGCAATTTTACATGACTCATCTAAGTTAAACTTTGAGAGGATTAACAATACCAAAATTATTATTATAATAAATTCAATACCCTAAACAAAAAAAGTTGAAGATTTTTTTTTTGAAAGATCGCACAGTGGTCTAGGCCACACGGACAGAGACGTCCTGACGGACATACAAACTCTGGATCCAAATCCAACCCAGGAGGAATCCGCCCACAGTGGGACGATGTCCACTCACATAGGGGGCGTAAATGAGTCGAGTCGACCCGAGTAGTATATTATTTAAGTTCGGCTCGTTTTTTTTAAGCGTGTTCGAGTTCGAACTCGATCTTTAAAACATATATGTTAGACTCTTGTTCAAGTTTGTTCATTAATTAATCGAGTCAAGCTCGAGTAACAGTTTGAGCTGATTTCAATCCACGTTCAAGCTAAAATTTGACGCAAACTTGTTTATAAGACTCAGAAACAACATAAGGTCGTCGACAAAAACTCTAATGAAAATTGATCTAAGTTTAAACTGAAAATTTGTCTTATGTTATATGTTTAAGTGACAATATATAACCTATTAATCCTCGTAATTTATTTTCAATAAATATTTAATCGAGTTACTGCAAACTTATCGAGTCGAGAAGGAGTACGTTCAAACTCGACTCGTTCAATGAGTCGAACTTTATTTTACGTTCAAGTTTGTTCATTCAACCATTAAACGAGTCGGGTCAAATTTTTATCGGAGTCGAATTCCAGACTACTTGTCAAATATATTGAGACGTGTTGCACCCCTCCGGAATCTCTATCTAGAATTGCCTTCACGTTTGGCAACTTGTTCGGAGTCCTTCTTTCGGAAGTACCGTCTATAAGAAGTTGCTTCAACGAAAAATACTTTTATTGTACAGAAATAAAAGCAGTTTGGTAACAATTTTTATAACCGAAACACCTCTTTACATCAAACTAAAACATAAATAATATAAAAAATTAAATTATGACAATAATTTTATAGTTTTTATATCATATTTAATGTCATATTTAAAATAAAATACAGAATACAAAATATAACATATATACATAATTTTTATATTTATTTTAAAGTGCTGATAAAAATTTATTCAATTTAAATAGTTCATCGAATCAAACCGCTTTTTAACTAAGATAATCTCAAGTTAAATGGGTATGATTAATTTTTTATTTTTAGACAACCTATTTATTAAGTTAAAATAAAAATCATCTTATTTTGAGATATCAAGATATTATTACTATTATTTAATATATATACCCATCACGTCTCTCTCTCTCTCTCTCCATGCACACGATCCTCCACCTCCTGCAAGATAGAGGTACAATTTTATTGTACAGAAGTAAAAGCAGTTTGGTAACAATTTTTATAACCGAAACACCTCTTTACATCAAACTAAAACTTAAATAATATAAAAAATTAAATTATGACAATAATTTTATAGTTTTTATATCATATTTAAAATAAAATACAGAATACAAAATATAACATATATACATAATTTTTATATTTATTTTAAAGTGCTGATAAAAATTTATTCAATTTAAATAGTTCATCGAATCAAACCGCTTTTTAACTAAGATAATCTCAAGTTAAACGGGTATGATTAATTTTTAATTTTTAGACAACCTATTTATTAAGTTAAAATAAATATCATCTTATTTTGAGATCTCAAGATATTATTACTATTATTTAATATATATACCCATCACGTCTCTCTCTCTCTCTCTCTCTCTCTCTCTCTCTCTCTCTCTCTCTCTCTCTCTCTCTCTCTCTCTCTCTCTCCATGCCCACGATCCTCCACTTCCTGCAAGATAGATGTACAATTTTATTATAGAGAAGTAAAAGTAGTTTGGTAACAATTTTTATAACCGAAACACCTCTTTACATCAAACTAAAACTTAAATAATATAAAAAATTAAATTATGACAATAATTTTATAGTTTTTATATCATATTTAATGTCATATTTAAAATAAAATACAGAATACAAAATATAACATATATACATAATTTTTATATTTATTTTAAAGTGCTGATAAAAATTTATTCAATTTAAATAGTTCATCGAATCAAACCGCTTTTTAACTAAGATAATCTCAAGTTAAACGGGTATGATTAATTTTTAATTTTTAGACAACCTATTTATTAAGTTAAAATAAATATCATCTTATTTTGAGATCTCAAGATATTATTACTATTATTTAATATATATACCCATCACGTCTCTCTCTCTCCATGCCCACGATCCTCCACTTCCTGCAAGATAGAGGTACAATTTTATTATACAGAAGTAAAAGCAGTTTGGTAACAATTTTTATAACCGAAACACCTCTTTACATCAAACTAAAACTTAAATAATATAAAAAATTAAATTATGACAATAATTTTATAGTTTTTATATCATATTTAATGTCATATTTAAAATAAAATACAAAATACAAAATATAACATATATACATAATTTTTATATTTATTTTAAAGTGCTGATAAAAATTTATTCAATTTAAATAGTTCATCGAATCAAACCACTTTTTAACTAAGATAATCTCAAGTTAAACGGGTATGATTAATTTTTAATTTTTAGACAACCTATTTATTAAGTTAAAATAAATATCATCTTATTTTGAGATCTCAAGATATTATTACTATTATTTAATATATATACCCATCACGTCTCTCTCTCTCTCTCCATGCACAGGATCCTCCACTTCCTGCAAGATAGAGGTACAATTTTATTATACAGAAGTAAAAGCAGTTTGGTAACAATTTTTATAACCGAAACACCTCTTGACATCAAACTAAAACTTAAATAATATAAAAAATTAAATTATGACAATAATTTTATATTTTTATATCATATTTAATGTCATATTTAAAATAAAATACAGAATACAAAATATAACATATATACATAATTTTATATTTATTTTAAAGTACCGATAAAAATTTATTCAATTTAAATAGTTCATCGAATCAAACCGCTTTTTAACTAAGATAATCTCAAGTTAAACGGGTATGATTAATTTTTAATTTTTAGACAACCTATTTATTAAGTTAAAATAAATATCATCTTATTTTGAGATCTCAAGATATTATTACTATTATTTAATATATATACCCATCACGTCTCTCTCTCTCTCTCCATGCACAGGATCCTCCACTTCCTGCAAGATAGAGGTACAATTTTATTATACAGAAGTAAAAGCAGTTTTGGTAACAATTTTTATAACCGAAACACCTCTTGACATCAAACTAAAACTTAAATAATATAAAAAATTAAATTATGACAATAATTTTATATTTTTATATCATATTTAATGTCATATTTAAAATAAAATACAGAATACAAAATATAACATATATACATAATTTTATATTTATTTTAAAGTACCGATAAAAATTTATTCAATTTAAATAGTTCATCGAATCAAACCGCTTTTTAACTAAGATAATCTCAAGTTAAACGGGTATGATTAATTTTTAATTTTTAGACAACCTATTTATTAAGTTAAAATAAATATCATCTTATTTTGAGATCTCAAGATATTATTACTATTATTTAATATATATACCCATCACGTCTCTCTCTCTCTCTCCATGCACAGGATCCTCCACTTCCTGCAAGATAGAGGTACAATTTTATTATACAGAAGTAAAAGCAGTTTGGTAACAATTTTTATAACCGAAACACCTCTTGACATCAAACTAAAACTTAAATAATATAAAAAATTAAATTATGACAATAATTTTATATTTTTATATCATATTTAATGTCATATTTAAAATAAAATACAGAATACAAAATATAACATATATACATAATTTTATATTTATTTTAAAGTACCGATAAAAATTTATTCAATTTAAATAGTTCATCGAATCAAACCGCTTTTTAACTAAGATAATCTCAAGTTAAACGGGTATGATTAATTTTTAATTTTTAGACAACCTATTTATTAAGTTAAAATAAATATCATCTTATTTTGAGATCTCAAGATATTATTACTATTATTTAATATATATACCCATCACGTCTCTCTCTCTCTCTCTCTCTCTCTTCATGCACACGATCCTCCACTTCCTGCAAGATAGATACCCACGCTCGGGTTCAGACCGGGTAACATTTGGAGGAGCTTCTTTGCGGTGGAAGGAGAAAATATCTCCTCCGAGTTTCTGCCTTCAACGAGGAGTGAAAATGGGTGCTGAAATGAAACCAAACGGCTATTCTAAGACAAAAAAAAAGAGGAGTTCTCGTCGAAGGAGAAGTGGCCAGGAAGGACTCCCGGGACGTTCCCAGACGCACCAAATTTCCGAGTCTTTCCACCTAAAAGGTAGGAGCGACAAGGGGTCGTGCCGGCCCCATACCGCTACGTGTTTATATAGTTTCCACCCGCCAAGGAAGTTTCGCCACTGCGCTAGAGCGCTGGGGGCGACCACCGCCTGCTAAAAAGGTCCACGGCGGGCTCAGGTGCCCTCGTATCATCTCGAACGACCTTCTTCTCTATCAGTCACTTGGTAGGTTGCTTTCCGGCCTTTAAAATATTCGTTGCAATAAATAAACTATACGTAGAGAAATGTGGCATTTGGCCATCAAACTACTGGGCCGCCAGGCCCAGCAAATCTGGGCGGAGAACGGAAAACCACGATTTTTTGTAATCAACATACGTCGTTGACCAGACCCGACGTCAATCCACCCTAACCGGTGACCAGAACCTCGTCGCCTTCTTACCCGGTACCGTGACTGAAGAACAGTCGAGATAGCGTGTCGGCATTGGTCAACACTCGACACTCCACCGAAATCTCGTGCGGTAAAGGTACCGCCCGCGGGTTAAACCGTTCCGCTACCCTCCGGCTCCGCCTGGGGGGTTGGAGGCTCTGCGTCCGTCGTCCCCGAGTCGTACGCCACGTGTACACATCCCCCACGTGCGCCCTTTTACTCAGATCCCCGACGCCGGCACCCCTCGCACGAGTCGCACGGGCGATCGCACGTGCCGCGGTCCTCGCCGGCTTCAAAAGCCAGCGCAGCAAGCCACCTTCTGCTACCTGTACTTCTTCTTCTTCCTCCTCAGGTCGATATGCTGAGATTGGCGCGGAGTGGGGCGGAGTTGGATCGCCCGGCCATGGACAAGGAGAGCGTCGGCGGCTGCCGCTACATCAGCAGGGCCTTCACCGAGGCCTCCGTCGACGCCTCGGGCGCCTTCAGCGACTGCAACTGCAACAGCGACGGATCGGGAGAGTTCAATCTCGCCCCCCAGTTCGCCCAGCGCCTCCTCCTCTCCGCCGCCGCCGCCGACTCCTGTTCCACCGAGGAGCTCATCCGCCGCCTTGTGGATGAGCTCGACTCCGACTCGCTAGACGTTCAGCGCCGAGCCGCCATGGAGCTCCGCCTCCTCGCCAAGCACAGCACCGACAACCGACTCAAGATCGCCCGCGCCGGCGCCGTGCGGCCGCTCGTGGCCCTACTCTCCTCCCCCGATCCGCAGCTCCAGGAGCACGGCGTCACGGCGATTCTGAATCTCTCGTTGTGCGACGAGAACAAGGACGCGATCGCGGCGGCCGGGGCGATAAAGCCGCTGGTGCGTGCGCTGAAGTCGGGGACGGTCGCGGCGAAGGAGAACGCGGCGTGCGCGCTGCTGCGTCTGGGGCAAGTGGAGGAGCATAAGGTGGCGATCGGGCGGTCGGGGGCGATCCCGCTGCTGGTGAACCTGCTGGAGGCGGGGAGCCTCCGGGGGAAGAAGGACGCGTCGACGGCGCTATACGCTCTGTGCGGCGCGAGGGAGAACAAGGTGAGGGCGGTGCAGGCGGGCGTGATGCGAGTGCTTCTGGAGCTGATGGCGGAGCCGGAGTCGGGGATGGTGGACAAGGCGGCGTACGTGATGAACACGATCGTGGTCGGGGTAGCGGAGGCGAGGGCGGCGGCGGTGGAGGAAGGGGGGATCCCCGTCCTGGTGGAGATCGTGGAGGTGGGGACGCAGCGCCAGAAGGAGATCGCGGCGTCGGTGCTGCTACAGATCTGCGAGGATAGCGTGGCGTACCGCGCCATGGTGGCGCGCGAGGGCGCCATCCCCCCTCTGGTTGCGCTGTCTCAGGCCGGCACCACGCAGGCGAAGCAAAAGGTGAACACCACCACACACAAGCTTTTTTTACGGAATTGCGTTGAAAAATAATTTTACTCTTCAGCGATCTGTTTTTTTGTCACCCTCTCAATTAATGAAGTCGGTAATTGAATTGATTGACCTCGTGCTCATCTCTGCGCGCTTCACAGGCGGAGGCGCTGATCGGCCTGCTGCGGCTGCCGCGGGCGGAGAACACCGGATGGGCGGCGGCCGACGCATCGGAGTAGGAGGCTGACCGAGGCACAGGCGTGCAGCGGAGGCGGCGTTCGACGTGGCGGCAAAGCCGGTAAGCAGCCCCTCCCACCACGTGACGTGCACGTGGAAACATCATAGGGGCCTAGCGGGCTGCGGGGCGGCGGTGGGCGGGTGGGTGGGGTTCCCTGGAGCGGTACTCGCAAGTGGGATGCTTTCTGCTCCGCTTGAGGGGAGCGCGTCGTCTGGGCCCGTCTTTGTAAAAAAAAAAAAACAGTAAAAGGCTAGCAAGAATGTTGCCTTTAATTTAAAGCTTGCTTCTCTTCTAACAGAGTCGCGCTTCTCCTTGCCATCGCTCCATCGAATCAACAGAGGTTCGCCCTCAAGCAGGCGCGGCGGCGGGGTTGATAGTTGGGACTTGGGGGGATGATCCTCCTGACCATCTCCTTTCGATATATATTCAACACCCAATAATGTTTGATGGGGCAAATTAATGAGAACCAGCCTTCTTCTTGCGGGGATGCTCGATGCCGACAACATGCTCGGCTGCAGTTCATTCTGACATCTCCATCTCTCTCTCTCTCTCTGTCGTCCAAGTTCTGCTCTTAACTTCTCTCTGCCAAGTGGGTGAAGTCAGATGGCTTCACTCGGCCAAAACCCAAAGGAGTGGAAACGTAACCGGATTTTCTCAAACTTAGATTTCGGATAATCTCAGACTTATATTTGATTCTGAAAAAAATCAAGGTATTCGGGACTCGTTGTTGTTTCTTGTAAACTATCGGGATCGAAGACACATATTCCGATAGTTTATGGAGATCGGACTTAATTAATTCTATTTTTATTATTTGATTTCTTTTTTTATTATTCCGATTGACGATGGAATCAAAATCAGACCATATTGATTTCAACGTCATCGAGATTAGAATAAAAGCATTCAACTCTTACTGGAATCAAAATGGAGTGCGAGTGATTTCACCATCGAATCTGGCATGTTTGTAGGCCATGCTGGAAGATCTTTTTGGTACCCCCGGGAGATAGGAGGTTCCACCTTATCAAGGTCCGTGAAGATCCAGCACACACAGAGAGAGAGAGAGAGAGAAAGAAGAAAATACTTTCCACGAATTACTAGTGTGGGATAAACTTAGTTTATCCTCAAAATTCAGGGGTTAAAATAGAGGTATCCTAGTATTAATCTTGTTCCAAACAGCCTGCTTTGGCTTAATTGATGTCTGACCAATCTCTTGACCGGTCAAAAATTAAAAATATTCAGATCATTTGATAAAATATCTAGATACAATAATAACTTCTTAAATTCGGCGTTACGATTTTTATTTTTATTTTTTACTTTTAGAGATGAAAAATTAAGATTCTATGTTTCACCGGAGATGACGTTAGAGGTGAAAGATCAGGAGTTGAGACATTTCATTGAGTCAAGTCAATGGCGACCTAAAGTCAGCTATCTCAGTTGGCTGTGCTCTCCAAGAAGATGCATGTGTCCACACAATGCAAGTGTTAATTCCATTGATATTACAGTACAATAAAGCACAGGCAGGGTCAATCAACATGGTAAAAGGAACAAAAATGCATATGTATTAACTTAACAAGGAAATGCATAAATGTTGGACTCGGGAAAATAGGTTTGCCTACATCCCATTTCATTGTTTCAAACCCTTTCCTGCTCATGTTTTTGAAGTATCTGGCTGTATTCTTCCTCATACCTTGATAGTCCTATCTTGAAGATGGTAGAGAGAGATATATATATATATATATACACACACATATATATAGCCGTAATCGACAAATAACTTTTATGTGTGGATAACGTTCTCGTTGTTATGTGCAACACAGTGCTTGATCTAGAATTTAGCTTTGGTGGGATAACTTGGAATTTTAGTGGGGTCACCTGCACAAGAAATATTTTGATAAAGACTTTGAAAATTTAATATAATTTTTTTAAAGTTTTAGAGAGGTCACTTGACCCTACCTAGGTCCGGTGCAAGAGTGCTGAAACTAGGGGTGTCAATGGGCCGGGCCCGGCCCGGCCCGAGGTCGGCCCGCTTAGGGCCCGGTCTAAAATATATTGGCCCGGCCCAACCCGGCCCGCACTACATTGTTGGCCCGGCCCGCAAAAATTATTCACTTGACCCGACCCGGCCCGGCCCGGCCCAACTATATATTTTATAAATAAATATTTATTAAATATGATAAATTTAATTATTTAAGATAATATTATAAAATTAATAATAATTTAATTTAAATATATTTTTAATAAGTAAAAATGATGTTTTTGACATAAAAAATTGAAAGTTATTTGGTCCGTTTTAGCCCACGTCGGCCCGCTTGGCCCGTATGTCGGCCCGACTAAAGCCCGCAGGCCAAAATGTTTGGCCTGTCAAATGACCCGCAGCCGGCCTGGCCCGCGAACCCGTGGGCCGGCCCGGCCCATTGCCACCCCTAGCCGAAACATACTTAACCATTATGATGCTTGCCATCATTTAAACGCACATGCACACACCAGATGAGGATTTTCACTAAATTAAACTCGCAAGAGTACACAATCTCTTCACCGGTGACTCCCTCCGGTGTAACCTTTCAAAAGTCACTCCCCGGGACTTATTTATAAGAGAGTTAAATTAAATTATAAGTTTCATTAAGACTTCCCTCAGGTCCACTTGTTTCAGCTTAATTAATTTATGGCCGACTCCTGAATCTCGATCGGGAGTCATATATTCTGACCGTTTGGTAAAATGTCCGAACTATCGTCTAAGTATAACATAAACATCTTATAGATTATTTAATTTTAAACGGTTCCATATTTTTTTTTTTATCTTCAGGAGTGAATAACCAACTGAGATTTTTGTGTTTCACAAACTTAGAGATTCAAGATGAAATTAATATTTTAAATATTTTATTAAGTTAAATCAAATGTCACCTTAACCTCCACCCAAAGTATCAACCAGATTCCCCCGGATTCCCGGACCAAAAAGCTGATCCCCATCCAACAACATAGGGATAAATCCGTAGTTCACAAAACATGTATATATATATATCAAATGAGCCTCCTCGACTCGATAAACTCGCAAGGAACTCAGTTAGATATTTGGTTAAAAATTTATTTTCAGAAATTAAATTATAAATGCTAGTAACTATATGTTATCACCTAAATAGATAGAATAAGTCGCAACAAAAAATAGAGTTGAGTTTAATTACAGATATGATTTTAGGACCGAGGTGAAGTCAGCATTTCATGGATGACTTCTGATTGATTTTGGGTTTTACAACCAAGGTTGTATCAACTTCGGATTGGAGCATGGGCTGAAATTAGAGTCGAGAACTCGAGCTTGAGTCTAGCTCAATCAAATGATGAATTGAATTTGAACTAGAGTTCGGCCCCGTAAAAATTCAGGCTCAAATTTGAACTCGCGTAAAATGAACGAGTCGGGCTCGAACAACATATTTCTCTACTCGGCTCGACTCGTCCGCACCCCTACAAAGTAGTGTGAAATTTGTGTGAAGGGCCCTTCTTTGTTTTATTATTTGCGACCCTGTCGGTGGCTCACAACAAGAACATTTGATTTAGGGGGAAGCTGAAGTGCTCCTGCCTGCTGTTACCTGGTGCTTGCCAGCATTTTCTTCATATCATTTGGTTGAGCTTCTTCTCTACATGGAAGGTTAATTATCGAAAATGTTCTTAGCTTAAGACATTCCTAAAAATGCATCACCTTGTGCACAAAAAAGTTTTATTTGCATACCTACTCCAAGTATCTAAAAGTGAATAAATAATCAAGACATCCCTGCAATTATTGACTTTCTTTTGATAGGCGCAGTAAGACAGGCATGTCTGCATTCACTTTTATCTTTGTTACTCTCTCTCTCTCTCTCTCTCTCTCTCTCTCTCTCTCTCTCTCTCACTCACACACACACACACACTTCTTTGGCTTTAAGTGTTTCTAGAAGAAAATGAGCTTCTCTCAGTCTCAACGGTTAAAGAAAATTCTCTTCAATCAAGACACATGTATATATGTGTATAGATAGGTTCCACATGCATTCACACACACACTCTTCTTTGGCTTTAAGTGTTTCTAGAAGAAAATGAGCTTCTCTCAGTCTCAACGGTTAAAGAAAATTCTCTTCAATCAAGACACATGTATATATGTGTATAGATAGGATCCACATGCATTCACACACACACTCTTCTTTGGCTTTAAGTGTTTCTAGAAGAAAATGAGCTTCTCTCAGTCTCAACGGTTAAAGAAAATTCTCTTCAATCAAGACACATGTATATATGTGTATAGATAGGATCCACATGCATTCACACACACACTCTTCTTTGGCTTTAAGTGTTTCTAGAAGAAAATGAGCTTCTCTCAGTCTCAACGGTTAAAGAAAATTCTCTTCAATCAAGACACATGTATATATGTGTATAGATAGGATCCACATGCATTCACACACACACTCTTCTTTGGCTTTAAGTGTTTCTAGAAGAAAATGAGCTTCTCTCAGTCTCAACGGTTAAAGAAAATTCTCTTCAATCAAGACACATGTATATATGTGTATAGATAGGATCCACATGCATTTTTTTACTAGAATACATAGATATAAAAAGACGACCCATGCACGGGACTACCAACAGCCCTTGATGTGTGCTGTTTCTTGATGTGGTTCTTAAGCATTGGAAGATGATGTTGTTATGGGGTGTTTGGTTGCATGATAATTTTTTGTACACTTTCATGATAAAAAATTATATTAAAATAAAAAGTGAACCAACTCATGACATAAAATTATCATGTTTGGAGGGATGTGATAACAAAAAAGAGTAACTATCATCCATGACCAAATAAAGTGGGGGACCACAAGAAAAAAGAAAGAGGTGAGACCCTCTTTTTTTGTTTAAGAAGAAAATCATTTTCAAAACATAAAATTGTCAAGGTTGTTAAACACCTCTTTTAACAAGTTTTCTTACAATTTTTAAAAATAAAATAAAAACCTCCATGATCATGCAACCAAACACCCCATTAGCCTTTAACAAAGAATATATATATATGCATAGTTAAATTAGACCCCACATGAGAGCTAGCTGGTGGTTGATCCCAAGACCCCCTCAATCAGCAAGTGGGGTCATGAACAGTACAGGAATTTGGTATGGACTACACAAGTATATTTATTTTCATTAATTTATCTAGTGGTTGAACAGTAATCAATGGTAGAAATATTGCCTACATAACCTCAGCTTAATTTAAGTATCCAGTTTTGGGAGGAGGACCCATGTGCCAAATGGATGCCAATTGTCTTCTTCTTGAGGGCTTGGTCCTAAGCAGAAAGTGATGAAAAATAAATGTACTCACCCACACCCACACCTAGGGGTGCAAACATACAAGTACTTCGGTACTCGGGTCAATAAAAATTTAACTCGACTCATTTATTTTATACGGTAACAGATCAAAGTTTGAATAAGATGACAAAAATTGACTTGTCAACCAGTTTAGCTTGAGAAGGGAAGCTCTTTGCTCAACTAGGTATGGGTCCTGAGCGGTTAGTTTAAGTATTCAATTAAACATTCAGTTAAAATATTTGAAAAATAAATTAAGAGTACTTAAAAGTCATACACTGTTACTTAAAAATATTAAGGATAATAAAATTTAGTTTAATTTGAGCTTATACCCGGGTGCAAATTTTACAGATAAATTTAAATAAAACTTTCATAAAAGGGCAAATGGATGGAGCTCGCTCTGGTTCGATCTTCGTAGAAATGCTTATGGGGTGTTTGGTTGCATGATAATGAAAGTTTTTATTTTAATTTTTAAAAATTATAAGAAAACTTGTCAAAAGTGGTGTTCGGTAACTTTGACAATTTTATGTTTTGAAAGTGATTTTTTTCTTAAACAAAAAAAGAGAGTCTCACCTCTTTCTTTTTTCATGTGGTTCCCCACTTTGTTTGGTAGTTACCCCCTTTTTATTATCACATCCCTCCAAACATAACAATTTTATGTCATGAGTTGGTTTACTTTTTATTTTAATATAATTTTTAATCACGAAAGTGTACAAAAAATTATCATGCAACCAAACACCCCATTAGATTTAGCTCAGAAAACAAGTTCAAATTCAGTTCCTATGACTTGATCTAACTGGATTTTTAATATATATATATCAAACATTTAACTACCAGAATTGGAACAAGAATCAAAATCTACTCCTACCTAACGAGAGCAAGATTATGCAGGCTCCTTGGATCAAACAGACCGGTCCGGCCGGCCACCCGACCCAACCGGTTTCAAGCCCGACCGCTCCGCACCGGCTCCCATTTTCGCGGGAAGCCAAGGTACCCTCGCAGTAACTTCCACATTCTTCAATTCTCATATTTTATGATCCACAAAAATATAAAAATATGTTTCAACCATCCAACTAATTATTTACCTAAATAAGAGTTTAACATTAAATATTCTATTAATTTTATATTTTTAATGATAAAATATTTTTTAAATCGATCTAACTCCAGCCTATCCGGGTTGACACCGTGGGCAGATCCGACCTGACCTGGGATCGATCCTTCCTTGCTTCGTAGACGACTCACTGAGCACGTGGGCGTCAACGTCATTTAAATAAATAAATAAATATATGTATATATAGATATTTATTTATATATCCGAGGAGGAAAAGTTGAGAAGTCTCCAACGGGACAACGAACACTACGCGCAGTCATCGAGTGAAATCCGGCCCATTTTGTCGGCCCACTTGTACCCGCCTTGATTGACCAGCGGCCCATAAGAAGTCCCACACGCTTACGTCATTGAGGGCCCCCTTTGGTTGATTTGCGGGGAAGGGAGAGAAGCTGAATCAAACCGGGGATTAAAATTGACTCGAAATATATTAAAAATGAGTTTTCTATTGATAAATAAAATTATGTATCTTTGTTGTCTTATAAGGTATATTTTAGATGTTTAAGTTTATGAATCGATATTATAACCATGTTTAAATAATAACTGTTTAATTATCGGCTTGAACTGAACTAGATAGCATCAGAACGATTCGGTTCGGTTCGAGTTGGTTTGCGGTTCACGTTGGGAAACCTCACTCTCAAAACCGAACCAAACCAAACTACGAACGAAACAGGCCATGGTCCAACGTGGAAGGCCATGGTGCAACATCAAGACCCACCAGGCCCACTTTAATCCTATGTACTTGTCACTTGTCAGGGTGTTTGGTGACAAAATAATTTAAATTATATGTTTAAATAAAATATAAAACATTTAAAGACATAAAAATGACATCTTTGATGAGATGTGCAAACGGAAAGAGTTTAGCTAGATATTATGTACAACCAAAAAAATTTATGGAAAACCATAAGAAAAAGAAAAGAGGTATTGCCTCTTCTTTTATCCTAGAAGAAATTCTTAACAAGAACATACTCTTACAATGATTTCAAAACATCACATTTAATATATTTTTTGGCTATAAAAACACATTTTTGCAGTAAAAACATATTTGTGTCGTACGGCCAAACATCCTATGGGTTGATCAAGAAGTATATATCTAACCCCACTTCTTATTGTTTGGTTGCTTGAATGTGATAAAAAAATATAGAAGCAAATTTACAAAAAAAATAATAACTTAACAAGATTAGGTAGGCCGGGGACAACATTATTAAGCACTTTTAAAAAAAGATGACCATGGGGCTACACTAGCTAGTGTTATCTGTGGAAAGTGTAAACTACCATTGATTATAACGTGGTGTTTGGTTGCATGGTAATTTTTTGTATATGTTCATGATAAAAATTATATTAAAATAAAAAGTGAACAAACTCATGACATAAAATTATCATGTTTGGAGGGATGTGATAGCAAAAAAAAAAAAAGTAACTACCACACATGACCAAACAAAGTGGGGGACCACAAGAAAAAAAGAGAGGTGAGACCCTCTTTTTTTGTTTAAGAAGAAAATCACTTTCGAAATATAAACTTGTCATGATTGTCAAACATCTCTTTTAACAAATTTTCTTACAATTTTTAAATTTTAAAATAAAAATCTCCATTATCATGCAACCAAACACCCCATAAATGTTCAGCCTTTTTCATTTTTATTATTGCCTTAATGACATCTCTATATATATATTTGGTCATCAATCCCATCCTGTCTCTTTCAAGCTTTTCCAATGAAGTGTGACCCATGACCAGCAAGTTGCCGAAACACCCAACAACTATTTATATTTATGTGAACACTCAGACTCACTGAAGCGCCGCATTTAGGTGTGAAGGTTGGCGTTGACTCATGGTCATGACCGTTGGGTGGTAGCATGTTAACCTCTTCAAAGACTTCCAATGTTGGCCTGGTAGAGAGTAACCCTGAAGTTGCTGTGAAATGGACATTTTGGGTATTTTTTTTGGTCAATGTTTGATTCCGATGGGGAGGACCATGTATAGATCTATTTTCATATTTTTGTGAAAACATATGAAGGCCTCTGAAGAGATAAGACAAGAATATTATTGATGGCTTCCAATAGGGAGTATGTGTTTTAATGCTAGTATGTGTTGATAAAATGATCTTAGAATGAGTCTTAAGGCTGAGGTGACATTTGTTTTGGTTTAATCTGAATATTTAAATTCTTAATTTTATCTCTAATCTTTTATCTTGTGAAATAATAAATCTTAATTATTGTGAGAACCTCCTTTTTTTCTTTTAATCAATTTTCAAAATGATTTTCGTATCTCCTTTAAACTGCTTAGGAAAATAGGTGATAAACCCTTAAAAACATCAGCTAGTTCGACGATACATTTAAAATTATTAGAACCGAGGTTCGGGTTCTTTGAAAACTTAATTTTGACTCCTCTCCATTGGATGGTGTGAATACCTGACGTTAACTTACATCAAGCAACTACTCGAACGCTCTTGATTAGCCATCATAACAATCCATTTGGTAGAAAGTGCACATTCACGTAAAACAAATAACCAAAGGATCATAACCTTGTGAGCCCGATGAGATGCGAACACGTTGTGTTATGTTAACGTTGATTTTATTTGATTAAGATGTGATCTTTTATGATTTGAATTTGATTTTTCAGATTGTTTGTTTTTTAATTTGATCTTCTTCTTCATGTGGATTCTAGGTCAACCCAAGAGATTTTTTAGTAATGGTGATAAATATCAGATACCATGTGCGGTCTAAGTTAGTGGAGTGTCAAATAGATTGCATGGTGCAAAAACATCCCAATGATGAATTAAAATAGGGTGCCCACTTAGGTGCTTACGACAAAGAAGGACTACATCCGAGATCACAATTATTAAGTCTAGAGATATAAATGTTGGCAAAGATTGAACTTTTAACTTTTGGACTTGCCCTAGTTGCTATTTACCAACTCCTACACCCTTGCTCCAGTCAACACAAGAGATTCTTCACCTCCAACACCGAAATTTAGTTACATAAGAGTTGCAAATTGGTCGGATTCAGTACCAATAGTACATTTCTTCTATTCAAATTTTGATAAAGATTAAGCAATTCTTATTTTGATTTTGAGATTAAATCAAAAGTAAGACATTCCAATTTATTTTCTATTCCAAATTTGTTTTAGACAACAAAATAATTTGATAATTTTTTAAATTGACTATTCTTCATTTAGATTCTAATAAGCTATCCGAACATTTGACTTAATTCCGATATCTCACGGGATACGAAAATATGTTCTAAATCTATTAAATTTTATTAGAATTATATCAAATCATGAGATTTGGTTTGCACCCGTTTACATCATCAGAGATTACATGTCTCCCCAATATGTTGTGAATCTCCTGTTCCTGGTTTCTTTCCTTCACATCCATCAACATGTTAGTCAAACAAGTGTACCAGGCATGGGGGGTGTAAAATAGTCATGGCAAGATTCCACTGATCCAAACAGAGATATCAGGATTCAGATTATGAATCAGATTATGGACCTAAATTTACATTTAAGATGGTAAAACAAGGTGCTGGGCAGTCTTATCTGAGGAAGCAAAAGCAATTATTTGCTTCCTTTTATTGAGAGAAGCATTGTTACCTATTTCATTATCATTTATCTAAGCATTTAACGGCCCATGATATATAAATACATATATAAATAGTATATACACATATGTATATAGATCATAGCTTGATGGGAACATACCTACACTAAGCTGCTCCATTGATATTATTGGCTGCCCCCCTTTTACTTTGCATGGGCATCCAAACACTTGAATTTGAGTGCCTCCAAATTCTTTTCTAGTCCAGAACCAACCGAATCAAATTGAGGGAGTATACAACCAAAAGATATGATCTTTACATGTCAACCATCATAATAGTTATTTATATTTATGGATACATCTCTAAGAAATTTAAAAATGATAAAAAAACAATGAAATATCTTGTTCTGAAATGAGCATCTTGTCTGTAAGCACCTTGTGATGTCATTAATCAGGAATATTCTTTTTTTACATAAATTCTCTCTCCTTTCAAAAGAGATAGCTAGAGATGGTGTCAAAGAAAAACTGAAGAGAGTATAAGAGAGGGGCACCTTTGTCATAAAGATGTAAATATATATATATATATTCAACTAGAATCATTTAAAGAGTTTTAATGCAGCAGGTGGGTTCTTCAACTATCCTTTACAAGCTGTAAATTTGATATGTTGGCGTACCCTCCTAGAAGTCAACGGAAATTACGCAAGATGTTCAACTGACAATCGATTTTTCTCTCTTACTTTCTTTTTTTAATAAAAACCTGTTCTAAGATCAACATCTCGAAGGCTGCTCTTTTGATGGTCAGAGCAGACAGGAAGCGCCAGAAGATAAAGCGGTGAAGAAGAAAAAGCATTTTCGTAAATCTATTATCAACGAGGAGCAAACGCACCTTTTTTAAAAAAATAAATATTTGACTGAAAAATAAAATGTTTTGGAGATGCGGGGTATCGATCCCCGTACCTCTCGCATGCTAAGCGAGCGCTCTACCATCTGAGCTACATCCCCGTACCTCTCCTGAATATTCGAAGTTTTTATTCAACATTATCTTTCTCTATAAAAGTGAAAATTTTTTTGTCGAGAAATAAAAAAGTTGAATAACAAAAGTTTCAGATGTTTTTGGTCAGGGCACTTTCTTCTTAAAAAAACATAATATTTCAATGATTTTTCAATATTTTTATATTTTATGATGACGTGTTTAGCAATGCAAATACTTACAAGGATTGATATGCAAAAATCCCAAGGATCAAAGATCGCCTTGAGAAGAAGCGTATTTTCTCTTTCACAAATCTCATCTGCAAGAGTTTATCGTGATGGAACCTACTAATTAATCTTCTATAACAATCTCAGGGCGGCAACATCATGCGATTCATGTCTTAGTTTCTCCTCCATCCAGAAGGATATTTGTTTTCAATCTTTCAAGACAATACAAAGGCACTAAAGTTCTACAATTGGAAAAGAAAACAGTACCTGCTTTAGCACCTGGATTTCCACACCTGGATCTGAGGCATCCATCAATTGAAAGAGGTTACAGTCTTGTGGAAGGCTAGTATTCCACAAGAACACGTTACATGTAAGCATCTCAGCTTTTAATAGGAACTACAAAATGGGAAAAGCCATAGCCCATAGGTAGTCATCTGAGCTGCCACATTTCATCCTTGTTTGTACATGGGATTGAAGCTCAACACAACCTAAAAAGCTTCATGCTTCATTATGAGAAGCTTTTGGATTCAAAGCTCACTTCTTTTCTTTTCTTTTTTGTATCCGTGGACTAATTATGTTGTAAGAATGGGTCTGCAAGCGAGGTGCAAAATCCTCAAAGGGGAATTTAAGAATCTCTCTCTCTCTCCAAAGATGAGGCAGAAGCTTCACCCAACAATCAAGGCAAAGCTGACAATTTCATTAGCTTATGAGGTTTGAGATTACAATTACAAGATCATTTTTCTTTAAGTACTACCAAATGCCATCTATATCTATCTTCTGCCATTGATTAAGCAACACAGGTGAACGTTGAAGTCAAGACATACTCGATTGGCTAGAGTACTACGAGAAAATTTTTAAAGTAACACAGTTTTAAACTTTATTTCCGGATATAGCATAATAAAAATTTTATTTTCAAATCTAACACGGTTTAGGCAAAGTCGCTAAGTTAGGTAGTCCAACGGGAGAAGTCGCTACCTTACGTAGCGACTTACACATTCAAAAAAAAAAGAAAAAGAAAAAAGTGGAAGTCGCTATTTTACGTAGCGACTTACACATTTCAAAAAAAAAAAAAAAAAAAAAAGGTGTGGAAGTCGCTGAACTCTCCAGCGACTTCCACCTTATATTATTATATTATTATATATTAATTTATATTAACTAATTAATATTTATAATCTTTTTCAAATAAATTATTATATATTAATATGTAAAGTTAATATTTATAACATATAAAGTTAATTATCCATTATAAATATTTAATTTTAAATTAATTATTTTAAATTGGTTATTTAATATTAATATTTAAATTTTAATTAAAATATAATATTTATATTATATTTTTATTTTAAAATTTTTTTATAAATATAACATTTTTGAGTAAGGTGTTATGTTAAATTATTTTAATTCCATTTTATTTTAGGTTAAATAAAATATTAATATTAATATTATGTAACTAGTCTAGTTATATGTTAAAACATTAACAATTAATTAATTAACTTGTTATGTTAAATTATTTTAAATTATATTTTATTTATATTTAATTAAAGTATAAATATTAATATTAAATAGTTATATTTAATTAAAGTATAAATATTAATATTAAATAACCAATTTAGTTATATGTTAAAAAATAAAAAATTAATTGTTTAATTTAATTTTTTATTATTAATTAAATGCATATTTATTGAATGTTAGGATTAAATATATTTAAATATTAAATATTAAATATTAAATAGTAATGATATATTATTTTAATGATAAAATAAAATTATATATAAAAATTTTATTTTATTTAAATTATTATATTAGCACATGTTTTCTTTATTTCAAATAATTAATTTAAAATTAAATATTTATAATGGATAATTAACTTTATATGTTATAAATATTAACTCTACATATTAATATATAATAATTTATTTAAAAAAGATTATAACTATTAATTAGTTAATATAAATTAATATATAATAATATAATAATATAAGGTGGAAGTCGCTGGAGAGTCCAGCGACTTCCACACTTTTTTTTTTCTTTTTTTTTTTGAAATGTGTAAGTCGCTACGTAAGGTAGCGACTTCCACTTTTTTTTCTTTTTTTCTTTTTTTGAATGTGTAAGTCGCTACGTAAGGTAACGACTTCTCCCGTTGGACTTGAAGTCGCTACCTAACTTAGCGACTTTGCCCAAACCGTGTTAGATTTGGAAATAAAATTTTTAGTATGCTATATCCGAAAATAAAGTTTAAAACTGTGTTACTTTAAAAATTTTCTCAGAGTACTACAGTGTTAGAGATCAAGGAAGGCAGGGTCGGGGGTCGGCCCGGGGTCGGTCGGCCCCAAAACCGACCTAGTCGGACGGGGTTGCGACCCCGGGTCGGACGGGGTCGGATGGAGTCGGATTTTATTTATTTTATTATAAAAAATTATATAAAAATAAGAAACAAATAGAAACAATATTTTTTATGTCATATATTTATGTATACATAAAATATATATATAAATATAATTATATATTTTATATTATAATTGAAAATGAGTGTTTATCTAGGTATACAAGTGAATATAATTTTTGTGTGATTATGTTGTATTAATATATGTTGGGAAGGAGTTAATCTTAAGTGAGAAGGTAAAGATACTTAACAAATAAATTTATAATTTTTAAGATGTATCGTATATTTAGAATTATAAATTTTAACTATACGTAATAATATAAATGATAGTAAAATATTATTGTACAATCAATAAATGGAACACTCAAAAAATAATTATTTTTGACAAATTTGATGTGTGTGTGAAAGAGAAAAGAGTTAAAATAAATCTTTATAAAATGTAGGTATATAACATATATTTATGATTAAAAATCTTATATATATGTGATGATATAAATGACAATGAATTATTGTTATATTATTATTAAATGCGGCGCAGAGTCGGCCCGGCGGGGTCGTTTCCGGGCCGGTCGGCCCGGAAACCGGCCGGGTCGGGCGACCCGGGCGACCGGGTCGCCGACCCGGCGAACCATGTTAGAGATAAGCATTAAACTTCCCAAACATCAAGGGAAAAGGTACACATTAGCCATTAGCTTGATCATCAAAGTGGTCGCTACAAAATTGAAAACAAAATCCATTAGTGTGGATATTTAGTTATTTACAGACTTCTAGGTCTTCATGTTTACTAGCAGAATCACCTGTGGATCAGTTTTATCCACTAAATTGACAAAACTATACAAGAACATTTGCACCCCCTTTCCCTCGTTCAGATGCATCACATGCAAACAATCTTGAAGTTGCCATGTCTATGTATTGGAACAGTCTGCATACCATTGGATGGGGATCTCAATATAACAAACACTTTACACTTTCAGATTACACTATCTCCAGTGTCATGAATGTGCAGGATCCTTGCAATGAGAATTTAATAGTTGTTTTGCAATTTCTAACGTATGCCTTCCATTCTCATCAGGATCCAAGTCTGTAAGAGCAGTTTCAATATGCGCATAGCTTGTCTGCAGACGGTTGTTCACTACTTCAAACTCACTCCATGCAAGGCCATCTTCACCAACCAGCTTCACACAAACAAAGTGCACTAATCCCAAAACCAAGTTGAAATCTTCTGCTTCTAGACCAACCTTAATGAAGGTCAGAAATGCAATCCCCGCTGCTTCAAGTACCTTAATGTTTCCCCTCTTTAACAATAGAACAAACGTTGCAATAAGCTTTTTGAACACAAAACCCATGGGATCTGGATATCTATTACCTTCTTCATCCTCATTGCATTCTCTTAGTTCACATAGCTCAATCTTACTCAACAATACCAACCACAATGGCGGATTAAAACTTAGATTGTCATCTGCTGCAGCACAGTCCTCTACCTGAGTTTCATTTGCCAGTTGGCCAGAGCAGAACCCCAATACAAGATCAGGGAGCCAGTGTTTGGCTACAGAAATAATACTCGATGCACATCCAGAGCCAAGATGCAACTCCATCGAAGCTATGAGATCAAGGAGATTGTTGGCAAGAGTGGATATTTCTGGAAGTACTTGAAGAGTTTGATCATAACCTGAGATTACTAGATGTAGCAATTTTGCAGCATAACTGAAGGCACTCTTAATGCAAAAAAGATTTTCTTTCAAACTCTGGATGGATATTTCACTGGCTTGATGCTTTCTCATGGTCAAAATTATGTATCTGGCAAAACTTGATGCAAAGTGAATCCACTTCTCTTTTCCGATCGGAATTAGTTTCAAGGTGGCAGCATCCACCATAAATCTGAGCAGTGTAGCAGATATTTGAATAATATTGGATATCGACTTGCCTCCAAGTAAATTATCCTCTGACTCGACACCTGTAAGAATCAAAAGAAAAAAGGGGAAAGGAACATGAAAAGTGTTGGATTTCAACCAAAGATGTGGAACTAGGAGTTCTGTAAAAGAAAAATAAATCAGCAAAAAAGAAAGTTAACATGGCATGAAATTGAGAAACCTGCACGAGCCTCTTTCTTCCTCAACTTGCTACATGCTGACTTTTCTACTTGGTTCACCTTCAAAGGAGTCTTGCAGAACGTCCCTGAATTGGCGTCATTAAAAAGCTTTTCAGCAGAATCTAGTAGTTTGTTCAGTGACTCCTCCAGTGTTGATCCCTGAAAGGTTTTATGATTAGTAAACAAGGAAAGCATGAACAGAACCATATAATGAGTCAACCAGGAATTGGACAATCCACCCAATACAGGGAAAGCCATGACCAGGTCAGGAGGGAACCAAAATCAGACCGACTCGGTTCAACTAAGTTGTGGTTTGACCATAGTTGTCAAGGTGACAAGGTGTACAAGGCACTCGAAAGGTGTTTTACAACTTAGGCGACAAGGCGCCCACCTAGGAGTTGCCTAGGAGATAAGGCGGAGAATGAAGTGGGATATGAAATGTAAGTCTCACATGTTATAAACATTATAATCAAGCAACATAAACTGTACACCAAGAAGTCAAGCAATATTATAATCAAACAATATAAACTGTACACCATCAAGACATAGACAATAAAAAAAGAGTGAACAAATCAATCAAAACATCGGCATGAACACGTTCAAACTTGAATCTTGTTTGATATTGAAATATATAAAGTATTTAAGATGATTAAAATGTGCCTAATAAATGTTAAAACGTTTAACTTGAAGGAAGGAGGAAAGATGGATAGAAGAATAAAAAAAATAAAACTCTACAAACTGGGTTTACTGGTCACAGAGGTGAAAGAGAGGAAACCTTCTTTGAAATGAGAAAATCAGTGGTGGAGGAGGAGAATAAGAGAGGTGTCGGAGCTTCCTCCAAAAGCCACCGGAGTGACTGACTGTGGTGGCGGGGAGTTCCAGCGGTCGCAGCGGTGTCGGGAGGCAGCTGCAGTTTGTGCAGGCTCTGTCGGGCACGATTGTGCGGGGGAGCCGGGCCAACACCGAGGGAGAATCGGGCCTGGGGGTGGCGAACGGGCCGCTCGGGCGAGTGCCAAGGCGACGATTGCCTGCCTTGTGCGCCCACCTTTTCCCCCATTCACAAGGCAAATGGTCCGAGCAGGACCTTAGCAGTGCCTTTATGCCTAGGCGGCGGCGGCGCCTAGGTGTACACCTTGACAACACTGGGTTTGGCTACACTCAGGCCCAGATGAGCTGGGATCTGCAGATCCCAACTGATTCCATCCAGACTGGGGACAGACCACTCTCAGGCTGGTTGAGCAATGTTGGAACCTCGAATTTTCCCTCTCGTCGTCAGAATTCCTTTTTTTAGAAAATTCTTTTTTGACTTTAGGCTAGCATTGACGACTATGAAAATATGTGGTATTCATAGGAGTATTAGCTAATTTGATGTGGTATTATTTTATAGGAACATCGATGGTTCCACAGATTTGCTAAGTGTCGATATGGGTATCACCCACCACTTAGATGATCTGAACCACAATTTAATTTGTGAGGTTATCTGAGTTCTTTGAAAATAAATTTTGACCTCTCTCCACCGGACTTGCGATATTCCGGTGTTAATTACATCGAGCGAACACTCGAATACCCTTGATTGACCGTCACAGCAACATATTGATCGGAAGTCATTCATCCACATAAACAAAGCTGGAAGACATATCCCCATGGCCTTATGAGATGGAATTTGGTTGAACTTATTCAAACTTTCAAGTTTGGGTTCATTGGTTTTCTTCTTGATTTAAGATTTGATTTGATTTGTTTTGTTTATGTCTTTGATCATTTGTTGACTTAGACAATTTTGAGTTGATCTCTTTTTTATGTGTGTTTGTTAGCATTTTTTTGCTTGATTTGAGTGAATTTGTTAGTATTATTAAGATTTGTTCTTAATAATATTGATCACTTTAATTTTTCATGGTTGATTTTAATCCAACATAACTTGTTTTTGTAGTCATTGGTTGACATTTTTATGCATTATTTAATGGCATAATTTTGGTTGGATTATGTTAATATTTTATTAACGTTTTGATCATTTATTTGATTTGGATTTTGTTATGCATACTTATTTGATTAAGTAGCATTATCCATTTAGTTTGATTTAATTTTTCATAGTTAAGTCGGATTCAAACTTAACATGTTTTGTAACTATTTGTGGTCATTTTTTATGTATGATTTTACGGCATGAATTTGATTTGATTATGATGACATTTTTTGTTAATAAATAAGTCATTATTTGATTTTTATTTAATCAAATTTGATTATTTGATCAAGTTTAGAAATTATTATTTCAATGACTTATTTAATTTTTATCCACCTCTCAAAGTCCATGGGAATTAGATGTCATCTTTGGATGACACATCGGGTCAATCGAACTTGAATTTATTTCATGTCGATTTGAGTACATGAAAGTACAATAAATGAGGGGGCATTCGAGCCTTTGTTCCTCAACACATGTCAAAGTTTGTTCGATTTGGCCAGCACTTCAGCTTTACCGATTTGGGTTTCGGCTTTGCCGGTATTTCAATTTTACTGAACCAAATTTTCTCCATATATCCAAAAATGACTTGATTGCATTTAATATGCAGCATTTATAAAGCTTCTTCGATTTTACTGACATTTCGGCTTTTCCGACATTTCGGCCTTATCGAACCAGATTGTCTTCATGTGTCCAGGAATGACTTGATTGCATTTGATATGCGGCATTTCTAGAGCTTGTTCGGGTTTGCCGACATTTCGGCTTTACCGATCTGGGTTTCGGCTTTTTCGACATTTCGGTCTTACCGAACCAGATTGTCTTCATATATCCAAGAATAGCTTGATTGCATTTGATATGCGGCATTTTTTGAGCTTGTTCAGTTTTGTCGATATTTCGGTTTTACCGATCTGGGTTTCGGCTTTTCCGACATTTCGGTCTTACCGAACCAGATTGTCTTCATGTATCCAAGAATAGCTTGATTGCATTTGATATGCGGCATTTCTGGAGCTTGTTCGGGTTTGCCGACATTTCGGCTTTACCGATCTGGGTTTCGGCTTTTCCGACATTTCGGTCTTACCGAACCAGATTGTCTTCATATATCCAAGAATAGCTTGATTGCATTTGATATGCGGCATTTTTTGAGCTTGTTCAGTTTTGTCGATATTTCGGTTTTACCGATCTGGGTTTCGGCTTTTCCGACATTTCGGTCTTACCGAACCAGATTGTCTTCATGTATCCAAGAATAGCTTGATTGCATTTGATATGCGGCATTTCTGGAGCTTGTTCGGGTTTGCCGACATTTCGGCTTTACCGACCTGGGTTTCGGCCTTTTCGGCATTTTGGCTTTACCGAATCAGATTGTCTTCATGTGTCCAGGAATGGCTTGATTGCATTTGATTTGCGGCATTTCTGGAGCTTGTTCGGGTTTGCCGACATTTCGGTTTTACCGATCTGGGTTTCGGCTTTTCCGACATTTCGGTCTTACCGAACTAGATTGTCTTCATGTATCCAAGAATAGCTTGATTGCATTTGATATGCGGCATTTCTGGAGCTTGTTCGGGTTTGCCGACATTTTGGCTTTACCGACTGAGTTTCGGCCTTTTCGGCATTTTGGCTTTACCGAATCAGATTGTCTTCATGTGTCCAGGAATGGCTTGATTGCATTTGATTTGCGGCATTTCTGGAGCTTGTTCGGGTTTGCCGACATTTCGGTTTTACCGATCTGGGTTTCGGCTTTTCCGACATTTCGGTCTTACCGAACCAGATTGTCTTCATGTATCCAAGAATGGCTTGATTGCATTTGATATGCGGCATTTCTGGAGCTTGTTCGGGTTTGCCGACATTTCGGCTTTACCGACTTGGGTTTTCACCTTGATTTCCCGTTCGGTTTGACCGGCATTTCGGCTTTACCGATTTGGGTTTCCATCTTGATTTCCCGTTCGGTTTGACCGGCATTTCGGCTTTACCGATTTGGGTTTCCATCTAGAATTCCCGTTCGGTTTGACCGGCATTTCGGTTTGACCGATTTGGGTTTTCTATTTGAATTCTCGTTCGGTTTGACCGGCATTTCGGTTTTACCGACTTGGGTTTTCATTTAGAATTCCCGTTCGGTTTGACCGGCATTTCGGTTTGACCAACTTGGGTTTTCTATTTGAATTCCCGTTTGGTTTAACCGGCATTTCAGTTTGACCGACTTGGGTTTTTCGATTTGAATGCCCGTTCGGTTTGACCGGCATTTCGGTTTGACCGATTTGGGTTTTCGATTTGAATTCCCGTTCGGTTTGACCGGCATTTCGGTTTGACCGACTTGGGTTTTTCGATTTGAATTCCCGTTCGGTTTGACCGACATTTCGGTTTTACCGATTTGAGTTTTCTATGTATCCAAAATAGCAAGCTACTTTGGGCCCCTTTTAATGGAAAGGTAGCACAAAACCACTTAATTTCGGCAACATTTCAGCTAGACCGGAGTTGGGTTGGCTTTTCTATCCAAAATAGTTCACTATTTTGGGCTCCTTTTATGGAAAGGTAGCGCAAAACCAGCCCCTTTTTATGGAAAGGTAGCACAAAATCAAGGTATTTCTTACCTTCTAAGGAGTAAGAATGTGGAGCTTCTCTCTCTTCCCAACTCTCTCTTTTCTCACCAAATGCCAACACCTCTCCAACCCCTCCTCCTTAGGCAGTAGGTGACGGCAGCCTCCTTTTTTTTCTGCACAGTGGTGGGATAGGACCGTGGGGACCCCCTAGTCTCCTTTTCTTCTTCTTTAGTCTTTCTTTGACCTCCCTTAGGTGGTGCACGGCAGCAAGATCTCTGGCTGGTACTCCCACCTTCCCTTCCTTTCTTTTTCTGCCACCGAGGTGCTCCCTCCACATTTTTTGTTTTGCCCTTTTTTTTTCTCCGGGCGTAGCAGCTACAGGAAGGGCCATAAGTGCTCTTTTCTTCTTCTCTCCCTCTTGGCGTAGCAGCAACAGATACGAGCACTTTTCTTCTCCTCCTCTTGACGTAACATCAACAGGGAAGAAGGCTTCTGTTGGCAGCACGTTGATGCCACCATGGGGAGACACGAGATGCAGGTGGCAGCAGGGAGCATCGAAGACTTCAATCATCTCTTCTCCTCCTCCTATGGACGTTTGCAGTAGAGGCCGCATGGAGGCTCTCAACCTTCGAGGGAGAGAGAGATGACAGCCGCCCGGGAGCCAGAACTGCTGTTCTCCCCCTTCTTGGTCTGCCCCCCGTCTCGCTTTTTTTTTTCAGAAGAGAAAACCCACCACCCTATTTACTCCTTCCTCTGTTTACGTGCAACAACGGTTAGTGGGGAAGAGAGGAAACGGTCCAAACGTGGGCTACGTGGGAAGGTGGGGATGTAGACAATCTTCTTTGACCTGGTCAAAGATGCCATCGTGGGGGGGTGTTATGACCATGGTTCGCCGGGTCGGCGACCCGGTCGCCCGGGTCGCCCGACCCGGCCGGTTTCCGGGCCGACCGGCCCGGAAACGACCCCGCCGGGCCGACTCCAAGCCGGCCCGACGGGGGGTCGCGCGACCCAGCTTTGGGTTGCGCGACCCGGCGACCTAGTCGGCCGGGTCGCCCGACCCCGAGACGACCCGGCCTATGTCAAATTTTTTTATATTATTATTATATACTTTAAATTATTATTATATACTTATTATTACTACTCTGCGCCGCATTTAATAATAGTATAACAATAATTCACTATCATTTATATCATCACATATATATAAGATTTATAATTATAAATATATGTTATATACTTACATTTTATAAAGATCTATTTTAACTCTTTTCTCTTTCACACACATATCAAATTTGTCAAGAATAATTATTTTTTGAGTATTCCATTTATTGATTGTACAATAATATTTTACTATCATTTATATTATTATATATAGTTAATTTTTATAATTCTAAATATACGATACATCTTAAAATTTATAAATTTATTTGTTAAGTATCTTTACCTTCTCACTTAAGATTAACTCTTTCCCAACATATATTAATATAACATAATCACAAAAAAAATCATATTCACTTGTATACATAGATAAACACTCATATTCAATTATAATATAAAAATATAATTATATTTATGTATATATTTTATGTATACATAAATATATGATATAAAATTTATTATTTCTATTTGTTTCTTATTTTTATATAATTTTTTATAATCAAATAAATAAAATCCGACCCCGTCCGACCCAAGGTCACGACCCCGTCCGACTAGGTCGGTTTTGGGGCCGACCGACCCCGGGCCGACCCCCGACCCTGCCTTCCTTGGTTATGACTTTGTGGGGAGCCGTGGCAGGATTAAGATAAAAATGGCAGTCACGTGGCTTTTAAAAAGTGCTGAAGACAACTCCAGAAAATGATGAGGTGGCATAACTCGAAGTTTCCAGAAAGTGGGCCAAGATTAACAAAGAGATGGGCTTTCTTATGAGATCATATGTAGCCCACTAACTGCATATAAAAGGTCTACAAAAATAGACCATCGCGTGGACATCTTTTTGACAAGTTGATGGGCCCAAAGATGAGTTAAATGTTAACCCATTAATAGAATAGAAAATGGGTTATGCAAATGATATAAATGACCCATTGAGATATAACTCATTAAATGTCAAAACAGTGAGTTACGGAATTAACAATATAAATAAGTTTATTTTTTAATGAATTAAGGCCAATGATGAGCCTTAACTGAAATGGGAATTCAGTCCATTAACAATAGACCATGGGCTATGCAAATGAGTATGAAATAATGCACAATAAATGGGCCAAAACTAAGAATGGATTATGATGTATCAATCAACCACCCCACATGTATTGAATATTTTAGGTGCCAACAAGCAGGAACAGTCATATTGGGCAATTCTGATTGATTCTGGCCAGGCATGGCTTAATCTCAGCTGAGTATGGGATCAGTCCATGTCCTCAAAATTGGATCAGCCATAGCTGATGAAAATATATACATTGGGGGCTACCGCAAACCATGTATGTCAAAAGATGAAAGAGACATTTTGCATAAGAAAATTATCAGACTAAAGCCTAATTTTGTTTCCCCTTTATCACCCATCATTAGTACATATAAACACGTGCTAAGTACTGGTAAGGGGCATCATGCTCATAAGGTAAGTGCATACGGAAACAAATTATAAGCTGAAAATTAGGTAAAAGTGTATAAAAAAAAACCTATTACCTCCAACGTAGGCCTCTTTGAACATGATCTCAGATCACTGTTGTTTGTGGACTCGATATTTTGAATAGACATGTATAAAGCAAGAGAAGTGAAGGCAAGAATAGGTGACATGTCTAACTCCCAATGGTTACATTGTTCAATATCGGCAGAGAAAATAGTATGCAATGACAAGGACACCGATCCCAAGTGTGAAGAATTTAACAGAGCATCTCGAGATTCAGGATTTGAAAGTAGATCTTTCACTTGCCAAGCTGCTGCTGCTGCCGCTGCATCAAGAGCATAATTTTCCTCAGGAAAATCCGAGAATTCCTTTTTATTGGAATCATCTACACTCTTTGGTGGTTTTCTTGGAAGCCTTCCTCTTTTCCTTTTAGATGCTACAGCAGGCGTTTTTGTTTCTATCCCGAACTTCTTAATCAACCGAGAAGCAGTCGCCTGTAGAATTCCTGCTAATGCTCCAAATAAATCATCAAACCAACCATTAGAAAGCATTAATCTGTGAACTCTTCGAACCTCATTCTGTATTTTTACATTGTCAGAAACACCAATGCAGCTTGTTAATAATGTCATACACTCATCATGAAAATCACCAAGATCATCTGGAGAAACAAAAGATGCAATACTTAGGATGGAATTCTGTGCTCTAAGAGATACAGTTGTGGATAGCAAAGACTTCAACTTTCGCTTCGGAAAGTGCTTGCCAAGTGCAGCCCTTAAAGATGTGTCGCTTGATAAACTATCACAAAGGTTTGCAGAAGCAATAAATAAAGCGTCAATCTGATTAGGTTGCATCTCCTTGGGAGAAATAGCGAGACTAAAGCAGACTCTAAGAAGCTCTACAAGAGACTTGGCTGATGAACCTTCTAATAAAGCAAACTCACAAAACCTTGCAGCGGCAGCAGGAGACCTTTTGACCAGAGTAACAAAACGACTGCAAGCTTCCTTTATTCCTAGTTTTGATGGGAAATAGGATGACATAAGCAATCTTGTTATTTTCCGAGCAACAAGCAGATGATCACTTGCCAGAGAAGATAATAACACATCCAGACTCACCACCTAGAAGTGTTTGAATGAAAAATGATCAAGAAAATCAGCCTGCTAAAATGAAAAATGATACTTCAAGGAGATGTATACCGAATAAACAGTCAAATTTTCGAAAGTGAACAAGTACCTTGTTGAACTGGAAATCCCGCATATCTCTGACAGCTAGCAGGAGATCACAGACAGCAAGACGGACAGAAAGCAAAGGATCCAGAAACATGTATCCGAGTCTTGGAACAAGGACTTTCAGGATTTCATGAGCTTGCGGATTACCGAGCAAGTAAGTAATACCATTCAATGTTGATAACTTAACATCATTAACCACGTCACGGGATAAATCATCAATAACCTTTCTTAGTATCCTTGTAATTGTTGGGGATGGGATAACTTCCCAATACATATGAAGGATACGGCAACAACCTTCCACTGCAACAGCTCTCACGTCGGGTGAATCATCCACTAACAACCTTTCTAACAGAAAGAACTGTTTGTCAAGTAGCACATTCTTAACCTCTCGGGTAACCTCAGGATCTTCAAGGGGAAACATAGCAATCAGAAGGTGCAGCGCGTTATGACGAACATTTGAGTTCGTAACCTGAAAAACATGTGAAAAGATTGGACCTTGGCAGAGTAAAAATCTAGAAAAACAAAGTTTTAAACCGTAAATGATGAATAAAAATAACTCATCCTTCTCAAATGCGCAGTAGACCGGGAGTTCGCCGGACTGCAATGTACCATCTCCAACGAACAATGCAACAAATTACCTGTAGAGATCGGAATATGATAGGTTCCACGAGCCGGAAAAGGAGCTTATCCACACCATCAGTCGCCCTATTCTCAAGGAACGTTCCCAAAACCCTCCTAATCGAAGCTGCGAGTGGCCGTGAATTAGCATAGATCGCTCCTTCGATCATCCCCTGCAGGAAATCATCTTCAATCCCCTCTCTCAGTGTTCCATCCGAGCATTTCCACGCCCTGAAGACGATATCTCCATACGCTTCCAGCACAGTCTTTCTCCCGAACGGGATCTGTGATTTAATCAATGCCAGCGCTTCTTTCAACAGTTGCCCATTCAGTCCTAACGTGAAGGCCACAAACTTCCTCCCCTCCTCCGTCTTCAGATAGAGCGGCGTGATGACACACCGAACGAGTAGAAGCCGCAGGTCCTCGATGCTCTCGTCCATAAAATCAAACGAATTGAAGGCGTCCCGTAGGGCGTAGACCCGGTGCACATCCGCCTTCTTGTTCCTCGTCAGCGACCTAGAAAGAAGGTAGGGGAGTGATTGCGAGATCAAGATCTCCCTCTCCGGGAGTTTCTCTTTCCACCACCTTTCGCACAGACCGGCAACCTCGGATAGAAGCCCCTCATCCATCTCAAAGAGCACAAGGCAATCGTGCAGGGATCTGACGCAGGGCACGAGATCCGACGCCGGAAACCTCTTCTTCGGGTGGGAGACGCAAAAATGAGCTATCCACGCACAGATCCGGAGGCCCCGCAACTGTTTAAGCGTTTCGTCCTGATAATCAGAAGCCGGCACAGCTTCATCCTTTGGCGGCGATGGCGACTTCTGCCTCCTCCGCGCCCGCCTTGTAGGAGGGGAGCGCGAGGAGACGTTGGGGCCCATCGGGGGCTGTGACTCGAGGGTGCTCCTGAAGGAATCCAGGAGGCAAGAGACAGCGTGATGGAGGGCGATCGGGAGGGTGGAGCAGAGAGGAGAGGAGGCGGGTGTGGCCCAGATGACGGTTTTCAGAGCGGGTTTAATCTGCTTGGAGACAGATTCGGCGAGTGCCTCGGTGAGGAAGTCCTCGGCGGAGGAGCGCCGCGCGCCGCGTAGCCGCTTCTCCATTTCTTGAGGAAGCGCTGATCGGGAATCTAGGACGACGGCGGCCGACGGCGACGGCAGCGGCCGACGGGCGGTGCAGGCCAGGGGGCTTGGTAGTCGGAGGCCGGGAGGCGCAGAACGAGGGAATTTTGAATTTAAATTCGCGGGTTTGAGGGAGGTGAACCGGGCTCAGCCGGGCGTACGGTTCGGACCGGTTCCCTAAATGGAGATGTCCCGATATCGATGTGGTCGGATCTGAGTAAACATTTTATTTCATCAAAAAGAAAATATATATTATATTTTTACTCAAGAGTTCAGATTGTCTCATTTTCTCAGTAAAGAGAATTCTTGCAATCTTCAACTCAGTATTATTACGTAAACTCCCGAGTCATTGCACTGCACCGGCTCAATGGACATCTCGACCGTTAACGATAATACTGAGGTGAAACACTTTTAAGTGAAGTCTCAGGCCATTATAAGATGACATTAAAGTGGAATGATGAATCTCTCTATCGCAACATTTACTATGACCAAGTGTGGCTCGATTGGTATATTCCCTCGCTCTCGAGAGCAAAAGGTAGGGTTCGAGGGCTGTGTGAGCTCGACCTTCCCCTAGGAGGAGGGTACTAGTGAGAATCAAGCAGAGAAGAAGCTCGATCTCTCGTCACGTGCGGTGTGACACCTCTATCGGGCCATGGTCGAACAAAAAAAAAACACCTACTATGACATAATAAAAAATCATTAACTTGTCTGCTTCGAACAACACGAGAAGTTTTCGAATTGTTTATGATTCTAGAAATCGTCATGAATTTTTTTCGTGGAAAAATTTTTCGAGTCCGGAGAAATCATGAGAATTTTGTGATAGTACGTACGAATTATGCCATTTTCTATAGCCTAGAGCATAAGGTTAACTCCCTTGTAATAAAAAATAAAAACTATTTTGTTAAAAAGTATTTTAATTGTTTTTAGGCATTTTTCATAAATATATAAATGGATAGTACCAAAACATTTGAGTCTAATTCGTTAAAACAAATGATTGTTCACCTGCACGAATTATCAAATTATGTTTTTGGTCTATAAAAATTATCAGAATATTATGTAAAGAATTTTTTAGCATTTTTGGGTGTTCCGAAGAATTCAAAACTATTTTTTGTCGAGAAGCATTTTTCACATTTTTACGAAGGATTTTTTCCTTGATTTTTCTTAATTTTTTAGTATGTAAATTTGTTTTAATAACAATTTAAGAAGGGTTAATAATATATTGCACAAGTTAGAAAAAAATCTTGAGTTAATAACAGGTCAGTAATAGGTTAATAACAAGTCAGTTATGACTTAGTAAGAGGTCATGCACTAGTTAACGAACCGGGTCGGTAACAAGTTAATAAGAAGTCAACGACGACGTAAAAAGATGTCGGTGATGAGTCAACGACGCAGTCCACTAACAGGCTAGTAAGAAATCAGTAACGGCTTAAAAAAATTTAGTAATAAGTTGTCAATGCATTTAAAAACCAGTTAGCATGAAGTCAGTAACGACTTAGAAAAAAATTAGTAACAAGTTACGGTCACAATTCAATAACAGGTTAGTAAGAAGTTAATAATGACTTAGTAAGAAGATAGTAACGGGTTAGTCCACTAGGTCAGTATTAAGTTAGTAAGAAGTCAATAATGACTTAGAAAGAAGTTAGTAACAAGTTAACAATCGAGTTAGTAATGGATGAGTAAGAAGTCAATAACGACTTAGAAAGAAGTTAGTAACAAGTTAACAAATCAAGTCAGTAACTACTTAGTAAGAAGTTGGTAACAGCTAAGTAAAAAGTAAGTAATGATTCGTCGAACAGGTCGATAATTAATGGTTTAATAACGGCTTAGTAACGAGTCGATAAGTTATTCACCCACTATTAACTCATTTCTAACCCTTTACTAACCAGCTAGTAAGAAATCGGTAACGGCTTAAAAAAATTTAGTAATAAGTTATCAATGCATTTAAAAACCAGTTAGCATGAAGTCGGTAACGACTTAGAAAAAAATTAGTAACAAGTTACCGCCACAATTCAATAACAGGTTAGTAAGAAGTTAATAATGACTTAGTAAGAAGATAGTAACGGGTTAGTCCACTAGGTCAGTATTAAGTTGGTAAGAAGTCAATAATGACTTAGAAAGAAGTTAGTAACAAGTTAACAATCGAGTTAGTAATGGATGAGTAAGAAGTCAATAACGACATTGAAAGAAGTTAGTAACAAGTTAACAAATCAATTCAGTAACTACTTAGTAAAAAGTTGGTAACAGCTAAGTAAAAAGTAAGTAATGATTCGTCGAACAGGTCGATAATTAATGGTTTAATAACGGCTTAGTAACGAGTCGATAAGTTATTCACCCACTATTAACTCATTTCTAACCCTTTTTACTAACAACTACTAGTAAGAAATTCGCAACTACTAAAGAAAAATTTAGTAATAAGTTATCAATGCATTTAAAACTAGCTAGCATGAAGCTTCCAGAATTCACTTAGAAAAAAATTAGTAACAAGTTACCGACACAATTCAATAACGGGTTAGCAAGAAGTTAATAATGACTTAGTAAGAAGATAGTAACGGTTAGTCCACTAGGTCAGTATTAAGTTAGTAAGAAGTCAATAATGACTTAGAAAGAAGTTAGTAACAAGTTAACAATCGAGTTAGTAATGGATGAGTAAGAAGTCAATAACGACATTGAAAGAAGTTAGTAACAAGTTAACAAATCAAGTCAGTAACTACTTAGTAAAAAGTAAGTAATGATTCGTCGAACAGGTCGATAATTAATGGTTTAATAACGGCTTAGTAACGAGTCGATAAGTTATTCACCCACTATTAACTCATTTCTAACCCTTTACTAACCAGCTAGTAAGAAATCGGTAACGGCTTAAAAAAATTTAGTAATAAGTTATCGGTGCATTTAAAAACCAGTTAGCATGAAGTCGGTAACCACCGACAAAAATCATCAATAACAAGTTACCGCCACAATTCAATAACAGGTTAGTAAGAAGTTAATAATGACTTAGTAAGAAGATGTGTTCTTCTTCTAGCACCGTACGTACGTACTCATGGACTACCACACACCATCACCGTTAGAATAGCAACTAGCTAGCCCCGGTAATATTGAATCAAACCTTTTATTTACAATACGAAGTTATATATATGCCAACACCCTTAATTATTAGACATGTATAGAATACTCTTATGTGATATATAGTGGATGGTTGTTGTCTTTTTTATTTATCTTTTTCCCTTCGAATTACATTCTTTCTCGTCTCCAGAGTCACCTTCGCCTACAGAATTAATTGTTTGTCACCTCCTCCTCCTCCTCCTCCTCCTCCTCCTCCTCCTTCACCGGCCTTCTTCATGTCTTGAGCCCGCGAGTTTTGATCATATGTGTTAAGAAGGATATGCTGAGATAGAGACAAATTAAATGACCATCCACTCTAGTGTCAACGTAACATGGCCTGAGACCTTGCTTGATGCCATTTCGCCTCTTAGCATCACTATTAACCTTATTCAAGACATCCGTCGAGTCGGTGCGGCGCAATGCCTCGAAGCTGCCGACGTGACGATGTCGGGTTGGAGACTGCGAAAACTCCTTCCACCGGGGACCGAGATAAGCCGAGCTCTTCTCTACGTACCCACTCTTTGTCTACGCCAAGTAAGGAATGAATAAAATAACTAGTATATTTAGTTTTAAATGATATAAGAATAAGTTTTATTGGGAATGGGGGCTAATTTCATAGAGCCACTCCTACTGGTATTTAATTTCCGGCATAGAATGAGTTTTTTTTAGGATGTGTCTACTTTTATTTTTTATGATCTATATGTGAATAATTTGAATGCTTATTCAACCTATAATTAATGCTGGGGTTAATCACACCAAGCATAAGATGCACTTATTTCATATAACTCAAAATTGCCGCCATGATGAACGTACAATTTCTTTAAGAAAATCTTTTGCCTAAGGGTATATGCCACATATATAATAGAATATCCAATTTTAGAAAGAATTATAATCATTATGATCTTGTCTTATCTTTTCTCAATTTTTATGTCCCGATTTTTATGTCTCAATTAAATTGATCCTCAAATTAATCTGGTACCAAACGAGTTTACATTTTAACAAGGAGAAGGAGAACATATCCCTTTCTTATTTTCTTTCTCAACTTTAAAAAAAAAATTATCAAGAAATAGAATACAAAGATAAATGATTACCACAAAATATATTTGTTTTAAGCATATATATATATATATAAAGAGATGGGTCCAAAAAGTAAAAAAATGGGAGTTACGTTAGCCAAAGCTTCTCAAACATTGGTTTAGCATTATCAAATAGGCCTTAAAACATATGTTAGATATATATATAAGGGGTACGTTTATAAGTTGATTACGATCTATGTTCAAAAAGTCTAATTGCATAAGTCTTTGACCAAATCAAATAGTACTAGAGATCTATTTAGACGAATCCAATGAAATCAACTCCGATTTGTTTTGACTTATTTGATGTCTAACCGCTAATTCAGTAAGAGATTTGGTCAGTGGTCAAATGGTTCAAATCATTGGGTAAAATATGTAAACTAACATTTGAATAAACCGAAAATCTTTTAAAAACAACTCAAGGGACCCAATAACTTTTAAACTTTAGAAGTAACTAAGATTTTAGTGCTCCATAAGATAATCCCTTATCTTGTGACAGAAAGAACCCAAACACCAACATGCATACGTACGGACACATACTAATACACATACACATATAAGTACATACAAAAATAAACACACTCAACCAAATAAACGCATGTATAAGCACACATAGAGGACTTAAAACTTACATCTTATTACTTGTGACCTGCGACGTACTGCCTCAAGGCTTAAGACTTGAGACTTTAAATTTAAGTTGACTTGCGTTTTAAGACTTAACTTTCAACATTCAACTTACGACCTCAAATTTACGGCTTCCAACTTAAGACTTACGGTGTCTAACTTCCGATTTTCGACTTCTCACTTTCAACTTTCAAATTAAAATTTTCAATTTCTTTTTTTTACTTTCGACTTTCGACTTACAGTTTCTGACTTATGACTTCTAACTTCCGACTTGCATCTTATGACTTAAGATTTCCAACTTTCTAACTTTCTATTTATGACTTATGACTTCCAACTTATGACTTAGAACGGACAATTTTCGATTTCTGACTTTCGACTTATGACTTTCGACATATAACTTTTGACTTCCGACTTCCGACTTAATAACTTTTGACTTATGACTTTTGACTTATAACTTTTGACTTTTGACTTATTACTTTTTGACTTATAACTTATTATTTATGACTTACAACTTATAACTTGCTGGTCGAGCGTGGCTCGACTGGCACGGACCTGCGCCTGGGGGCGCAGGTCGGGACTTCGATGCCTCCCGGCGGTAGTTAGCCGGGCGTCTCCATGGGGGGCGACTTGTGGGGTTCGAGGGGTCTCGAACCCTCGCCGCCCGCAGTGCGGCGGGAGTCTTGGCCACTGGGCCATGTGACAAAAAAAAGAAGACTTACAACTTATAACTTATGATTTACGATTTACGACTTACAACTTTTAACTTATGACTTCTAACTTTTGATTTTTGACTTCTAACTTAAAATTTATGACTTATGAGTTACGACTTATTATTTTCAACCTATGACTTTTAACTTGAGACTTATTACTTATGATTTACGACTTATGACTAACAATTCTTTACATATGACTTATGACTCGCGATTTAAAACTTTCGATTTCCAACTAATGGCTTATGACTAACGATCTATAACTTATGACTTTCAACTTTCAACTTCTAACTTATGACTTATGACTTACGACTTACGACTTACGACTTATAACTTATGACTTATGACTTACGGCTTATTATTTCAACTTCAAACTTTCGACTTATGACTTATGAATTACAACTTATGATTTACCATTTATGCTAGTGACTTATAACTTATGACTTATGATTTACAAATTATGACTTACGACTTACATTTTACAATTTATGAGTTATTACCTATGACTTATGACTTTCAACTTGCAGCCGACCGAGCTTGGCTCGGTTGGCACGTCGCCCTGCTCCGGGGGGAGCAGGGTGGGGGTTCAATTCCGGCTGCTGTGCATCCGGGCCACCCCGAGGGGGGGTGGTTACACTGTGGGGTTCGAGTGCTGCAGCCTGCAGCACTCGAACCCTCGCCTGTGCGCAGCGCGGCGCACATCCGGCCGTTGTGCCATGTGTCCAAAAAAAAGACTTTCAACTTGCAGAGTTTTGACTTTTGACTTATGATTTCTAACTTTTAATTTATGAATTTTGACTTACTATTTTCGACTTCCCACTTATGATTTGTGACGGATCATTCTATGTACGATCATTACTCCACACATACAAGTTATTTCTACCTTTTTTCATTTTTATATTTGTATTTTTCTAGAAATCATATTATTTTAAAAACTTTAAATATGTCACTCGAAAAATTAAAATAACGCGATAAAAGATGTACCTAAACTCGTGGATTCATCTATTGTCAATACAATGTTTACAAAACTATCATAGCTTGAGAACGTCTAAAAGCCGTCACTGCCCAATTATATTTTCCCAATTTTATTAAAATGTTTAGACTTTAGTTGATTAAAGTAAGGTTGTTTGATGTTTATATAATATTTCTACGAGTGTGTTCCGGTCTCTGAGATTTTCTACACGCATACAAAGTCACAGATATCAAATATATATATATATATAACTCATAAATTCTTATAAAGATTGCGTCATTTCATTCTATTCGTGGGATCCGAAAATAAATAAATAAATAGTTCTTCACATAACCCGGTCCGGTTTCCGGACCCGCCGAGTTACCCGTTTACCCGATTATTGAATCCGAAACGCCGCCCTTTGATTCCATTCCTACCGGTACCGGCTACCGTTGTGGGCCGGGGCAGTAATGTAATTCCGACCGAGCGTGGCTCGGTTGGCACGACGCCACCCCCGCGGGGGGGGGGGGGTGGCGGGGGTTCGAACTCGGCGACGGACTGTTGGGTCCACCTCCGGCAGCGCTCGATCCTTCGCCGGCGCGGGAGCTGCGCCTTGTGTTGGCCACCGGGCCATAGTCAAAAAAAATAAAAAAATAAAAAATAATTCCACGCTTTGAATTTCACCGCGGAATGACGGGGACGGAGAGGATAAGAAATCATTAATTTATTGTGGCAGAAAAAAATATTATATTAATTTAGGGGGAAGCGTATCAGAGATCTTCCCTTCCCGACGGACGGACGGCATCTAGGGCTCCAAGCTCGACCAGGTCGCGCATATCCCTCCGCGTTCCCTTCCTCCGTTCGGGCCCCCGTTCGTCGTCCTCCTGCCCCGCGCCGTTCCCTCTGCGCTTCACATGGCTCTTCCCCTCATCGGCCTGACCAATTCTGTTGATTCCGCCGGGTTGTCTTCGGTCTCTTCGGCTTTTAGCCCTTCCCGCGCCAATCCTCTGCCAGCTGCCGCCGATCGTCTTCCAATTCCCCGATTCTTTCCGGTTTTGTTCGGTACCTGTCGCGCCTGGTGTTCTTTCTGACGACCATCGCGGTTTCGGGCTCTTCCAGCCATGGGAAAGAGTAAGTGCTGGGCGTTCCCTTCTTGTGGCTGGCTTAGGTTGTTGTTGGCAATTGACATCCTTTGCTTTCGGGTTATTTTGTCGCACGTGTTTTAGGTAGCCGTCTTGCTTCTATTGTTCAAATTTGTTGTTTCCGCAACTGGATTTTCTTGGGTTCTTTTGCCCCCGACGATCTTAGGCCACGGTACTTATTTCCCCATAAATGTTGCAGAAAATTGATGATTTGAGATTTTTTTTTCTTTGGCAGATCGGACCAAACGTCAGAACAAGAAGAACAACAACAACAACCTGTTTGATAGCACTGATGATGAAAGTGTGAGTTCGGTGTCAACTGGCATTTCCGAGACTCCACTTGGTCATGAGACGGAGAACATAGACTCCGTGGAACATGACCTTGAATTGTTTCTTGACGCCCTTTATGAAAAGAGGTAACTTTTGGCCCCTAGCAAGTAGAAAGAACTTGTCACATCGAATGCACTGTAATGATTGGCTTCTTCATCAGGTTTTCTATGGTAGTTTGGCAATATCTACGACTAGCATTTTTATGTAGTGTGTACTCTATACTATCCTTCTGGGTGTAGATCACACTGTTGGAAAAGGAATTTACCATGAACTACTGATTGGCGTCATGGCTGATGGTTGGGTTATCTGCCTTAACATCAGTTTCCATCATTTCATGCTTTTAACATGTTTCCTTTCTGAAATTCAATGAATGAAGTATCAATTCATAAAGAAGCAGTAGATACGTTGATAAATGTGACATATGATTTTTTTTTTCATTCACAGGCACTAGAGGTATTCTGGCTGGCATTTACCATGCTTAATCGTGTTTAAATGCTATCCAGCGTTCATTGTGATTAATCATGTTTACACACTATCTGCTAAAAGTCATTTATCATGTTTATATCATTCAACTTCACCCAAAATGCACTTTATGGCTTATAAGTAATGATTCCCTCTTACTCATATAGGGGCTCAACAAGGGAAAAGGCGTTGTCTGGCTTTATCAGTGCCTTTGAAAGTCATGGTGTCCTCGGATTTGTGGAGGATAAGTAAGTTACTCTTTTCTTTGATGTTTATCCTACGAGTAACTGTCATGTGAACACCTTTGGCAAGTTGATTGTAAGCATGTTGCTCTATAATGATGTCTTATCATCTGGAAAACGGCTTCTCAATTTCCACATATACCAGTAGCAGCCCATGATTTCTTTATGTATGTGGATCCTAAACCTTTATTATGCACATTTCACCTGTATGTTTTATGTCAACTTCTTTGCATAAAAGGACTTTTGAGTGTGCAATTAAAGGTTAAGGAGTTTTGAGATGAATGACTTTTTAAATATTTAAAGATGCTATAAGGAAAAATTACGGTTTGAGTTAATGCTTGACAATTGTAGGTTCTACATTAAATTATATCAGTATTCTTTTTATGCAAGTAGTTCCCATTTTTTGTGTGATCTATTAAAATGTCTATTCATTTTTTCCTTGAACCAAGTTGATCAATCTCTAAGAGTATGCCTCACGCACTATATCTCCTCTCTGTTATCCTTTTACTTTCAGGGTTCAAAATTTTACTTCGATTCTATTTTTTTATTTTTAGGCCCATCACTTTACTGCATCAATTTCTCAACTCAATAAAAAAAGGATCATCTAAAGAGGCTTCTCTAGCCTCTCGCGCCATTGGTTAGTCATTTATCACTCAACGCTGCATGTATCTTTCTAATTCCTGTTTACTTACATGAGATTTATAGCTCTCACTTTTCATCTGCAGGATTGTTGGCTCTCATTATTGGTTGTGGAACCACTTCTCATGAAGTACTGGAAGAGTCTGTCCCACAACTTTATCAAGTCTTAACTTCCAGCGCTGATTCGCTGAAGAAGTCATCTGTATGTGCTGTCTTGTCTAATGATTGTTGAACTTGTCTTCATTGTTTTGCACATATTTCATGTTAGTTCATTGTGTGAACTTGTAGGTTTTGGATTGCTTGGCCATCATAACTTTTGTTGGAAGCCAAGATGGAGAAGAAAAGGAGAAAGCAATGAAGATTATTTGGGAACTTATTCATCCAAAATCTGGTTCTAATGTATGCCATTTTTGTTTCTTTTAACGTGTGCTGATGCATTATAATTATATATTTTATGATTTTGCCCTTGATGCTATTTTCTGTCTGTTTTGTTAAATGCCTCTGCATCTAGAGATTGATGCTGCTTTCTTTGGCTTTCAAGGTTACACTTTCCAAGCCTACTCCTGCTGTATTAGCATCAGCTATATCTGCTTGGTCATTGATATTATCTACTCTTAACCCACGGAGTGTAAATTCCTATAGTTGGCAAGAGTGAGTAGTATTTCTTTATAATTTTTGTATGTATGGTAGCTAATTCGAAGGATTTACATTTTTCTCTGAATTATCTCAGGTCAATATCATTTCTTTCAGCTTTGCTGGACAAGGATGATCGAATTGTCCGCATTGCTGCCGGGGAAGCGGTTGCTCTTATTTTTGAGATAGCAAGTCTAGACAGATTGTCTACAGAAGAAAATAGCAATAATGAGGACTCAAATGATGATGGAGCTAGGCATGGTCGTGGAAGATTATCATATGTAGAAACTTTGAAAGGAAAGATCATAACTCAAGCAAGAAACCTCTCCATGGAGGCTGGGGGTAAAGGCTCTGCTAAGAATGATCTGAACAATCAAAGAAACACGTTTCAAGATGTTCTAACCCTCATAGAGGTAGTTTTCTGTATCTAATATGCTTGTTGCTAGAATTTGATGGTCTTCGTGCTATACTTAAATGAAATTTGTCATATGCAGACCGGCACTTCTCCAGAACATACCGTCAAGGTTTTGAAAAACTGTGATCCTCTGATAGTATCTACATGGACTCAGAGGATGCAGGTAGGTGATTTCAACATCCTGTACTAAGTTTTTCTAAGTTAAAATTTGTACCAATTGGTAAATGACATGTTTTTGTGGCAGTTAAACTTTTTAAGGCGTTTTCTTGGCTGTGGTTTCTTAAAACATATGCAGGTGCGCTTCTCATTCAAAATCTTCAAAGAGAGTATTTCTGTAAATAGCTGATTCATTGTCAAATATTTATTACCCTAGCATATCCATTTGTAAACTTGAGATGTCATCATAGCTCTATGTGTTTAAGTTCATGCTGGTGTGCTGCACCTCAGCTGTAACCAGGAATTGAGGTCGAATTGTGATTTATGGCTTCTTTTACTGGCATAAGACATGCCAGAGTGAAATATGCCTCCCATGCGAGAATAGCTCAGGCTAATTCCACCTTTGATTAGGAAATCGATTATTTTAGCTTCATTTGTTCTTGGTTCCTGGCCCTAGTACAACTTTTATTTATTTTCTCTTTATGTTTGCTTTGCCTTTTTATATATGGCAACTGAGACACGTGGATGCTATTTATCCAGGATAATGAATTACTTCATGAAGTTTTTGAATTCACGCCAAGGAAAAGAGAAACCCTTTCAGTCAAGGAGAAGGTCAGATTCCATACCAATACCTGTTAAAGTGTCCACCGTCAGGATAAGCTAGCATTCTGATTTAGGCTTCAATTGTTCTTTAGAACTTTTCAGTTTTTTTATTCTGTCGTCTTTTTTCTCCTATAGGAAAAAGTTTATTTATTTTTTGTTTGGAATGTGTGTAATAGAGTCGAAATAACTACTGCAGGGAATTAGCTTATTTTGTTGTGTCTAAATTTCATTTTTCATAAGTAGGCAAAGTGAAACTTATGCGTTCACAATTTCACATCGATGTTTACAGAAACATGGTGCTTGGGGTGTCTTGTTTTTGTGTTTTTTCCATTTACTCGGAAGAGACTGACAGATTCTGGAATGTTTTCTCTAGGGCACTTTTTTTGTTCTGAGAATAATTGCAGTAACATTTCTTGTTTGTACAGCGGCTATTCTTGTCTCCAAACTCTGTTGTGAGCAAAGAGAGAACAGAGTTTCTCAGCAAGCGGCGGACATGGACTCGGGTAAGAGTACATTGCTGTGCATACAAATACACTTGCCACTCAAATTGCTAGCGCCTGGCAGTAGTCTTACTGTGTGTTCCTTTTTCTAGTCATTGAAGTTATAATATCTGGTTTCTACTTTCTAAGCAATGCAAAAAATAACCCAGGTGTACAACGTGATGCAATGCAAGGAGAGCTTTTTTTACTATTACAAGTTTTCGTCTTTAATGCATTGTGCCTCAGCTGTTCAAGTTTTTTGTCCTATATATTCGGGTTTAGATACACATACATTGGAACAGTGTCTGTTTGACTGTGAGTCTTGCTTGCCCAGCTGGTAAATTTATTTCTGACACTTGGCTTCCATCGGTCCTAAAATAGTAGAGAGAGAGAGGGAGGGAGGATTATTTTTTGTGTCTTGCATGTCCAGCTAGTAAATTATTTTCTGACACTTTGCTTCCATCGGTCCTAAAATAGTTTATATATATGTATAGAGAGAGAGTGATTGTTGCCTGCCCAGCTAGTAAATCATTTCTTACAATATACCGTATAACCTTTTCTATCTTGTTTCCCGCTTTACTCCCCACTTCATTTCCTGCGTTAATAACCATATCAAAAGTTCTTCGTGCAATACACCAATCAGTAATGCTGAAGGCCTGTCTGAGTTTGCTAAGCCTTTCCGATGCCTCTTTTTCTTCTTTCAGGAGTGGAAGCAGGGGCATTTCAGAGTGGGATTCGAAGATGCTTGAGCCATCTCCTTAAAGGCTGGCTTCATCGGTGCCTCTATTGCTCACCTTCTCCATTTTCCCCATCTCAGAACATTTAATAAACAGTTTGCATACGGTTCACAGCTAAAATCAGCGATCAGACATTGCTGTTCCGTTTTCTCCCCGTTTACCTTACTGTGCAATTCGGCTTTACGACCTTATTCTCATCCCGACACAAGAGTAACAATCATTTGGGTCGAATTCTTATACATATGCCTTTTTTTAATGTGCGATCAACGTTACATGATAAATGTGAATCAGAACACATGTTTGAGCCTTACGTGTGCAATATTAAGGTTGCGGCTTGGTTTTGGTTGCCCGGTTTTTAAAGGTAATGTTTTCATGTGAACCTCTGTTTTTTTGTACTTTTAGGTCATGTTTGGTAACACTACTAGACATCCATATCCCTTTCAATTTTAAAATCGATATTGGTAACAATCAAAGCTTATGATAGAGTACCAAGAGAGGTTCTATGATGGTGTTGAAACGGAAGATGGTGTAGGTTAAGTATATACAAATGATAAAAGACATGTATGATGATGCAACTAGTAGCGTATGCACAACCGGTGGAGAAACAAGAGACTTTTCTATTTCAATTAGCTTATATCAAGAGTCTGTAATAAGTTTTTATCTTTTTGTTTTAGTTATAGATGAATTAACAAAGATTATATAAGATGATATGTTTTGGTGTATGTTATTTGCAAATGATATCGTATTGATAGATGAAACATAATGAGTGAATAAAAAGTTAGAAATGTGGAGACATTTTTTGGAGACTAAAGATTTCAAGATAAGTAGAACTAAAACAGAATATATGTATTGTAAATTTGATGAAAACTAAAGAGAAATATGTGAGGGTGTCAGTTTAGATGGGCTAATATTGTCTCAAAAAATTTAGTTCAAGTATCTTGTATCAATTATTCAAAAAGATAGAGAATGTAATGAAGACGTTAATCATAGGATTAAAGCAGGTTGGATGAAGTGAAGATTGACTTCAGGAGTTTTATGTGATCGTAAAATTCTATTAAAGTTGAATGAAAAATTTTATCGTATAAATATAAGACCTGCATTATTGTATGATAGTGAATGTTGGTCAATAAAAGAAAAACATACTTTTAAAATAAATGTTGTCGAAATGAGAATGTTAAGATGGATAAGTGGTCACGATATATTAGATAAAATAAGGAATGAATATATTAGAGAAAATGTAGGAGTAACAAGAATTGTAGACAAATTGAAAGAAGAGAGATTGAGATGGTTTGGGCATATTAAACGTAGACTAAAGAGGCTCTAGTTAGAAATATAGAAAATATTAAAATGACAGAAAAAAAGGGCGTGGTATACCTAAGCTAACTTGGATGAGGGTAATTCAATATGATTTAGATGGTTTAAATGTCTCTAAAGAAATAACACAAAATCGACATGAGTGGAGAAAGAGAATCCATATGGCTGACTTCAAGTAATTTGGGATAAATGTCTTAGTTGAGTTAAGTATTGGTAACAATCATTAAGAGATGTTGGTATCAATTCTGAAATTTATAGTACAAATAGAAGATGTTAAGATGGTATGTAATATAAGTGTCAAATTGTATAAATTTTGATATTGATATTTTAACTTTAAAAATACCAATATCAAGATTAATATGTTAATAGCATGATTGGTGTAAAATAGAGTAAACATTTTAAACTGACTTGGTTTTTATTGTTTGCTAGATTCTTTTATACAATATAACGTTTACATCATTTTTTTCTTCAATCGAAAACATTTAGATTGTTCAATTTAAATTTTTTAAAGTGTTTGGTATCGGGATAACTTGAGAATAAATTTGGTTTATTCTCAAATTTTAGGGGATAAATCATATTTATCTCTAAAATTTTATGGTGTCAAACCGACCCTAATGGTATTTAGAATAGAAAGCTATGTTTGTACTTGGATTTTGATGTAATTGATTTGCAACATTTATTTTAAATAACCGCGGTGAATCTGAATCTGACTAATAAACTTTGAATGAATGATGATCCTAGGTTGCACCAAGATTCAGAAATTCTGATATGGTTCCAACAAAATTTACAAGGGGTCCGAAATGTATAATAGTTGGGTCAATCCCAAAGAGCAAGAGCGAGCGAGGAGATGATGTTTACAACGGCATCTAGGGGCTCTGGTGGAGATAACACAATCAGAATCACTCTCTTCGACTATTCTCTTGCTTTTGAGGTGTTTTTGCTTACACCTTCGCCTCAATCGCACTCACCTCAACTTTCTCTTGAAAATGCCCCTTTTGGCGGTTTCGGAACAACATGACTCCCTATTTACTTGGATGGTGGCCACGCACTAACATCTCTCACTTGGTCATCCATATCAAGTAATTTTCGATTATACACTCATTATTCGTAAGAATATAATCATTTCTATATTATGAGATGTTAATAAATTCTTTATGTACTATCACTATTCATAAGATATATGAGCAAGAGCGAGCGAGGAGATGATGTTTACAATGGCGTCTAGGGGCTCTGGTGGAGACAACACAATCAGAATCACTCTCTTTCGACTATTCTCTTGCTTTTGAGGTGTTTTTGCTTACACCTTCGCCTCAATCGCACTCACCTCAACTTTCTCTTGAAAATGCCCCTTTTGGCGGTTTCGGAACAACATGATTCCCTATTTACTTGGATGGTGGCCACGCACTAATATCTCTCACTTGGTCATCCATATCAAGTAATTTTCGATTATACACTCATCATTCGTAAGAATATAATCATTTCTATATTATGAGATGTTAATAAATTCTTTATGTACTCTCACTATTCATAAGATATATATTTATTCATAAGTATTTTCACTTTCCATAAGTTGTATATATATTTTTACGTACTCCCAATATCCATGAGATACATATATATTCATATACATTCATTATCCGTAAAATGTATATATATTTCTTTGCATTTTCATTATCCACAAAATGTATATATTTTCATATGAACTTCCACTTTCCGTGAGATACATATATATTCCTATACCATCTCATTATTCGTGAAAAATTACAAATGACTCATATATTATTGAGTCTCATTAAGCTAACATGCTTTATAAAAATTTCTGTCGAGATACCTTTTTGTCAAAGAATCAACAATCATAGCACTAGTGAGGATATAACTCACCTTTATTTTCCCACTCTGCACAATATCACGTATATAATTATATTACATTTCTATGTGTTTTCTTTTAGCACTATTTGCTACACTATTAATCAAATTCATAGTGGCTTGATTGTCACAACAGATCTCAACTGGCCCATCAACCAAATTAAAACCCAAATCAGCTAAAAATTGTTTAATCCAGACGGTATGAGTTGCAGCCATGCTATATGCAATATATTTAGTTTCCTGTGTGTATCTTGTCACACACCCCTGTTTCATGCTACCCCAAGAAACAGCCACACCATTAAATTTGAACAAGTGTCCCAAAGTGGACTGTCCGTCATCTTTATCTCCTTCGGAATCTGCATTGGAGTAACCATACACTTCAAGTGTTTCTGCGTGATACACTAACATGTGATGCAATATACCTTTTAGGTACTTCATAATTCTCTTAACAACTTCCCAATGTGTTGGTATAGAATTACTTTGATATCTACTCAATAAGTTTACTACAAATGCTATATTAGACTTTGTACGAAACATTACATATATTAAGCTTCTAACAGCTTAAACATAAGGCATGTTAAGCGAGTCTTGACCCTCTTCGGGACATTACTCCTTGCTTAACTTATTTTCATAAAGTAGTGGTGTGTTTGTCGAATTGCAATTTTACATTCCAAATCTTCTAAGGACGGACCATATGTACTTTTTTGGCTTATGGACAACAATCTAGACTTTCTATCCATCTCAATATGGACATCAAGGATATAAGATATCTCTCTGATGTCGTTCATCTCAAATTTCTCATTGAGCTCAAATTTAACATTATTAAATTTTTATATGTCATTCTCGATGAGCAATATATCATCCACATACAAGGATAGTATAATAACCATACTCCCACTCTTCATGACATACACACAGCTGTCCAACTGATTTGAAACAAAGTCGAGTTGAATAATTACGTTATGAAATTTGAGATACCATTGTTTAAATGATTACTTTATACATACAATGATTTTTTTTAATTTACATACATGATTCTCTTTCCTTTCCATCTGAAACCCTTCAAGTTGTTGCATATATATATATATATATATATATATATATATATTCCCCCAACTCTCCGTTGAGGAATACAATTTTAACATCTAACTAGTACAGTTCTAAATCAAGATATGTAACAATAGCCAATAGCATTCTTATAGATGCAAACTTAATTACAAAAGAATAGGTTTCTTGAAAATCAATATCTGCCTTTTGATTAAAACCCTTGACAATTAACTGGGCCTTATACGTTTCTATAGACCCATCAGCTCGAAACTTTCTTTTAAATATCTATTTACAACTAATAGCCTTCTTATTCTTAAGCAAATCACATAGTTCTCACAATCCATTAATTTTTATAGATTTCATTTCTTCTTTCATCATATCTAACCATAATTCTGATTCATGCGATTTCATGGCATCAATGAAATTTATTGGATATGTGTGATTTTCCTTATCAATGTTTACGGTTAGACACGAAGGATCACATGAGTATAAATAGAAATCATCCATCCATACAAGCGGAGTCATAGTTCTTTTGTTGTCAATTGCAGGTATATCAGACAATCCTTCTATCATAAAATTATGTTGATCCTCAACTATTTCTTGTTGAGATTGTTCTGCTATCATAGGTTCTTTTTCTATTGGCAGATCATTTCTAGAGTCTTCATTGTAATAATCATCATTTATTACAATTAAAGGTTCCTTCTCAATTTAATGACGTTCCTCTTCCTCTAGATTTTGTAAGAATGTAACATTCTTATCTTCAATAATCCCCTTTTCCTTATAAAAGAACCCATGGTTCGCCGGGTCGGCGACCCGGTCGCCCGGGTTGCCCGACCCGAAAACGACCCCGTCGGGCCGACTCCAAGCCGGCCCGACGGGGGGTCACGCGACCCGCGACCTAGTCGGCCGGGTCGCCCGACCCCGGGGCGACCCGGCCTAGGTCAATTTTTTTTATATTATTATTATATACTTAAAATTTTTTCTTCTCCCTCCCCGACTCCAAGCCGACCCAACGGGGGGTCGCGTGACCTGCGACCTAGTCGGCCGGTTCGATCCGCGACTAGTCTGCGCCACATTTAATAATAGTATAACAATAATTCACTATCATTTATACCTTCACATATATATATAAGATTTATAATCATAAATATGTGTTATATACTTACATTTTATAAAGATCTATTTTAACTCTTCTCTTTCACACACACATCAAATTTGTCAAGAATAATTATTTTTTGAGTGTTCCATTTCTTGATTGTACAATAATATTTTACTATCATTTATATTATTACGTATAGTTAAAATTTATAATTATAAATATACGATACATATTAAAAATTATAAAATTGTTTGTTAAGTATCTTTACCTTCTCAGTTAAGATTTACTCTTTCCCAACATGTATTAATACAACATAATCACAAATTTTTTTATTTACTTATATACATAGATAAACACTCATATTCAATTATGACATAAAAATTATTGTTTCTATTTGTTTCTTATTTTATATAATTTTTTATATTTTTATATAATAAAATAAATAAAAATACGACCCCATCCGACCATGTCCGACCCGGGGTCGTGACCCTGTCCGACTAGGTCAGTTTTCGGGCCGACCGACCCTGGGCCGACCCCCGACCCCGCCTTCCTCGGAAGAACCTATAGTCATACAATTTCTCACAATATCCTATGAACTTACATTTCAACATTCTTGATTCCAACGTATTTCTAAGTTCTGAAATGAGAACATAGGCAAGAGATCTCCATTTCTTGAGATGGCTCAGATTTGGTTTCCTTCCATTTCACCATTCATTGCATTCGATAGACTTGGTGGGTATTCTATTTAGTATATAATTTACCGTGAGTAATGTTTCTTCCTTAAATTTCTTAGGAAGACCATAATGCGATAGCGTACATCTAACCACATTCATTAAAGTTTTATTTTTTTCTTTCAGCCACACCATTCTACCGTGGCATATACGGCATTGTTACATGCCCAAAATTTCTTTGAGTTATATTCTCCACCTCTATCAATTCTTAATATCTTAATATCCCTACTCAATTGTCTTTCCACTTTTGCTTTATATCTTTTAAAACAACTGAGTGCCCCAAACTTAGCAGAAATAAGATACACATATGCATACCTTGAGTAGTCATTATAAATGTAATAAAATATTTATTGTTATCATATGATTTCAAACTTAGAGGTCCACATATATCTGAGTGGATCAACTTTAACAATTTTTGTGATCTATGTCCAACTGTGAACAGCTTCTTAGTCATCTTTCCTACTAAGCAATGCTTACAAGGTGACAATTCTATCTTTGACAATGGCAACATATTTATTCTTGCCATTAATTACATTTTAGATTTTCCAAAACAATCCAATCTAAAATGTCATAGATCACACAAGGAATACTCAAAACTGACATCTGAATTACGTTTTCCAATGTCAATTACAGAAATATAAAATAGATCATGTTCTGGGGAAAACTTCCTCGTTGCATATATATCTCCATCCTTTACAATTGACATTCCTTTATTTCAAAATCTAACATCGATGCCCTTTTTCACCAATGTTGGAACAGAGATGAGATTCTGTCAGATTTTAGGTGCATAAAACACATCCTTGAGGATCATAATATTATCTCCAAGATCCAACCTATATGTACCAACACTTTCCACATCAATATATGTGTCATTTCCCATCATTAGTCTCTGTTTCTAGCATTTAATTTCTTTAGGGACACAAGCCCTTTCTTAGTCTTTACAATATGCCTAATAGCTCCTGAATCGATTCATCACTCATTTAAATTTGTCAAACCTATATCACATTCAGTAACACCGACAAATTTTCTTTTTCTAGTTCCTCTGTTTTCTAGGTGTAGATTTTTCTTTCACCCACATTTATATACTTAATTGGATAGTTGGCTTTGAAATGATCAAACTTCTCCCAACTATAACAAGCAAATCTAGAAACCCTTTTGTGGTGTCGATATTAGCAGCTAACTTCTTATTTATTGCATTGGCCTCATTTAAATTCACCTCTAGTCCTTTTCTTCTAATCTTTTTTTTTTGGTCACGCTGGCCCAGTGGCCAGGCACATGGCGCAGCGCAGCGCCGGCGAGGGATCGAGCGCTGCCGGGATCGAACCCCCGCCACCCCCCCCCCGCGGGGGTGGCGTCGTGCCAACCGAGCCACGCTCGGTCGGCTTTTCTTCTAATCATAATACAAAATTTTGTTACTAACCTTGAAGGAACCTAATGATAACTAAAATTGAACTGACAATTTTTAAGATTGTGATAATTATATTCAATGAAGGTAATTGTTTAATCAATGCAGTGGTGATAAATATTTTCTTTGGAATTTTACTTCCAAGAATGGCTAGATTTTTTGCCCTAACTATCATTATTTTTTCATGTATTATCACATCTTCCCTCTCTTGCATTCTACGGACACTATACCTGTGTAGTAATAGCTAGGTTTTAGTTTCTGTGATAATATGATATTTTTCTATGCGGGGATCTTAAGACTTCTCTCTCAACCTTCTCACAAAGATGCATTAAATACAGATTTAATGGCTCATCAAATCACATTAAATAGTTGTGCATTTAATACATCTTTGTAAGAGGGGCTGAGGGAGGGCCCTCATGAGGCTCCATACTCTCAAACAAAGAGAGCGGGGCTCCTGAGGCTCCTCTCTTAGCCCTATTACAAAGATGCATTAAATACACATTTAATAGCCCATCAAATCACATTAAATAGTTATGCATTTACTACATCTTTATGAAAAAGGTTGAGGAAGAGCCTCTGAGGCTCCTCGCTCTTTAAAACAAAGGATATGCTATATTATACAGGACATGTCGATGGCTGCATATGATGCAAACGGTCCAATTAAAATTAGACACGGTCGCCAAGCGGCACGGGCAGATCTTTAAAAATGTGTCTTCTGTCTCTTGAGCAGAAGAGGGTAGAGGCTTATCTCGACAACCTAAAAAGCGGAGGGATGAGAGAGCAGCCTTGACCCTTCGGAACAAGGGGGATTCAGCAGGCGTGGACTTCCAGAGTGGCGGGGCAAAGCAGAGTGCAACACAGATGACCAGAGTGTCGGGTGTCCAGAGCAGTAAGGTGGGTAGCTGATAAAGCAGAGCGCATCACGGGCTACGGGCGACCATATTTTGACAAGCAATGACATCGACGAAGAAAAAACCCCTCTTCGCAATAGAGTGTCGGTGCCTTGGCTCTCCTTAACGGAGCGTAAAACAGCGGATGAGGGTTGTGATCGATGGCAGAGCAGCGACAAAGCAAAGAGCCTTTGAGACCTTGCTCTGATATTAGTGTTGGGTCGATCCCAAAGAGCAAGAACAAGCAAGGAGATGATGTTTACGACAATGTCTAGAGGCTCCGGTGGAGACAACACAACCAGAATCACTCTCTTTCGATTATTCTCCTACTTTTGAGATGTTTTCGCCTACACCTTCGTCCCAACCACACCCACCTCAACTTTGTCCCGAAAATACCCCTTCCGATAGTTTCTGAACGATGTGGCTCCCTATTTACTTGGGATGATGGCCACTCACAAACAATAATTGCATCCTATATGACATTAAAATTGCATGTTTTAAATAGCTTACCGAAGTAGGATTGAAACATTTTACTAAGATTTTAGTATAAATCTTTAAAATAATTGTATGGTAAACTAAGAGGCAAATTATGACATCTAAACTTGTAAGCTCTAGTGGGATGTCAATTAATTGATACAAATCGACACTTATATCACGTAACATACTTTATTTGCACCACACATTTCAAAATTGATACTATCTAACGCCCTGTTTGATAACACTATTAGATACCTCTATCATTATCAATTTTGAAATTGATATTGATAAGAACTATTAAGAGTTGTTTGATTAATTGTATCAATTTTAAAATTTGTAATGCAAACAAAACATATGATGTAATACAAGTGTCAACTTGTATTAATTTTGATATTGATACTCTAACATTTGAAAATATTAATATAGTACTAAAAATGAAACTCTAATCAAACAGGACATAAGTGATTACTATCAATATCAATCTTAAAATTGAGAGTAATAAAAAAATTAATAGTGTTACTAAACATAGCCTTAAGTAACAATCAATTAATAGACAATTAATAGATATATAAAAATGTTACGTACGCAGTGATTCAATACATTAAAATAAAATATAAAATACTTTAATTTTTAAAGATCATAAAAGAATACATATTAGAAACATTCACCAAAAATACTCATGAAATTATAAAATAATACTAAATTGCACGTATCATGACATTTTTAACAAAAGACAGAAAAAAGTAAAAAATAACAACATTGTTCATTGCTCAACTTTAATAAATATTAAGTGTTTGATGTTGGATTTCTCGAGAATATGAGCTATCCAATGAGTGCAACTAAAATGCAAAGAATGTGTGATCATATATGAATAGACAGAATTTATAACGAGTGTATTAGAGATAAAATGAGAGTTGATAAAATCAAGAATATAGTAAAAGATGAAAGACTTCATTGATTTGAACATAGACGTCTTCTTGAGAAGTGTGTCGGATAAGTTGAGACCTTAATGTATTGATGCAAAATATACAAAGAAGTAGGCCCAAGTCAACGTGACGTTGGTGAATCCAGTATGACTCGAAGAAGTTATGTGAGTTAGCCGAAGATCATGTATAATGAAAAAGATGAATCCATTTAATTGATCCAAATCATTTGAGATTAAGATTTTGAATTTGAGTTTGATAATCTCGACGGAAAATTTATTACCAGTTGAAACCCTTCTCATGCGTACTTCTTTTTTATTCCGAAACAGGACCTATTGGTAATTTTTACTTCAAAATATCTAAAGATCTGGTGCACTTCTGTTGGATTTGACGGGAATCGTCTTAGAATCCGAACCAAGCGCAACTGCTGTTCTCTGTTAACCGGTCAACAGAGGTCACCCAACAGTTGCCTGCCAGGTGGATAGTTTGACCGTTTCTATTCCGAGATCCCACCACCGTGGCGCCGGCTGGCGGTCGAGCGGGCGCTCCCGTCTCCGCCGCTGCTTCCCGTCTTCCTCTTCCTTGCTCCCTCTCAGATATATACGCCGGCGACGAGGTCCCTCTTCTGCCCCCGCTCCTTCCCCGTCTCCGCCGCTGCTTCCCGTCTTCCTCCTCTACGACAGCGAGGGAAAGGAGGGAGGAAGGTGACTGTTCTCTCTCTCTCTCTCCCCCTCCCTGTATCTCCGCCGTCCGCCTCAGAGGGTCGGTGACTGGTTGGAACGAGGAGATCGAGAAGGTTTGTAAGGAGCCGGGTGTCGTCGGCGGAGGGAGAGTCGGAGATGGGGCTGGACGAGGATGGCCGGGGCGGCGGCGGGGCCGTACCCGAGGCGCCCCCGCTTCGGCCTTTGCGGAGTGGGGGCGGCTGGAGGGGCCGGAGTGGGGGCGGCTGGAGGGTGAAGGGGAAGGGCGGCGTGGTTGCGGCGGCGGCGGAGCTCTGGGACAGGCTTTTCAGGGAGGAGTACGAGGCGGACGTCTCCGTGCGCACCGTCGACGGCGTCGTCCTCGCCCACGCCAGCGTCCTCGTAAGCTAGCGTCCTTCTCCAATCCCCATGCCCCGGTACGATCATGGCGCCGCCCGCCGACTAACGTGACCCAAAAAAAAAAAAAAAAAAAAAACAGGGCACGGCCTCCCCGGTGATGAAGGGCATGCTGAGGCGGACCAGGCGCAAGCAGGCGGCCGCCGGCGGCGGCGGAAGAGCCGTCATCTCCATCCGCGGCGTCCCTCACGACGCCGCTCGTGCCTTCATCCGCTTCCTCTACTCGTCCTGGTAAGCAAATTAGCGACCACGCGTCTTTCCGGCGGGCCGGCCGGCCGTCGCCGTCCTCGGCACGGGTCACCGCCGCCCGCCGCCCGCCAGCTTCCAACAGCTCTCAGCCGCGCATATGGTCGCCTACTGCTGCAGCTACGAGCAGGAGGACATGAACAAGTACGTGCTGCACCTGCTCGTCCTGTCGCACGTCTTCGCGGTCCCGTCGCTGAAGCAGGAGTGCGTGCGGCAGCTCGAGCACGGCGGGCTGCTCTCCGTCGACGCCGCCGCCGACGTCTTCCAGCTCGCGCAGCTCTGCGACGCCCCGCGGCTGTCCCTCGCCTGCCGGCGCTTCGTGCTCGGGCACCGCGACGCCGTCATGGCGACGGACGGGTGGGAGGTCATGCGCAGCGTCCGGCCGGAGCTGGAGAAGGAGATACTCGACGGCGAGCTCGACACGGTACGAGAAAACCGGAAAAACGGATAGAGATTTTTATTTTTTTAAAAAAATTCCTTCGTAAAATTAAGACACCAAATATTTTATTTAAAAAATCGACATAATTGAAGCAATTGATTCCGTGAAGTTGGATATTTATCGTCGTATTTTATTTTTTAGTCGTTGAAAATTTTTTTCGCACCCGACTTCGTCGTCGGATTTTGTTTTAAATCTGATGAAACTTTAAGGGGGATTTGTTTTAAAATTTCCCCCTTAAATACGGTAATTTTGTAAATAAAATGTGTAGCGTGTTAGTTTTACAACTAAAACTTTAAGGGGGATTTATTTTAAAATTTCCCACGGCAAAATCTGCTTTCCTTCCTCACGAAGATGGATCTGATCCTCCGGCGGGCCCCTCTACAGAGGCGGCGAGAGAGCGCGAAGAAGACGGAGGAGGAGAAGAAGACGTACCTGCGGCTGCACGCGGTGATGGAGGCCCTCGTCCACATCTGCAGGGACGGCTGCGGATCGATCGGGCCTCCCGACGGCCGCCGGTCGAACCAGGCGCCCTGCGAGCTCCGCGGATGCAGGGGGGTCGAGTCGCTGCTCCGCCATTTCGCCGGCTGCAAGGACAGGCGGCGCTCGGGCGGCTGCGGCCACTGCCGGAGAATGTGGCAGCTCCTCGAGCTCCACGCCCGCCTGTGCGGCGCCGCCGCCGACGGCTGCAAGGTGCCCCTGTGCAGGTAGCGTACTCCTCGCACCGGACGAATCGTGGACCAGATGTATATGTATATAAATTGTTTTCGATCGATCTTACCGAGAATCTTGCCCGCGATCGAGCGCAGGAGCTTCAAGGAGAAGATGCGGCATCAGAGCGAGAAGGACGAGATGAAATGGAGGCGGCTGGTGGAGAAGGTAATGGAGGCGAAGGACTTCTCTGGATGACGGAGAATTGTCTCAATTAGGGTTCGTATCCATGGAGACGTCAGAGGAAGGACAAAGAAGATGATCGCCCTCATCTTGATGCTGCTGCTGCGGCATTCTCAGCAGTTTTTTTGTCTGAATCTCTTGTTCTTCCCTCTACGGCTTGTTCTAAAACCTAGGGTTTCTTACGGACTTGATCTCCTTGCAGGGTTGCTTTCAGTATGTGGAATTTTAATTTGATTTCGATGAAAATAAATGGCTCTGGAACCTGCCTTAAGGTCCTGCGTGCAAAACATCTAAATCAGAAGTAAAAAAATTTAAATATTTTGCTGGCTGACTGCTTCTAAATGGAAATAGTCAATTTGGATTATTTCATTTTTTATGAAAATGAAATGATTAATAAATTTCTGATGTCGAATCCAATTTCGTTTTGGACAACAGATTTATAGTTGAAAGAAATTGGAATGTGGTAGCTCTGAAATGTATGTCCAATTATATTCCGCAAAAGTGTATATACGTATTTATCGTAGTTACCGACATGCTTCCAGCCCTGGCAAACACCTTCACAGTGATGTTACAGGGTGGTGTTTGTTGCATGATAAAAAGAGGTCATAAAAATATAATTTTGTAAGAATTTTTTCTTATGGTTTCTCTCACTCTATTTTATTATATATGATACCATTTCATTATCATTTCGCCAAACATGATAATTTTATATTTTTTGTTATCTTAAATTTTATTTTGTTATATAATTTTATAACACAATTGTACAAAAATTAACTTGCAACCAAACACCCTGTCAAGAAGAGTAAAACACAGTCAACACACCCCTTTCAATTTCAACCAGCCGGAACTTTCTTTAGGAGAAAAGGATAGGGGTGTGGCTGTGTGCATTAATCAACAGAACTGACCCAACTGATTTGAAGATCCTCCAAATCTAACAGAGCTGATTAAGTTAAAATTTACAAAATTAGAACTATATCTTTAATTTTATCTAATTTATACTTAATCTATTTTAATTATTTATAAGCAAATATATATTTATTTAAAATTTATTTTTGGTCTAAAACCAAATCAAACTTAGTCGATTGGGTTTAAAGTTTAAACACCTGATTTGGTTAGAATCAAATTTATTTTAAAAAAAATCTAAAATTAGACTATCCACACCTCAAGAAAAAGAACATATTCGGTGCCCAGAATTCACTACATGACCTTTTCTCATTAATCCATTCAGGCTTTTACATGTAACGGTTTTCAGATATATATTTATATAATAGGTGAATTTGCGTTATATATATATGTATACAAGAATCTGCAGATATACAAGTCAAAACCCTCGTGAAAGAACATGATTGAACAAGCTGAAAGACACAGGAAGAAGTCAGAATCACAAAACCCACCTGGAGTTGTAACACATGCTCTTACCATCTTTAAACAGATGAATTTGCTGATCGCACTCTTAACAAGTCTGCTGGCAGGCAGACAAATGTGTAGACAAAACATGTCCAGATGGCAATTAGCTAGTGGTCAACCCAGCAAAAGCCTTCCTTGTTGCTCGATCTTTCCTGTGGTGTTTGCTTCCCCCTCTTCTTCCTCCTCTACCTCGAGCACTCGGATGCCCTCTGCCGGCGGCACCATCTGTGTCATCCGATTGCTCATTGAGCTGTTCTTCTGCATCCATCAACTTCTTAATGGCTCCCAGAGGAAGATTGCCACCACGTCCAAGGCCATGTATCATTTCCTTCTGGGATTGCCTAACAAGTTCAGCCTCCTCAGAATTAAGCACAGGGACTGATCCAGATACCTTGTAACTGTAGTTCTTCCCATCTTTGACATAATACTGAGGCTGCTTCCTTGATCTCCATCTTGAAGAATCCCTTGAGCTGTCAGCCTCCGAACTTGGAGATTTTTCGGGTAGAGAACCAATTTTGTCACTGGAATTCTCCGCTTCCTCGGTGCCTGACTCAACCACACTAAGGCCAAGTTCATCGAATGAATCATCATACTCATCTTCATACTGAGCTTCGAGGATAGCAGTCCTCACTGAATCTTTAGCTGATTTTGAGTTGAGAATTTCAGTTTCAGATAAATCATCTGCTGTTTTCCTTGTGTATCTTCCCTGTGATGATAATGGGGATGATGAAACATGGATGTCAGTCCTTCTCTTTATTGATTGATCTACCTCAAATGGCAACAGATTTGAATGAGATTCTGATTGCAAGAAAACCTCTTTTCCTTTGGAACTCGTCATGGGAAAGGACGATCCCAAAACTGCTTTCCCTTTGTCATTCCTGTTTTGGGATGTCATGGGAGGTGGAACCTTCTCTAGAGATGTTTCTAGAGACAATAAATCTTCATGCAATGTTCCATCTAATATCCTCTGAATTACTTCTTCGGAATTATGATCATAAACTTCGAGACATGCTGCAAGGAACCCACTTCCATAATCAGGAAAAAGATCTTTTATCTGACTGATTTTTGATTCCATAATAACAGAGTCTTCATCCTTCTGAACCATATCACCCACTGCTGACACTGGCAGCTTTTGATCTTTCTTCCATGTGGCTTGAGGAGGTAGACTCGCAAGGCCCGTTAAATAGTTAAATTGTTCATCTTCCAAGTAAAGCCATCCTGCGGCAATAAAAAAAATATGTTACGAAGGTGCATGAAAGTAGTCCTCTGCAAGGATTTGAGGGTGACCGGCATATTAATTAACTTTCCCCAGAATACATAATAAACAGAGGTAAAAGATGGGTGTAAATCTGCATAAACCTCCACAGTCATTCAACACAAGAACTCACAATTTCTGCCTAAGAGAAGTTACTCTGGTGGAAATAAATTTCGATCATCTTGATATTCTTCTCTCCACAAAAAGTGACAGACCGAAATATGTAAAGCAACTTTGATAGATGGGAACTGTTAAGAATGCCGTGACATAAATAAGTTATGATTGGTATAAAATAATTTATGAATTCAGACTACAAGAAAGTATAATCAGCAACAGCTTTTGATGACTATGGGAAACCAAGATTAAAATATCCTTTTGATGGAAGAAGAATATCCATAAAAAGTGGTACCATATTACCAGTATTCCGTGGCTAGAAATAGAGACAATGTTTCTGGAATGAATTCAGTAAAAATAGTTTATACATGTTGACTTCCAAACGAAGGGAAATTTTGCACTGAAATCAGACTTTTCTTGGTTAATAATTTTCGAAACCCCCTTTAAATCAAATGTCAGAGTTCCCATGTCAAAGATTAATCCATAAAAATAATGCCATTGAATCAAAAAGATGCCCCATGGTAATGCCTATAGAGGAAACTGATAATTCAAAGGGCATGAAGTTCATAGAATCAGACTGTTCAGTTTCAGATTAACTGACAACTGGAATTGCTGATTCACATCAGGAACAGCTATTGCTATTCAAGCTGAGCAGGAACTTAGTTCCCAATCTGTTGAAAAGAAAAAAAACCATGAAATTTTTACACCAGCCAGCATCCTCAGCTAAGGTCTTCAGCCACCATCAGAGCACAATAGTTGTCAGGGCGGGCGCCTAGGCAGCGCCTAGGCGCCACAGCGCTTTTGCCCAGGCACCTAACCAGAGCGCCTTATGGGGCACCCAGAAAAGCGCCCACCTAGGCGCCCAAGCAAGACGCCCCATATATTTTTACATAATTAAAAAAGTAATTTTTGGGAGTTTTCCCCCTTATATCCCCCACAAAAGGCACCTATTTAATGATAATTTGAATATATTAATATATTTTATTATCACTTATACCATCATATATATTTAAGATTTATAATTATAAATATATATTATATATTTAAAATTTATAAAGTTCTCTCTTATCTATCTTTTCTCTCCCTCTCACTTAGTTTATCAAGATTAACTCCTTTCTCAAAAATACCCACACATTCATAATTACATATATAAAATCACATTTAAATGTATGTACACACAATCATATACATTCAATTATAAAATACAAATATAATTATATTTATGTATTGTTTGTATGTTTGCATAACTATATATAGTATTAATGTCTAATTACATATATGATTGTATATATTTATATATGTATATATGCACATATAATGACCTAGGCACGTCTAAGCGGCCGCCTTATCACCTAAGCGGAATTGGCACCCTTCAACGCCTTGAATGCCTTGTCGCCTTGACAACTATGTAGAACACCGTCACAGCCATCATCAAAGCACCGTCACAGCCATCGTCATGATGCAAGCAGGTAACCTTCCTCTGGTCCTGTTCTTCATCTCCTTCTCCCTGCCTTCCTCCCTCCACCGTTCCTATTCTTCCTCTCCTCTGATCCTGTTCCTCCCCTCCCCAGTCAGCAGTCCCATGACACTTCCTCTCAGCCTCCCTTCTCTCCAGTCTCGTGACACTCCCCTTCTCCCTGCCCAGTCCAGCAGTCCCAGCCCGCCTGCTCTCAGCCTCCTTCCTTTCTTTTTATTATTTACATACAAATTTCATTCTCACAAGTTCTCACATCAAGACTAATTTATAGTACATTCATATTTGGTAAGAAATGTCAAATTTTGTATTTGTATATTACAGATAACTTAGGAACTGTTGAACATATGATTCTATCAGTCCAACCACTCAAGTGGATGTCTTGTTTTGTTGCTTAAGCAGTCTAAGGCCCCTTGGTCATTTTGGTCTCTTTCTTGTCTTTTCAACCATGTAGGAAACATCATGATGATGGTAAAATCATGTTGGGGGATGTTCATCCATGGTGAGACCACATTGGTGAGCATAGACAGTGTATATAGCAGAGAAAGGTACGTGACCTGTGGCAAGCGGCCGTTACATACACCAGTTAGTCACTCTTGGTCCGTCTTCCACCAAGGACATGTATGCACATCTCTAGAACCCTATTATGCAGTATACTTGACAGAAGACAGATTGTCATGATGCCCTCAGAAGAGGTAAGAAAACAAAGGGGCAGCATGGTAAGCAGTAGGGAACTAGGGATGTTTGAGATGGCAGATCTGCAAATTGATATCTCCACACTGCATAGCTGCGATTGGGCAACCTCAGCATTGTAACTGATTTTTGAGATGAGATATGGAAGACTAGAATCAATCAACATATTTCAATGGTGTAGAATGAGTGTCAACAGAACTGGTGGTGCAACAGGCATTTTCATAGTGCATGGAATAAAGTAGGCAATAGGGGACAAGATGAGTTGACTGATTTGCATTCCACAGCAAAAGTGAATTCAGAATCCTTGAATTATGTTGATGTTTCAATGCATTCTTTATTTCTTGTGGTGTACTAGATTCAGTTTTTTTCCCAAAAACTTGGTCTTAGTATATTTATTATTACATCTCAGACAAGAGAAAATGGATGCTGGTCAAATGGGTCAATAAGGATTTGAAAATGGACTATTTACTTTCGTTCTTTAGATCAAGCCTACAAAATACAGTCCATAGGTTGTTTTCATCTTTCCCTAGGCAATTATAACTTTCTACATTTGGAAGCCTTCCAAATGTTTACAGATGGAAATCCATTTTAAAAAATTTTAGGTTCTTTTGCATTTGAGTCCTTAGAAGGGCATGTTTGTAAAAACTTCTGTTAGTGGAGTTTTTTTTGTAGTAATTGACTTCTATAAAAGCCACCGATGTATTACGGGTTCAATATAGAGTTGAAATAGTGGAATTTTTGGAAGCGCTTTCATGTGGGTCCATCCATAAGAGAGGCTTGGCCTTGTTCCTCTCTCTTCCTGATCTCTCTACCTCGGCTAGGAGGGCCGCCTGTCCCTTCCTCCCCTTCACCTCCAGGAAGATCCCGGTTCTCTTCCCCACTCCCAGAAGATGGTTCGTTTCTCCTCCTTCCTCCCCTTTTTCCCCCTCATAGGTCCAGCAGGTCTCAGTCGACGGCAAATCAGCATCGTTTTTCCTCAGCTGATCTTCCCCTGTTCACGCTCAGATTCAGTCGATCAAAGGAGCTCACTTGGTCCGGCCTCCGGCGATCCCCCAAACACTTGCTGGACTTCAACAATTCCAATGACAATGGCAGCTCAATGGCTCCTTCCGATCATGCTGCTGATGTGACTACATGTCCAAAGTTGAAGACCCAACAGCATAGCAAGCCTCCAGATTCGACAGCATTTTCATCATCGAATTCCTCTTCTCTAGATTCTTGGTCACAATGAAGGATTCCTTGCGGCTGATTGGAACCATGGCTGCGATGAAGCAATCTCCGAATCCAGCGAAGCATGAAGCTTGGATTCCACATGTGGTTCTCCAGACACGTTCCAGCAATCCCCAGAAGAAGTTTCATCTTCCTTCTTTTCCAATTTCATCTTTTCCTCTCCATATCCGCACGACACTGCCTCTGGGTTCCTTCACCAGTGGGTTTTCCCTTATTCCGGTCTTCATGCGGAGCCCTCACACAACGCTCTGATTCCCTCACCGAGATGGCCCTGTGTGCATTGCACCCCCTTAGATTTATTTACTTAGTTTCAAATTTCCAACGTTTAATCATGGTTTGGCATCTTAATTTTAACTTTAAATTCTTCAGTACCATATCATTTTCACTCCCCTAAATTGACAAATCATTAATGACAAACACGTAATAACTTACACCAGAAGTTCTTTTTACGCTAACTAGCTGCATGAGCATACCATAAAAGACACAGCATTAATACGAAGGGCCTGTAAAATGCCGTACATCAGATCAGACAGCAACAAGATCATTTGAAACATTCAATGAAGTAAAGAAATATTAACCTTGTGAGCGTAGTTTGCTAATGCGGTCCAGTATACCATATGTCTTCTCAATATCCTGGAAGAATGTCAACTTGCCTTTGACATCTTGAGTATGCGAGGAAGCCTCCCTGCTGACTTCGCGGAAAGTCTGAACCAAAATATCACCCCTTATGACTGGATCTTCAACTTTAGCAAGAAGTATCTTTGTTGCATTTTGCAAATCTAAGTTATACCCAAGTAATTCATCACTTAGATAGCAGATGTCAAACAACTTCCAGCCAAAATTTACAGTCCTCAATGATAACATCTTCAAACTCAGATAAATACTTGTATGATCTCCACTAAATGGGTCCTGTTGCCCCACTTCAACATTAGGGAAGCACGTAAATCCCTGTCGCAATTTTGGTATCAAGGAGTCATGTAATCTCACCAGAACATTAAACAGTTCATCATTTCCATGGCTGCACAGCAAAGAAGATACAGATTAGCTGCAGTAAATCACCACAAATCAAAATCCGTGAAGGAAGTCAATCATCTTTTCCTACGTGAACCTAAAATAATATGCAAAATGGAAAGAAAAGGATATGGAACAACCATTAACAGAATATTAAACAAATTAAACAAGAAATTTGATTCTCCATGGCATGTCTCTTCAAATAAAAATAAAGAAGAAAAGAAAATAAAAATTGCAACTATACAAAAGAACATATAAACGAAGTAATCAACAAACTGCGAAGACATTCTAAACCAGTCTCTTACCTCTCAGTAGCAGCTAGGAAACCAATTAATTACAAGTTTTTCAATACATAACCAATGGGGAAAGAGCACAAGTATAAATAAGTATCAGAAGAAGACATCACCTCATTTTAACCGGATGAGACAGATATATTGCTGCAGGTCTGTATGCATCAAGAAAGGCATCTAATGTTACAACTGCATCATTAATGAAGTCTATCACCTATGCACAATGAAAAAACTTATAATCTAGAAAAAATGAAATAACCAGTAAGTATATCAAATAAATTATACTGAAGAGGACTTACCTCCAAAAGGTCTGTATGTAACTGATGGAGTCCTTGACCTTCCTGGACAGAACATGAGAGTAAATCCTGTACAGTTCAACAATTGGCCAACTTTTTGTTACATATATTTTTTCCAGTTTATGAGAGATTTTTGCTTTTGCAGACAATACCTCCAACATTGCAAGTTAAAACAAACAGATGCTGCATGGAAGAACATTTTTAGTGCATGATGTAACAACTATCATCTTTCTATTTTGCATCTTCCAAAAAGTGACGGCAGGATGCATGCATTTGTTATGAGATTAAAAAAGAGGAAAAATAAAATCTTACCTACCATGTCTTGCTTGAATATAAGTATATAAACAGAGAAAAACTAGGAACCTAGGGCTTAACTTCAACACCAAACCAATATGGTATAACGTTTTTATCAATTTTTTCAACATATAACCAGTGAATATTTATACTTAAAACCATGCAGTAATCTTCCATTGTAAGGCAAAACAATCAAGAAGACAGAGAACACCAGGTTCATCAGTTATCTAGCAACAGCAAACCAGACAAATCAAAATGCCAAAAGAAAACACCATGGAATATGCATGCATAATATTCTTTAAATAATTCCAAATACAAAACGAACAAAAATAATAACAGATTAACGGAGTCACCAAACTTGCCACTGTTCTGTGACCAACCTGACCGAATCAGACCATGGTGAAAGGAAGAAGAAAAGTTACCAAGGACTAGCCTCCAGTAGGACTATAGAAAAAAACCTGACACCAAACCCAGCAACTCCCAGTTGCCCAGGCCTGATTCCAAGTGTAATAGGACCTCCACAGAAAATAAATCCGGCTTGATTCCCTCTCCCTACCATTATCCAGGAATTAAAGGACCAAAGGTATCAGAAAAAAAATATTCAGCAACAGGTGGCAAGACTTTCAGATGGTTTTGTTACCATCAACGAACAGGTTAGGCAATGGTGCTGCCGAATATGGTGACATGCAGCAGATAGAGATGGTGCACTATCTTATATTTGTCAATAAAATTCCATTATCATTGGTGCACCACTTTTCATGTGAACCAGTACTTTTGATAATACTGACAAGGTTGAAGAAATTTCAATGAGCTTCTAATTTAGAACAACTAGTATATGAAAAGAAAGAGACATGAGTCTAAGATCATTCCTAATCTGTGTCAGATCCAAATCCTCATACTTGTCATGATGTCTGGAACTTAAGAATATCCATCGCTTGATAACATTAGGTAGCATGAGCCCCGTTGCTTACAAAGTAAGCCTACAAACTATTGACCATGGCAAACAAAAAACTTTTTGATTCTTCACAATCGGGATCTTTGTGCCACTCCCAATGTTTTTGTCATCATCTCCTTCCTCACCATTTATTTGCTCTATCAAGGAAAAGAAATTTGACTACGAAGAATGGACTCCATCAAGTTAATAAGATCAATATCAAGTTAATAAGATCAATCAATAATCTAATAGCACCTGAAAACCACGATTTTTAAGAAAATAATTAAAAATTATTTTTTTTATTTTATGGCATGTTACATATTTGAGGGGCATTTGCTTTATTTATGAAACATATTAGGATTCTTTGTAAATTTACGAAATATTGGACCTCTCCCTACCGAACTCAACTGACTCAGTGTTAACTAGTCAAGAAACGGCAATACCCACCCTTGACACCACCATAGCAACACATCTTTTAAATTCATATCAAACATGCATGATGCCATGAGGTAAAGAATTTTTTTCCCATGGTCCTTGCTTTGGACTTTTTATAACTTTGTATGCTTGTTTGCATATTTGTTTATTTGTTTGTTTATTGCACACTTGCAAACTACCCCTCAGCCTTAAGACTTCTTAATCATGTCCTCCGTTGTATTTGGAAGTTTAAAAAATATCCTGCATTCATCTCATATATAGCACAAAAACATATATTTATATATCAATCAATAATTAAATCAAAGATAATGAGAATTACATCTACGGTATGATATAGTGTCATATCTCACCTGACATCTATAATCTTCCACCACTTCTTAAAACCCTTACAATACTTCTCCTTTATTTTCAACTTCACTTTTTCCATAGCATCATAGAGGTATCTCATTTGGTTCTTTTCATATGGGTCTATTATTTGCAATATGTGTACAAGTGACTCAATGATGGACAAATAATCCATAATTATCTCCCAAAAATATTTGTTCATTATTAAACACTCCATTTGTGCAAGGATCTCTAATTGATCTAGCATGTTGTGCATGTTAGCTATATAGAAAATTTAGTGTATTTGAAAGTTTAAAAAATATCATGCATTTATCTCATATAACATAAAAACATATTTATGTATCAACCAATAATTAAATTAAAGATAATGAGAATTATATGTACGTTATGGTGTAGTGTCATATCCCATCTAACATCTACAATCTTCCACCACTTCTTGAAACCCTTAGGATGCTTCTCCTTTATTTTCAATTTCACTTTTTCCATAGTATCACAGAGATATCTCGTCTAGTTCCTTTCATCTAAGTCTACTAATTGCAACACGTGTACAGGTGGCTCAATGATGGACAAGTAATCCACAATTCTCTCACAAAAACATTTGTTCATTATCAAACACTCCATATATGCAAGGATCTCTAATTGATCTATCATGTTGTACATGTCAGCTATATAAGAAATATATTCTTCCGATGCCATAAAACGGACAAGTGTATGTCTATGTCGATACAAGCTCTTTAAGACAATGAAGTGTGTTGCAAATTTAGTTGAACCAGGCATGATCAGATCATGTCCCTAGTATGATCTCTGATATGTGGAGTGAACATGAATGTGAATAAATAAATAAAGTGATCAACTATGCCTGGCTCATAAGTGTAGAAACAGATGCCTCATTACTTATATCCTCCAACATCAAGTCAATAGAGTGTGCCACACATTAAACCCTAAAAAGATGTCGCATCTTCTCTATCAACTTCTTTCTTGCTGTCCTATAGGAGGATTTGTTATTTATGACAAACTGTACAATGTTGTCGAAGCAAATCGATGAAATGTCCCCTCTCTTGCTCTCACATCTTCAGTGGGTGTAGGTCAAGTAGATTGTGAACGATAATATGTCAACTATCTGACTCCAGTGCCTCCAACTCCCTTCTTTCTCTCTTCATCTTCTCTTTGTGATTGCTTGATAACATGTCAAACTCTCATCAACTGTTCATGTACTTCCTCAGTATTTATAGATGACTCCACTTCAGCTTTTCCTTTCCTTTCATTTTTTGAGTCCCCCTCTTTATCTTCTTCCTAGAAGGTCCTCATACAACTCCTCTCTTTAGTTAATACAAATTCCCCTTTGTGAGACTCTTACAGTGAGGTACACCCTTATATCTTCACAGCTCTTCCTAGTCATTTTGTCATATTTCCCTACATTACCACTCATCCCACCTATATGTTGTTTCAATCAGAATACTTTTCCATTCATTTGGTTGCCACACCACTTACACTATATCATCTTCTTGTCGACATCCACCAATGTGTCGTGTTCCCACCTGATATTACGAGCTTGAGATGCATCACTGCCTCTTTGGTTGGCCATTGCTCTAAAGTTTGCAACGTTAACACATCAAAATTTAAAATAAATTTGAACATTAACCACTTAAGGGGGGCGAGAAGGGGGTAGGCACGGGGCTCCGGAGAAAAGAGAACATCCTCTTACTCAAACAATCACAAGGGAAGGGTCAGGGGGAAGAGAACAGCCCCTTAAGGGGTTGTTCTTCCTTCAAAAGGTGATTGTTTGAGCTTTTAAGAGAAGACTCCACACTACCTACCCCCTTCTTGTCCCCCTTACTTGCCCCCTTCTGGTGACTAATTAAGAGGGGAGGGGATAGTGAAGGGGGTGGGCAGGGCGGGACAAGGGGTTGTTCTTCCTTCAAACAGTCACCCGAAGGAGGGAACTGGGGGGAAGAGGACAACCATATTGTTCTTCCTCAAACAGTCATCCGAAGCTGACTATTTTAAGGTGGACACAGGGGGGTGGCAGAAAGGAGGGAAAAATTGCAGGGAGGGTAAGAAGCCCTCCACAGGGGGTTCCGAAGGAAAGAAACTCACCGGAGTCCAAAGGGGGAAATTTGGCACCGAGAGAAGACAAATTGCCCCTCCACGAGACTAGATTGCCGGTGAAACTACTAGAATCGATGTCGAATCGACCTGAATCGCCCTCCATAGCTTGGTATAGACACCTTCCTCGTTAGATCACATGGATTGGTGAGATCGCAACCAAATCGAGCAAGCCATTGCAAAATTGTTGAGCCCTAAGGGTATTGGGATGTTGGAGGGTGAAGCGACGATTTAGGCAAATATTGCCCTTATAGGGGTGATACTGGAGCAATATCGAATCCGAATCAGGCGCAATCTAGATTCTAAACCAAGACTTAAGTTGTCCCAGTGGAATCGGAAGAATTGACAGATTCTACCAATCCAGACCAATTCTTCTAAGAGTCAAGTCTAGAATGGTGATCCAAGCGATAATCGAGTCAAGACCGACCAATCTGATCCAACCGATGCTGCAAGCCATGGCTGTAGATGACGATGCCAATCTTGTTAAAGTCCTATGAAGGGGAAGAAAGAAGAAACGGTGTGGAGGCCGGAGGGTGAGAAGAGGAGATAAGCATAGCACACCACTGAGAGGGTTAAGATCGGGAATAACCTCCTCGGTTAATCAGAAACTACCCCTCCCCTCCACGTACAGAACTAAAAACTCCAAAAATAATTATTTCACCTATTTCTTGCATGTGGGAGTACATGGCTCTATTTATAGAGCAAGTTTATTTAAAAAAAGAAGAACACTAAATAAACTATTGCCGACATGTCCTTCTATGGACTCAAATGTAAAAGAGCCTAAAATCTACTAAAATAGGTTCCAATCATTCTCTCGTATCAAGAGAAAACTTGTCCTTGAGTTTTTTTAAATTGCATCTCGTACTTCGCAATTTATTTATATACTGAATGTCGAATTTGTCTGAAGTATCCCAAGAATTGACTCATAGAAATGAGTCGATCCCGGGCTCCGATGTCAAATTTTATATGGGACCAAGAAAAGCTAAAATGGAATTAAATGCTGAAATGGAATTAAAATGTTGTAAAAAAAATGTAGGCCAACTTGGACCAATCAGGTTTGCTAGTTGGACTGGTGGTATAGTCAACTAAGTTAGGAGAAAGAATGTTGCGTGTGAAGGGACCATGTGGCATCTGCTTTGACCCGGCCCCTAGCACTGTCGACAGGATCGTGGAGATTGATGGCATGTCCTAGACTAAAGAAGAGCCATGGCGAGTCTACGATGAGGCCCTCAAAGGTGTAAGAAAGCTTGCCGCGGGAATCAAAAGGTGAACACATGAGATGTTGAGTTGGCCCGATTGCGTTAGTGAGGGCAAAACATGACAAAACAACCCTGGCACTGTAACTCCGACGAATGCAAGAAGAAGCCTTCTTCACACGCTACTTTAGCTTCGATGACTAGGAGAGACGAAAATGGAATCATAAGACAGAGAAAAAGGGCGACACAAAAGAGAAAGGAGATCATGGAGATGGCAACAAGGATCGCGGGATCGGAATCGGAATCGGGATCGGTGGGTACCGATCCGATCCGGATCGGATCGGATCGGACCGATCCAATGGAAGAAAATCGATCCAGAATCGGTAAGCAAAAAAAAAAAAAAAACGATCCGATTCCGATCCGATCCGATTCCAGACCGATCCGGACCGATTCTGGCCGATTCGGACCGATTCTGGCCGATCCTGGCCGATCCGACTGGAATAGCAAAAAATGAAAAAAAAACGATTCGATTCCGATTCCGATTCCGATCCCGACCGATTCGGCCGATCCGATTCCGATTCCGATCCGATCCCGACCGATTCTGCCGGAACTTTTTTCCGGATCGGTCCTTCAGCCAAGAATCGGATCGGCAATGGCCGATCCGATCCAGGAATCGACCGATTCCAATCCGGATCGGCCGATTCCGCGATCTATGGATGGCAATGACAATGTGTGGGGGTGATCACGAAGATCTAGGGATGGATATGCCTCATGTTGGATCTACCTCCTTGCGTCGTAGACAAATGGAGGGCGATGTGCATGGATCTATTGCTTCGTAGAAAATAGTTGATGTAGGTTGCTACCATCGGACATTGCAGTGTTGGACCGAACAAATGAGAGGAAGAAGAAAACAAAGACATAGATGACAACGTCAATCTTGAGAAGACATGTTGATGGGGATCCAGTTTGGTCCATTTTAGAATTTATTTTTTTTACGTCCTTTTAGATATATATGTAAATATTTGAAGTCTTTAAGTCTTTTTTCTTATGTATTGTCCATATTTGTAAATAGCCATTTAGGAGGTCTCTTTTGTAAATGGCTCCTCTATTTAAGAGGGCTTCAACATTGAAAATGATAGAGAGCTGTTGTTTGAAATTTTTATAGCGCTCCTGTGTACAAGGGACTTGGCCCCTAGTTATCCACCTCACCCCCTCCACGATGGAGGCTATCTTCTTCATCTCCAGCACTGGTTGGCTCCCTTCCACCACCAATAGGTGGTTGGCCCCAACATCTCCTTCCCCTATCTCCGATCGGCCTTCGTGCCATTCCTATTCACCTTCCCCTTCATCATTGGCAATCTCTAACTACATCGTCAGCGCTCTGTTTGCATCGATAGCTGTCCACCACTTTCACCTCCACCTTCGGCGATCCCTGGAGTACATCCACCCACCCCCCTATCGGCATCTCCTCTCCCCTCCTAGTCTTCCCCTTTGCCATGAGGACCCCCATCCTGGCCACCCTTTCTGGTTCCGTTGAGCCTCCCCCCTTCTAACAACAACGAAGCACAAAGAAGAAGAGGAAGAGGAAGTCAAAGACAACAACAGAGGGCTTCCTTCGGCCCCCTCTGGCATCCCCTTCAGCAAAGGCGACGGCGACGGCAGCCTCCCATCCCCCTTCCCGCGCGAAGATGCCATTAACGATGTGAAGAACCCTGACTAGAAACCCTCGCGCGAGCGGGACTTGAAGACGCCCCCTGACGGGGCTTGCGGCACCTAGCGAGGCAGCCATGACACTGCCTCAGGGAAAAACCAACGTTGGCCACAACCCCCCCCCCTCTGGGGGTTAAGTTGCATCAGCCCAAGCCGGCGTTGGTTCAGTCCACCCGCCCGCCCAATCAAGCCGGTTCAACCGGTTTTGAGACCGATTTAACCCATTTTGCACAGGTTCAGAAAAAGCTACTTATAAACTAGCATGAATGAGAGAGAGACGGCCTCAAGATCTTAATCAAATTAGATGCATAAAGGATAAAGAAGAAAAAATTTTGATTAAAGATGATGATATCAAAGAACGATGAAAAAATTATTTTGATACTCTTTTTAATGACAACTTTGCTAAAAACATAGACGACGTAGAGAATGTGACAAACTTTAATTTAAATTATATTAGAAAGTTTCAATTTTCAGAAGTTAAAAAGGCATTGAAAATAATGAAAACAAGTAAGGCATGTGGTCTGGAAAATATTCCTATTGAAGTGTGAAAGTATTTGGAAGATTTAAGAGTGGAATGGTTAACTCGACTTTTTAACAAAATCCTAATATCAAAAAAAATGCCAAATGAATGGAGAAAGAACATACATTTTTTTCAAAAAAAAGGGGAGAAGACAAATGGGCCAACAAGAACCAAACCTGAAGCAGGGGGAAAGAGCCCAAAATTGAGTCAAATCAGGCCCAATTGGGAACCTCAATTTGTGCCCAATTGACCAGCCTATGAGCCAATGTAAATCAGAAAAAATGCAGCCCATAAGGAAGCTGGCGTACAGCCCAGCAGGAGCAGGGCCTGGCTGGGCCACGGCTGCCCACTGCAGACCCAAATCAGGCCCAGCCCACTTCAGCTCCAGTGTGAACAGGCCCAGCCGCACCACCTGCCACCTCAGCCCATTCATTAGTCAGTTTATGGGGGGGAAACCGAAGAGGCCAGGGGGAGATCAAGGGACAGCCAGCCATTAATCTGGAATCAATGGTGTAACCACCATGGGGAAGGCCAAAAGTCATCTACGTACAGCACATAGCCTGCCTTTTCATATGCCCCCCAGCCCCTATAAGAAGAGGGGGGCACGCCAGCATGAAGGGAGGCTGTTGGAGACGCCACCAGGCTGCTGGTTCAAGCCCTCATCCCGCTGCCCTTGCTGCCACCTGCTGCCTGCGACCAAGGAGAAGAAGAAGAGGAGGAGGAGGAGAGGATCGAGGCCGACAGGCTGCCAGTTTTGATGCTGCCCCTCTGCTGCCCTCTTTGCACACCTACTGCAGGAAGCTACCTGCGGCCAGGAGAAGGGAAGGAAAAGAAGAGAAGTAGAAGAAGAACAGGTGGGTGAAGTTTTACATAAATGTGTAGCCCTCTAAGGGCGCCCCCCTCTCCTCCTTTTCCTCCTTTCTCCACTCAAAGTCCCATTCAGTTCAATTGAAGTCTACCCACGTGAATCTGTTCCTGCCCCCCTGCGCCCCCCCTTTTTAGTAGGATGAAAGCCTCACTGATTTGGCCCATCTTCATCCTATCCGAACAAGCCCTGTGGGAGAGGTATTTTCAGCCCATTCCGATCCCCAATTTAGGCACCCGATAGGTCCCATTCTGGTTTCCTGATCAGGTTCCCATCGGGTCCCTATAGCTGTTTACTAAACAGACCCCAATCAGGTCCCATATCAGACCCTGTCCAGCCCTTTGTGCAGGCTCAAATCAGTCCACCTGCAGACCCATATGCTGGTCCTTGCTCAGCCCATCTTGGCCACCTGTCGGCCCACCTAAAGACACCCAAAACCGACCCCAATCAGGTCCTCATTTCGGTCCAGTCAGGCCCCCTTTGTGCAGGGCCATTCTGGTCCGTCTAAGTCCACCTGACCAGCCCCTTTGTGGTATGGTAAACAGACCTCAAACAGGCCTCGGGCGGTCTCCAAATCAGACCCCGTTCAGCCCAAACCAGGCCTCTAAAACAAGCTCCAAATCAGGCCAAGGATTCCGGAATCGGAATCGGAATCGACCGGTCGATTCCGATTCCAGGAATCGGCCGGATTCCTGGGAAGGGAATCGATTCCAGATCGGCCCGGAATCGGTTTTTTTTTTTCGAATTTTTTTTTCGTCAAAAAATTCCAAAAAATTCAGAAAAAATTCTAAAAAATAGGAAATGAGTTAGAAAAAAATTTAAAAATAACCAATGCATTCATCCACAGGACCACATCGAATAAATACGAATGAACTCTATTTGAAGACTTGAAGTTAAGTACATATTCCAATTCCATTGATTCAAAAATCAAAGAGATGATACATCATGAAAAAAAATAAATTTACATCATATCAATCTACTACCAAAATCTAGGATATAAATATGGGTCTTCCTCCTCTCCCTGCTGCGCTTGATGCTCCTCCCTCGTGCTCAGTCTTGTATACTGTCCGGGACCATATCCATATGAAAATAATGCCGATGCCATGCTATCAAGGTCGTACGGATCGGACTGCGGGACGACCAGGACGTTAGCAGAGGACGGTGGAGCTAGTGATGTAATCCACTGCTGGTCCTGTATACTGTGGCTCCTGTATATAAGAATCATGTGTATCCGAATCCAGCGTGTAATACGGCTTTGAATGCCGTGAATCAGGAGACTCGGCTGCTGCTGATGGCTGCGTCGCTGGTATGCACTCCTCGTCATCATCACCTGAGGAGTAAGAAGGAGCCTGCGTGCTGTCATCTGGACTGACAGGACGTCTGACATCTAGCTTCCTTCTCTTCACCTCTTCAGCCATCTCTGAAGTACCAGAAGGTCCAGAACCCAAAGTTTTTTTCAACTTTGCAAATCCTCCCATTTTCCGTGCAGTCACTTTTGTTTTCGTTTTCCCCGAACTGCGAATGGGCTGGGTAGCGACTGCTGGGACTGGAGTTGGAGGCGGGCTGAGGCTAAAGCCGCAGTGGTCGCTCCATGTTCGGGGCGAGAAGAAGGCCCTGCCTGAGCCTGAGAAGTAGATGGAGGTAAAGCTGGAGCATCCTCCTTGGCTTCAACACCATCCAACTCTCCTTCGGCCCGTACGCACGGTCATCGGGATCAAACTCGGTACGATCCCTGGCTTCCCTCTCCTCTATCCAGGAGGCAAGTGCATGCTCCTCCTGAAATATCTGATCCATGTCCACCTCCTCGGGTGGTGGTGTGGCGGAGGAATGCCTCTGATCGTATGGACCACCTGCGAAGCGTGCAAATCGCTCCTCGCTGTTCTTCTATCGATCCTTGATGTTCTTTATGCGCAGCCTCATGTTGTAATGACAGAAGACCAGCTTCTCCAGCCGGTCTGAGGTCAACCTGTTCCTCCTTTTCGTATGTATCAGGTTGAATGTACTCCAATTCCTCTCACAATGGGAGGAACTGGTGCTCTGGCTGAGTATCCTGATACCGATGGCAGCAAGTGGATTCCATCCACTTCTAGTGTTCACCTAAACCCGCCACTCAGCTGCAAGAAAAAAACAAGAAGATAAAAGGTAAACAATTAGCCCATCATCTACCATAACTTATATGAAAATAAAATAAAATCTGCATCAAGCTATTACTATACCAGGTGACACTTTGTCAACTGAATATTTCAGATCAGCATATGAGTATACGCCGACCCTCATCTTATATTTCTGCATCTGAAAATTTTATAAAAAAAACATTAGTTGCCTGATAAGGCTACTCCAAGGTATTGAATGAACTCTAACTTACTTCTATCTCAGCCTCTATCCCGTCCCGCCGAGATCGGCACGCGACGCTTGAATAACGACGAAGTGTACCCCGCATCACCTCGTTGTCGTTCACCACCTGCCCTCCATATTGGATGCGGGGGTTCAAAAAATATCCTGCAAGATTTTATTAGTTAACACTGTGCATAAGACAATTATTCAGCAAAAATAATTTTTTAACCAAGTTACCTGCAGCATGGACATCGTGGTGCAAGGTCTTGTCCCATCGGTCATCTATGATCTTCCACAACGTTTTGTAACCTCTGGGATTTTTTTCTTTTATTTTCAGCTTTGCCCGGTCCATGGCATCATACAACGTGCCCATCTAGTCCCTGTCATCTGAGTCTACCAACCTCAAGACAACTACCAGTGGCTCAATGATTGCCAAGTAGTAGGCAATCCTCTCCCAAAACCTCTTGTCAGTGATCTGCTTCTCAGACCTGACAAGAATCTCCAACTGATCTTTCTTGTCATACAGGTTGTCCACCATATAGTTATAATACTCCTCGGACTGCGTGAACCTAACCAATGCATGCCTTTGCCGGTGTAGACTCTCCAACGCAATGAAATTCGTAGCAAATCGAGTCGGACCGGGCCTAACAAGATCGTGCCCTTCTGTGTGTGATGTAGCAGGCGGGGATGCGAATAAATAAATGATGTGATCGTCTGCGCGTACGCACGACAAGTGTGGATACACCCTCCTCCTTGCCTATATCCTCTAATATGAGATCAATGGAATGTCTTTGCACGGGGCACCCGAACGTGTGCTTCCTCTTCTCCATCAGTTTTCTCCCAGCCGCCTTATTTGAATGTTCGTTGTCAGTGACACCCTGAACCTCATTATCCTCCCCCATCTCCTCCACCACCGCATCTGTCAAAGAAAAAATGAAGTCGGCATTTTTAATCTTCCCAGCATCTACCGACTTCAAGAATGTAGTCCCTCGTAACGTACACCAAGAAGTTTATCATACTCCTCTTCTGCGATACCTCGTCCACTCATCGCACATACCGCGCAACCCCTCTCCTTCCACACCAACTTGAACCCGTCCATCCACTCCCTCAACTCCCGGACCTCCTCATCCAAAGGCACACCAGAGCATATACGTGTCCGTCGCCCGGGCTTCGTAAACCCGGCCCAGCCCTCACCCACGGCATCCACCATCGTTCCGGAAGTAGGGGCTGGCGGCCGCACGTCACGGGATGCCTACATCAAGTTAAAAAACACGATCGTGGTAAAATTAAGTTTTAGTAAAATGAAACAGCATAATGTCAAATTTAATTTAAAAAGTGATACCTCGTACGTAAAAACCACTGGACAATGCGGCGAACGGCTCTCTTTGCACTGCCTCGTAGCCTTCACCCCTTTCATCGCTCGCTTTATCCCCATCCGCCCAAAGACTCGTTTCCTAAATAAATACCGTCACCGCAAATCGAGTGCCGTGGAAGCGAACGGCGGTAGGCTCCTGCCTCTCCCTGGGTCGCTCTCGGTCCCGAGTAGTGTGGCGAGCCGATGCCGATCGGCCCAAAGCCGGGTCAACTCTCGACCCGCACCCTCCTCGCTCCCCTCCTCCTCGTCCTCCTCCTCGCCCGATGCACGCTTGCGCCGCCGCGCACGTTCCCGCCCGAGTCCGCGGACTCGTCCTCGCTCTCTCGGTTCCGCCGAGCCGCCGCCTTCCCCTCGCCTTTCCTCGTGAGGTAGGCAAATCGCAGTCCCTCCTCCTCTCCCCGAGTAGCTCGTCCCGCAACTCCTCCCTCCGCTCGATCCGAATGCCCCGTCGAGAGGCTCCCCACCGCGCGTATCCTCTCATCTCCTCACTCTTCTCCCCGGCACCTCGTCACATTTTTTCACATTCCCACCCTTGCTCCGCAATACGTTGTTTCGGGGCCCCGAACACCCCCCCGTTCATCTCCTTCCCGCACCACTTCGCACCGCACCCTCTTCCCGACTAGGTCTACCATACGCCCGTGTTCCCAACCCACGTCTAAGCACGCGTCGCTTGATCGGCCATTGCTTATATCTCGCAAAAAATTGTAAACAATGCACTAAAATTGATTAGATAACATAAAAAATGATTTAGACGCTGTTCGGGAAGCAGATAACCCAAGTAACACACCATTCTTGCATGTTTAAAGTGGTTACGTAGTTGCCGAAATCGCCGCAAAATAACGTACGGATATCCGAATTTTTCCGTGCAAAATGAACTTAAACGGATAGTTTAAAACTTGGACGGACTAATTCGGTCGGAAATCACAAGGTTTAACGACGCCGACTCGTCTCGAAACGCGTAAGCAAGACGGACGTACGAAGTGTTCGGCGAAGAAATCTTACCAAAAACCGGTCAAAGATCGAAGAAGACGCTGATTCAAGGCGGATCGGAGCCGATCGGGCGGAATCGGCCGTAAGGAATCGGGTCCGAATCACAACCGCCGGAATCGCCCAGGGAATCGCCTAATCGCCGGATCGGTGAATCGCCTTCCCGACGACGGATCGCCGCCGAATCGCCGATCGATGCCTCGGATCGCCGGATCGATGCCGATCGCCTGAGGAATCGCCATGGAATCGCCGGAATGAGCCCTACCGCCGCGGATCGAAGCGACCGACCGCGGCCGGGATTCCGCCCTTTAGTGGTCGGACGGCTCGATTCCCGGCCCGACCGAACCGGGAATCGAACCGGGGCCGGTTCAACCGGCCCATCGAATCGGCTGTCGGATCGACCGATTCCACAACGAATCGGTCGGAATCGGATCGATTCCGACCGATTCCAGTCGATTCTTACCGATTCCGCGGAATTATTCCCGGAATCGGTCCTTCCGCCAGGAGACCGATCCGATTCCGGAATCGGTCCGATTCCACCGATTCCGTAATCTATGGTTGTCACTGACAACCTGAACCACATTGTCCTCCCCGATCTCCTCCACCACCGCATCAATCAGAGAAAAAAATGAAGTCGGCATTTTTTATCTTCCCGTGCATATCTACCAACTTCAAGCATCGTTGTCCCTCATAACAAGACACCAGAAGTTTATCATACTCCTCTCGTGATACCGTCCACCCATCGCACATAATCACAACCCCTCTCCTTCCACACCAACTTAAATCCATCCATCCACTCCTTCAACTCCCCGACCTCCTCATCCGTGCCGCCGTATATACGTTCCGTTGCCCGGCTTCGCAAACCTCGGCCCAGCCACCCACGGCATCCACCATCGTCCGGAAGTGTGCCGGTGGCCGCATACGCCGTGATGCTCTACATCAAGTTAAAAAAATCGCATCGTGCAAAATTAAGTTTAAGTAAGTAAAACACAAATAATGTCAATTTTAATTTAAAAAATGATACACGTACGTAAAAACCATTTCACAATGCGGCGAACGGCTCTCCTCTGCCTCGTTGCCTTCACCCCTTTCATCGCTCGTTTAATCCCCATCGCCCCAAAGACTCCGTTTCCCTAAATAAATACTCGTCACTCCTGCAAATCGAGCGCCGAAAGTAAGGTAACGACCCGGTGGCCCCCGGTCTCCCGGGATGCCTTCGGTCCCGCCCGAGGTAGGGCGAGCCGATGCCGATCGGCTCCAAAGCCGGGTCAACTCGGGACCCGCACCCTCCTACTCCTCCTCCTCGTCCTCCTCCTTAGCAAATGCACGCTCGCTGGGCCGCGCCAAAGACGTCTAAGCTCGAGTCCGCGGACTCGTCCTCGCCCCGGCTCCGGCTCGGCCTGTGCCTTCCCTCGCCTTTCCCTTTCGAGACAGGCAAATCGCGGTCCCTCCTCCCTCCGAGTAGCTCGGTCGCGCAACTTCTCCCTCCCTCGCTCGATCCTACCACCGTCGAGAGCAAGGATTCTAATCGACCTGGCCGGGACCGATTCCGATTTCGATTCCTGGGAAGGGAATCGATTCCGGATCGGTCCGGAATCGTTTTTTTTTTTTTGATTTTTTTTTTCATCAAAAAAATTCGAAATATTCAGAAAAAAATCTAAAAAAATAGGAAATGAGTTAGAAATTTTTTTAAAAATAACCAATGCATTCATCCACAGGATCACATCGAATAAATACTAATGAACCCAACCGAAGACTCAAGTTAAGTACATATTCCAATTCCATCGATTCAAAATCAAAGAGTTTGACATCATAAAAAAAATTTACATCATATCAATCTACTACCAATATCCAGATATACAGATACGGGTCTTCCTCCTCTCCCCGTCGCCGCGATGCTCCTCCTCGTGTTCGCTCAGATACCGTCCGGACCATATCCATATGAAAATAATGCCGATGCCACGCCATCAAGGTCGACGATCGGATCGCGGGACGACCGGGACGTAAGCAGAGGATGTCGAGCTAGCGGTGTAATCCACCGCCGGTCAACCCGGCCAAATGCGCCGGATATCGTGGCTCCATAATATAAGAATGCGGTGTCCGCTCATCCGGCGTGTAATACGACTTTGGAAGCCGCGTGAATCGGGAGACTCGGTGCTGGCGATGGCCGCGTCGGCGGTATGCACTCCTCGTCATCATCACCTGAGGAGTGAGAAGGGGCCTGCGTGCTGTCATCTGGGCTGTCAGGACGCCTGACCTCTAGCTTCTTTCTCTTCACCTCTTCAGCCCTCTCTGAAGTACCAGAAGGACCGGAACCCAAAGTTTTTTTCAACTTTGTAAATCCTCCCATTTTCCGTGCTGTCATCTTTGTTTTCGTTTTCCCCGGACTGAGAATGGGCTGGGTAGCGAGCCGCCTGGGGACCGGAGTCGGCCGGGGCTAAAGTTGCGGTGGGCGCTCCATACCGCCGGGCGAAGAAGGCCCCGCCCGAGCACGAGAAGTAGATGGAGGTGGAGGCCGAGCATCCTCCTCGGCTTCAACACCATCCAACTCTCCTTCGGCCCGTACGCGGTCATCGGGATCAAACTCGGTACCGTGATCCCCGGCTTCTCTCTCCTCTATCCAGGAGGCAAGTGCATGCTCCTCCTGGAATATCTGGTCCACGTCCACCTCCTCGGGTGGTGGTGTGGCGGAGGAATGCCTCTGCTCGTACGAGCCACCTGCGAATCGTGCAAATCGTGCCTCGCTGATCTTCTGTCGATCCTTGATGTTCTTTATGCGCGACCTCGTATTTGTAATGACGAGAAGACCGGCTTCTCCAGGCCGGTGCGAGGTCAACATGTTCCTCCTTTTCGTATGTATCGGGTTGAATGTACTCCGGTTCCTCTCACAATGGGAGGAACCGGTGCTCTGGCGAGTATCCCGATACCTATGGCGACAAGTGGATTCCATCCACTCCCGGTGTTCACCGAACCCACCACTCAGCTGCAAGAAAAAAACAAGAAGAGAAAAGGTAAACAATTAGCCCATCATCTACCATAACTTATATGAAAAGAAAATAAAATCTTCATCAAGCTATTACTATACCAGGTGACACTTTGTCAACTGAATATTTAAGGTCAGCATCTGAGTATACGCCGACCCTCATCTTGTACATCTGCATCTGAAAAATTTATAAAAAAAATATTAGTTGCCTGGTAAGGCTACTCCAAGGTATTTAATTAACTCTAACTTACTTCTATCTCAGCCTCTATCCTGTCCCGCTGAGATCGGCACAGACGCTGAATAACAGCAAGTGTACCCCGCATCACCTCGTTGTCGTTCACCACCTGTCCTCCATATTGGATGCGGGGGTTCAAAAAAATATCCTGCAAGATTTTATTAGTTAACATTGTGCATATAAGACAATTATACAGCAAACATAATTTTTTAACCAAGTTACCTGCCGCACGTGGACATCGTGGTGCAAGGTCTTGTCCCATCGGTCATCTATGATCTTCCACCACTTCTTGTAACCTCGGGATTTTTTTCTTTTATTTTCGGCTTTGCCCGGTCCGTGGCATCATACAACGTGCCCATCCGGTCCCCGTCATCCGAGTCTACCAACCTCGAGACAACTACCGGTGGCTCGATGATTGCCAAGTAGTAGGCAATCCTCTCCCAAAACCTCTTGTCAGTGATCTGCTTCTCAGACCTGACAAGAATCTCCAACTGTTCTTTCTTGTCATGCAGGTTGTCCACCATATAGTTGTAATACTCTCTCCAGCGCAATGAAGCTCGTGGCAAATCGTGTCGGACCGGGCCTAACAAGATCGTGCCCTTCTGTGTGAGATCTCATGATATGTAGGAGGCGGGGATGCGAATAAATAAAAGATGTGATGGTCTGCGCCTGCCTGACAAGTGTAGATACACCCTCCTCCTTGCCTATATCCTCTAATATGAGATCTATGGAATGTCTTTGCGCACGGGGCACCCGAGAAGATGTGCTTCCTCTTCTCCATCAACTTCCTCGACCGCCTTATATGATGGTTCGTTGTCAGTGACAACCTGAACCACATTGTCCTCCCCGATCTCCTCCACCACCCCATCCATCAGAGAAAAGATGAAGTCGGCATTTTTAATCTTCCCAGAAGCATCTACCGACTTCAAGAATGTAGTCCCCTCAGAACAGTATACCAAGAAGTTTATCATACTTCTATTGGTGATACCTGTCCACCCATCGCACATAATTGTGCAACCCCTCTCCTTCCACACCAACTTAAACCCATCCATCCACTCCCTTAACTCCCTGGACCTCCTCATCCGTGCTAGCGCCGTATATGTGTCCGTCGCCCGGGGCTTGCAAACCCGGCCCGGCCTCACCCACGGCATCCACCATCGTCCGGAAGTAGGGGTGGTGGTTGCGTGTCTTGGGATGCCTACATCAAGTTAAAAAAAATTGGGATCGAGGTTAAAATTAAGTTTAAGTAAATAAAACACACATAATGTCAATTTTAATTTAAAAAGTGATACGTACATGTAAAAAGCATTTGACAATGTGGGGAACGGCTGTCTTTGCAGCCGTTCCTGTTGGCTTCACGACTTTCATTGCTGTTTTATCCCCATCCGCCCAAAGACTCTGTTTCCTAAATAAATATTCGTCACTCGGTGTAAATCGAGTGCTGGTAGAAATGGAACGGCGGTATGGCTCCTGTCTCCTGGGGTCAGTCTCTCGGTCCCGATCCGGGCGAGCCGATGCTGATCGGCCCAAAGCTGGGTCAACTCTGGACCCAGACCCTCGTGCTCCCCTCCTCCCCTCCTCCTCCTCAGTAAATGCACGCTTGCTAGCGTGCCTAGCACGTCTAAGCTCGGAGTCTGTGGACTCGTCCTCGCTCTCTGGCTCCGGCTCAGCTGGTGCCTTCCCCTTGCCTTTCTCTTTGGAGGTAGGTAAATCGCGGTCCCTCCTCCTCTGGAGTAGCTCGTCGTGCAACTCCTCCCTCTGCTCGATCCTAACAACCCGTTGAGAGGCTCTACCTGTCATATAGCCTCTCATCTCCTCACTCTTCTCCCTGGGCACCTTGTCACATTTCTTGACATTCCCGCGTATTAAGCGATATGTTGTTTCGGTAGGAACACCCCCGTTCATCTCCTTCCCACATCATTTACACCGTACCCTCTTCTGTTGGGTCTACCATCCGCCCGTGTTCCCAACCCACGTCGGAAGCACGCGTCTTCGCATCACCTTGATCGGCCATCGCTTATATCTGCAAAAATTGTAAACAATGCACTAAAAATGATTAGATAACATAAAAATTGATTTAGACGCTATTCGGGAAACAGACAACCCAAGTAACACACCATTCGGTATGTTTAAAGGGTTACGTATTTCCCGGAAACGGTCGTAAATTAATGTACGGGATATCCGGAATTTTTCCCGTGCAAAATGGACTTAAACGGATAGTTCAAAACTTGGACGGACTTGTTCGGTCGGAAATCACAACGTTTAACGACGCTCGGACTCGTCGGAAACGCGTAAGAATGGACGTACGAAGCTTTCGGCGAAGAAATCTTACCAAAAACCGGTCAAAGATCGAAGAAGAGGTTGATTCGATGCCGGTCCGAGCTTGAATCGGCGGATTCCCTTGAAGACCTAGCTTGGAATCGCCGGAATCGTCGGAATCACCACCGGAATCGCCGGAATCGGTGGAATCGGGCAGGAATCGACGCTGGATCGACGGAATCGGCCGGAATCGACGCTGGATCGACGAAATCGCGCCGGAATCGCGCCGGAATCGCCTGCGCCTACTTCTGCTGCCGCGGGATCGAGAGAATCGACCCCCGCGGGTCGATTTAGGGCCGGAATCGGTTCGATTCCCGGTCCAGAATTGAACCGGGAATCGAACCGGGCCGGTTGACCCGGTCTTCCGAAGGAATCGGTCGGATCGACCGATTCCACAAGGAATCGCCTGGAATCGGATCGATTCCGACCGATTCCAGGCGATTCATACCGATTCCGCGGAATTCCTCCCGGAATCGGTCCTTCCGCCGGGAATCGGATCGGAATCCACCGATCCGATTCCGGAATCGGTCGGAATCGGACCGATTCCGCCGATTCTGCAATCAATGGTTGAGAGGCTCTACCTGTCATGTAGCCTCTCATCTCCTCACTCTTCTCCCTCGGCACCTTGTCACATTTCTTGGCATTCCCACCTGTTCCGGCAATATGTTGTTTCAGCCGGAACACCCCCCCGTTCATCTCCTTCCCACACCATTTGCACCGTACCCTCTTCCTGACCCGGGTTACCATGGGCCCGTGTTCCCAACCCACGTCGGAAGCACGTCTTTGAGCCGCATCACCTTGATCGGCCATTGCTTATATCTGCAAAAATTGTAAACAATGCACTAAAAATAATTAGATAACATAAAAATTGATTTAGACGCTGTTCGGGAAGCAGACAACCCAAGTAACACACCATTCGATATGTTTAAAGGGTTACGTATTTGCCGGAAATGGTCGTAAATTAACGTACGGGATATCCGGAATTTTTCCCGTGCAAAATGGACTTAAACGGATAGTTCAAAACTTGGACGGACTTGTTCGGTCAGAAATCACAACGTTTAACGACGCTCGGACTCGTCGGAAACGCGTAAGAATGGACGTACGAAGTTTTCGGCGAAGAAATCTTACCAAAAACCTTAGAAAGATCAAAGAAGAGGTTGATTCGAGGCCGGTCCGAGCTTGGATCGGCGGAATCCCTTGAAGACGTTGCTTGGAATCGCCGGAATCGCCGCTGGAACCGCCAGAATCGGTGGAATCCTTGCTGGAATCGACGGAATCGGCCCGGAATCGATGCTGGCAGCTAGGATCGAGGCCGGAATCGCCGGAATCGCCGGATCGAGCTTCTGCCGCCGCGGGATCGATAGAACCGGGAATTGAACCGGGCCAGTTGACCCGGTCTTCCGACGGAATCGGTCGGATCGACCGATTCCAGGCGATTCATACCGATTCCGCGGAATTCTTCCCGGAATCGGTCCTTCCGCCTAGAATCGGATCGGAATCCACCGATCCGATTCCGGAATCGGTCGGAATCGAACCGATTCCACCAATTCTGCAATCCATGAATCAGGCCCTTTCCAAGTCCTGTCCGGTTCCCAACCAGCCCAAACCAGGCCTTCATCTGCCCTTTATGCAGGCCCATTCCGGCCCACCTGAGCCCCCTCAAACATACCCTCAATCAGGTCCCAAAACAGCCCTTTGCGCAGCCCATAACCGGCCCAGTTCTGCATACCGAACAGGCCCCTTGTCCAAGCCCATAACCGGGTCCATATAGGCCTGTCGTACAGCCCCCTTTCGGCCCAGCCAGGAGACCCCAAAACATGTTCAATTTCGGCTCCTTTGCAGCCAGAAAACAGGTTCAATCTCGGCTCCCATGCAGCCAGGCGCCAGCCCCCTTTGCGGCTCAACCTAGTGGCCCTTTCACGGGTCCAATCCGCTTCCCAAGAAGCCCAACAACAGCTCCCTTGCAGCAGAAAACAAAAGAAGAGGTCGCAGCAGCCCCCTTGTGGCTTGTACCGGCAAAGTGAGGGATGAACCTCAACGGCCCTTTCACGGGTCCGGTTCTCCCCTCAATTCACCAAGGGAGGGATGAATCTCAACGGCCCTTTCACGGGTCCGGTTCTCCCCCCAACACATCAAAGAAGGAGTGAGCCTCAACAGCCCTTTCACGGGTCCGGCTTTCCCTCCTAGAAGCTGTCCTTCCAAACTCAAGCAAAGATTGAAGCCCGGCTTTGAATGCCGATGGAATGGACCGGCCCAAACTGGCCTTCAAAAAAACAACAAATAAAAATCAGAAAGTGAAAGCTATATTAAACTAAGGAGATTCACCCCTAGCTGGGAACTCCACCTTGGACGGAGGCGCGGGCATGAATCCCATAGCCGGCGATCCGGACGGAGGCGCGGGCATGAATCCCGTAGCCGGCGATCATTCCCCCAATATGGCTAAGCTAAGGCTAGCTATTTTGGATAGGTAAATTTCACTAAGTTGGAAAATAGCCGGCATGCCGTTGTAATGCCGAAATTTTTCCAAAGTAGTGAAAAGAAACCTATATTGGGGGAAGGATCAATCACATTGTACACCGATGTACTTCACCCCATCTTTCAATGAAATGAAGTTCGATGTCAATTTGGAATGCATGAAACCGGGCACCCAATGGCAGCCCGGTGGGTCGGAGGTGATGCAAACCGCCAAACCAAAAATAAAACCATTTCAAAACTAATCTGAAAATTCAAACAGAAAATTAAATCTGAAAGTCAAAACAGAAAACCAGAATTAAATAAAAAACTGAAATTCAACTTATCCCGGTTTAATCCAACAGCCGAACCGGTTTTGAAACACATCAAATCAAAGTCAGATTTTGATCAAATCAAAACAGATAAGATTCAGATTTAAATCAAAACTGTCAACCACCAAAAAATAATCAGATTCTGAACCATACCGAACACCAAAGATCAGATTTCAATAAAATCTGTCAGCTACCAAAAAAAACCAGATTTCAATTAAATCTGCAACCAAAAAAATCAGATTTAAGCAATCTTCCAAAACAGATTCTAACCAACTTCAAAATCTGATTTTAGCAATCTGAAATTTCACTTAAAATCCACCGAACTTCACTTAAATGAACAATCAAGTGCTTAACCCCAAAGAAACCAAATAAGCACATTTCAAACATCCAAAATGGATCAAATTCAACTCAAAACCAGAAAAATCAGGAATCTGAAAAAATCAGTAAACCAACCAAACAATAAATCCCAAAACTACTTAAAACACTTTAAGCACATCAAAATCAAAACCAAAACAGGTTCAATACAACCCAAACCAAAACAAACCTAAAAGTCAAACCGAAACCAAAATAAACAACAAACAAATCAATCAAACAAATTGATTCAAAACCCAAAAATCAACAAAACCGACTTTCAAGTCGATCCAAAAGTCAACCAACCAACAAACAAAACAAACCCAACCAAATCGGTTTGCATCTCACCGGACCCAAAAGGCCGCTGCCCTTTTGAGTTCTTTACTTTATTTTGTGGATGTGCACGTCTCCAAACACAGGTTGCCGTGACGGTTAATCAAAGGCGTTCGAGCCGTTGCTCGATGTAAGCTAACGCCGGATACTCGCACTATCCGGCGGAGAGGGGTCAAAAATCAAATTTTCAAAGAACCCAAACCTCGGTTCTCATATTTTTAAACTATCACTGGACTACCTAATATTTTTAGGATATCACCTATTTTCCTAGAAAAATCCGGAGATGTCTTTCTTTCTAAAGAACAGACGCGTAAAAAAGAGGTTCACACAATATACAAGATTGTGCAAATTATAGATGGATCAAACTCATGAGTCATATTATGAAATTATGGGAAAGAGTTATTGAGCGGCAATTACGGAACTGTACAAATATTTCAGCTAATCAATTTGGATTTATGCCTGGTCGATCTACAACTGAAGCTATTTTTCTTATTAGAAGTTTGATAGAAAAATATCGAGATATGAAGAAATATTTACATATGGTGTTCATTGATTTAGAAAAGGCTTATGATAGAGTACCAAGAGAGGTTCCATGGTGGGTGTTGGAACGAAGGATGGTGCCTGTTAAGTATATACAAATGATAAAAGACATATATGATGATGCAACTACTAGCGTATGCACAATTAGTGGAGAAATGAGATTTTCTTATTTCAATTGGCTTACATCAAGGGTTTGCAATAAGTCCTTATCTTTTTGCATTAGTTATAGATGAATTAACGAAGACTATACAAGATGATATACCTTGGTGTATGATATTTGCAGACGATATCGTATTGATAGATGAAACACAAGAAGAAGTGAATAGAAAGTTAGAAATGTGGAGAAATTTTTTGAAGACTAATGGTTTCAAGATAAGTAGAACTAAAACAGAATATATGCATTGTAAATTTAATGAAAATCAAAGAGAAGTAGGTGAGGGCGTCAGTTTAGATGGGATAATATTGTCTCAAAAAACTCAGTTTAAGTATCTTGAATCAATTATTCAAAAAGATGGAAAACGTGATGAAGACGTTAATTATAGGATTAAAGTAGGTTGGATGAAGTGGAGATTGGCTTCAGGGGTTCTATGTGATTGTAAAATTCCATTAAAGTTGGAAAGAAAATTTTATCGTACAAGTATAAGACCCGCAATGTTGTATGATAGTGAATGTTGGACAATAAAAAAAAACATACTTTTAAAATAAGTGTTGCCGAAATGAGAATGTTAAGATGGATGAGTGGTCACACTATATTAGATAAAATAAGAAATGAATATATTAAATAAAATGTAGGAGTAATGAGAATTGTAGACAAATTGAAAGAATGGAGATTGAGATGGTTTAGACATATTAAATGTAGACTTAAAGAGGCTCTGGTTAGAAAGATAGAAAATATTAAAATGACAGAAACAAAAAAAGGGTGCGGTAAACCTAAGTTAACTTGGAGGAGGGTAATTCAATATGATTTAGATGGTTTAAATATCTCTGAAGAAATAATACAAAATCGACATGAGTGGAGAAAAAGGATCCATATGGCTGACCCCAAGTAATTCGGGATAAAGGCCTTAGTTGAGTTGAGTTGAGTTGAGTTGAGTTGAGTTGCACCGGTTCAGGGCCAGTTCAAGCTGCCAAAGGTCGGTTTAATGCCTAAACTGGTCGGTTTACCCTAGTTCAGCAGCCTCTGAGCCCGATTCAGCTACTTTTGGGCCGGTTTAGCCTAGCTAAGGCCAGTTCAGGCCTATTTTGACCGGTTTAAACCCTTATTTTGTATCTCCTGATGCCATTTCGCAGCTTTTAGCCACTGGTCCACCCACGCCATCCCGCATCACATATGAAGGGAAAGAAGGGAGGAATGGTGCGAAGGCCGGAAGGTGAGAAGAGGGGATAAGAGCGAGGCACCGCCGAGAGGGTTGAGATCAGGAATGTCCTCCTCGGCCGATCAAAGAGGTGAGGAAGGAGAAACCAAGGCCACGCCCCCCTCTACAGAACCAAGAACTCAAAAAAAAAAGTCATTCCACCCTATTTTTTGCATCTGGGAGTACATGGCTCTATTTATAAAGCAAATTTATTTACAAAAAAGTATCGAAGCCACTATCGTCAACATGTCCTTCTAGGGACTCAAATGTAAAAGAGCCTAAAATCTACTGAAATCGGTCCCCATCACTCACTCTTCTTTTTTCCATTTTTTCACTAATTTTTGCTACTGGTGGATATTTATTGTGGGATCCCACCATCCCATTTTTATCTCTTCCTACCAAAGAGATTGGAGGGATGGCTGGTGGGAGCCCTAACAGCTGTATGTAGCTCTTTCCTTTCCTTTTAATATTATGTATTTTTATTGTGTTCCCCATAAGGTGTAACCACCCTTTTCTCTCTCTTCCTGCACAAAAGAGAAGATGGATGGCTGGTGCCACGGTTCTAGCAGCTACTGTGGGCTCCATCAGGTGTAACTGCTCCCCACTACATCTCTCAGATAAGCATGAGAGAGGACAGAGAAGATGCAGCGGGCTAGAAGCTACTAGTGCAGGCCCCTCTTTTTTAGTTCTTATCCATGCAGATAAGCATTTAAAAATAAAAAAAGTTTGCCCAACATTGCACCAAGACAGGAATGACAAAAACTTTATCACTTATTGCACCCAAGTAATAACATGGAGTTGTTTCTTCTAGCTTGCTTGAAGTTGGATGATTGACTCGAGCCAGTAATGCAGTAATGGATATTGAAAAAGACCACAGAAGCCTATAGTTAATTAATCACTAATATGTAAACAGATTCATAAAGTACCTGCACCAATGAACTGCAGCGCTGATGCATTGTGTGCACAATGTTCAGAAAATGAGAGAGTGCCTCATGCATATCATCAATAAGCTTCGGTTGTAACCTTATTGCACTGGTGACCTACACGAGTAGGTCCATCAGCAATTAAGATAAGCCAAAAGTTAAAACATTTGTATAAAATATGCATCCTTGAGCATGCCAAGGAAAGTCATCTCTATTAGCTACGCATGCATGAAATGAAGGACAGGTTTTCAAGAAAAGGATTGGAGTTATACAAATACCAATTTCATATATGCATATAAAATTAAAGACGGCACTGGCATTCAAAAAATCCAAGTCAATAACCATTTTTCAATCCAACTGGTAAACACATCTAATTTCATATTCAATCCACTTTGGTGGAAAGAAAAAGAGCTTCAAAATAAAAATTCAAAAAGTTATGCACTGAAGGATCGCAATCTCCAAGTCTTCAGCAATGTATCACAGGGATCTAGTAGATAGCGTAGTTGTCAAGGCAAAAATGCGCCTGAAGGGTCCTTTATCACCTAGGTGATGAAGTGTCTGCCTTCGTAATTTGAACCATTCATGCAAAATCAACAATAAAATACATAGATATAAATGTCTAAAAGAAAAAATTGCAAAAAAAAAACCTTTAACACATCAGTTTATGACCCATAGATGGATAATGGCATGACCAAAAGTCTCAATTCTGTACTGCAAATTTAAAAAACAGTGATGTCCATGTTCATCCCTCTCCCTTCGTGTGAACTATATCCAATGCTTCTGCCTTCTTGCCACAAGAGCATCAGATAGTTGTTCGTACTACCCACATTAAGATCCGCCTTTTATTCATTAGAGCATCCAAAAAAAAGTTACAAATTTTTGGGAATGACTAATTCTCATGTTTGGTAATGCCTGAACATGAAACATAGAAGGAAGTTCTCCTATACAAAAAACAAAATAAACTTAAATTAGATAACACTACTTTGGAGCCTGTTGAAACAAAAAAAAAAACAGAGAAAAAAAAAACAGCCGCCCGCGCGCGCGCACCCACCCCCGGTCAAACCGGGGGGATTTTGAAAAAAATATATATATATATATATATACCACGCTGGCCAGCGGCCAGCGTGCGCGCGGGTGCAACCGCGCACCACCCCCGGTCAAACCGGGGGATTATTTCAAAAAAACAAAAACAAACAATGGGGAGACCAGAACCGGCCTCCCCACGATGGCAGCAAGTGGGGGGTGCGCCCACGTCCAGGTGGTGCTCCCATTACCTAGATATGGTCACCCCCAGGTGACCTTACCCCTACTTTGACTCCCGGTCAAACAGAAGCATAAAAGAGGGAGAAATGGGAGTAATCTCACCACGGATCCGGTCACCTCCCCACTATTCCGAAAATGGAGATAATGGAGGTGATTTTTGTGACCATTTTACCCCTTCAAGATCTCCTATAAATACCCCCCAATGGCCATACGTACAAGGGTGGTTTGGCATTTGGTCAGAAAGAGAGAGTTGGGAAGAGAGAGAAGCTCTACATTCTCACTTCTTAGAAGGTAAGAAATACCTTGGTTTTGTGCTACCTTTCCATAAAAAGGGGCTGGTTTTGCGCTACCTTTCCATAAAAAGGGGCGCAAAATAGTAAACTATTTTGGATAGAAAATAGTCAACCCAACTCCGGTCTAGGTGAAATGCTGCCGAAATTAAGTGGTTTTGCGCTGCCTTTCCATAAAAAGGGGCCCAAAATAGTTCGCTATTTTGGACAGAAAATAGCCAACCCAACTCCGGTCTAGCCGAAATGCTGCCGAAATTAAGTGATTTTGCGCTACCTTTCCATTAAAAGGGGCCCAAAATAGTTCGCTATTTTGGATAAAAACAGAAAACCCAAATCGGTCAAACCGAAATACCGGTCAAACCGAATGGGAATTCAAATCGAAAACTCAAGTCGGTCAAACCGAAATGGCGGTCAAACCGAACGGGAATTCAAATCGAAAATCCAAATCGGTCAAACCGAAATGCCGGTCAAACCGAACGGGAATTCAAATCGAAAATCCAAATCGGTCAAACCGAAATGCCGGTCAAACCGAACGGGAATTCAAATCGAAAACTCAAGTCGGTCAAACCGAAATGCCGGTCAAACCGAACAGGAATTCAAATCGAAAACCCAAATCGGTCAAACCGAAATGCCGGTCAAACCGAATGGGAATTCAAATCGAAAACCCAAGTCGGTCAAACCGAAATGCCGGTCAAACCGAACGGGAATTCTAAGTGAAAACCCAAATCGGTCAAACCGAAATGCCGGTCAAACCGAACGGGAATTCTAAGTGAAAACCCAAATCGGTCAAACCGAAATGCCGGTCAAACCGAACGGGAAATCAAGGTGAAAACCCAAGTCGGTAAAGCCGAAATGCCGGTCAAACCGAAAGAGAATTCAAATCGAAAACCCAAGTCGGTCAAACCGAAATGCCGGTCAAACCGAACGGGAATTCAAATCGATAACCCAAATCGGTCAAACCGAAATGCCGGTCAAACCGAACGGGAATTCAAATCGAAAACCCAAGTCGGTCAAACTGAAATGCCGGTCAAACCGAACGGAAATTCAAATCGAAAACGCAAGTCGGTCAAACCGAAATGCCGGTCAAACCGAACGGGAATTCAAATCGAAAACCCAAATCGGTCAAACCGAAATGCCGGTCAAACCGAACGGGAAATCAAGGTGAAAGCCCAAGTCGGTAAAGCCGAAGTGCCGGTCAAACCGAACGGGAATTCAAAGTGAAATCCCAAATCGGTAAAACCGAAATGTCGGCAAACCCGAACAAGCTCCAGAAATGCCGCATATCAAATGCAATCAAGCCATTCCTGGACACATGAAGACAATCTGGTTCGGTAAAGCCAAAATACCGAAAAGGCCGAAACCCAGATCGGTAAAGCTGAAATGTCAGCAAAGACCGAACAAGCTCCAGAAATGCCGCATATCAAATGCAATCAAGCCATTCTAGGACACATGAAGACAATCTGGTTCGGTAAGGCCGAAATGTCGGAAAAACCGAAACCCAGATCGGTAAAGCCGAAATGCCAGCAAAACCGAACAAGCTCCAGAAATGCCGCATATCAAATGCAATCAAGCCATTCTTGGACACATGAAGACAATCTGGTTCGGTAATGCCAAAATACCGAAAAAGCCAAAACCCAGATCGGTAAAGCCGAAATGTCAGCAAAACCGAAGAAGCTCCAGAAATGCTGCATATTAAATGCAATCAAGTCATTTTTTGGATATATGGAGAAATTTTGGTTCAGTAAAATTGAAATACCGGCAAAGCCGAAACCCAAATCGGTAAAGCTGAAGTGCTGGCCAAATCGAACAAACTTTGACATGTGTTGAGGAACAAAGGCTCGAATGCCCCCTCATTTATTGTACTTCCATGTACTCAAATCGACATGAAATAAATTCAAGTTCGATTGACCCGATGTGTCATTCAAAGATGACATCTAATCCCCATGGACTTTGAGAGGTGAATAAAAATTAAATAAGTCATTGAAATAATAATTTCTAAACTTGATCAAATAATCAAATTTGATTAAATAAAAATCAAATAATGACTTATTTATTAACAAAAAATGCCATCATAATCAAATCAAATTCATGCCATAAAATCATACATAAAAAATAACCACAAATGGTTACAAAACATGTTAAGTTTGAATCCGACTTAACCATAGAAAATTAAATCAACCCAAATGGATAATGCTACTTAAATAATTAAGTGTGCATAACAAAATTCAAATCAAATAAATGATCAAAACATTAATAAAATGTTAACATAATCCAACCAAAATTATGTCATTAAATAATGCATAAAAAATATCAACAAATGACTACAAAAACAAGTTATGTTGGATTAAAATCAACCATGAAAAATTAGAGTGATCAATATTATTAAGAACAAATCTTAATAATAATAAGAAATTCACTTAAATCAAGCAAAAAATGCTAACAAACACAAAAAAATGGAAATTAATTCCTACAAATAAAAAAAGAGACCAACTCAAAATTGTCTAAGTCAACAAATGACCAAAGACATAAACAAAACAAATCAAATCAAATCTTAAATCAAAAAGAAAACCAATGAACCCAAACTTGAAAGTTTGAATTATGTTCAACCAAATTCCATCTCATAAGGTCATGGGGATATGTCTTCCAGTTTTGTGTTTATGTGGATGAATGACTTTCGTTCAATATGTTGCTGTGACGGTCAATCAAGGGTGTTCGAGTGTTCGCTCGATGTAATTAACACCGGAATATCGCAAGTCCGGTGGAGAGAGGTCAAAATTTATTTTTCAAAGAACTCAGATAACCTCATAAATTAAATTGTGGTTCAGATCATCTAAGTAGTGGGTGATACCCATATCGACGCTTAGCAAATCTGTGGAACCATCGGTGTTCCTATAAAATAATACTATATCAAATTAGCTAATACTCCTATGAATACCACATATTTTCATAGTAGTCAATGCTAGTCCAAAAGAAGGAAAAGGATTTCAAAAAAGAATTCTAATCTCCCAACAAAAATCTTCTTTTCCTCTTCAAAAAGAGGGGAAGAGGGAAAATTTGAGGTTCCAACAGAGCCAAAACAGTTACATACTGACACCAGCAAAAAAGAAATTGTTGCATAAAAGGAAAATAAACAAGGAATGCTGGATTGATCAGACACAGATTCTGTTGGTATTTTCCCCGCACTGATTCAACCCTAATCCCTATTTCCATTTAGATAGTGAAACCAGCTGACATTTTCTATTTCATACATTCCATAATGTCTGTCATTGTAGGACTGGGTCAGCTGAAGATTCTATACACTAAATTTCTTGACTTCATGGTTTGGCTCAAGTGACTCATATCCTAGCTTGTCCATTTTCAACTTTTTGTTCAACAGCATCCATGATTCAATCTACATTGACTTGTTGAAAAAAAATTCATGGTAAAAGTAAATTCATCCAAAATTGCAAAATGAAAGAAAGTTCAGAACAATTTTTCCGAAGACTTAAAGGAAGTCCAAGTTCATAGACCACCTTATTGTTTGGGCAATCAGCCAATCATTGAGATACTGACCCAGTTTTGAGTCAAAATATAAGATATGGTGCAATAGTTAACATTATTTTACGATAGCCATACATGATTGCCTGATCTCCACTCCATCACTTTGGTTGGTTTGACCTTATGAGCTCATTTCTGGCCCATTGTACATGACAAACAAGGTGAAGAATGAGACAGTAGTTAGGTTGTGGGAGACAGGAGGTGAGCTTATAAGAAATAAAAAAAGTCATTAATGATCAGTGATTGTGAACAAAGAATTTACTTAATTGCGCATCTATAAATGATGATATTATCATTGTGAGTTGTGACAGATGTCAAAATATCATTGCAATAGATATAACAAAAAATCTACTTAATCATTCATAACATGATCTCCCAAGAAAGATGTCCAGCGCAAACTGCACATCGTAGACTAAAAATCAAGTTAGCATGGCATGTGGGCTGTGAAGTCCAATTGGATGGATCCTTCTCAGATATGGATAACAGGAAGAAATGGGATTGATGAAGAGAAAAAAGATAAAATGCCAAAAATCAGAGATGAAAGCTGAAAATGCCAAAATATCAAAATGCATTATATGCAAAATGCATACAACAGAAAGATAAAAATCACCAAATTGGAAATGTCAACGGCTACACTTCAATGTTGAAGAAAAAAACTTAGCCAGGAGATAGAATTAAGTTATCTAAATGATCAAACTGGTCATCTGGGTGAATGATTTAAATGACTGATCAGACAGACAAGATGGTAAAAGAATTCCAAGTTTCTCTTGCCCACGAAGATGCACATAAAAATACACATTTTATGCTATTTTGTTTGCACATGGCAACGGCCAAGACAAGACATGATTCAGTGAGTAGCTAAGGTAGATCTAATCATCTAACAAAAAGTATACACAAGTCTATGAAAGCAAAAGGAATACATGTTGTTTACTGCCACCTACTTAAATTAAGTAAAAGTACATGGTAACTTCTCAGTTTGAGAAGTTATATTTCTTATGATGATTGTTGCACTTTATGAAAATAAGTTTATTTCCTGGGGGTTCATAAGATCCCATGGTTCCAAAATATGAATCTAAGCTTTTCTTCCCCGACTCAAGTCCACCTCAACGATATCCGAATCCAATTATCCATCATAACTGTTGGCAAGGTATACACAAAGAAACTTAGATACCCCACCCCCTCTAAGCTTTAAGCAGCCTTTAGGATCCATTCTGGTTGAGCTAGCTTAAAGGAGGGTTGGCTCCAGGACTTCAATGGGTGCCCCGAGTTCCAAATTTTTTAGAGGACTTGAGGTGAACTAGGATCATTTTGATCCAAAGTAATCCACAAACCACAAAGTTGTTCGCACAGTTGTCATCGTGATACTAGTCAAATTACTGCAAAGTGAGTTTGACTTTGACCTCCAAGATATAAAACAGGTCCATGTGGAGGTGAAAAGATGTTATAAGGGCGCTACATTCAACTGTGTACCAAGGCATAACTACCAACAAGAAAATAACCGATATGAACTTACTAGAAACTGTGTCAGCTCATTGTTGTCATGACCATAGATAGCACAGATATCAAGCAACTTTGGCAAGTCCAAGATTTTCTTTTTCTGCAGGAGGGCTACAGAGGATACAAATTAGGATGTCTCTAAATCATTTACAAGTGGAAAGAGGTATCCACTGACTATGTAAACCAAAAGCGATAGTAAGAAGAACTCAAAGCACCTGAGTGCTCTTTTGCATTGAGGCAACCACCAGAATGGGCACTGTGCTCCCTGTTGGACAACCTGCCACACGAAATAACTATAGCACGCACACTAAGAACGATCCAAAGAACACCTATGGCCTACCGGGATCCAGTATATACCACATCGGATAGATTAATAACAGTAACGACTTACATTCGATAGAAGACCATGAACACCCGCCGGCTTAGATCCGCCTCCCCCACTATGACACCTGCTATATTCCCTCGCGGTCCACGGTGAGGAAAGTCGTACCATCTGTTTCTGAACTGCAAGTAACTATCGAGGGACTCGTGCAAGCCGTCATTGCAAGCCACTGTAAAGTGAAATTCACACAGTCAAGGAACAAGCATTCAAATCCAAAAACAAACAATAATCTCATCAAAGAGAAAAAAATGGAATACGGCATTCTATCACTAAAATCCTCTTGCAAGATACCAATTCAAGACTCGGAAGAAATTCGGGTGGCAAGCCACGCCAGACGTGTAAACGACACAGATAGCCAGCAATACTAGCTTCACGCACCTTCCTTCCAGAACTCTCTCGAGTTCATCTTGAGGAGCCGCGACAGCTCGCTGTTGAGGACGTCCACCACCGTCTGGGACTCCATCGCGTCCAGTCCACCCCCCTCCACGCCGAAACCCGACGCCACTGCCTCGTCCTGGGGCAGATAGCTCATGAAGCCGCCGCGACCTGCCCCTACCTCATGAGGCGCCTGCAAGGAATAAGAGGCGGACGGGGAGGGCGACGGTCCGCCCCTAAGGGACGCCGTCAGGGACCGCGGCTGAGGGTTCTGAGGCGTCCGATTGCGATCCCGCGACGAGGAAGAAGAGGATGATGAGAAGGAAGGGGAGTCGGCGACGTCATCGGTCCTGGGGACGAACCTCCATTGTTGGCGGGGGCCGTGGCCCCTCTGCGCGGACGATCTTTGAGGCTGACGGGAAGCCATGGATTTCGCAACTCTTCCTCTTGGCGCAAGGTTGCAGAATTGTCGGAAGCGGCGACGAGAAGCTCTGTGGCAGCGCGGTGGCCGCCGCCGGTGACCGGGGGAGGAGATCGCGACGATGGCGTCCCGGTCCTCTAAATAATATTTTTTATAAAAACATTTTAAAAAGGTGTTTAGCAATTAAATTAAATTATATATTTTTAAATAAATGTTATTTACCGTTTTATGTTATTGCTATGGTTTTCCGACTTTTCTAATACGCTCCACGTATAAATTATTGTCTCTGTAATAAACATAAAAATATATAAATTTATCCCTAGATTTTTAATATATCATTTCATCGTAAAACTATGCAGACTTATCTTCTTCATCTAAATAAAAACCAAATCGAGCATGACTGAATTGCTTTTAATTTAAAGTGGAAATATTAAACAAAATATTTTTCTTCAATTTGATGAGAAAAGAACAAACAATAATAGATGTGTTACGGTTTGGTTAATGAAATTTAGAAAGAGTCTTTCCTCATGTTTAAATTGGTTAGATCTTGTTTAAACCGTTTTATATATAATAAATATGGCTACATCACGTTATTGAGAACTAATATTCGTTTCGCTTAAAAATATGCATGTATTACTAAAATAACCAAATTTGTATGATTTGAATCTGCTATTCCTTCTTGGGCCTGACAATGAACACTCGTGAACTTTGTCCGATCTAGAAGTTAAATACAGTGAAGCACTTAGGAGTTCAGTGTGGTCAAGTTTTTACAAAATTTTGGTAAATATAAGACCAAAAATTATGTCAGTGACAACTTATATCATATACTTAAATTTCATATACATCCATTAAAAGGAAATATATATATATATATATATTATATCAGCCTAGCACCACCGCCTGGACCAGAACAAAAAAGTATATTACCGACTATTTTACCTTGTTGCCTTTTAATTGGAATGAATTAGTGTTAACATTAATATTTTAGAAGTTAGAATATTAGTTTTGATACTACTAGAGTCAAAATTTTGTCCAATACTATATTTATAAAAATATTCGAAATTGTGAACGTTCAGATTTCTATCTCATGTGCTCAACATAATTATTTAGACTTTATGTTCCTGTTTGTTTGAGCATAACTGAGCTGCAAATGACACCCCAAATATGATTTGCAACACTTTTTACATGCATTTTTATGCCAAGTAAACATCCTAATAAGTAAAAAAAAAAAAAACAGCGCCCGGTGATCTCCTTTCTTGGGATAGAATGCCAAGAGATAAAAAAAAAATCTCCAAAAATTTACCTGTTGTAACACCTCGGTTATGTCAAGAGATTAAAAGAATGGACTATCAATAATTTTGGATAATTGTTTTTCAGATGCGAGGATAAGAGGATTCAATTGTTTCAGCAGAACACAGAACAGCTCCAGTTATTTTCCTGCTTCTTTGAGGATAATCCTCCTGCCATCACAGTGATGTGTCTGCTAGAGCATTCTTCCCCAATGAGCTATCAGGGCACAAACCATGATTAAATACCACATATATATATATATATTCCGTATGATCATATATAAACTGTTGGAAGAAAATAAAACCCCATTCACAACACATCATGAATCCGTCTCCATGTCGGCTGCCATTTGTGCGGATTCGTTTGCTGAAAGACGACCCATGTCCACCACCCCATGGGAAGCCAGTGGAGCGTACATCCACAGTTCATCAGAGCTCAAGAGCTGCAGAGATTAAAGAAAAAGGGGCGAAAAATAAGAGGTTAGTGAGCATTATGCAGGTGGTGAATGGTCCTTCGAGAAAAGAAGCTATAGCCTGTCCTCCTGATGATGTGTGTTGAGTCATAATCTATTGGTAGATGCTATGATGGAAGATGGTTACGCATTATGGAGCATACTCCATACATATATGAACAAATAAACTCATTGGGATATGCAACCAAAACCTTTTAGTTTACGAGTGAAGTATGCACGGGTGTACACACATACAACCCAGATTGAAGCATAGCTCTTATACCATGTTAAACTTATTGTGTCACTGTCATCCAACTAAAAATTCAGGGTTATGAGTGGAGACTATGCACCACTTGCAGGCTCACAGACTCTTTTTTAATACCTAATGCCCTGTTTGGTTAGAGTTTCATTTTTGGTACTATATCAATATTGATATTAATATTTTTAAATGTTGAAGTATCAATATCAAAATTAATACAAGTTGACACTTGTATTGCATAATATGTTTTGTTTACACTATAAATTTTAAAATTGATACAATTAACCAAACACATTTTAATGGTTCTTATCAATATCAATTTTAAAATTGATAGTGATAAAGGTAGTTAATAGTGTTACCAAACAGGGCGTAAGATCATGTTTGGTAACAATATTAGACATCTCTATCACTATCAAATTTAAAAATGATATTGATATAGATCATCAAGAGATGTTTGCCTGATAGTATCAGTTTTGAAACTTGTATTACAAATTAATATCAAAATTGATATAAGTGGAAACTTTCTACAGATCTCAAACAAGTTCCAGCATTCGTCTGGCAACTTTCCTTCTGTTCTTTTGAACATTACGGGTGTTGTTGATATGAACAGCTATTATTTCTGGTTTCAAGTCACCATGATCTCATACGATGGCTTTTTATTCTTTTTGCCCGTATCCTAATTCGATTCTTACAATTTTAATGATCGTCAGATTAATGCATGAGCTTGCTTGATTGCAGTTTTCACCTTTATCTGCAGCTGCAAGAACTTGACATACTGAGCAGCTTCTTCCAGCATTGTGCTTATGTCCACCTGTAAATTAATTAATCAACGGAAGATGCAGGAGAATCAACTTTTCTTTGAACAGATCCAAAGAAAAACCAACGATATAATTAATCTACGAAGAACCCAACAGTTATTAATTACCTTTGTTCCATTGGGCACCAGTCTCTGTAGTGTTCTAAGCCTCTCATTGATCCTCTCTCTTCTTCTCTGCAAAATTAAAACTAAATACTGAAATTACCATGCCGTATCCTTAGAAGTGTATACAGTTCAGTATGTTCAGTTCTGAGTTTTTTTTATTTTTTAAATCTAACTGAATTAAATTAGATGTTTAAACTGAGCAGGTTCAATTCACTTTAGTTCGATTTAAGATAAAAAATTTCAATTAAATATTTAAAATAAATATTATAAAATTGCATAAACATTATTTTGATTAATATTATAGTAATTATTTATTATATTTTAACTTAAACAGTTCAATCAATTTCATCCGATATGATTCGATTCAGAAGATCTTCGAGTTGGTTGAACCAAACCAGTTCAATTCACACCCCCAAGTATCCCTTGAAAAATAGCACATTTGTGATGAACACGTGCATCAAAGATCTAGCTTTTCTTTGATTCTGATGATCATTTAATGTCAAACAGATGATCTGGTTTCTATGCCAAGTAATGCAGCTAAAGAAATATATGTGCGGGAGTATGAAAAACAAAGAGCAGAGAATTTAGTTACCCTTGCATAAAGGCTTTGTGGATCAGTCGCAGCACCACAAGTAGCTCTGACCTTGGAATTCTGATCGGAAGCGGCGGAGCCCCTCAAGCCATTAATCTCATTGGCGGAGCTGATATCTTCATCCGAGCTGCAGCTACCGGAATCCTGCCGGCCATTTGGACCTCCATCTTTATCCTCTGCATCTTTCTGGGTGTTGATCCTCACTTTCTCGCCCGTTCTCTGTTTCTGAAATCAATCAAGCAGAACTGTAAGATCACAAGAAATTTATAACCAACGAAAATTAAAAACAGGAACCTGAATAGAATGTCACAGCTCTAATCAATTTGGATGAGAATATGAGCTGAATAACATCAAACTTACCGATCGAAACTTCTTTCTGGGAGTGGCAATGGTGTTGCTGGGGTTTTCGCCGTGGAGTACGTTGCGGGACCTCCTTAATTTGGGCGACGATCCCAAACCGGCGATGGAGGGTGATGTCGCCGCCCGTTCCTCGCTGCCACTTTTTTCATCGGTGGCAGCAATGGGAGGTGACGCAGCGTCGGCCTCCTCCTCTGCCTCCTCCATGGCACCGTAGCCCGTCCAAAAAGAGGCCGCAGCATCGTCGTCAATGCCGGCAATACTTCGGCTCTCCAGCGCGGCCGGAGGAAGAAGGTCAATGCTGAAAGCACAGTGGTCGGAAGCATAGGATGTTTCCAAGCCCGCATCAGACCATGGCAAAGGTGGAAGCGTGCCAAAGTTCTGACAGTGGCCAAGCTCCCAGCCGGTGGAGAATTGAGTGCAGAGAGGTGGCGGTGACGTTGCCGGAGACTCCTCCCACGGCGCTGCAGCTGCCCTGGAAGAGCTGGTGCAGAATAGTGCTTCTGCAAGCTCCATTCTTGTGAATAATTTTCTCTCTTTCACTCTGTCCTCTCTGCCTCTGTCAACGGTGCTCCTGGGCTCCAGTGCTCGAGGATGAAAGCAGTCTGAGCTGCAACGTATTTATAGTATGCCCAAGAGAAGATGTACACATATAATTATGTATATATAGACACACACACAGAGAGAGAGAGAGAGAGAGATTGATTGACCTTGAGAATTCCTACCAACAAGATATACATATATGAGCATAAAAAAGGGGATTCAGATTCACACAACTAACCTTCACCGATCGAGAGGAGGCGCCTGGTCGGTAGGATGGCGACAGATTAGAATGGTGTTACCGCTTGTTTCCTCGTGCGCCACGTTCGATATAGACGAAGCCAAAGGAGGTAGCGAGATCATTGAACAATGGTGTACCTGACAATGAATCGATCTTCATTGCGCTGCAGAAAGATGAACGTTGAAGAAGACATTATATATATCTTCACTTAGAACCATTTGACTCTGTGTGTATGTGTGTTTATATATTTGCAGCGACCGGTTGCTGCATCGGACAGCTATTTTCTATCAATGTCAGAAAGAGGGGAACGCCATTAAACTAAGGGACACTCAAAAAAGGGCATTAAACTAAAAGAATGAGGGGAGTTAGGGCTAGAACGTGAGGAAGCGTTGCAACTAATTTTCTTTATCCATCCAGCCACCAGCTTCTATGTAGATCTCAGTTTATATATGCTTGTGGCAGGGAGCTGGTGCGGGAATTTGAAGAGAAATTATCAACAGAGATCGATGGAGAGAGAGGGGAAGACGAAGAGAACCTGTGGGATGCCGACACCAGGAAGTCGGACGCCACCGGCCGGTAGCGCCTGATCGGAGACCTTTGTTTTCTTCGGTGAGACGCCCAAGTTGCGACTGCAAATTGCGCTCCTAGAGGCCAGCTGTTCATCGCCGAAGTCAGCCGATGAATTTATCTGCCGATTCCGGTTCTGGTCTCCCGAAGCCTGCGGCGGCCGGAGCTCCCCTCTGTTCCTGTCGGCTGAGGGATCGATCCGAACGCGCATAGGGATTATATTTATCCAATCCTGCATCTGTTCTTTAGATCGGAGCGCCTTGATGGTTCTGCGATGTGAGAAACCTACTTCTCTTCCAGGATGTCGCCTCCTCCTCCGCGCAGAGATCGAAGAAGCCATTAAGCTCGAGCAGTATACGGGATGTCGGCCGGGTTACATTTTGCCGAAGGAATGAGGTGATGTTGAGACGCAGATGTCACTAATTATTTATAGGTGACATGACTTGATGTAAGTTCAATTCTTTATTTTATTGTCTATTTCATCGGATATATTAAAAATAATATTATATTAATTTTGATATTAATAATTTATTACATGTTAATATTTACACGTTATAAATTATTAATATCAAAAATGATATCGATGAAAATTTAGATGCATATCATACTTTTTCACACACAGAGTTTCAATATCGATGTTTTTCTTTTTTCTGACTAACGATGACCCAGCAGCCAAGCGCCTGCAGCGTAGCAGGCCAGCGGGGGTTCGAACCCCGCTCGGACCCCACTGGTCACCCCCCCCCCCAGCGGGGGTGCCTGGCTTGTCGCCGCCGAGAGGCGTACCCACGCCCTCCGCCTGGGGCGGAGGGGAGACGCCAACCGTGCTACGCACAGTCGGCGAGTTTCAATATCGATGTTGATAATTCAGATCTTGTTTGACGACCGGATTAAACATTTTTGTCATGATCAATATTAAAATTGATACCGATAATAATCACTAAGAGGTGTTTAATCAAAGAGGATGTTTAATTGTATTATAAATTAAGTTTTTATTATAATTTTATTTTTTGTAACAAAATTTGTTAAAAGATGTGTTTGACAACTATTAAAAATTTATATTTTTAAAAATATTTTCTTTCGGGACAAAAAGAGAACGTCACCTCTTTTTATTTTGTAGTTTCTCACCATCTATGATCATGCATGATGTTCGTCATTTGTTGTTATCGCATCTCTCCAAACATGACAATTTAATGTCATTAAGTAGTTCATATTTTATTTTAATATAATTTTTATTATAAAAATATATAAAAAATTATTATGCAACCAAACAAGCAAACACTCCATAATAATGTCAATTTTAAAATTTATAGTACAAAAAAACGTGTTGATTATGCAATGTCTCGTTCGACAAAAGATGAAATATCAATATCAGAACTAATACAAGTGAACACTTGTATTATATATCATGTTTTGTTTGCATCAAGAGTTTTAATGATGATATTAAAAGTCGAACACCTATTACCGATTTCTATACTACCAACTTCAAAAATAATAATGATAGAGATATTCAATACAATTATCAAACATAGTGTCAGCTTGCATCGATTTCGATACTGATATTTTAACATTTAAAAATATCGATTTTGATACTCTAACCAAGCATGTCATAAACACCTATGGATGATTTTGTCATTATCGATTTTGGTACAGTTACCAAGGCCCTATGATGTTGCCATTTCCAAATTACATCAATATCATAAGTGATATAAGTGTAAACTTAATGCTACACAACATCCTTTTTTTAGTGCTGCAAATTTCATTGATACTGTTAGTCAAACACTTCTACTTAATTCGTCGTAATCGATTTCAAAATTGATAGAGGTGTTCAATATGGTAACCAAATAGGGTCTTAACCGCACTGAACATCTTGAGTTTTGAAATTGAAACGGTGATAAATATTTGACGTGCTCTTTGACTTGAAGTTAATGGGGTGTTTGGTTGCATGATAATTTTTTGTACACTTTCATGATAAAAAATTGTATTAAAATAAAAAGTGAACCAACTCATGACATAAAATTATCATGTTTGGAGGGATGTGATTACAAAAAAGAGTAACCACCGCACATGATCAAATAAAGTGGGGGACCACAAGAAAAAAGAAAGAGGTGAGACCCTCTTTTTTTGTTTAAGAAGAAAATCACTTTCAAAACATAAAATTGTCATGGTTGTCAAACACCTCTTTTAACAAGTTTTCTTACAATTTTTAAAAATTAAAATAAAAACCTCAATTATCATGCAACCAAACACCTCATAAGTAATTTTTTAAGAGGTTACGACTATGTTAAGACGTGCCCTTTGACTTTGGGAAGCAAATTAAATTCCCTGTTGAACTCAGAATGGCGTACAAACCAAAGTAGAATAAGCAAGACCCTGAGATTAATGTATAAGATTTGACTGAACAGATTGGTGTGTTTTTTTTTATCTATACCATTCTACCACACAGCGGTAGCAGCAAGCTTTGGTACATCATGATCAGATAGTCCGATCAGGGGGGTTGAGCGTACGTTTAAAATAATATAATTTGAACTTTGGAAATAATAAAAAATGAAGGAATAATAAAAAAGAGGCATCTGTCTGCATTGAGGCCGACCGTTCCAGCCGACCTAAACGTCGAAGGGGAAATTAATCGACACAAGTTTTCTATGAACATCTTCAAGTTTTGCAACCCAAAAATTACGACCCGTCCGATTCTAGCATATATAAAAGTTGGAGATAAGGATGAACGGAGCTCACTCTCGGCCCCCTCACATAGGGGGCTGACGGTTCCAATGTTCCATCACTTAAAAGAACATCGCATCGCGTGGATCTCCTCGGGTGGACATCCGAGGGGATCTCCTTGAGGTGGTGGACCCCGCAACCTCCGTGTGAGTGGATCACGTCGGCCGTCGGGCACCCGTCTGAGAGGATCCGTGCTCAAAGCATTGCAGGACAATATCCAACATTATTGGTCGATCCGAGTACTTGTGGCTAGTGCACATTCTAATCTGATTTGGATTGGATCAAGAAAAAACAATGTCACGGAGGTGGCAACAATGTCTACGCGCGGACGGACCAATCAGCGGAAGTGATTACGAATGTCAACCCTTCCGAAAAGCAGTGTGCCAGATTGACATAGGTTCTTAATCGTTGTATGGTTCCTTCTGGCTGTGCCTGTTCTGTGAGGAGAAGAACAGGAGCAAAAAGAGTAAGTTCAAGATCTTAATGGGGGTGTTTGGTTGCATGATAATAAAAATTTTTGTTTTAATTTTTAAAAATTATAAGAAAACTCGTTAAAAGAGGTGTTTGGTAAACATGATAATTTTATGTTTTAAAAGTGATTTTCTTCTTAAACAAAAAAAGAGGATCTCATCTCTTTCTCTTTTTTTGTGGTCCCTCACTTTGTTTGGTCATGTGTGATAGTTACTCTTTTTTTTTTGTAATCACATCCCTCCAAACATGATAATTTTATGTCATGAGTTGGTTCACTTTTTATTTTAATATAATTTTTTATCATAAAAATGTACAAAAAATTATCATGCAACCAAACACCCCCATGACAGTGGGACCCCAAGGCGGCAGGATGGCTTCGGCACCGGGGACGCGGCAGTGTGCTGGTGCGCGGGTGGAGGTGGCAACGCTGTGAGCGGCGCAGGGGCGGACGGGGCAACCACCAACAGAGAGAGAGAGAGAGGGGAAAAGCACCTAATATTGATTTCAATTTTACCAAATCACTTAATATCAATTTTAATATTAATAAAATATTACCAAACATCCAAAATGATTTGGTACTATACTCTCATCACTCAGCATATCAGTATCAAAACTGATGCATTATCAATTTTAATGCTCTTAACCAACCAGGGCTGTTTCATCGTGCTTGCGAGATACTATGCTATAACGAAAAGGATGGGACCGTGCAGAACTATAAATGTTGGGGGTACCAGAGGAAAAAAAGAAAGAAAATTCTCATCCCCTTTTCAACAAAGAAAATTTATCAACGTATTTTTGTGATGATTGCGAAGCGCCCCATTTAACAAGTTTTGTTACCAAAGCATGTTTCTACAATAAAAACACAATTTATCATGCAAGCAAGCATCCCATTAGATCGACAAATCAAGCAATTTACACAACTGCCTTTGGCCGAATACTTGGTAGCAAAGGGGGAAAACCTCTCTGCATAGAAAGTTAATGACTTTGGCCGAATACTTCGTAGAAAAGGGGCAAAAAACCCCTCTCTACATGGCAATTTTGGAATGTTAAGAAGCTTGAAGAAAATTGCAGCATAAACAAAAAGAAATTAACATAAATTAAAGATCAGGCAGCTCTCTACAGGTATGTAGTGACAAATTAAACACTCGTTGAAGTTTAATACAAACTAAAAAGAATGACAGGCCACAGCAACCGGCAGCATCCGCAGGCACTAGAGAAACATCCACCTGTGCCACTACAAAAATACTCATTGAAGCTCGTCTTCGGGGATTTCCCCAGCAAGGCTGCGCTGGGCTAACCTATAATACAAAATGCCCATTGTTGCCATGCAGGCCCTGGGGAAAAAGCACAAGAAGTCGGTGAGTTAGAAAATGAGAACTTTCGAGTCCTGGGAAAGAGATGTCTAGGTACAACAAGGGTGGAAGGAGAGCAATGTGCTTGATGCCGATGCACAGGCGCAACAATCAAATGAATGCTGCTAAGTGAAGCCTACGTGATGACCTATGATGGCACAGCAGACCTCTGACATAACCATGCCTAATTTTTACAAGGTGGGGCACATCTCAATCCTCTTCGTCAACAGCAGGAGACCAAGATGCTAAGGGCCAATATAGGCTTTTGGCCCTGTTTGGATTGTGTAGGGACATCTATCAGTATCGGTTTTGGTGTCTCACAGCACCACCTTTGATGCTTTTGTGTATGGTAATAATATTAAAACTGATATTATATTGGTTTTAACTTTTAATATTTAAACCAAACCAGCCCTTTACTTTAGATGGGGGAGAGCAGAAAAAGGAGGGTGGAAACGAACATGATTGCCAAGGTAAGTAGGATCTTCCTTGGATCCATCCTTGATGATCTTTGGCGGCGTGAATGACCTTCTGAAGCATCATCAACAGCAGCTCCATCTTTACGTGGTGGTGCGGTCACCGGAAGTGTTGGCAGTGCACTTGACCAGAAAGGCAACAATAACCTCAAAAGCTTGTGCTGGATCGGACCTGTTTGATACCAACAGCAGGTAAGTGGCACTTTACTATATAAAGTAAATCATTTGTAGGCAGGATATTTATAGCCTGAAAAAATTTCTGATAGCATGTAAACAAATAACTAATTTTACATTAAAAATTATTACTGACAACAAAAGAAAAGAAATATACTGACTATAAGGAAAAGAGAGAGCAGCAACGATCAGTAATTTACTTCTGAAACCAACTAACAAGAGCAACGCGGCCCAATAGATGACAGCAGCAATGACCGGTTATTTACTTAGAAAACCAACTAACGAGTAATGCCTAATAGATAAAAATTGTTATCTATAAGGTAGTTTGACTTCTCCACTGAAGCCATGGCACATAAGGTAGATAAATCTGTATTGTAAAAAGAAAAAACAATAAATAAAATGTATAGTTTGCAGGATCGAATAAGATTTCCATCTGATTGAACTTCGGTGAACCAATCCACATCCATGACCTTGGTGGTGCAGACTGGCCAGATCAGGCGAATCTGGCTCACTCCACATGCAAGATCAGGACACCCTGCACAGGTTATCATACCAGCTTGGCTGGGGTGCCTAACATCTGTTGGCCCAAAAAGAATGTAGGTTTATAGTTTGTTCAGAGATCAAGTTTTCAATAGTACGTTTAATTTTTAAAGTCCACCCGATCATTAGGATTGCGGCAGTCCATGACCAGAAAGATAGAAAATGGATCATTTGGTATTCACATTGACTCAGAAACTGATTTATCAAAGTTCAGATCCAAATTGGTTGGAGCGGCTTATCTACTCCCAATTTGCAACACCATACACCTCGTTAAATGTCAGAATGTAGTAGGGTAAAAAATATACTGTGACTCCCTACTTGTACCAGTTCATTTCACAAATGATAAAAGACAATGTTATTAGTTACAAATTAGGTGCTGATGTGAGAAAAGAAAAGAAAATTCAAATGGCAAGAAGTGCCTCAGACAGAAAAGAAAAATGGTAATATTACAAGACAAAGTTAGGTGGCCTAACATCGCAAATTGGGAAACAAGGCTAGAGTCTAGAAACACCTTAAGTATCTATACAGCAACTGGAAGGGGCTAACTTGTCTTGTCATATCCTACATTTGGGCCTGCAATAGAAAGAACCAAGAACCAATTCCTTGATATGTTATATGTAAGTAGTTCAGCTTCTAGATATAATAAGAACTAATATAAGATATCCTGCATACGCAAGACACCACTCCCCTTCACATAGGATCTCCTCAAGGAATGAGTGATGACGTTTAACAAAAAGTATTTGCCTGAGATACATTAACGCAACATAAGATCTGAGGATCAGATGTGGCAAAGTTGTAGCTGACGGTAGAGAAAACAAAATGTTTGTCGATTCTTAGTGCTAATATCTTCAGATAATGAACAGAAAAAAGCTTAAATGAAACAAAATAAATGTTCCAAACGAAACTTACGGACTTGAAAGAATGAAAAGTAAGAGAAATGGTTGTCTACTATCTTCAGATAATGGACCTCAGAGAGTTCAAATGGAAAACGTGTTCGCTTGAAAATTGGAAAGAAAAAGAAATGCTTGTCTTAAAAATACAAAATAAGTTTAATCTATAGATCTATTGAATCTTGAGTGAGGTTTAAAGAAAACTTCAGACCATAGTTTTGCTTCGCCCAGGTGCATAGACGTTTAGAATTGGTTAAAGCTATATTTGTACATCAATTTATGTCTTCTTTTATCTGTTTACATACGTCTTATCCCTAGAAAAAGCTAAAAGGTAACAGATATTTAACAAGTACTTGCATGAGAACACTAGCACAATACAAGATTTAAGCCTCTAAATTGGAAAAATGGCAGCTGATGGTAAACGAAACAAAGTGTTTGTTGATACTTCATGCTAATATCTTCAGATACTGGACAGAAAAGAGCTCAAATGGCAAAAAATAAAGGTTCCAAAAGGACAACTTGTGTGCTTGCAAAATGAAAAGAAAAAGAGATGCTCGTGTTCAGAAGAAAGGATGTGTTTCACCCGTCGATCTATTGAATCTTGAATGCTGTAATCCATGAAATTTAAAGGATTAGACAACAACATTCTTTTACTTCATCCAGGTGCATACTTTTTTTTGAAGGTGGCAGAAACCACAATTTCTTATTAACTTAAAAAAAAGGTACATGAGAAAAGGGGGAAAAACATGCAGAAGCAGAAGACGATAAAATAAGAGTGTCCCAAAACACAATTACCGAGATGATAGTAAAGTTTGGGACACTACAGGAAGAAAGAAGGGAACAACAAAATTTTTCCTTGAACGAAGCTGTACATGTACATCAAATGATGACCATTTTTATTTGTTTTTGTAGCTTTTTGCTTCCTATCAACAATGCAAGTGGAAGTTTAATGAAATAACAATCTCGCACGACAATATCCATCAACCAGAGTCAAATTTCTCTTTCTTTATCTGTTAATGTCTATTTCTTTCCCTATTTCTCCATCTCCCCATCTCCAACTTATTAAGATAGCTTTGAACAGTATAATAATTAAAAGGTAATTATCAAACACTATTGTTCAGATAACCACATGAACTTGACACCAACAGTAAAATATGTTACTCATTAGCGTCAAGTTGCAAATACAAAGGTATGATGTTTGCAGGACTGTTCATACTACTACTTGTTGCATTTTATTCAAGGAAGGCGGAATCAGAATCGGTCACCAGATCAGTGGGTGCATCCAGTGGCCTATTCCGATCCCGATCCAATTAGAAAATCACCCGATTCTAAGAAAGAAAAATTATCCAGGATTGGTCCATATCGGTTCTTCAAAAATAAGAAAAACAACAAAAAGAAACTTTAAAAAATATTCCCTGTAGGCTCAGTGCAATTCTGACCCTTTTGCGATCAATATTGGTGCCGGGGTGGCACTGCCACCACTGCAGCATGTGGCCCCACAGCCGCCATAGGCAGCAGATTCCAGCAGATTGGAATCAGTCAATTCAGGCCGAATTGACCCAATCCATAGCTGACTCAGTCGATTTCCACCTATCCGCCCCCTTCCCCCCCAAATCGGGTCGGCATATGCCAATCCAATCTAGGAATCAGCCGATTCCGCACTCCATGATTTTATTAGATTGATTTGGAAATAGAAAGCAGAATAAATAATCATAAAACCAGAGAAGACTTGGGTCCATCAAATATTGACTTCAAATAATAAATCAAAAAAAGTGTGTAAAACTTTTGGAAGGATGAAAATGTACTCACCCCTTCTGGAGTACTTTTTCCTGGTTCCATCTTCATCATCAGCATAATATGAAATTTCAGAATTCTGCCTGTCAACATGGTATGCACCTTTTCTTGTGGTGGCACCAGGCTGCATGGGACAATCAGACAACAAGAAAAGTGTCCATTGTAGTGATATATGCTTAAACTACGCAGATGTAAAGTATGACTCTCTTCAGATACCAACACCATAGAAGATAAAATCAGATACAAGATACATAATTTATTCCAAGATATCAACCTAGATAGATATCACTTACACCAGAAGGACTAGCAGTCTTTAAGAAACTAGAGTCATGGTCTTGAAGTGGTTTTGCAATGGAACTTTGACTATCTATCTCTACTACATCCGGCACAGAGAGTTTGGAAGAGCCAATCCCACTTGTAGAAGAATAAACTTCACTTGATGATGGTTGACCCAAACTGTTGGCAGGATCAGATGAATTCTTGAAAGCTTTCTCCCCTTCCTCGGTGGCAGATAAACGTATCAGTGGATCTGACGCAAATGCTGGAGGTGGAACACGAGGCTCCAATGAAGGCAATGTGACTATGTGATTTCCAAATACATTTTTCTCCAAGCCACTCTGCATTTGACAGATACATGAAATATAAGAATGGACAGTTATGCTAATGTCAAATTAAAAGGCTAAGAGATCATGTAGACAGAATAATCCTTTCCTCTTGTTCAAAATACCATCTGCTAGAAGTGTATAAAGAGAGTCACTAATGCAAATGAGAAAACAAGGGCAAATTCCTCAACGTGAAATAATTTAGCATGTCAAGGAATTTGTCATAAGAAGAAAAACAATGCTCCATCAGATTTCAAAAAACTTTCTGACAGAAAGTTCAAGACATTATCGCTACAAACATATAACTCTTTAGGCACATCTTTATCCTTAATTTCTGTTTATCTGTCCTTCATTTGACATAATCTCTTTTTCTAGGAGGGATGGTGTTTATCACCACCTTCCACAAAAGGATATCCCACCAAGACATAGTATCTCGTTTACTAACTGTTGGTGAATGCCACATCCTATACACAGGCTGTAAATGCATCTTGAGACAGGTTTCGGTTGTCAACTAACCCAGTCTTGCATCACAATTCATCTAATACAGACATAAAGTTCAACATGTCCTTGTCAATCAATACTCTAATCAAATGTTTATCTAACTTAGTCCAGTATGAAGGGCCCTTCATCAACCAGCATAAAATCTCCTATGCATTCACATTTCAACCAGGCAGCATGCTAGTTTTGCAAATCTTCCCTCACCTTTCCCAAGAAACCCATATCAAGCACATAAAGTTACATTAACAATTTTCATTTGACTAACCATCTTTGCTTAAACTTAAAAGATGGAGCAATTCTAGTTACTAGTGATTACTGACTTTGAAATTAGTCATTTTAGAACATATTTATTTTTCTGCTTATTCATTATAAGAGAACTAGCAGTGAGAGCAAGGACTCTGGAAGATATCATAACAGCTATATTCATGCCCTTCCTCTCGTATGATCCACATTGATTTCTTGCAGGCTTTTCGGTAACTTGATAGGAGTCCCTTGCAGAAGAGCACTTGATTTTAGATCACCAAGGAGCCATGACAGAAAATTAATTCTCTTAATACTATTTACATTGCCTACTATCCTTAGTTGAAAATATTCAGTATCCACTTCCATTACGTAACCTTCGTATGTTTTATCTGTTTTGCATCTTCAGTGCAGATGCCAAATCTGCTCCACTTTGTGGTCCGGTTTCAGTATTGATCAGTATTTTTAAAAAAAATAAAAGTGCTTGCTTAAAATTTAAAAATAATTAAGAAGGATTAGAAATTTCACCTGAACAATTGCTTCCTTTAACTTTGAATGAAGAAAAGATCCTGTATCTTTGACACTTTTGGGAGGCCAAATCTGAAAGCATTAAAAAACACCAAAATAAGCATATCATGTGACAAATCATTACCATGGTTTCAATACTATGACAAGGCTAGAAGAAACATACTCCCAATGCCCCATCAACTATACTGGTTCATTCACATTAATGGATTGATATTGTTCCATAATGGTGTACAACTCCCATAAGATGTTATTCGAATACAAGCCAACCCATGCCTTTTATACATGGGAAGTAAAAGATAGCATTCAGTTTGTAGAAAGTGCAAGAATTCCACCATAAGAACGCATACATAGAAGATGAACAAAAAAGACTCCCTTGGACCATCTATAGATTATTGGATGATGAGAATGCAGATAAGAAACATCCTAGACCCCCCTATAAATCAGCGATTAACATTTTTTATAAATTACTGATCTTCACAAGATATCTACTTATGATAAGAAACAAACTCAAAGAGGAACACTGGACAGGGGGGCTCCCCTCCCTTGCCAGACACCACTACACTGACAATGATCAAGCCAGACCAACTTTTTGTTTTTTGTTTTGGTATTTTGAAGAACCGAACCAGATCCTGGATCAGTTTCTATCCACCAGATCAGCCAAGCAGGCCGATCCAATCCAAACCTGGAATACCTCCTGTGGTACTATAGTAGATACGGTGACACTGATGCTGGATGAAGTTGAGAGAACCACCAAGTCAGCCTCGTAATGCTTTATGAATTTCTCCAATTTAGGTCTCCTTTTTCTGTGCAACATTCATCATGAATGGTCTGAAAAATGTTCATGCTGGGGCAGTTTCAGTATGGCTTGGTAATGTGATATTAAGAGTGACAGAGGTTGAAGAAAAGGTAAGGGAAACAATATGGTGGCCATACAAACAGGCAGGAGTGGGATGGACACAACATGACTGGAGAGGAGGTTTAGAGAGGGAGATGGGTAACATAAGAATTGTACAGATCGTATGGGAGCATGGTTGCTGCAGAATACCTTACACTGTGACCAAAGTAGAAGTCCTGAGGGACCATCCAATCCAACCGTGATAGACATGGGAGGGGCAGATAGAACTATCCGTGCATGGAATTCAGCGTGCAGAGGTGAAATTTGCAGACTGCAGTCTGGACCAGCATGGCTGCTAAAGATCACAGCTGAGGTAGGGCTTGAAAGGTGTCATCAAGAGACCTTGGAACAATAACAAGTCAACAAGGTAAGATGCCAACAGAGTGTAGTGTACGATTCTTTTTTTCAATTTTTTCCTCTTTTTCTTTTCTTTTTTTAAGAAGGGGAGGAGTGTATGTGAGGTATTGAAGCCGCTGCAGGTTGGTTAGTAGGGTGGCAATGAGGGGAAGAGCAGGAGTGACTAGTGTTCTACAGGGTTGCATTGCAGAAGGACCAGAAGGTGGAAGAGCAAAAACCAAGGACAGGAAAAAAAGAATGCTGGAAGGGTGTTGGCGTCAGATTTTTCATAAAAAAAGAGGGGGCAGAAAAAAAAGAAGAGGGAAAATAAGACCGGACCAAACTTCAGTTGGCCCAATTCTTAATTGGGCCAAAACAAGCCATAAGTTAGCCCATGGGCACGATCCACAGCAGGCCCACCCCTCATTTTGATATAAAATAATTATCCTCCAGCTCCTTTGAAGCCCATTACGTACAGCCCATTGAGAAGAAAGGAGAAGTGGGTCGCGGCCACCTGCAGGCCCAATTCGGGCCAGACCATCTGCAAGCCCAGTGTGAACAGGCTGCACTGGCCTGCCACCTCGGCAAGGTTGACCGCCACTGCCACCTGTCCAGCCACCTCATCTTTGACCCATTTATGACATGGGGAAAGCCAAAGGTCAAGTTAACGTGGGAAAACTCAAGAGGCAGGTCAGGCATAAAATTCTGGGAAAATGCAGGAAAGTAAAGTCCATTTACCCCCACCAACAGCCATCTACGTACTCCACCAGATGCCCCTTCAACTCCCCCTCAGCTCCTATAAAAAGGAGAGGACCGCCCAAGGGAAGGGGGGGCTGCTTCAGATGCCGATAGGCTGCCGGATTGCCCAGTGCACCTGCTGCCCAGTGCGCTCCTGCTGTGCCCTGCTGCTGCGCCTGCCACCTGCTGCCAGGAGAAAGAAGGAGAGGAGGAGGACGCTGACAGGCTGCTGGAGTCTCTACTGCCCCTCGTGCCTCTGCTGCCCGCTCTGCTGCCCTCTCTGTGCGCCTGCTGCAGGAGGCTACCCGCGGCTAGGAGAAGGGAAGCAGAAGAAGAAAAGGAGAAGAAGAACAGGTGGGTGAATATTATGTAAATATGTAGCCCCCTCATTTTCTTTCTCTACTTAATCCCCCTCCAATGGACCGACCAACCCAGGGCTATCCCTGAATAGCCCTCTCGGCCACCCTTTGCCAGCCAAACACCACCTAAACAGATCCGAAGCTGCCTTTGTTCAGCCCATATTCAGACCCCAATCAGGTTCAAAAATCAGGCCCAGAAATGCCCTTTGTGCAGGCCTATTTTCGGCCTAAGGCCACCTGATCAGCCCCCTTGCGGCACACCAAAGCTGACCTCAAACGGGTCCTGCCCAGCCCCCCTCTGCGGCCCACCAGGTCAACCAGTGTGCAGGTCCAAAACAGACCTTGTCTGGCTCCTCAATTCAGGCCATTCTTGGCGCAATTAAGCCCAACCTGGCCCCTGTCCAGCACCCTAACCAGCCCACGAAATGCCCCTTGTGCAGGCCCATTTTTCCCCTTTTAAAACCACCTGAACGGACGCCCCTGAACAGGCCAATAGACTGCCCTTGTTCAGCCTATGCCCAGACCTCAGAACCGGTCCCATTTCAGACACCAATCAGGCCCATTCTCAGCCCATCCAAACAGTCCCCTTTGTGGTCAAACTCCAGCCCCTTTGTGGCTTAGCAGAACAGCCCCAAACAGGTCCTGTTCATCTCAAAAAAAACGAGAAAAAAAAGCTTAAGTCTTCTCCAGCAGTCCCCCTTGTGGCCTTCGGGGAAGACAACAATTTGTGGTGCTTTAAAAAGAAGAGGACAGCACTGCGGCATGCAACAAGAAGTGCAGAAACTGCCATTTTCAGCAATGGTGGGTAGGGGCAATGTCCCGGACCCTTTCGGAATCCGTATGACGGGCTGATCAGTTTGTCCGGGCAGGCCCTTACCCTACCATCAAAACAAGAGGAGGTGATCAAGCACAAATCTAGCAGGCCATTCCGGCCCAAGAAGATCAAAGGCCGGCTTTGAACGCCAATGGAACTCAAAACCGGCCCAAGCGGCCTTGACAAAAAAAAAACAAATAATGAAAACAGAAATGTGAAATGCAAAACATAAACTAAGGGTATCTTTTGGACGGCTCCCCCGGGTACGTCTCGGGATGTCGATCCAGACGTCAGCGCAAGCACGCTCCCATAGCCGATGATCTTTCCCCCAATTTTGACTAAGTCATTGGCTAGCCTTATTGGATGGGTAAACTTCACTAAGTTAGAAAATGACCGGCATACCGTCGTAATGCCGAAATTTTTCCAAAGTAGTGGAGAGCCTATATTGGGAGAAGGATCAATCATATCATACACCGATGTACTTCACCCCATCTTTCAATGAAATGAAACTTTGATGTCATCTTATGATGCATGAAGCCGGGCACTCAATAGTAGCCCGATGGACCGACCGAGATGCAAACCATTAAACAAAATAAACAACATAATCAAATCTGAAAATTCCACACCAAAACAGAAAATCAAATCTGAAAATTCAATAAAAAATAGAATTAAAACAAAACCTGAAATTCAAACTTGAAATCACACCGATTTAATCCAACAACCGAACTTCAACAAAGGAGTGAACCGGTTTTGAATCAAATCAAACCAACATCAGATTTTGATCAAATCCAAACACATAAATTTCAAATTTCGATCAAATCTGTAAACCAAACAAAAATCAGATTTCAATTAAATCTGCAAACAAAAAATCAGATTTGAACATTCTACCGAAAACATATTCTAACCGACTTCAAGAATCTGGTTTTAGCAATCTGAAAATTCACTTAAAATCCACCGAACCTTGCTCAAATAAATGACAAAGATCAACCCCTAAGAGAAACCAAATGACCAACAACTTCAAACACCCAACATGGATCAAAATCAACTCAAAACCAGAAAATCCAGAATCTGAAAATTCAGAAAACCAACCAAATAAAAAAAGAAACATGCTTAAAACTCTTTAAGCACATCAAAAAAACCCAAAATAACTTGAGTCAACCAAACTCAAATCAAAACAAAATCAAAATAAAAAGCCAAATCCAAACCAAAAACAAACAACAAACAAACAACCAAAACAAACCAATCAAACAAATTGATTCAAAAGGTCAAAATCAACACAACCGACTTTCAAGTCAACCAACAAACAAATAAAACAAACCTGAACCAAATCAATTTGCATCTCATCGGACCCAAAAGGCCGCTGCCCTTTTGAGTTCCTTATTTTCTGTGGATGTGTATGTCTCCGAAAACAGGTTGCCGCGACGGTTAATCAAAGGCATTCAAGCCGTTGCTCGATGTAAGCTAACGCCGGATACTCGCACCATCTGGCGGAGAAGGGTAAAAAATCAAATTTTCAAAGAACCCGAACCTCGGTTCTTATATTTTTTAAACTATCACTGGACTACCTAATATTTTAGGTATCATCTATTTTCCTAGAAAAGTCCGGAGATATCTTTCTTTCTAAAGAACATGCGTAAAAAAGAGATTCACACAAAGGGTAACCGGATAACAGATGAGGAAAGACACCTAGAGAGAAGAGAGCTGATGACTTGGTATTGAAGGAGGTGTTCAGAGAGGGTGTAGAAGGGGGACACAAAGGGAATGTGTCTTCAGAATAGCCAGAATTGGCCCAGAATCAGCTGATTCAAGCCGTTAACTCCCGATCTCGACCTGATTTGTTGAATCGTATGCAATTCAAGTCCGATTCATAGTTTTTCCCATATAGATCGCTTGGATCGATCGATTCTGATGAGAAATTGGGGATAGATCGGTCTCCACACCCTCCCCCAAATCGGGTCAGTATATGCCGATCCAAGCACATCAGCCGATTCTGCGAACCATGCCTTGAGACAATTTTTTACAGTGACTACCAATTAGAAATGCCTTTCCTGCCCAGAAGATAAAAACTTATATTGCCAAAGGTGATAGTCCATGAAGGCCTCAACCAGTAAAGTCAGTCAGGCCTAAATTGCTTTTGTTATATAAAAAAGTAAAAATTTTAATGAGTTTTTTTTAATTATAATTTAGATGAATTTAACTAATAATGATGAAATAGTAAATATAGATCAGTATAATTATATTATCTATACATGAAAACTACTACTTGAATACTAGACATGTAATCACCTCCACTGTGGGGAGGTGGTTGAAGAACGGGGCTCTGGGCCATATCATATGCTTCTGACTGTAATCAATATTATTAACATTACTTATTCAAACTGTTAAAAGGAAATGGACTGAACAGCTGGCAAGTGTCCTCGAACAGTTAGACCCTACCATTTAAAATAATGAGGCATGGTGATGCGGGACAAACCGGCTAGACCGGGCTAAACAGACCGAAAACGAACAAACAGGCGCTAACCGCCGCTAAACGACCTAAACGAACCCAAAATAGGCCTAAACCGGTCCGAAACGACCTCAACAGGCCCGAACCGGACTCGAAATGGTCTGAACCGGTCCAAACCGGCTCAAAACACCCTGAACCGGCCAGTTCAGGCACTGAACCGGTCTGAACCGGGGTGAACCGGGTCAGGACCCGGTCGAACCGGCCAGTCGGCCGGTCGGCCGGTTTGGGCCGCGGACTGGCCGGTCGCGGCCGCGTGCGTCACCCGCGCTCGCGGGCGCGAGAGTAACCGTGGGGTGGGGGTCGTGGCTGCACGAGACAGCGCCGTCCGGGGATGCGTGGCCAGATCCTCGCCGTCGCCTCCCCGTCTCCGTGGCGTCATCACGACGGGAGGCACCGCGCGCGCGTGAAGGTCGCAACAAAAGAACGGAGCAGCGCGGAGGCGCCCGCGTCGTCCTCTTCCGTCCGAGCGCCGCGGCAGAGCGGGAGGCAGGTGGCGGTGATCTCGCGCGCCCGCAGCGACCGTCTCGTGCCGTCCTCGATGGTCCACGGCGCTGTCCAGCCGTCGACATCCGCAGGGGGCAGAACAAGGGAAGAGGAGGGCACGGCGAGTGCGGCGCCGGGGTCTTCCCGCGGACGAAACCTGAGGGGGAGTAGGTGGCACCTTCCGGTGGCGCGTCCTTCATTTCCGTCGGAGGAAGCCGCACGGGAGGGAACCACAGGATAGGAGGATCCGGGGCTCCCGCTTCACCGTCTTCTCCTTCCGCTTCTTCTTCTTCTACTTCTTCTTCTTCCTTCGTCTGCCTCCGCGAAGGGAGGTAGGTTCCGCCAGCGCCATCGTCAAGGGAGGAGGCTGCCGGAGGAGAAGGAGAAGGCGGAGGTCGAGGCTGGTCCGGATGATGCAGAACCGTGAAGGGGAGGAAGGAGAACGGCTCGGGGGCCGGAGGATGAGGAGGAGGAAGAAGACGGTGAACCTCGCCGGATCCGGAGGATGGAAGGGAGACCGGCCTCACTGCCAGAGGTGGGAGAGAAGCGGCCCTCTCTGGCCGGGGTGGGGAGAATGGGGACGCAGCCCCTGTGCGGGAGGAACCAGGGCCCGAAGAGCTTCCAAAAATTGCTCTATTTCACTTGTTAATTTGTGCGCACAGATATCTCCTTATATAGGGAGAAGAGTCCGGACATATTTACAAAAAGGACCCTGTTAAAAGAAATATTTACAGACTTCGACAAACTTTTAAAAGACTCAAAAAAATTGTCCCCATCATTCTCTCCAACCGGGAGAAAACTCGACCTCGAGTTTTAAAACCGGTTCGGACGTACCCAAGACTCGACTCATGAGAACGAGTCGATTCCGGGCTCTGATACCAAACTGATGCGGGACAAACCGGCTAGACCGGGCTAAACAGACCGAAAACGAACAAACAAGCGCTAACCGCCGCTAAACGACCTAAACGAACCCAAAATATGCCTAAACCGGTCCGAAACGATCTCAACAGGCCCGAACCGGGCCCGAAATGGTCTGAACCGGTCCAAACCGGCTCAAAACACCCTGAACCGGCCTGAACCGGCCGGTTTAGGCACTGAACCGGTCTGAACCGGGTCAGGACCCGGTCGAACCGGCCGGTCGGCCGGTCTGGGCCGCGGAACGGCCGGTCGCGTCCGCCCGCGCTCGCGGGCGCGATAGTAACCGTGGGGTGGGGGTCGTGGCTGCACGAGACAGCGCCGTCCGGGGATGCGTGGCCAGATCCTCGCCGTCGCCTCCTCGTCTCCGTGGCGTCATCACGACGGGAGGCACCGCGTGCGCATGAAGGTCGCGACAAAAGAATGGAGCAGCGCGGAGGCGCCCGCGTCGTCCTCTTCCGTCCGAGCGCCGCGGAAGAGCGGGAGGCAGGTGGCGGTGATCTCGCGCACCCGCAGCGACTGTCCCGCGCCGTCCTCGATGGTCCACGGCGCTGTCCAGCCGTCGACACCCGCAGGGGGAAGAACAAGGGAAGAGGAGGGCACGGCGAGTGCGGCGCCGGGGTCTTCCCGCGGACGAAACCTGAGGGGGAGTAGGCGGCACCTTCCGGTGGCGCGTCCTTCATTTCTGTCGGAGGAAGCCGCACGGGAGGGAACCACAGGAGATGGAGGATCCGGGGATCGCCGGATCCTCCTCCCGCTTCACCGTCTTCTCCTTCCGCTTCTTCTTCTTCTACTTCTTCTTCTTCCTTCGTCTGCCTCCGCGAAGGGAGGTAGGTTCCGCCAGCGCCATCGTCAAGGGAGGAGGCTGCCGGAGGAGAAGGAGAAGGCGGAGGTCGAGGCTGGTCCGGATGATGCAGAACCGTGAAGGGGAGGAAGGAGAACGGCTCGGGGGCCGGAGGATGAGGAAGAGGAAGAAGACGGCGCACCTCGCCGGATCCGGAGGATGGAAGGGAGACCGGCCTCACTGCCGGAGGTGGGAGAGAAGCGGCCCTCTCTGGCCGAGGTGGGGAGAATGGGGCCGCAGCCCCTGTGCGGGAGGAACCAGGGCCCGAAGGGCTTCCAAAAATTGCTCTATTTCACTTGTTAATTTGTGCGCACAGACATCTCCTTATATAGGGAGAAGAGTCCGGACATATTTACAAAAAGGACCCTGTTAAAAGAAATATTTACAGACTTGGACAAACTTTTAAAAGACTCAAAAAAATTGTCCCCATCACATGGCATTGGTAGTTATAGAGCAAAAATAAACATGTTTCGGAGAGATATTAGAAAAGTATACTCACAGGAGAAGAGCATGTAGGACACACAAATCCTGCAGGTTCTGTCTGAGGAGGGAAGCTTTGAATATGACTAACTAAACAATGTGTGTGAACAACATCTGAAATTAAAGTGATCAACAAGTTTAAAGCATCTCAAGGACTTAAAAAACAGATACAGGAGAAAGAATGGTGTAACAAAAACATTAAGCAAACAAAGGAAAACATACGCAAGCATCCTAGCCGGGTGGTATGAGAATCTTTATCAGCTTCAAGGTTTGCCTGACAAATGCTACACGTAGGAGGCCAATCATACTCACCATCTATCACCCATTCAGAGTATGTTCGAACCTAGCAGTTAAAGAACAGTTGAGAAAACACCAGTATCAGAAGCAGTGGACCAAAGGAGAGTCATTTGCCAAAAGCAAGATGTCATAAATCAACTAAAATGCAAGTTTTGATAGAAAGTATTAGGTAAAGTACACACCATCTACAATCTCAAAATGTTCTCATCTATCAAAGGTGAAAAAAATATCATGCTTCAAAGTGCATGTGTTTAAGCAGTATACAAACAAAGGATTTTAAGACATCAATGGTTATGAGAAAGATCACACAAAATGTCTTCTAAAGGATTCCAAGAAGAGAGCTATATAAAATAAATACATAAAAACTATGTATTAGAAAAGGTATAGTTAATTACAAGATTTTATTCATAACAACTTAAATCTGCATTTTCTATTTTGTTTTCCAACAAATTCACCTGATTATCCACACGAATTTGAGGCAGAGAAACATGGAATTCCAACAACCTTTTGGAACTCTGCTTTTGTACTGCTTCCTTGAATCATTCTAGAATGAGGGCAATGGCATTTCCATGTAAGATATTTGGAAAATGCCTTCCCGCAGCTTTGGCTCTCATTTTGATTAAAGTTTTTCAAAGTAAATCTACAGATAAAATGATCCTTCTTTGCAACTTCCAATAAAGAGTATAATTTTCATCAGGCATCCAACTAAGAGCATTCATGCTGATAATAGAAGTAATCGGTTCACCTCAATAGATAATGCAAGCACTGACAGGTGGAGCCATAGTCATACCGAAATGCTTCAACTTTTCCACTTCTCACATTTCTCCTTTCTCCTTAGATTAAACCTTTGAGATTTATTGTTCAAGGCTCATTCCGATTCTTGTCCTTGTTTAACATGTTGGTAGTGATAAACATAACAGTCTTCGTACATCCAAGTTCCAAATCCCCGATTTTGGGATTTGGATAAAAATCAATTGATTCATACTACTCTTGTATCCTATAAGCTACTAGAATCGAAATCAGAAATGGTCAATTCCATATCCATTTATCCAATTTTGATAAAAAATAATATATATAAATAAATAAATTATTAAACTTATGATTATAAAGTCTAAAAAAGTTAAAGTACAATTGTAACATATTATATAAAAAATTAATAGTAATATGAGATTTATTTCCTGACTTTTTTATAAAAATAATATGTATTATAGATTTCAAAAATTATCGGATTATTCTGATTCCGTCATCGGAATGGGACCAAAAGTCATAGTTCCTATTTAATCAAAATCGGAAACACTTAACTCTTATCAGAATTAGAATCCGAAACAAGTAATACCGCTACCAAATCCAACCCATTTGCAGCTCTACCCCAAGGAATACCAGGAAAAACCTTGAAGAAATCAAAGAACAAGTTCATCACCATTAAAGTTTAATGATCTGAATCTCAGTCTTTCCAGAAGGGTTTCCTCACTAATCCCATAACTAAATTTGTGAACAGATTAATTTTTAACCAATGAGGTGAGGTACAAGTAGAAAAAAAAAGTGATTCACAAACAAATAAGTCAGAAGCACGAGGTGCCTGGTGAGAGGAGGGGCAGATTTCTTCAGTAGCCATAGCCATAGGCCTTCGTATGGGTGGCATAAGCGACCTTCAGAGTTCAGACAGAGAGAGGGTGGGAGAAGTGGCAGATGGGAAAGGGGGGCCAGAGGAGAAAGGATGGTCAGTTGGAAGTAGGGGTCTGCACAAAACGGTTCAAAGTGCCAAACTGAACCAAATTGGTTTAGAGGATTTCTAAACCGTACCAAATTGGTTAAACTGATTAAACCAAACATAATAAAATTATTACTATATTGTTAACAAAAATGATAGTTATGTAGTTTTTACAATAAAATAACATTCATATTCATTATTTCTAAGACACAGTAAATATATATCTGTAAATAATTAATTATGTTAAATATTTAATTAATTTTCATTATCAAACCAAAACAAATCAGGTTGAACTAGTTTGGTTAGGTTTTGGCAATAAATATCCAAAACCAAACCAATTTGAACTGTGCACACCCTTAGTTGGAAGAGGGGGAGAAAAGAAGAATGTGAAAGGAGAGGACTAGACCAAGGATTCCTGATCGGGATCAGACCGTGGATCTGCCAGGGCCCATCCCAATCAGGAATCAGGATCGGACTAGATCAGCAAATCAGCCGATATGCTGAAAGCTCTGGCCCGACTCAGGGCCAACTTGGTTGTGACTCAAGTGGCATTTGTTTTGGTTTAATCTAAAAATCTGAACTCTTAATTTCATGCCTGACCTCTTAGTTTGTGGTAAAATTAAGTACTTAATTTGATCAAGATATTATTTATATTACTTTATCCTCTATAAACGATTACATCTGAAAATAGTATGCTAAATCACACAGCTTATTTTTAAAAGGTTTATTAAGATACGAGAGGTATGTTTAAAGGTCAATTAAGACATAAAAACAAACAGTTCAAACTGGCAAATGTTTGACCAAATAAGAGATCAGAGGTGTGTTAAGCCAAAACAAAAGCCTCAGACCAAGTCAACTGAGGCTCATCCTGTTGGCCCAAGTAGCACTGGAATTGGACAATCCAGGAAATTCAGTGCGGTTGGAAAGGGCCATTCTTAGCTCAGCCTATCTGGTTCAACCAGATTGGCCAGGATCAACTGATCCTGGTCTGGAATCAGCTGATCCAGCTTTATCCAGCCGAATCCAGGCTGATCCTAGCCATTGATTGCAGAATCGGTGGAATCGGTCCGATTCCGACCGATTCCGGATCCGATTCCATGCGGAAGGACCGATTCCGAGAAGAATTCCGCGGAATAGGTATGAATCGCTTGGAATCGGTCGGAATCGATCCGATTCCACCAATTCCTTGTGGGATCGGTCGATCCGACCGATTCCGTCGGAAGACCGGGTCAACTGGACCGGTTCGATTCCCAGTTCGATTCTGGACCGGGAATCGAACCGATTCCGGCCCTTTTTAGGGCCGGAATCGACCCGCGGCGGCAGAAGGGAGATCCGGCGATTCCCAGGTGATTCCGGCGATTCCGGCGTCGATCCCAGCTCCCAGCATCGATTCTGGGCCGATTCCAGCAATTCCAGCAAGGATTCCACCGATTCCGGCGGCGATTCCGACGATTCCGGCGATTCCAAGCAACGTCTTCAAGGGATTCCGCCGATCCAAGCTCGGATCGGCCTCGAATCAACCTCTTCTTCGATCTTTATAAGGTTTTTGGTAAGATTTCTTCACCGAAAACTTCGTACGTCCATTCTTACGCGTTTCCGACGAGTCCGAGCGTCGTTAAACGTTGTGATTTCCGACCGAACAAGTCCGTCCAAGTTTTGAACTATCCGTTTAAGTCCATTTTGCACGGGAAAAATTCCGGATATCCCGTACGTCTATTTTTACACGTTTCCGACGACTCCGAGCAGAGTTAAACTCGGTGATTTTTTATCGAACAACTCCGCTCAAGTTGTTTGAATATCGATTGGATGTTCTTTGTACGGGAAAAATTTCGGATACCCCGTACGTTAATTTACGACCATTTTCGGCAAATACGTAACCCTTTAAACATACCGAATGGTGTGTTACTTGGGCAGTCTGCTTCCCGAACAGCGTCTAAAGCAATTTTTATGTTATCTAATCATTTTTAGTGCATTGTTTACAATTTTTGCAGATATAAGCAATGGCCGATCAAGGTGATGCAGCATCAGCACGTGCTTCCGACGTGGGTTGGGAACACGGGCACATGGTAGACCCAGTCAGGAAGAGGGTACAGTGCAAATGGTGTGGGAAGTAGATGAACGGGGGGATGTTCCGGCTGAAACAACATATTGCCGGAACAGGTGGGAATGTCAAGAAATGTGACAAGGTGCACAGGGAGAATAGTGAGGAGATGAGAGGCTACATGACAGATAGAGCCTCTCAACGACTGTTATGATCGAGCAGAGGGAGGAGTTGCACGACGAGCTACTCCAGAGGAAGAGGGACCGCGATTTGCCAGCTGAGCCGGAGCCAGAGAGCGAGGAGGAGTCAACAGACTCCGAGCTTGGACATGCTAGGCACGCTAGCAAGCGTGCATTTGCTGAGGAGGAGGACAGGAGGAGGGGAGCAGGAGGGTCTGGGTCCAGAGTTGACCCAGTTTTGGGCCGATCAGCATCGGCTCGCCCTACCCGAGACCGAGAGCCTGACCCCAGGAGACAGGAGCCATTCCGCCGTTCTACTTCTACAAGCACTCGATTTACACCGAGTGACGAGTATTTATTTAGGAAACAGAGTGCTGGTCAGATGGGGATTAAACAGGCAATGAAAGGGATGAAGGCAACAGGAACGACTGCAACGAGAGCCGTTCGCCACATTGTGAAGTGGTTTTTACATGCAGGTATCACTTTTTAAATTAAAATTGACATTATTTGTGTTTTACTTACTTAAACTTAATTTTACCCTGATCCAAATTTTTTTTAACTAGACGTAGGCATCCCAGCATATGCAGCCACCAGCCCCTACTTCCAGACGATGGTGGATGCCGTGGGTGAGGCTGGACCGGGTTTGCAAGCCCCGGGCAGCCAACATATATACGGCGTTGGGCTGGATGAGGAGGTCCAGGAGTTGAAGGAGTGGATGGATGGTTTTAAGTTGGTGTGAAAGGAGAGGGGTTGCACAATTATGTGCAATGGGTGGACAGGTATCACCAAGAAAAGTATGATAAACTTCTTGGTGTACTGTTCTGAGGGGACAACATTCTTGAAGTCGGTAGATGCTTCTGGGAAGATAAAAAATGCCGACTTCCTTTTTTCTCTGATGGATGCGGTGGTGGAGGAGATCGAGGAGCCATCGTATAAGACGGCTGGGAGCCTGGGAGGAAGTTGATGGAGACGAGAAAGCACATGTTCTGGGTGCCCTGTGCAGCACATTCCATTGATCTCATATTAGAGGATATAGGCAAGGAGGAGGGTGTATTCACACTTGTCAGGCAGGCGCAGACGATCACATCATTTATTTATTCGCATCCCCGCCTGCTACATATCATGAGATCACACACAGGAGGGCACAATCTTGTTAGGCCTGGTTCGACTCGATTTGCTACGAATTTCATTGCGTTGGAGAGTCTACACCGGCACAGGCATGCATTGGTTAGGTTCACACAGTCCGAGGAGTATTATAACTATATGGTGGACAACCTGCATGACAAGAAAGATCAGTTAGAGATTCTTGTCAGGTCTGAGAAGCATATCACTGACAAGAGGTTTTGGGAGAGGATTGCCTACTACTTGGCAATCATTGAGTCACTGGTAGTTGTCTTAAGATTGGTAGACTCAGATGACAGGGACCAGATAGGCACGTTGTATGATGTCATGGACCGGGCAAAGCTGAAAATAAAATAAAAAAATCCCAGAGGTTACAAAAAGTGGTGGAAGATCATAGATGATCGATGGGACAAGACCTTGCACCACGATGTCCATGCTGCAGGTAACTTGGTTAAAAAATTATTTTTGCTGAATAATTGTCTTATTCTTATTCATTATGTTATCTAATAAAATCTTGCAGGATATTTTTTGAACCCCCGCATCCAATATGTAAGACAGGTGGTGAACGACAACGAGGTGATGCGGGGTACACTTCGTCGTTATTCAAATACGTGCCGATCTCGGCAGACGGGATGTAGGCTGAGATAGAAGTAAGTTGGAGTTCATTCAATACCTTGGAGTAGCCTTACCAGGCATCTAATGTTTTTTTATAAATTTTTCAGATGCAGAAGTATAAGATGAGGGTCGGCGTATACTCAGATGCTGATCTGAAATATTCAGTTGACAAAGTGTCACCTGGTATAGTAATAGCTTGATGAAGATTTTCTTTTCTTTTCATATAAGTTATGAAAGATGATGGGCTAATTGTTTACCTTTTCTCTTATTGTTTTTTTCTTGCAGCTGAGTGGTGGGTTCAGGTGAACACCAGGAGTGGATGGAATCCACTTGCTGCCATCGCATCGTGATACTCGGTCGAGCACCAGTTCCTCCCATTGTGAGAGGAACTGGAGTACATTCAACCTGATACATACGAAAAGGAGGAACAGGTTGACCTCAGACCGGCTGGAGAAGCTGGTCTTCTGTCATTACAACATAAGGCTGCGTATAAAGAACACCAAGGATCGACAGAAGATCAGCGAGGAGCGATTTGCACGATTCGCAGGTGGTCCATACGAGCAGAGATATTCCTCCGCCACACCACCACCCGAGGAGGTGGACATGGATCAGATATTCCAGGAGGAGCATGCACTTGCCTCCTGGATAGAGGAGAGGGAAGCCAGGGATCATGCAGCTAAGTTTGATCCCGATGACCGCGTACGGGCCGAAGGAGAGTTGGATGGTGTTGAAGACGAGGAGGATGCTCCAGCTACACCTCCACCTACTTCTCGTGCTCGGGCAGACCTTCTTCGCCCCGCAGTGGCTATGGAGCGACCACTGCGGCTTTAGCCCCGGCTCGACTCCGGTCCCCAACGCTACCCAGCCCATTCGCAGTCCGGGGAAAACGAAAACAAAAGTGACTGCACGAAAAATGGGAGGATTTGCAAAGTTGAAAAAAACTTTGGATTCTGGACCTTCTAGTACTTCAGAGATGGCTGAAGAGGTGAAGAGAAGGAAGCTAAAGGTCAGGCGTCATGTCAGCCCAGATGACAGCACGCAGGCTCCTTCTCACTCCTCAGGTGATGATGACGAGGAGTGCATACCAGCGACGCAGCCATCAGCATCAGCCGAGTCTCCTGATTCACGGCATCCAAAGCCGTATTACACGCTGGATTCGGATACACCTGATTGTTATATACAGGAGCCACAGTATCCGCGCATTTGGCCGGGGCCGACCGGCAGTGGATTACACCACTAGCTCCACCATCCTCTGCTTACGTCCCGGTCGTCCCGCAGTCCGATCCATACGACCTTGATGGCATGGCATCGGCATTATTTTCATATGGATATGGTCCCGGACAGTATACAAGACTAAGCACGAGGGAGGAGCGTCAAGCGCAGCAGGGAGAGGAGGAAGACTCATATCTATATCCTAGATATTGGTAGTAGATTGATATGATGTAAATTTATTTTTTTGTTCATGATGTATCAACTCTTTGATTTTTGAATCAATGGAATATGTACTTAACTTCAATTGGAGTTCATTAGTATTTATTCGATGTGGTCATGTGAATGAATGCATTGGTTATTTTTAAAAAAAATTCTAACTCATTTCCTATTTTTTAGAATTTTCTGAATTTTTTAAATTTTTTGACGAAAAAAAATTAAAAAAAAACAATTCCGGGCCGATCCGGAATTGATTCCGATTCCGGAATCCTTGATCCTAGCTGAAATTTGGACTACTATGTCTCTCCCCAGTCAGACCAGCGATGTTGATCCTAATCCCGGATTGGCTGACCCTGCAAACGATGGACTAGAGAGGAAAAAGGAAGCCAGGGAGAGAGGTTTGACGGATATTAGAGAAAAGGAGAGGCTGGAGGAAAGATAATAGCCCGAGGAGAGGGTGCAAGGCTCCTAAAGAGTAAAAGGGATGACTGATGCAAATTGATGGTTTGAATCCATAGGCTAAAGTCCATGAAGACCCAGAATCCAAACCATCAGAACATGATGGTTCACCTTCACTCATTATAAGAGGTAACTGAGGCAGATATAACGTTTGTGTCAATGCGGCAGCAAGTTAAGGAAGTCTAGGCCAATTCCGGATGAACCATCCCACCTAGATTGCCTTCATTAACTTAGTCCAAAGTTCCCAAGTTTTTCTTGTATAAACAATATTGTTTCTACAAGGTAAAAAGAGTAACAACTAAAGATGCTAGGGCATCAGAAAAGCTGAGCACAAAAATAAAAATGGACAGTAAGAAATGAGAGATAACTAAACACATACAAATTTGGAAAATACAAATAGATTACTTAGAAGTAAGTACTTCAGGATTGAATAATGTGAAAAAAGCAAAATACGAGAACAATTTAAATGTAAGCAGAAAATAGAGAACGTGGGCTTTGGAGAATTCATATACCTAACAAACTTACCACGCATATCTTATGTTCTGGAAAGCAAATGCATTCGCCACAGACAGGAACCTTGTCCATAAAGCAATAAAGCTTTGTCGCCTGTCCCAAAATTTCAAGGAATAACCAATTAGGAAAAACATCCATGCATGACATTGTCGCCAGACTAAAAAGTGAATTAGAAAACAAGCAGACAAGAAAACAGCTTCATGACATGGTCGAATAGAAGAACACCACAAAATATGGGTGAACTGGAAAAACATCGTAAAATCTAACAGCATTGACAGAACGAATCACCACATATTTCAGACAAAATAAATAGTATGACCACAATAAAAAAAGGTATGAGCAGCAGTCATTCAGGAAAGAGCCACTAAGCATGATTCTATCAACGGGCAGACCTGAACAACATGCATCAAAGTAGCCGCCGTTGCTAACAAAAAAATTCCAACAAGTCCAGCGGTTCTACGCCAAATGTTAGCCCCAATAATGCTTCAATTTCGTTCTCACTTCACCTTTCATCATCCCAGAAAATAACTAACGATAAAAAAAATCCACGGCTGCATTCTGTGGGATAGAACACCATTTTCCACTCCTACAGAATTTCTAAACACCGCTAGATCATCGAAAACCATGGCGAGCTGAATTCCCACAACCGCAGATACATTGCTCTGTGTTATCCATCAAAACCCTGGGATCCTGTTCCCAACGCCAAATCGCTTGCTAGCAAATCATCCAAATAAATGGATATTTCAGGGCGAAGAAACCCCACCTTTCGGCACTTGCAGACCACCATCGGCGCCGCTGCCGATCTAGAAGCGAGGCCTCAGCGACAGGAGCGGATGAGGAGAAGACACGGCCAGACGGATCGGAGAGAGAGAGAGAGAGATGGAGAGGGAAGCCGAGCCTGGCTGACCCCGGGCTACAACGGACGAGGAGATCTGGAAAGGAAGGTATGTCTGCGCGTGCTTGCGAACGGGGCGAAGGCGAGGCGAGTCCGACGGGTACGGATCCATTGGAGTGCGGGGGAGGTATCCGGACTCTGATCGGATCATTCCAACTTATCGGGTCGGATTTATCCTCATCTTTTGTTTCTTTGAAAACAACACCACCACCACTTAATTCATATATAACATAAAAAAAAAAGTACGAGTACGATAATACAACAACGACAGTAGACTCAAATTAGAAATATACGTGATCAAACTAGACAAAATTAAAGTTTCAACGGAACTTGTCTTTTTGAAATGATCCAAATATAATCACAAATCGATGAACACGTGAGAGTACTCGTCAAGTAGAAAATTATCGCCCAGACTCATCAAGTAAGATCACATCAGAAATATGTGAATATCACCCAGACTATCGACCTCAAAATAAGAAAAATAGTTACGAAGATAACCACAAAAGATAGCACCAAGGAATTCGACCACATAACATCAAACAAAAAACAGAAAACTTAATAAAACATAACAATATAGGTAAGTCGAACTCCACGACTCCAGCACCAAAAAAAATAGACAAAATACTTAAACATGACGCCGGAGAAGGGGAGTAAGAGGGAGGAACATTCCTCCCCTCCCAAACAAAAACAACTACAAAACAGCAAATAAGAACTGCGCACGGAATCAAAAGTGAGCGACGAGTCTAGTGCGACGTATGGGGATCAACTACAGTGAACCACTAAATCAAAGTTTTCGCCTCGAGATTTTGTCAAAGGAGATCCGCAGCGTGAAATGAGCCGAACGTAGGAGAATGTCGCCCGACAAATAACAGTCACGCGCGCAAGGGGACAAGGGAGGCACCAAGATTTCTGCTATGCCGCCGAGCAAGATTTCCGCTGTACTGCCAACCGAGAGGCCATCGCGAGCGAAGGGGGGGGGGTGCAAACAAAGGGGCCACCGTGAGCGAGGATTCCACCGCGAGTGAAGGGACCCGAGGGCTGGTAGTTGCCGGAGCAATGTTCCTCCGCGAGCGAAGGGGGGCACCGCAGGGGAAGGAGTCGTCACGAGCGAAGATTCCACCGCGAGCGAAGGGACCCAAGGGCCGGCAGTCGGAGCGGTCGCCCGAGCAAAGTTCCACCGCGAGCGAAGGGGGATGCGGCGGGCGAAGGAACCCAAGGGCCAGCAGTCGTCGGAGAGAGGTTCCGCCATGAGCGAAGGGGGACGTCGTTGGCGATAGGGGTGAGCATTAAACGGTTCTAACCGAAAAACCAAACCTAACCGGCTTGTTTGGTTCAGTTCAATTCGGTTTGAACCATGTTCGGTTTGGTCGTTTGGAAGTCCTCCAAACCGGTTTAAACCAAATCAAACCGTTTGAACCGATTTAATTAAGAAATTATATAAAAACCATTATAATATTATTAAAAATGAGGTTTTTATAATTTTTATGCTAAAATAATATTTATTTTGATTGTTTTTTACCTAAAAACTATTATATATATGTAAAAACTAATTAATTAAAATATTTTTATATATTTTTGGTTTAAACCAAATCAAACCGAACCAAACCGAATTGAAATCGGTTTGGTCTGGTTCGGTTTGAGGGGTTGAATCGGTTTGGTTCGATTAGAAAAAGAATGATTCAAACCGGACCGAACCGAACCATGCTACCCCTAGTTGGCGAAGCAATTTATCATTCTCACCTCACACCCATAAATCGAGCTGCCAATAAAAGATTGCCGAGGAGACATCTTCGCACTGTGAACAGAGGGAGAGTTGTGAAGGAGCTCAGGGTGTTTCTCAACGCAAGGGACTGAGTGTTAACAAAATGGTGGATACTTGTTCTATGTTTTGGTCATGTTCAATCGGATAACAAATCAAAATAAAACCGGTAACACTGCCAAACATTCTTTGAGATGAGTTTTCATTACAATTTTAAAAATTAAAATAAAAGTAGGTATCATAATGCAACCAAAGACACCCTGTAAGGAATTTAAGAAGTAATATACCTTTATTATTTTCTTTCGTCCACATAAATAAATGTAAAAGAAACCATAATGTCTATCGAGAAAGAGATGGCTTTCATGGTGACTATAAGAACAAGAATTATGCTTCATGTAACCAGTTTATGCCCGGTGACTCTAAATCCGACCATGGTTGAATGTAGGTAAAAGGACTTATAGGGTGTTTGGATATAGTTTTTTACCTCTTTTTTCCCCAAATTTTAAAACTGGAGAAGGAATCGTGTTTGGTTCTTTTTTTGGAGTGCTCCTCCTTTTTTAAAAATGAGAAGGTCTAGTTGCACAGTCTCTCCCAAAAACAAAACAAAGCAAGAGTTATTTTATTTCCGAGATAGAAGCGGCCGATCTCTCGGCCCCACACCTTCCACTGTATCGCAAACGATTTCCGCCTCTCGACGCACCCGTCTCCCTCTCATTGCTCGTTGTCTCCCTGTCGCCCCGTCCAGACCTTGCGATACAGTGGGAGACCTTGCGCGATTTCTATCCCCCGCTCCGGCCCCATCTTCAACCTCGCCATGGCCCCAGCGCCGGCCCACCGAGCATTCAAGCGTCATAGACAAGGGGAGGACCTGCTCGGTCTCCCTCTCGTTGCTACACCATATAAACCTTGCCGCAGCACCTGTGCCGGCCCACCGCGCTGGTGCCGCTGCCCCATCTTCAACCTCGCCAAGGCACCAACGCTGGCCGCTGCCAAGGTGTTGGCGACGACGTAGAATCCCCGGACATACACCAGAGCTCGCCCGTGCAGCAGATAATGAGGGGGAATTCTGCCTGGTGGAACAACATGGGGCCGCCGCCACGCAAATCAATCCATTCTTGCCGCCGCCATCGTCTTCCGGTACTCCGGTTCATCCCTAGTGCCAACAGTAATCTGCTTGGCAGGAGAACCAATCCCTGGCTCTCCTCCTCCTTATTCTTCCTCCTCCTTCTCCTTCCTACCGGAAATTTGAACAAATGTATGTCGTCCGGCACACCGTATTTCTCCCCTCCTGTCTATTATATCAAATATAATAATATAACAAAGCAGCAATGCTACGATGCTGCTTATAAAAATGTATATCGCTGCACACCAGATTTGTTCAAAGTTATTTGTTGCGCAACAACATATTTGTTCAAATATGGACGACATATTTGGTGCGCAACCACATATTTGTTCGATTTAAATAGGTGGTAATCTTTATTTTCAGAAGTTCAAGAGGATGTGCGCCATCCTGATAATATAGACGACATATTTGGTGCGCAACGAAATATTTTGATTTTAAAGTTATAACCAAATATTACTCTATAAATTTTAAAATTGTGACAGTTTTGCCAAACACAACATGATTGATCTTCTTTGATTTTAAAATTAAAACTAAGAAGTCAAGTAATCTTGATTTCAAAAACGAAGTTATCTCAAAATTAAAAGTGCTACCAAACACCTTATTAAGTATAAATGCGGAGGAGAGACAACCGGAAGTGACAGATTCATATGGTGCCAAGGACGACGCTCCATTTGAGAATCTCTTACAAATTCTAGAATCATGGTGTTGAGGTTGAAAAAGTGGATAAATGTAAGTAAGTGAACCTTTGTAGAACTATCGACGTGGGATTATGCACACATTTTCAACATTTTTGCTCACTGTCAGGATAAGTAGTGAGAATATGAGTTAAGATGATAAAAATTTGTAATGACGTCATTGTCCTGCCATCATCTTACAAATCTCAAGATCATGACATTAAAGTTAATGGGGTCAAGAAATATAAGCAACTAAGGTGGTGTTTGGTTGCATGATAATGAAGATTTTTGTTTTAATTTTTAAAAATTGTAAGAAAACTCGTTAAAAAAGGTGTTTAGTAACCATGACAATTTTATGTTTTAAAAGTGATTTTCTTCTCAAACAAAAAAGAGGGTCTCATCTCTTTCTTTTTTCTTGTGGTCCCCCACTTTGTTTGGTCATGTGTGGTAGTTACTTTTTTTTTGTAATCACATCCTTCCAAACATGATAATTTTATGTCATGAGTTGGTTCACTTTTTATTTTAATACAAATTTTTGTCATGAAAGTGTACAAAAAATTATAATGCAACCAAACACCCCCATAAACCTTTTTAAAATCATAGATGTGAAACTATGCCCACCTTTCCAACAGAATCCCAACCGTACGTATAGGTTGGTGTATGGAGACAAAGAAGGGGTTATATAAATGAGGACAGAGAAAGTATTTGTGCCTATCTTGGTATCAAGTTAGAGATGCTGTTGCGCGATAAAGGAATGTAATTCATGTGTAAAGATACAAAATTTTAGAATATTTTTATAACAAAATATTCCAACTTAATATTAATATTATGTATTTTTACACGTGTTTTGAGTAAAATAACACATTAAGTGAAAGTAGCAATATTTTTTTATTTCAATTTTTTTTAGAAAAAAATGAATCCCGATCCATGACTTAAATCATAGGTCCATTGACCCAATTTACTCCGTCAACGGTCCGGCATTAAGAAATTCTTTAATGCAGGATCCTCTCCGTTACTTCACCGTCACATAAAATTGAAAATGACATAATTGCCCTTCAAAAATGAAGAGCATTCTACTTGTTTTGCTCACTTCTCGTGGATGAACAGTGTAACTTAATTTCTTCTATGGCTTAATAATAATTTAATTTATTATTATATTTAAAATAAAATGTATCATATCAAATTTAGTTTAATATTAATATCTCATATATGTAATTAATTTTAATTTAATTATTATGTTTTTTATATTTAACTTATAATTACAAAGTTTTGTTTATTATGTTTTGAGATAAGATCACAAATATATTTATTAATTATATCTGATTATGATTAAAATAATAATTTGTTTACGGTAAAAAACTAGATTTGATTTATATCAAACCTTTGAATATGATATAAAATATATAATACTAAATTGATCTATATCTGATGTACGACTACATGGAAGTATCATAAGAGTATTATAATTTAACTATATTAAATTTAATAAAGTTTTTTAATATTAATCTATTTATTATGTCACATAAATTATATCTTATCACATCCGTTAATTAAAATATGATTATAGCGTGAATAACCCTATTTATCACATCAAATTTATTATGAACTACAAAATATCAATATGTTTGGACTAGCAAAAAATATTATACTTAACTTATAACCAAGATTTAAATATAATACAGATAATGTATAATAATTATATATTCTTTTATTTTTATAGTAAGAGATGAACGTATATTTCATCAAATATCATAAACATTTTTATTTTACATAATTTTAATTTTTCTTTAAGAACTTTGATCTTCATGTTCAATCTATCCATGAGAATTTTCAAACACCAAATTGAGAATGCATTGAAAAAAGGTAAATTGGCTTAGCCAGCAAGAAATTAAAACTGCCATGTCTTCTGTGTGGGGGGGTAAAATTGTCAAATCATGAAAAAAGTGGAGATTGGAGAGGAAGTTGTGAATTTTCAATAAAGAATATCTATGATTATATTATTTCTGACATAGGACTGTCCGTTAAAGAATCCTCTTTTGAACCGGACCGGATGTGAATTCCCCGAAATTTTTATTTCAAAATTACGCGGTTTATTATATGGAGAAGTTGTTTTATTTTACGGAGTAGTCCTTTTTTATCTAATTGGAAATAAAATTATTTGTCAAAGTCTACTCTATTAACGATCTTCGAAATATCTTAGTGATATTGTCGTCATTTCTTTATTTTATCAGCTGTAATGCCAGCTACAGCGCCCAATTTAGATTAATAACAATAAATTGATTTTATCAGAGCTATAAATATACTAATAAGGTGTAAATACAAACAAATACGTTGGTAAGGTTTAAACTAATAGGTGCATTTTCAAATTCGAGGAATTTCTTCCTGACATTCTGATTATAGGCACGTAGGATTGAAGCCATATTTCTCTTTTCAATTATTTAAAAACATTGTTGTGTTCATATGATTCTAATATTTTTCTGGTAGACTTTTACTTAGGGTTTTACATTTCTATTTTCTCTGCCCATAGTTATAATTTTATATCAGATTACATTTCAGTTTATGAGTTATACTATTTTTTATTTATTTAAATTTTCAGTTTATATCCATCTATAAAATATACACGTTTTTATTTATTTATTTTTATTTTTTTATCAAGTATTGTATTCTCAACATGTCTATATATGTATATTTATCACAATACCAAACTAATAATCAGAAAAGGTGGTTTCTTAATTTCTAACATCGGTAGGAAGATTCCATCCAACAAGCTTCTTTTCTCCGGATAATTTAAATATCAGTTCATTAGAGTTATTTAAGATATACGAATAATCTATTTATAGATAATCAATATGCACTTAATTAGAGTTACTTTGGTACCATGGAAATTATTAGACAGGACATTAGGGACTTAATTTGAATATTGCTCTATTTGGTCTTTAGTCCTCCGACTATCTATTTTCTCAAGAATTATATATATATAACTAAAAATTCACCATGCTAAATATTAATTAATAAATTATTAAGGTGATCACCTAATCATTTGATGCATAAGTCTGTTTCTTACGAACTCGGATCCGGTAACTTCAGTCTCACCGGATTTTCTTAGACCCAATATCCGGATCCAAATGACTCCGATCCGATAGTCACTTAAATCGGATCCGAATAACTTGACTAACCGGATCTCCTCTATCTCGCTCACACGAGGAAATAGCAAAAATAGAAACCCTAGCCTCCCGGCATCAGGGTTTTTAGCGCCGCCACGAGCACCTTTACGCACGGCCGAGCCGCCTTGTTCCCGCCGGAGCCGCCAACTCTCCGTCATGCCGCTGGAGTCATCTCCGCCGGTTCCCCTCCAAGCGCCGCTGAGTAGCTTCCTGGAGTTATAGCTGCCGACGGTCCGTCGCAGCACCTTCACCTGGCGCTGGCAGTCGGTATCGGCGATCTGGCTGGACCGCAGTGCTGGTCACCTTCGCCAGAGCCTGCTCCTTCCTCCGAGCACCTTCGACGACGCTGTGCCTGCTGCTGCTGGAAGCCTCTCTGTCGCCTGGATAGCCTGGTGCTGTCGGCTCTATCTTTGGCGATCACCACCACAGCCCCGTCCTTCCTGAGTCGCCTTCTTCGCCGCCTGGACAGTCCCACTGGACCGAGGAGTCTCGCCGCCCGAAACCTCCTAAGGAGCGCCACCAACGTCTACTTGGTGTGTCTCCGACTCCGTCGAACAACCCAGGGGGCGAGACACAAGACGATCTAATCCACTTATCGGGTTAACCCACCTACGAAACCCGGGGACGGACATACAGTTGCCCACCCCGTCCCTATTCATTCCCAGTGCACCGATGGAGACGGTGTTGGCCTCGTCCTCGGTGGACCTGGGCATAGGATGTTGGGACCTCCGAACAGGGGAAGAATGTCTCCTCTACCGTTCGTGCGCCTCCCCTCCACACGGTCTCGTCTCGATCGCCGGTCGTTTTCTTGCCTCCTCGCAACTCCGAGATGCGTCATCATCTTCTGGTTCCATACTTTACTGGTCATGGGACAAGGTAACTATCTCACATCCCTGCTTCTCGCTTTTAAGAATACGTGGCTTCGCTCTTTTGTGCATGTGTAGCACACATGATAAGATTGGAACTCAAATTTAGTTACTAAATATCGCCTCTAAAATTCTCTTAACTCCTTTTTTCTTTCTCTCACTCTCACCTAGCCTATCAAGATTAACGCCTTCCCAAAAAAACATACACCCACCCATGCATAATTACATATATAAAGTCAAATTTATACAGATGTACACAAAACATACATATTCAATTATAACATCTAATTATATATGATTGTATATATTCATATATACGTATCTACACATGTATATATGTACGTATATACACACATCTAATGATACCATCTTGACTACCTAGGCAACGTTTAAGCGGCCGCCTTGTTGCGTAATGAAATTGACATCTTTCAATGCCTTGGGTACCTTGACAACTATGCTTTTGGCTATTGACAACTGTGTCTATGAAATTGGAGATCTTTCTTCTCGTTTTATAGTTAGTAGAATAAATGATCTCAAAGCTTGCTTTAGGGTGAATCGAGACTCTACAACTTCGAATGTTATGGACTTAACGGTATCATTGCGATCAACATGCACTTGCTAATAATTTGGTCGAATGGAATGGGCCAATTTTATGCCCTCTAAAAGTTGAAATTGGAGTTGGTTATCATGGTTGTCAATGCGACAAGACAACCAAAGTGACCAAGGGTCCCTTCACTGCTTGAGCGGTGAGACTAGTAGGCAGTCCACAATTAGCCCTCCAAATAGAAAAAAATAATGAGGTATAAATAGACAAATTTAATCATTTCACTCAAGCAATCAATAAACTAATGAGACAATTTGACAAAATAAATTTATATGTAAATTGACAAAGTCTCAATCAAAGGGAAAAATTATAGGTACTTACATGTGTGTTGGAAATTTCAATATCCAAGAGCTCCAATATGTCCAGGCCCAAATGAAAATTTAATCCTTAAGAGCTACAAGCCTACAATATACATGATATAAACACAATATTCAAATCTATTTTTTAAGAAAATAAGAATAGAAAAGTCACATTTAACAAAGAAACATCGAAAATGAAAATAATGAAAAAACTAAACAAGTCTAATAAGAATACTAAAATAAATAAATTAAGTGTAAATAGAACAAAAGAATATATGACTACAAGCATTGTAAATGTTTCTAAATTTTGAAACCAAACATTACATTGTCTAAATCAGTATATCATCATCATTCTCTCCATTGTTATCTTCATTATTCTCTCCATTTGAGTCCCATGATATATCATCATCAGTCTCTATCTTGCCCTTCTTCTTCTTCTTCATTTCTTTTAGAAGATGATGTACTTGCTCCGAATTTGTCAACAATCTTTGAGGCCTTGTTTCCGAAGCTCCCATAGCCTTTTCCATGTCTTCCCAAGATCATCACCTTTTTTTAAAAAAAGACATTAAACCAGATTCAATTAAAATAGACTAATAGAAAAATTACAACAAAAGAAGAAAGCAAAAACTAATAAAAGGAAAGTCCATCACCTTCATGAACTAAATTTGGGTTTTCTTTTATCATTCATTCACATCCCCAATGTAACTCGGATAAGTTAATAAGTACATGTTAAGAATTATATAGAATCATAGAAAAAATAAAAGCCACAATTTACATAGAATCATAGATACTCACAAGCTCAAATGCACTCCAATTATGCTCACAAGCAGATATGCTTCAACAAAACTCTAAAATATTCAATGCAATCGTTCTAAGCTATGGTGTTTCTCTACCGTATTGTGTCCACCAATCTGTTAAAATAATAGTTGATGAATGATGAGTAAAAGTATAATGAAGTAATCAAATAAAACATAAAAATTTTTTAATTTGAAAGTTAAAATCACTTACTGAGAAGTTTCTTATCATGGGATCTTATGGCAAATGGAAGAGAAAATGTTCCTTTTGAGATCATATATATTGCAAGTTGTTTATCAATTTTATCTTGAAGCTTTGAATTTCCCACCATTTTTTAGAGACATGTGAAAAATGATTTCTTAAACTTTTCAGTAGAGTTTTGGTATTTTTTTCGCTTAAAAAAACTTGGGATTCAAAAAGAAATTAGCTACATGTAGTCAAGGATTGCTATCTCAGATCTCTGCTTCGTCTCGGGGGGGGGGGTGAAAGAGAAAAGATCTCGGAGAGATCTCAGAAAAATCTCGGGAGATCGGATTTTGGATTCTCATATCAAAATGTATATATGTATGAAACATAACATAATATCTTATAAAAATAGGAGTACATAAATTAATTTACATGAAAATATATAACACATTTTGTACATCAACTATGTGAATGAACAATTACAAGCACTTTCAATACCAAAAAAATAATTTTTGTGCTTCTAAACGATTTAAACTTGTATGTAATCTTATTTAAATAATAATATGGTATTAAACTTGTAACACATTTTTATGTGATAGTATAAGTGATAGTGAAATACATTAAATGTGTTTACACTATCATAAACGGGGCGCAAAGTAGTCGCGGATCGACCTGCGCGGTCAGGTCGCGGGGGTCAAGGGGGCAGCGCCCCTTGTGAGGGGTATCAGGGGGGCAAAGCCCCCCGAAGGAAAATTTTTTATGGACTAGTCTACATGGGACGAGATTTCGGCGATCTCGTTTCTCGGCCTCCTTGGCGAGACCGAGATCTCGCGAGATCTTGGGACGAGATCTCGGCGATCTCGTTTCTCGGCCTCCTTGGCGAGACCGAGATCTCGCGAGATGGCATTCCATGCATGTAGTAGATGTTGCATTCGGATCTCTCATTGACGATCCACAATTTTCAAACTAGGAGCATACTTCACTTCTTTGCCACCAAAGTTCTTTATGATTTTTTGTTTTGCATACTTTATTGCTGCATAAACACAATCCATAACTGGCTTTTCATCTCAATCAACTAATTTCGACACTTGTAGAATTTGTTGAGATTCTCACAATTTTTCTCAACTCCGTTTTAAAATTTTTCTTGGAATACAATTGAGGACACATTTTTTCTTGCACTTGTCTTTGCCCAAATACTTTTATGCCAAGCATCATATGTAAATAACTATTATGATATCATCCTGCAATCTTTCCAGTGTGGGAAATGATGTGACAAATCTAGTAATGCCACATATTACAAGTTATTTACTTTTTGTTTTTTCTTCATGTGATCAAGCAATGAGTCTGGTTATATAGATAACATGTCAACTTTCTAGCCGTTGAAATAATACTTGCATAGTCTTTTATTTTTTCATTGTCTTCTTGTATGGGATCAAAACAATGTTTCACACATGGTGTTTAAAGTATTTTTTTTCTTCATCAATAATTTCCCTGTAGCAACATTATAAGATGCATTATCTATGGCAATTTGAACAACATTTTCTTCACTCACCTTCTCAATCATTTTGTTCATGAGTTCATACAAGAGGATAGCATCATCTTTTCGATCGGATATGACTCCATAAAATAATTTACTAAGAAATCAATTAATTTTCTCTGTCTCTTGTGGGTCCAACCATTACACATGATTGTACATTCATACGCTTTCTCATGTGCCAAATATTCATCATACATTTGTTTTGTTTCTTCAACCATCTTTTGAGAAGTGACATTCTCAACATATGGTAAGAAGGTGGCTTACAACCTGATCCAACAACAATTGTTTGTTCAAACATTACCTCAGAAATTTTTAATTTTGTGGCATTAAAGGGTATTCTCCTTCATAAAACCATCCGGCCATACACAACTTAAATTTTATTTATTCTTCTTTCTTTAATTTGCTTTCAATTGTACTTTGAAATGTCTTTCCGCTCTTCTTGTATCAATAAATTGTTCAGCGCTCATTCTTGCGAATAAATCTATTGGACCCTTAGTCAATTTGCTTATATATGTTGTACCTACATTTTTCTTACTCAGAGGAATCTTTATATGATGGCTCTTAAACTTCTTTGTTATGTTTATGATATATAGAAGATCCTATTTTTCTTTTCTTGTTTGCATTGAGCCATTTGCAACATTTCATTTGTTATCTCTCTTGTTGTTTGTGTACATTTCTTAACATCGGGATAGCCTCCCATTAAATGTTTCTTATCTTTTAATACCATATTTGAGACCAATCCATATAAATCACATTTTATCTTAGTTTTGTTGGTCTGTTTCTCTTCCATCTGATCTGATCCACCTTCCAGCATATTAATTGTACCTGAACCTGATGCATACATTATTTTCACTGTTTCACACACCTTGGAGCTTGCACGAGCAACTCAAATAAGTATAGCCTAAAAGTCGGAAAAAACAAAACATATATATATTATATAAACACTTAAACAATAAGTTTGACATTCAAAAAGATCTTCAAAATCAGTCAACACAGCAACAGAAAAGCTAGAAGTAGCAAAGGAGTGATTTAAAACTGATTCCAATCTTTTTCCACCCTTTTTGGGTTGATTGGGGGCCGGATTCATGACATGGAGGCAGCCTTCCAATGCTACAAGCGTCGGACCATCTTCCCCGCCTTATCAGGTGGGGAAGACAGTCGTATTGGGTCTGATACGATATGAGTAATCATATTTGCTCTTTTGGGCCTCTCGGACCCGAAAGAGAATCCGATGACTTAAGTCATCGGATTTTGTCGTTCCAATTGGACTTGGTACGACCATCTTCCTCGGGGGTGGGGAAGACGGTCCAACGCTTCTAGCATTGGATAGCTGGTGTATTCTGGCGGAATCAACTGGGAGTCGATCAATTCTGCCGGAACAACCTATGGAAAATGGAATTAATGCATTTTTCAATTGATTCAAGCCAATCTAAAAACAAAATTTTTAACTAAGAATGAGGGGCGCAGAAGGAGTAGAACTGGCGGAAAAGGAGCTCAAGGGAGAAGTTAAGAGCTGTCATACCTTAGCCGGACAAGCACCCCAACCTTCCCGACAACCAATAGTGGAGCAGAAGTGGTTCATGGAGGTAGATGGCGGGAGCAGCTACGGACAAGCCCAATTTCTTGCTCACAGGGTGGGGGTGGGTGGGGGTGAACTTCTTTTATGGCAGGATGAGGAGATTAGGGTTATGATAATTGTAAACCATACATACCTATATATATGGGTCCGGATGCAATTACCGGGTCTTTTGGATCCCCACATCCAGACCAGACCAAGCTTAAGCGGACAAAGTGGCCGCTTTGCGTGCTTTGGCACTTAAAGCACCCAAAGCGGTTGCCTTTTTCAATGGCAATAAAGCGGGTCCTTGCTTGCCCCTCCGGAAACTGCTCGAGTGCTTAAGTGTTGCTTGCACCCGCTTTGACAACAATGTATTAGTTACAAGAAAAGGAACCACCATTCATGATGTTGGACTCATGTGACGCAAATACGAGAGTGTTGGTGTGATGCCCATTCTAGTTTCTCTTTTATCATCCTTTTTGATTTTCCATTGCAAACTAACTCATGGTTCACCCAAGGATTGCCGTCTCGGATCTCGGCTTCATCTCGGAAGTGTGAAAGAGAAGAGATCTCGTGAGATTCTCGGAAAAATCTCGGGAGATCGGATCTCGGATTTCATTTATGCAGGGTATACTTTACCCAATGATTGCCATCTCACATCTATATTTTATCTCACGGAGATTGAAGATAAAAGATCTCGAAAAAATCTCAAGAGATTAGATCTTGAAAATACCAATCAATGTGCATGTTTAGATGTAGAATGCCATATAATCTCTTTAAAAAGGACAAGAGAACTCATATTAAATATTAAAATAAGCTGAGAGAATTAAAAACGTAATACAGAGATGGTGAACTATTGTTAGCACGAGACATACAAAGGATCTTATGTCAGACCAAAGTTTTATCTTGAACGATATAGATAGGAAATTGATAACATTTTGGGTCGATTGTACGTATATAGTTATTAAAATATTAAACTATGAAATTTTATCAAACAATAATGTTTAGATGAATATTTGGAAGGATTCCATAATAAAATTGGTAATATAAGAAGAAAACATAACAAGATCATCTAACAAGTTGGGGATAATAATAGGCGGAGAAGATCAAGGTATCACAGGTACTACATGGATATTCTCGTTTCGGCGATCTCGTTTCTCGGACGCAAGGAAGAAAAGAGATTCTCGGGAGATCTCGAGAGATTCTCGGGAGATCGCATTCCATACACCCCACTATAACCGCTGCCTCACATATAATAGTGTCATGGGTTACTGTGGACCGTGGATGAGCTATTGAGTGAATGGGTAGAGCTTTGTTTACTGTATGCAACCTCTTGATGCACACTTTAGATGAAGTTTGAGAGGGGAATGAGAACCTGGGTCTGTAACCTTTGCTGTTTGCTTGTTCCTATTTGAAGTATTTCCACTTTAGCGTAAGGGAAATGGAGAAAAGAGAAGGGCGTACCAATTTTTTTTTTTGAGGTTTGCTCATTCTCATGATGTCATGAGTTTCATGACCATTTTGACTCAAGGATCGCCGGATCGGGATCGGATCCTGGATCGGTGGGGTCCGATCCTCCAGGCCGATTCCAATGGAACCAGACCGATCCAGAATCGGTCTGGATCGGTTTTTTTTTTTTTTTGCTTTTCGAAAAAATATGGAAAAATCGCCAAAAAATTAATAAAAATACATAGGACTCAGGAAAAATGTGAAAAAAATATAGGGAACACTCATTCATATAACAAATTAACAATCGATCATATAGAACACATATCATATCCAATCGCGCGATAGAACACATCACGCATCGAATAAGATACGTGTTTTACCAAACAAACAATCGTACCCAACTCACAAATGTACAACACATATTCTTCTTACCACTCATATTACATTGCGTGAAATAAACGAAAAGAAATACATTATACGTATGCATCACTTCACCAATTATGGTAACGTCCGGAGTAGGATGGATTTGGATACGGATCTCCGTCCCGGTCATTACGATTTTCTCGCAAATCTCCATTGATTAGGGTCGGTCATAATTGGCCCGTATCCGTAAGAAAATAAAGATTGGGCCATGTCGGTAAACTCGCCATAAACTCCCGATCGGTCGGAGGTGGAGGTAAAAAAGATGGTGGAGGTGGATAGCCGGGGCTCGGTATGCGGGCGGTCTCTGGATAGGAAGATGCAAACTCGTCGAAAACATTCAACCTCGTCCGCCGTCCGTCGCCCTGCCACTCGAGCATGGAGTGTCTTTTATCACTCAAATCATCCGGACACCTCCACTCGTCCGAGCACTACTAGTAGAGCCACCCTCGCCTCCGCCACCCCCACCTCCACCTCCACCCCCTGTACGCCGTTGTTGTGTGGGTGGCGCGAAATTCTTCTTCATCCTCGTACGATGAAGGTGGGCCGAGTGGTCTCGGTGTCGAGGAGATGATGTCGCCGTTTGATACTTATCTTCTTCCTCTTCAATGTAGGATCTCCTTGACTTGCTTCTTGTGAAGGTAAGCATGCTTTCTTTAAAAATACTAAATAATCCGCGGTCTTCTTGGTGGTGGTGGTGGTAGAAGGACCCGAACTGGAATCCGGCGAGGCATGGCGGCCGGGGGGCGGAGCTTTGGATGTCTCTGGAGAAGGCATGAGTCGAGGTGGATCGGGAAGTGGAGGTTTGTGCACGGAACTTGACTTTCTTCAACTTCTGCATGTCTTCATCCTCACAACAATATTGTCGAAGCTCTCCTTCGGCCCGTGATACGTCGTTCGGGTCGAACTGCGGCTCTCCCTCGGCATCCTTGTCTTCCACCCATCTTTGTAGTGGATGTTCTTCTTGGAATAGATATTCCAAGTCCACATCCGCACAGGACAAGCTCTCGAGTAGCTTGGGCTTTGTGCTCTTTCTTGGTACAATCCACCGCAACCGTGCAAATCTCTCACTTTCCGATGTCTTACACTATCTTTGATATTCTTTATCCTCGGCCCTCGTATTGTAATGGCGGTAGACAAGCTTCTCCAATCTTTATCTTGTCTTCAATCTATTTCTCCTCTTCGTATGAATAAGGTTGAAGGTGCTCATTTCTCGCATGGGATGACGATGTGCTCGACTTAGCACCCGAATTGCAACGGCGGCCAGTGGATTCCATCCGATTCGTTTGTCACCATAATCCACCACTCGAAATTTGTAATTATAAAGAAGACAATTACATGCATCGGTAACGTTATGTAAAAAAAAATCAATTAACGAAGAGTCATTAATTCGGGTAAGCATATTACTAGGGGGACCCTATCATGAGATGCATGATACGGATCCCCGTACCACCCCAATCTTGTGCACATGTAAGTCATGCGAAAACACGAAACTAAAACAATTATCTTCTCTTCGAGATAAAGTTAAAAGTTTAATTAATATGAAACGTATTACTTACTTCAACCTCGGCGCGTATTGTTCTTCTTGGGTCTTACATAGTCGTTTAATTACGGATAGTGTGCCCGATAATACTTCACCATCATTACATACTTGGCCACCATCTTGTATCATTGGGTTGAGAAGTACCACTGTAACAACATTATTACTCCATTAGTTTAAAGACGATTAGGGTAATACACAAAATATAACTTGTAATCATTATCATATTACACTACTAAATTATACTGCAGCACGTGAATGTCGTGGTGTAGGGTTTTGTCCCATCATTGTCAATCACCTTCCACCACTTTTTGTAACCCTTGGGATACTTCTCTTTAATTTTCAACTTAGCTTTATCCATAGCATCACATGTACCCATTCGATTTTTGTCATTTGAATCCACCAACCTAAGGTACTGCACCAAAGGTTACTATGACAAATAGTCTTGCACCTTCTCCCACCACTTTGTTATCTTCTATCACCATTTGCTCCATCTTTAGCGGTATCTCATCTTGATCCAAGGAGCTCTGTATGTATCCATGTATACGATAAGCGGTGGAGAGAATGAACCTTTTTAAACTAGCCTTGTACTGTATAGGCTCTCTAATGCAATAAAATGAGTGGCGAATCTTGTGGGACCCGGTCGATCAAATCATGACCATCGGTGTCTTGCTCAATAATATGTAAAAGTCGTGGATGGCCATAGATAAATGAGGTGATAAGTTGTCCTTGGTTGACCGAGGACTTGACATTAGCATCCTTACCAATATCTTAACATCGTGTCGATAGAATGTGCCGCACAGGGCACCCCAAAATAAGTGAGGTCGAGCCTCCATTAGCTTCTTTCCCTGCAGCCTTATATGAGGCCTCATTGTACGTGACAAAGCGCACAATGTTGGCCTCCCACTATCTCTAAATCCACCACATTGTTCATCAACCCAAATAGGTAATCTGCATTTTCACTGGCTTTGATGCATCGGCCGACTTCGGAAATACGGTGCCCTCGAAACATTACACAAGGAAGTTTATAAGTGACCTCCTTGTGATTCAGATCCATCCATCGCACATTACGGTCACCCCTCTCCTTCCGGATGGTTTTGAATCCATCTATCCATGAGGTCAACTCATCGACCTCCTCGTCCAGCTGTTTCATATATATACTTTGATGTAGGGGCTTTCAACTCACGGCCGGCCTCACCAATCGCATCAACCATAGTCTGGAAATATGGATGCAGGTAGGTGCATGTGCTTGGGACACCTACGAGTCAAAAACAAGATAAGGGAAAAGAGAGGGTTGTTAATAATAGCTAACCTAATAAGAAATTCATATCGACAAGCAAATGCTAACCACAACTTCAACGAATCTTTACCTGCATGTGAAGAACTTGACCGTATGCTTGGGGCTTTCTTCTTTGCCCTGAGCCGATGCCTTCACCCCTTTAAATGCTTGTCTTATACCCCTCGACCTCTGCCACTCTCCCTGTACCATACATGGCGTGTCTCTCGTCGGCATCGGTCGAACAGAATGTGTCCTCCGAATTTCAGGCTCTCGACCAGGCCTTGTCCCCGCCCCGCATCGAGATCGTCCCAGAAAGCCGAACCTCCTGCTCCTCGTCTTCGTTCCTCATCCTCACGGGCCGAGCCCTATTCTCGTGAACGGCTCTCTCCCAACTGGGCATCTTCCTCGTCGATGAAGATGAAGAATCAACTTGGACCCTTTCGTGTGCTGGCCCTTTCCCTTTCTTGCTCTTTCGGCCATAAGATGGGCGTCTCTCCGACCTAGCAACTCGTCATGTAGGTCTTGTCTGCGACCAATTCTCACCTCCTCTCGTGATGCCCTTCCGGTTATATAAGCCCTCATCTCCTTCCCTCGGCTAGACGGTACTTTATCACAGTTCTTTACATTGCCACACGTCCGGCCTATATGTTGCTTTGAGCCGATACACACCTCCATTCATCTCTTTTTGGCACCACTTTGCATCTAACTCTCTTCTTATCGAATCAAGGAGATGGCCATGTTGCCATCCAATGTCACGAAATTACGCGGGTCCGGTGCCATGCTCCTCGTAGGAACATCTTATCTACAACACAAAACCATACACGATATTAGGCCAAGCAATTCCGGCCCCCACAGGGGGATGTAAAAAACGATCACCCCTTCGGGGTAGTGATGAACACCCCGAAGGGGTGATTAGCACCCCTTCGGGGGTGCAATTCCACCCCCCATTGGGGCTGAAATAATCCCCCCCAATGGGGGCATCCTATGCTGCAGCCCCCCCCCCCCCACCTAGGGGGGGGGGGCCATGATCACCCCGAGGGGGTGACTGGGCACCCCCGAAGGGTGCTGCTAATCACCCCTTCGGGGGTGCAATTGAACCCTCATTGGGGGGTGAAATAATCCCCCAATGGGGGGGATTTTATGCAGCCCCCCCCCCCCACCTAGGGGGGGGGTGTAAACGGCCACCCCCGAGGGGGTGACTGTTGAACACCCCGAAGGGGTGCTAATCACCCTTCGGGGTGCAATTCCACCCCATTGGGGTGAAATAATCCCCCCAATGGGGGGATTTTATATGCCCCCCCACCTGGGGGGGGAGCGTAAAAAGCAGTCACCCCCGAGGGGGTATCGTTGAACACCCCCGAAGGGGTGCTAATCACCCCTTCGGGGGTGCAATTCCACCCCATTGGGGGGTGAAATAATCCCCCAATGGGGGATCCCATCTTTGCAGCCGGCCAGGGGCCAAGGCCCGGGGGGGAAAGGAGATTGAAACCCCCCCCCCTTACAAACCTTGTGCTGTTTAGGGTGGATCGCCCCCCCCCAGGGTGGACCGCCCCCCCCCAAGCCTTGAATAGGCTGGATCGCCCCTCCAAATGCTGGATCGCCGGATGCTGAAGCCCTAGATCTCCAAGGCGCCTTGGGGGGAAGGAGAAGAAGCCGAAGGGGGCAAGTGGGGGGGAGAATCGGTCCGGATCGACCCCAAATAGGGGGTGATCGGACCTTAAAACAGGACCGGATCGATCCCGGAATCGGTTCGATTCCGGGTCTTCCGGTTTTCCGGCGAATCGGTCCGGATCGACCGATTTTGGGATCGATCCCGGCTGGATCGCTAATTCCGATAGGAATCGGATCGGTAGGTACCGATCCGATCCAAGAATCGGTCGATCCCGATCCGGATCGACCGATTCTGCAATCCATGTTTTGACTCCAGCCATTATCTCACATGTCTCGCTCATTGCATCTATACATGAGGGTTGCACTTGTTACATGACTTAACCCAACATCATTCCAGTGTTATCTACACTAACAGTCATAAAAGTGTTTCTACTTTCTAGTACATGTAGTCATCCAAATGGACAGAAAGGACGGAGAATGTACTGATTGAAGCGGAGAGTGACTATGTGTTGTGTCCAGACTTCTTACAGCTCACAAGATATGTGGATCCAATTGGACATGGTTCAGAGTTGGCCTAGGAAAGTGAATTAGCTGAGGTGATTGCCTTAGCAGGTTAGGTGGTTCTAGCTATCTTCTTGGCAGTTGGGCGAAGTTGAGGCACCAAGTTGACGGCCTTCTCACTTAGTTGCGTAGGCACTTGTTTTAGTGCCGTTGACAGCATAGTCAAAATCTGTTGGCAAAGAACAAATGCTTGTGTGATGAAAAGTGCAATATACTTGATTATTTTTATTTTGGGAGGTGATATTTATTACTTTTTAATTTAAATAGCTCATTCACTCATTCTTGGAGCTGAGATACTGATATATATTTATTTTTCTCATCTGGAGAGCTATGTGTGTACTAGGCATTTAATGTGATTATTGCACAATCAGACACCCTAGTCTGTTAGTCTCGCTTTTTTTTTTGAAGCAGCAACCAGTAACCACTTTAATGTTGCATTGTATTCTTCAATTGAATCTTCTGTCATGTACAAGTTGACTCCTATGCTCCTGGTAGGGAATATGTTTCTATGTTTGAAGCTATATTTAAAAGTTATTTTCCATAATTGATGGAATATGCCATCTCTGCCATCACTGATTATTGCCTTAAGCACAATAGTGTGAAGGAATTTTTAATCTACGGGGCACATCAAAAACTACAAATGCCTACGCTAACAATCATACATTCATACAACTGCATTTTCTCAGCCTAATTATGTCTCCTTTTGCAGCCACATGTTGAAGTTAAGAGTTTTCCTGCTGAACCTATCTTCCCATTGATTTCCAACTCTGATGGAAGTTACCTTCTTGGTGGTGGCTCTACTGGAAATATCTACTTATGGGATGTAATATGTTTATTTTTTCTTAAGCCCATAAGAGTTTATTGTTTATTGAAACTATTTTATTAGATAACGTTTCAAATGTCAATAATGATGTTTTTTTTCTGTTCTATCTACAGATTGCCAGTGGAAAATTACTCAAGAAGTGGCTGGCTCATTATAGGGCTGTTAGCTGCTTGGTCTTCTCAGATGATGAATCAATTTTAATATCCGGATCGGATGATGGTTATGTCAGAATCTGGTCTCTATTGAGGTGTGAAATTGCTATTTCTCAACAATTGATCTTTATAATGCTGGTTTTTCTCCATAGTTACTTTGAATCTTCTTTTATCGGTTGTTCCGCAGAATTTTTGACGAGATAGAAAATTCAGTAGTCAAGCATCCTCATCAGTACAGCTTTCAAGAGCACACCTTACGTGTCACTGACATTGTCTCTGGTTATGGGCTCTGCAACTCCATTGCAATTTCATCTTCAGAAGACCGTACATGCAAGGTTTTGTAATCTGTTAGTTTAGATAGAAATTAGAAAAGCATTTGTTTCAAGGTTTTGCATTATGCATCATTTACTTGATAATGGTTTGAGTGTCCCATTTTTAGTTTTAAATAATATTGATTGCTAGATGTAGAAAATGCACTTTTCTATCATTTTTTAAAGGTCATAAGACCAATTTTTACTATTAAAAGCAAGGAGATTACATAAAAGAGGATAAGGAGAGGGAGAAAAGCAAACTAAGTACAATAGCAGGAAACACCACTACAAGGGCGGTAGAAGGTTTCCTCTACAAGAGGCAAGAAGAAAAGTGACCGAAAAGGATGTTGATGTTCTTTGCTATTCCCAGTCCTTGATGAGTGCCATTCTGAGCCATAGTCCATTCCTTAAGCAACACCGGATCTTGTAAAAGAATGCCTATGGGATTATCAATCCTATCATCAAATATTTGTTGATTCCTCGTACGCCAAATAGACCACAACACAGCTAGAAGAATGCATTTTCAGAGGTTCCCATTGGAAGACCGTGGATTAAGGCTCGGCCAATCAAGAAGAAGCTGTATAGTACCCTCAAAATCTTTCCAAGGCACCTTTCAATAGTGAAACAGAGATTGCCAGATGTAGTTGATAATACCACACTTTATGAAAATGTGATCAATGTCCTCCTCCGTAATGCCACAAAAAACACAAGATGTAGGTATACTCAGAAAAATATTGTGCAGATATCTTTTTGTAGGAAGTCTACCCTTTCCTATCTTCCACAGAATAATTTTAATTTTGATGGGCACTCCAAGCCGCCATACGAACTGTGCCAAGGGACTTCAATACCACCACTCATCAACTTCCTCAAGCTTGATCTCACATATAATCTACCCTTGCTGTCCGGAAGCCAAAATAGGGAGTCCTTCCTATCAACAAAACATTTGCGGTTCTCTAAGAAGGCAAACAACTCAATCAACTGCTCGATCTCTTCCTTCTTAAGGTTCCTCTTAAACAGGATATTCCACTGTGAAGAACAGTCCCAAAGCTCAGCACGGGGGTGAAGACAAATGTTATAAAGTGCCGGAAAAATATGAGCTAAAGGGGCGGACCCAGTCCACTGGTCCTCCTAGAATATCCTTCCATTCCCAACCTCAATCATAGTAGAAGAAATCCCACGTATGAAGAATATCCTTCTGACTGCTAGAAGTACTAGTAAGGTACCTTAAGTTAGGAATCCAAGACCCATTTGTCCCAATATTGTAAGCTGAAACAACAATTTTACTCCATCATACTTAAAAGATAACTTGATTAACCCTTCAGTACAGAGCTGGTGATACATTGACTGGATTCCAATGTTTCCTTTTGACAAATTCTCATGTTGGAAGGACATGTGGTCTTTTGGTTGTATGCAATAACGCAAGACATGCTGGCAGTGAGAGGATGGATGATGTAGATGCACCTTTAGACTTTGTAGAGAATTGGGGAATAGGAAGTTGAGAAAAAAATTTCTCAGGTTCATTATAATAAGGCACTTGCTTGAAAATCTACATAGTTGCAGGGAAACTCTCTAACCCCTTTATTTTCTTGCTTGATGTCTCACTTCCATTCAGATTAATATTTTGAGACTTCAGTGTCAGAGCTATTTTCTTTCTCTTCTTTCTCAATTTTCTTATTTTTCATTTTCTATGTTTTTGAAAAGTGGATGATACTGTGTACTATAAATTGAAAAGAACAAAATTAATGTGTTACAAGGTCAAAGAATCTAGCAATCATCACCATATCTCCTTCAAAAGGATGAAGAACCACCCTAAGGAACTTCTTTGTATATTCAAGCTTTACCCTCACCCCAAATGAGATAGCAATAGCGAGTCCTTAAGATGAAGCCTTTTCCACTGCTTAAAAAAAATCTGCCTAGACGTCTAGGCAATCTACCTAGGCAGTTTGGATGGGTCAACTGTGTAGAAAATTTCTGACTTGGCCTCGTACCAATGATTCTAATTTATCACCTTTCTTCACATAACATACAATTTTCTAGATATAATTACAAATAAATTCTTTAAACTTAAATATGTAGGCCGAGGAATTTATATCTTTCCTTTTGTAGTTTTGTCTTCATTCTTATCGCCTTGATAGTTGTTTTCCTTCTTTTTTATTCTTCCTTTGTAACTTGTTTTTTATTTCATTAATAGAAATTTGTCTTTGTGGCCATGTTAAAAAAACCATATGTTTTAACTGGACAGTTTTAATATATAAGTGTTTTTTTTTTACTTCTGTTGTTCCATTCAATTGCTATATTTCAGGTTTGGAGCCTATCAAGGGGTAAGCTGCTAAGATCAATCACATTTCCTTGCATTATAAATGCTCTTGCGCTGGATCCAGGAGAACATGTATTTTATGGTGGTGGTAAAGATGGCAACATTTATGTTGCTGCACTTAGTGCTGACTGCATGCCTAGTGGGAGTTATGGAATGTATATTATCGGCTGTTTACGTGATCATAGGTTGTTATTCCCTTTTTTAGTTGCTGATGCACAAATATTCTATTTATCTTCTAATGTTACTTTCACAAGCCAATTGGAATACTGTTATCCTTGTCATAAATTTTTCAGAGCAGTTTAAAAATCATTTACATACTTGCATAACACCACTTTATGTAAAGAAAAAAATTCTAACCAAAAAAGTCATATCTTAGTCTCAGATTCACAAATCTGAGACCTCTTTATTCAGCTTAATTGTTTTGTCTTATGCAAACGGTGAGCAAATATTCCATGCCATTTGTTTTTTTTGTGACTTGGCCTGTACCGAGAAATCATGTAGTATTTTTGTTTCCCTATTTTTGCAGCATTCTGTTTCTGAACCATCAAACATGATATTGAATCCGAGACTTCTTTTTATTCAGCTTAATTGTTTTGTCTTATGCAAACAGTGAACAAATATTCCATGCCATTTGCATTTTTATGTGAAATATTTGAAATATTTATGAAAACAAGTACACCGGGCTGCTGCCACAACCCTGCCAGGGTTTCCATTCACACTTCTCAGGCGCCCACCCAGCCTGCCATGAACCCCGTTCGCATGGTGATGGGATCTGCCAGGAAGCACCACGATCTCTCCCCGGGGGGGTTTAAGTTGCATTGGTCACACGACCAGTCTGCCGTCTCAGCCAACTGGACCTGGTTTGGTCCTGTTCAATGCATTTCAGGCCGGTTTACCGCCGGTTCAACATGGTTTGGGATGCTTCGGGCCCGTTTAGACCAGTTTAATCCTGGTTCTTGTTATTTTGGTCTCTTTTAGTTTATTTTGAGCACTGTCTAACATCATTTTGCAGCATTTTAGCCCGGTCCACTGTGCTGTCCCACATCAGATATACTTGAAACTACTCTTGTCCTGTTAAGGTTGTTGTAAAGCACATAGTGAGTCCAATGATTGAGGCTTTCATTGGCCTTGGCAGCACCTTAGGGCATGTTTGGTAACACTATTAAACACTTCTAACATTATCAATTTTAAATTTGATAGTGTTAGTAATCACCTCGAGGTGTTTGACTAATAGTATCAATTTTGAAATTTATAGTGGAAACAAAACATGTTATGTAATACAAGTGTCAACTTGTATCAATTTTGATATTGATGCTCCAACTTCTAAAAATATCAATATCAATATTAATATAGTATCATTTTTGATACTCTAACCAAACAGGTCATTACTTTCTTGAGTTGAAGAACCCTAAAATTATATTTCACTCGTGTCATATGATATGGCCAATTAGGACATGTTTAGGATACCTCTCAAGTTCAAATCTAACTTGAATAACAGATCCCCCCATCATATTTTAATCTATTTTATCTGAAAGCACATCAGTTTTGATTTAATTTTTAATTATTATAGAATTATGATGATTTTTATCTTCATTTTTTTCTGTTTACTAAATTCAAGTTTTAACATCTGCAGTATGCCTGTTACGTGTCTTGCATTAAGCATGGATGGAATGACACTAGTGTCAGGATCAGAGGATGACACAATTCGAGTTTGGGACACTAAAAACCAGCAAGTCATCCGCATACTGAGACACGCTAAAGGTTTGTTTTAACATTTCAATATTATTTATTCTTTTCACACACTTATATGACTTAATGTGGAATTTATTTTCTTATGGAATGTCTTTTCTATCCTTCATCGTAGTATAACTTCATTGTTATTTATTATTTGACGGACAAATCTTTTGCTGCTGCCTGCATTATGCTTCATTTGCATTGTTGTCAATGGTATGCTGAATGTAATGTGAAGTGTTTTTTTTAGTATGGTCAAGAGACCAAAGTTTTGTTAATTCAGGAAAAGTACAAAAGATGGAGTGTGGTTAGGGGAGAAAACACAAGAAACAGGTTGGGCACAACTAACAAGGCCCCAACTGCAACGAAAAATGGTCACGTGACAATAATCTCTTCTTGAGAGAGGCCCACTCCAAAGGCTGTGGAAGAATCCTTCAGCCAGTCATTCGGCAAAGAAGACATTGTAGAAAATAGCTCTCGGGTTCTCAAAATCATCTTAAAAAATTCTTTTGTTCCTTGTGCGCTGGATAGACCAAGGCATAGCTGGCAGGGTGAGCTTCCACAATAAGTTCCGAAGGCCAAGGATTTTTCTGGTGCCAATGAAGCATAAGAAGCACCATGATAACAGGATTTTACAATGGATCTTCCAACACTTGAACATTGTTCTCCACAGGAAATTGATGATTTTACAATGAATGAAAAGGTGATCAAGGTTTCTTTATTGTTGCCACTTGCCACAAAAGATACAAGCCATGGTGGCGAGAGGAAAAATTCTATGGAAACAACGTCTAGTAAGGAGTTTGTGGTTGCCAATCTTAAAAGATCTTGATCTTGACTAGTAGTAGAGGTGCCCAAACAACCTTACACCATGGAACTTCTGCACCTCCCAAAGATAACTTACGCAAAGCATACTTCACTGTAAATATCAATTTTTTATAAGGCAGCCAGACTAATTTATCTTCCTGACTCTCTACACACCTATCTTTAAGAAGCGAGAGCATAGCAGTGAAGTCACCAATTTTCTCCTTGGTATTTATTCTGAAAGACAAACACCATTTAGCTCTATCCTCTCAGTTGAATCGAACCTTAGCGCGGGGGTTGTGGCTTAAGCTGAAAAGACATGGAAACATATTGGCCAGGGGGGCATGCCCAACCCAATGGTTCTTCCAGAAGGAAGCCATGTTGTCATCCCTCAGCTCAACAGCTGAAGAAGAACTAAAGAGCTCCAAGTTCTGAAGGATACCCCTCTAGATACTAGAAATTATGCCATTACCTCTGAAGTTTGTAATCCATGAATCATTCTCTCTTAGGCTATGTAGCCAAAGGTGTGAGACGAGGGAGGTCTCGCCTCACCTCAGGCGCTTGAGGTGGGTGCCTAAGATGACAATTTTTATTTAATAATAATAATAATTATTATATATTTTTATGATTTATACAATATTTGAAAGTGAGAAAAGCAAGACATATCTTTAAAAGACTAGAAATACATGTAAAAACATGAAATACTTTTAAAAAAGTAAAACAATATTTATAAAATACAAGAGGTACATTTAAAAAAACAGAAAATATATCTAAAAATGTAAGAAATATATCTAAAAAAATATGAAATATATCAAAAAATGTAGAAAATACATAAAAATTAGGAAAGATGCATCTTTTTTTATGTTACCGGTCTTTGAAACAACGATTAAAGTATATTAATATTTCAAGTGACAACAATTGAACAATAATTCTAAAACGTGCATAGAAGTACATTAATAATTCAAAAATAACATAGAAGTAGTAACAATTGAACAATAATTTTGAAGTCTGTCTTTCTTGATCTTAAGTTTTTTTGAATGTGACAAAAGGTCACTATTTCATTGATTTAAAAATAAAATAAATACAATATATAAGATATGGTCTTAAGTTGAACTAAACAACAAACCAAAAAATAAATCTAAAAATAGAAAAAATAGAAAAGTATATGTGTTTGAGGTGTTTGAGGCGGGCGAGGCAGAAAAGGTGACCGCCTGAGACGGTTGCGGGCTAGGCAAGGCGCTGAGGCCTCGCCTCGCCTTGCCTCAATGCCTAGGTGCCCCATGCAATCGCCTCTGACAACATAGCTCTCAGGCAATGATTCCGGAATCGGAATCGGAATCGGAGACCGATTTCGATTCCGATTCCAGGAATCGCGATTCCGATTCCGATTCCAGGAATCGGCCGGAATCGGGTTTTTTTTTGAAATTTTTTTTTCGTCAAAAAATTCGAAAAATTCATAAAAAATTCTAAAAAAATAGGAAATGAGTTATAAATTTTTTTAAAAATAACCAATGCATTCATCCACAGGACCACATCGAATAAATACTAATGAACTCCAATTGAAGACTTGAAGTTAAGTACATATTCCAATTCCATTGATTCAAAAATCAAAGAGTTGATACATCATAAAAAAAAAATTACATCATATCAATCTACTACCAATATCCAGGATATAGATATGGGTCTTCCTCCTCTCCCTGCTGCTCGTGATGCTCCTCCCTCGTGCTCAGTCTTGTATACTGTCCGGGACCATATCCATATGAAAATAATGCCGATGCCATGCCATCAAGGTCGTATGGATCGGACTGCGGGACGACCGGGACGTAAGCAGAGGATGGTGGAGCTAGTGGTGTAATCCACTGCTGGTCAACCTGGCCAAATGCTGGATACTGTGGCTCTATAATATAAGAATGCGGTGTCTACTCATCCAGCGTGTAATACGGCTTTGGAAGCCGTGAATCAGGAGACTTAGCTGCTGCTGATGGCTGCGTCGCTGGTATGCACTCCTCGTCATCATCACCTGAGGAGTGAGAAGGAGCCTGCGTGCTGTCATCTGGGCTGACAGGACGCTTGACCTCTAGCTTCCTTCTCTTCACCTCTTCAGCCATCTCTGAAGTACCAGAAGGACCGGAACCCAAAGTTTTTTTCAACTTTGCAAATCCTCCCATTTTCCGTGCAGTCACCTTTATTTTCGTTTTCCCCGGACTGCGAATGTGCTGGGTAGCGGCTGCTGGGGGGACTGGAGCTGAAGCTGGGGCTAAAGCTGCAGGTGGCTGGACAAGAGCTGCTGGGGCAGAAGAAAGGCCCCGCCCGAGCACGAGAAGTAGATGGAGGGGGTGCTGGTGCATCCTCCTCGGCTTCAACACCATCGAACTCTCCTTCAGCCCATGCACGGTCATCGGGATCAAACTCAGCTGCATGATCCCTGGCTTCCCTCTCCTCTATCCAGGAGGCAAGTGCATGCTCCTCCTGGAATATCTGGTCCATGTCCACCTCCTCGGGTGGTGGTGTGGCGGAGGAATGCCTCTGCTCGTACGGGCCACCTGTGAATCGTGCAAATCGTGACTCGCTGATCTTCTGTCGATCCTTGATGTTCTTTATGCGCAACCTCATGTTGTAATGACGGACTCGTCGGAAACGCGTAAGAATGGACGTACGAAGCTTTCGGCGAAGAAATCTTACCAAAAACCGGTCAAAGATCGAAGAGGAGGTTGATTCGATGCCGGTCCGAGCTTGAATCGGCGGAATCGGCTGAAGGAATCGCTTGGAATCGCTGGAATCGCCGGAATCGCCGCGGGAAGAAGCTGGAATCGCCGGAATCGGTGCTGAATCACTGGAATCCTTCTGGAATCGGTGCTGGCAGCTCGGATCGACGCCTGGATCGCCGGATCGAAGCTGGAATCGCCGCGGAATCGTCGGAATCGAGCCCTACCGCCGCGGGATCGACGGAATTGACCGCGGCGGTCGATTCCGGCCCTAAAAGGGTCGGAATCGGTTCGATTCCCGGTCCAGAATCGAACCGGGAATCGAACCGGGCCGGTTCAACCGGTCTTCCGAAGGTCGACCGATTCCACAAGGAATCGGTCGGAATCGATTCCGACCGATTCCAGGCGATTCATACCGATTCTGCGGAATTATTCCCGGAATCGGTCCTTCCCACTGATCCGATTCCGGAATCGGTCGGAATCGGTCCGATTCCACCGATTCCACCGATTCCACCGATTCCGTAAACCATGCTCTCAGGCCATATTTAGTGCAGACAAGTTTTGCTCAAAGAGTGCCTTTGTTGACATTAAGTTTCCACAGCCATTTGGATAAGAGAGCATTGCTGATAGCATCTAAGGGTGTCAGACCCACCCGCCCTCGTTGGTTGTTCTTTAGACATGGTCCCAGTTGATTAGATGTAGACCTTTCTATCATTATTGCCCTTGGGGATTCTGAGGATGGAAAAGAAATACAAAGGAATACTCAGTATGACAATTTTAGATAAACCCACCTCACCAAGGATTCCGAAATCGGAATCGGAATCGGATTCCGATTCCAGGAATCGGCCGGAATCGGCCGATTCCTGGGAAGGGAATCGATTCCGGATCGGTCCGGAATCGTTTTTTTTTGTTGATTTTTTTTTCGTCAAAAAAATTCAAAAAAATCAGAAAAAATTCTAAAAAAATAGGAAATGAGTTAGAAACATTTTAAAAAATAACCAATGCATGATATCCACAAGACTACATCATACAAATACTAATGAACACCAATTCGAACACTTGAAGACTCGAAGTTAAGTACATATTCCAATTCCATTGATTCAAAAATCAAAGAGTTGATACATCATCAAAAAGAAAAATTGCATCACATCAATCTACTACCAATGTCTAGGATATGGATATGGATCTTCCTCGTCTCCCCGTCGCTCGCGACGCTCCTCCTCGTGCTCGGGCCTTGTATACCGTCCCGGGACCATATCCATATGAAAATAATGCCGATGCCATGCCATCGTCGTATGGATCGGACGCGGGACGACCGGGACGTAAGCAGAGGATGGTGCGAGCGGTGGTGTAATCCACCGCCGGTCAACCGGGCCAAATCGCCGGATATCGTGGCTCCATAATATACGAATGCGGTGTCTCGCTCATCCAGCGTGTAATACGGCAAGGCTTCGAAACCGCGAATCGGGTGACTCGGCCGGCCGCCGATGGTCGCGCCGTCGTATACACCTCGTCATCATCACGAGGAGCGAGAAGGAGCCTCGCGTGCCGTCATCCGCCGACAGACGCCCGACCTCTAACTTCCTTCTATTTACCTCTTCACCCAAAGTTTTTTCAACTTTGCAAATCCTCCCATTTTCCGTGCGACCACCTTTTCGTTTTCGTTCTCCCGGATCGCGACGGGGTAGCAGCGTCGCCGGAGTAGCCGAGCTGAGCTAGGACTAAAGCCGCAGTGGTCGCTCCATAGGCCGGGGGGCGGAAGAAGACCCTGCCCGAGCCTCGAGAAGTAGACGGAGGTGGAGCCTGAGCATCCTCCTCGGCTCAACACCATCCAACTCTCCTTACGCCCTACGCACGGTCATCGGGATCAAACTCGACCGTACGATCCCCCGTTTCCTCTCTCTATCCAGAGGCAAGTGCGGCATGCTCCTCCCGGAAAATGCGGGTCCACGTATCCACCTCCTCGGGTGGTGGTGTGGCGGAGGAATGCCTCCGCTCGTACGGGCCACCGCGAACCGTGCAAATCGCTCCTCGCCGATCTTCCGCCGATCCTCGATGTTCTTTATGCGCGCAACCCTCGTATTATAATCGACGAGAAGACCGCCTTCTCCACTGGTCCGAGGTCAACCTGTTCATCCTCCTTTTGGTATACTTCGGACGTTGAATGTACCCGTCCTCTCACAAGGAGGAACCGGTGCTCGGCTCGCATCCTCGATACCAATGGCCGCAAGTGGATTCCATCCACTCCCCGGTGTTCACCCGAACCCACCACTCGGTGCAAGAAAAACATAAGAAGAGAAAAGGAAAACAATTCCATCTAAACCATAACTTATATGAAAAGAAAAGAAATTCCTCATCAAACTATTACTATACCAGTGACACTTTGTCAACCGAATATTTTGTCGCATCTCGAGTATACACCGACCATCATCTTGTACTTCTGCATCTGAAACATATAAAAAAAATAATTAGTTGCCTGGTAATACTAGTCCAATGTATTTAATGAACTCTAACTTACTTCTATTTCAGCCTCTATCCCCTCCGTCGAGATCGGCACGTATTGGATAACTAGTGTACTCCCGCATCACCTCGTTGTCGTTCACCACCCGTCCTCCATATTGGATGCGGGGTTCAAAAACTATCCTGCAAGATTTTATTAGTTAACACCGTGCATATAAGACAATTATACAAAAAAAAAATAATTTTTTAACCAAGTTACCGCAGAAAGACATCGTGGTGCAAGGCACTTGTCCCCATCGGTCACCAATGATCTTCCACCACTTTTTGTAACCTCTCGGGATTTTTTTCTTTAATTTTCAAACTTTGCCCGGTCCATAGCATCATACAAAGGTGCCCATCCTGTCCCCTGTCATCCGAGTCTACCAACCTCAAGACAACTACCAAGGTGGCCCACCGATTGCCAAGTAGCAGGCAATCCTCTCCAAAACCCTTCGTCGTTGATCTGCTTCTCCGACAAGAATCTCCAACCCGCTCTTTTTGTCGTACGGCGGTTGTCCACCATATAGTTGTAATACTCCTGACCGCGTGTGAACCAACCAAAGCATGCCTCGCGCTGTAAACTCTCCAGCCGCAATGAAGTTCGTGGCAATCGTGTCGGACCGGGCCTCGACAAGATCGTGCCCTCCGCGCGAGATCTCACGATGTAGGAGGCGGGGATGCGAATAAATAAAAGATGCGATCGTCTCGCGCCCGCCCGACAAGTGTAGATACACCCTCCTCCTTGCCTATATCCTCTAAAATGAGATCTACGAATGTCTTGCGCGGGGCACCCAAGACGCGTTCCTTATCTCCATCAACTTCCTACCACCGCCTTATATGATGGTTCGTTGTCCGTGACAATCTGAACCACATTGTCCTCCCCGATCTCCTCCACCACCCCATCCATCAGAGAAAAGATGAAGTCGGCATTTTTTATCTTCCCAGAAGCATCTACCAACTTCAAGAATGTAGTCCCCTCAGAACAGTACACCAAGAAGTTTATCATACTCCTTTTGGTGATACCTGTCCACCCATCGCACATGATTGTGCAACCCCTCTCCTTCCACACCAACTTGAACCTGTCCATCCACTCCCTCAACTCCCCGGACCTCCTCATCCAAGCCGCCGTATACGTGTCGTTGCCCGGGCCTTGCAAACCCCGTCCGCCTCACCCACGGCATCCACCATCGTTGGAAGTGGGCCTGGTGTTCATGTGGGATGCCTACATCAAGTTAAAAAAAAAATGGGATCGTGGTAAAATTAAGTTTTAGTAAATAAAACGTGCATAATGTCAAATATAATTTAAAAAGTGATACCCTGCGTGTAAAAACCATTTTGACAATGTGGCGAACGGCTCTCAAGGGCCGTCTCGTAGCCTTCACCCCTTTCATTGCCTCGCTTTATCTCCATCCGCCCCGCACTGCTTTTCTAAATAAATACTCGTCGCACCGGTGTAAATCGAGTGCCGGTAGAAGGAACGGCGGTATGGCTCCTCTCCCAGGGTCGCCTCGGTCCCCGAGTAGGGCGAGCCGATGCCTTGATCGGCCCAAAGCCGGGTCAACTCTCGGACCCGGACCCTCCTCCCCCTCCTCTGTCCTCCTCCTCTCCCAATGCACGCGCTTGCTGGCGTGCCTCGCGTCCCGTGCTCGAGTCCGTGGACTCGTCCTCGCTCTCCGGCTCCGGCCGAGCCGCCGCTTCCCCTTGCCTTTCCCTTTGGAGGTCGGCAAATCGCGGTCCTCCTCCTCTCGAGTAGCTCGTCCCGCAAGTCCTCCTCCGCTCAATCCTAATCGCCCGTTCGAGAGGCTCTACCTCGTCATGTATCCTCTCATCTCCTCACTCTTCTCCTCGGCACCTTGTCACATTTTTTTACATTTCCACCTGCTCCGTGCAATATGTTGTTTCAGCCCCGGAACACCCCCCGTTCATCTCCTTCCCGCACCACTCGCACCGTACCCTCTTCCGACTAGGTCTACCATATGCCCGTGTTCCCAACCCACGTCGGAAGAAGCACGTCTTTGCTGCGTCACCTTGATCGGCCATTGCTTAAATCTGCAAAAATTGTAAACAATGCACTAAAAATGATTAGATAACATACAAATTGTTTTAGACGCTGTTCGGGTATAGACAACCAGAAACACACCATTCGGTATGTTTAAAGGGTTACGTATTTGTCGGAAATCAATGTACGGGGTATCCGAAATTTTTCCCGTACAAAGAACATCCAATCGATGTTCAAACAACTGAGCGGAGTTATTCGATCACAAATCACCCTTTAACTCTACTCGGAGTCGTCGGAAACGTGTAAAAATAGGCGTACGGGATATCCGTAATTTTTCCGTGCAAAATAGACATATCCGGATACTTCAAAACTTAAACGAACTTGTTCGGACAAAAATCGTAAAGTTTAACGACACTCAAACTCGTCGGAAACGCGTAAGAATGGACGTACGTTTTGGCGAAGAAATCTTACCAAAACCTTACAAAGATCGAAGAAGAGGTTGATTCGATGCCGATCCGAGCTGAATCGGCGGAATCCTTTGAAGAACGAGCTTGGGAATCGCCGATCGCCCGAATCGCCCCTAATCGCCGAATCGGTGGAATCGAGCCGGAATCGACCCCGGATCGACGGAATCGGCCGGAATCGACGGTGGATCGACGGAATCGAGGCCGGAATCGCCGGAATCGCGCCGAATCGCTCCGCGCTTCCTCCTTCCGCCGCGGGATCGACCGAGGCCAGCTCTGCGGGTCGATTCCGGCCCTAAAAGGGCCGGAATCGGTTCGATTCCCGGTCCAGAGTGAACCGGGAATCGAACCGGGTCCGGGTCAACCCGGCCTTCCGAAGAATCGGTCGGATCGACCGATTCCACTCGATTCCGACCGATTCCAGGCGATTCAGATCGATTCCGAGGAATTCTTCCCGGAATCGGTCCTTCCGCCGGGAATCCACCGATCCGATTCCGGAATCGGTCGGAATCGGACCGATTCTGCCGATTCTGCAATCTATGCACCTCACACTTGCGGAAAGCATTCTTTTCTTCTAACCTTGTAATTTGTCTTCTATCTTATGGACTACGCATTGCTAGTCCTTGCTTTTAAGCTCCTTATCAGACAAGGGAAGGCCTAAATATTTAATTGGAAGAGAAGTTAGAGACATGTCAAACAGTCCCTGCAATGGATACGATGTGCTCCATTCAGGTTTAAACTAATAAGTGCACATGTATCCTTGTTGATTTTCAAACCAGTAACAAGTAGCAAATACAACAAGATCATTAAGCGGAAGCATTTGACAAGTCTTCCTGAAGAGAACAACAACATATCATTTGTAAATGAGTGATTCTTTCTCCATTGCTTCCCAGTTCTATGCCTCCAATTAGCTCAACTTGTTCAACTTCCTTCCACATAATACTCAGAACTTGACCTAAAGAACAAAGAGCAACAGTGAGGTTGGATCCCCCTGCCTTAGACCCCTCGAAGAGCTGAAGAAACCAAAACCTTTCCCATTTATGTCAACATAGAACTTGGCCGTGCTAACACAACCGTTGATCCATCTAATCCATTCATTGTTAAACCCCCATAATCTACATAACTCTGAATAAATAGGACCATCTAATTCTACCATAAGCATTCTATCAGAAGCATTTGAAGTGTTGTCCACTTTTTTTTGAGTTACCCTAAATAATTTGGGATTAAGATTTCACTTTATTTATTTAAGGGTTGTTTGTCAGTACTCATACTTTTATGTCTTAAATATGCTTTTCTATCTTTGGGAGTAGGTGGAAAATGTATGTGCATGATGTACTAATGTTATTATGTTACACAACCGTCTAATAGGCTATCATACGTTGATCTTAGACCACTGAGCTACCTTTCTATTATATTGTAGCTGTTTGCAGATTTAGATTAGCTTTACATTTGGATGTCACTAGACATCATTAGAATTATGCATTTCAAATTGGATGAGAATACCTGCCTAGTGAACAATCATTCCTTTTGTGATTTAAATTAAATTGTGTGATTTTACACACTGTTTCAAGGTGTTGCCAAGGTGATAAGGTGCCCTTCATTCGTCAAGGCAAGCAGACACATAGGCGAGTTGCCTATTAATGTTTTGTTTTGTCTAATTTAATTATAATTATTACTAATTAAGTGTCAATACTACTCAATTAAGTGATTTTGATTAAGTAGGTAAGTAAATATAGCTAATTCTAATTGGTAATTTGATTATAAATGGATATTCTGATGGAATACTAATTAAGATGCAGTAATTTCATGAATATTGACTAGCAATTAATAAAATCATACTTCTAAAATAAGTGTTGCTGAAATGAGAATGTTAAGATGGATAAGTGGTTATACTAGATTAAATAGAATTAGAAATAAATATAATAGAGAAAATATTGGAGTACCAGCAATTGTAGATAAATTGAAACAAGAGAGATTGAGATGGTTTTGACGTATTAAATGTAAACCTAAGGAGGCTCCAATAAGGAAAGTGGAAAAAATTAAAATAATAGAAACAAAAAAGGACATGGTAGACCTAGGTTAACTTGGAGGAGGGTAATTCGGTATGATTTATATGATTTAAATATCTTTGAAAAGGTAACTCTAAATTGACATGAGTGGAGAAAAAGAAACTATATGACTGGCCCCAAGTAATTTAGGACTAAGGCTTGAGTTGAGTTGAGTTACTAGTAGTTAATACAACTTAGGTTTTAGCATAACTTAATTGGGTAATTCTAATTTGGTATTCTTGTTATTTAGTCCGTTTAACTTTGCACTTGTATATTATTAATTGATTTACATATTGGCATATCTATTTTTTACTTTTTTGTATTATTTGTCAATCATTTATTTGCTAATCTATTCATTTTACTATGAACAAAGGCATCATTTAAAGCAATGCCTCTCTTTATCGCCCAAGCAACAAGGCGGTGCTATGTTGCCTTGGTCACCTTGAACACTATTATCATATTTCTTGATGATGTTACATACCTCTTACACTAGCAACCGTTTCTCTTCTTTATCTGGGGCGGCACGTGCTTTCAAATTTCAGTGTACATATTTTTGGGAGCTGGACAAGTTAACGTGACCATTAACCTTTAATAGTTGGCCACAAACCTTTGGATGTTTATAACAGATTTAAAGAAAAAAAATATTCATTTTTTTATTTTTCAGTAACTATTGGTTGGAATAATAAAATTAAAACCATTTTTATTAAAGTGAATGTTAATACAGGTGTTCAATACTATATCCAAACAGGGCATTAAAAATCAATTACAGTAGAACATACAAGAATGAGGTCCCTGCACAGAGCTTTATGCCACTTTGTCTCAAATCCGTCGTAGTGGACGTTGGAGGTTCCCCTTGGTTTGTGGTGGTTGATTGTTACATCTTTGTAGAGTACTTATGTATGAATAGGTATTTTCTTTGCTTTTTTTTCCTTCTTATACTTGATTGCTTTCTCTTGATGAAATATATTCTTTTACTCGAAAACAAATGTGCCTTTATTCTTTGTTTAGCCATCATAAATGAACAAACAGAAGGAAGTATGACATCTTTTTCTTTTGTCGCGGCACAGGCAAACAAGTAGGGATGTCATGGGTCGAATAGTGGCAGTATTTGTATCTATATCCCATAAACAAAAATTGTATCCACTTGTTTCTTGTGAACTATTGAAAATGAGTATACCCGTGAATTGCTTTTTATTTTCCACTAAGAAATGGTTAATGGTCGATTAGTGGATGGTTAACAGATATATAAAGATAATGTATACAAAAATATAATTAGACATGTCTTGAGTCAGATCAATAAGAAGCCAAATTTAAACCTGAACAGAATCTGATAAAATCTGATATTAGATTTGAATTTAAATAGAGTATTCTAAATTAAACTTGAATCCTTACATTTTCTTTGAATTCACCTATAGCATGTTTTTAATAAATAAAAATTTGGAACATGTGAATGTCAACAAGTTTTAGATATATTTCATTCAGATAAACTGGGATATAAAAATTTGCAATAGATTTCTACGATAATCATTGTTTTCCAGGCGTCACAGGTGACAAGGCACCTTCTCACTGGTCAAGGCGAGGGGACTCTAGTTGATCATCGCATATTATGGTTATTGTGACTAATTTAAGAATAAATAATACTGATTGATTATCAATATCACTTAATTGAGTGGTTTTGAAGTAAAAATAACTAGTTCTAATAGTTATTTGATTATAAATAGACATTTTGATGGAATAATAACTAAGATTAAATAATTTTATAAATGTTTGTTTACTAATAGTTAATATAAATTGAGTACTAAAAACTAACTTATATTTAAGTTGTTTAGTTAATGTAACTATGCACTGACACATTATTAATTGATTTACATGATGTCATAACTATTTTGTATTATTTGTCACACATATTTGTTATTTTATTAACTTTACTATAAAAAAGGCGCGGCCTAATGTTTTGCCTTATCGTTTAAGCACCAAGCCAATACCATGTCGCCTTGGTCGCCTTGAAAACTATGACGACAATAGAAAAAGAATATATTTTTATGAGTTTGGATTGTTAGAATTTTGTATCTGAATGTTTGATTCACTATAATATTTTGTCAAATACATTGACAACACACTCTTATTTTGATCATAACTCTAACTTTAGATCATCTTTGAAGTTTTTAGTGAATTGATTTTATTTTTTTAGGTTGTCTTTGTTGAACCAGTTAATTTTATTGACATTTGTTTCCTTTACAGGTCCGATTAACAATGTTCTTGTTGTAAGGCAGCTGACAAATATATCTCAGAATTTGGGGAACAGTAATCATTTGTCATCTAAGAAATGTGCAAGTTTCTTAATCCCTCCAGTGTTGGATAAATATGCTAATTCAGCAGGAGGCAACATAAGCACTTCAACTGTTTCTACTACTGACTCTTTCTTGGATGAGTCGTTTGACAGTAGATATCACACTTTTGATCTCATGACAAAGCATATCAAAGATCTTCAGGTTTCTTCTATCATAGCTATCAAGATTACTTGTTCACTTGGTTAAGAGTGTTGATTTTTAACTTCAATTCCATCTATGAATAGACTGCCACCTTATGCCCTGTTTGGTTAGAGTTTCATTTTTGGTACTATATCAATATTGATATTAATATTTTCAAATGTTGGAGTATCAATATCAAAAGTAATACAAGTTGACACTTGTATTACATAATATGCTTTGTTTGCATTACAAATTTTAAATTTGATACAATTAACCAAACACCTCCTAATGATTCCTAGCCATATCAATTTTAAAATTAATAGTGATAGAGGTACCTAATAGTGTTACCAAACAGGGCATTAAGTCCGATTGTATTGTCATATTGTCCACATTTAGTAGTGCCGATTACATACTTATATAGCAATGGATATTTTAGAATATTGCTGGCCGTTTTTGCAGTTTTTATATGGGACGTTTGCTTCCCACACAGCTCCTTGAAAGTAACTCACGTTTCTTCCTAGTTACTGAGCTTGCCTATATATATTGGGGCATGGCTTGATGTTATCACTTTTTAGTGAAAATTTCTGTATAAATGTTGCATTGCATGTATTTAAGATTGCAGAATCTGTCATTTGAGGGCTGCATGTTTTTATGAATGCATGTTAAGGCTAACATGGAAAGCCAGGGATGTCTATGGGAGATGTTTTCAAACTACCTGTCCTTAATTCAATCAAGTCCACTAAAAAAATAAAGCATGGAAGGTATTCAAAAGTAACTCATGGCAAGCCATTGAAGATATGTTTTGAAACATGTTCAAATGCCAGCTTAAACTCATATACTTGCCTTTCGCTTGTGCAATCAAGGCAATGACCTTTTAGATGCCCGATCCCGAGGAGATAAACTCTTGTTGAGTCTATTAAGGGATGACAATTTTTGTACTGGTCCTTCTCTAATGGTGTTGAGGTAATGACCTTCTAGAGACTTGATCTCGAGGGGATAAACCCTTGTTGAGTTCCTCAAGGGACGACAATCTCTTCACTCGTGTGGTCTAGGTAATGACCTTCTAGAGGCTTGATCACCAGGGGATGAACTACTATTGAACCTGCAAGCACCGCAGAAAGGAAATGTCAACCAGACTCATTTTTTGCCGCAGCTGCCGGTTGCCGCATCATCATCGACTCCATCTACCTTGTTGTCGTCAGAGGAGAAGGTGAGATTGGAACCCCTTGCATGACCAGCAGGTTCTCAACGCTGCTACAAGTTGTTGCTGCCTTCCAAAAGAGATGTCTCCTTGACGCTGTTGCACTATATCCCAAGTGTAGGGGTCTGAAAATGGGCCAGAAATGTCCTGTTTTCAGAACCTGTTTAGGGGGTCTTTTGATGAGCTGAAAGGGGGCTAAAATTGAAGGGACAATTGACCTGTTTAGGAGTCTCCGTAAGGGCCAAACAGGGTCTCCTTCGGTGCTGTTTATGGAGCCGAAAAGAGTCCTGGCGTGGGGTCTCCTGATGGACCTAACGGCGGTCAAAATGGAGCCAGCTTTAGGGACCTTCAAGTGGACTGGACAGAGGCCAAACAAGGGGGCGCTCTTGTCCTTTCTAAGGGGGGTCTGAAAAGGACCTGTTTAGGTGCTTCTAGGTAGGCCAATCAGATGGCAAAAATGAGGGGATCTGTGGCCTATTTTAGGTGACTGCACAAGGGTCAAAACAAGTCCTGTTTTGGGTATTTGAAAGGGCCGAACAGGGGTTGTTAGGAGGGGGGTCGAACAAGGGGGTGCTCTTGAAAGATTTTGTGAGGGTCGCCCAGGCCTTGGACAATCTTTTTGGGTTGCTGATGTCGATAAAGGCCTGCTTAGACCATTAGAGGGGTTGAGAAGAGAATTTAGAATAGGTGAAGGGGAGGTGTCCTTAGAGGACTACATAGTTAATATATGATTTCCGTACCTTGTTCTCTTAGTGCCGGATGCAATGGAAGATGTTGGACGCCAGAAGCACCCCTTCACCAAGGGAGATTGGCACCCAAAGGAGGCTGCAAGGGGGTCCCCTTTCCTTTCTTCTTTCCTTTCTCTTTCTCCTTCTCCTTGGCCACGAGCAGAATGGGTTGAGGGCACAGTCCAGCAGATTGTCGGCGTCCAGCTCCCCTCGCCCCTTCCCTTGGGCGCACCTTGCCTTCTTATAGGAGATGGGGTGAAGGCCCAGAGACAGCTAGGAATGAATGTGGAGATGGCTTTTGGCTTCTCTTAGGTACTTTTAACTCACTTGACTCCTTGAATTCTCTTAGGATATTAAGTTTTGACTTGTCCTTTAGCTCCTTCAAGGTAGATTTAATTGCCTTGCATTAATCCTTTGATTAAGCCCTTCCATTCTCCCATGCAATCCATGAGAATAAGGTGAGGTGGCAGGGTGAAGTGGCAGCTGACTGTGCGCTGATGTGGCCTGTTGACCGGGCCATTAGTTGACCGCGTTCCACCGATCTCTCTTCCTAATGGGCTGTGTGCAAGTGGGCTTTAAGGGAGCTGGATAATAATTGAATTAAATCAAATAGAGGGCTGGGCCAGCTAGGAATTGCACCCATGGGTCAATTCATGACCTGTTTTGGCCCAATTGGTGGTCGGACCGGTTAGGATATGGTCCGGTCCTTCTCTTTTTTCTTATGTTGTTTTTTTTTGTAAACAAAGTTGATGCCAACAGGGGTGAACCGGGTCCGATTCAGGGTGAAGTGTGTTGGTTCACTCAGCACTAGGGGACTCAATATGTTTGGGTCTTGCCACTTTCAAGGAGAATCCAGACCCATTGTTGACAGTTTCTTGTCTCCCCTGCCAGATTTTGTCAGGTTCACCTCTGCAGACCAGACTCTAAATTGCACCTCATCCCCATCCTGATTATCAAATCTACGGCCGAACATCACTTGTCTCCAATGGGTGAAAGATAATGACCAAATAGCAAAGTTTCTCATCTCCATTTCAGCAAACCCACCTTGGTGCTTTTCTGACCACAATTTCTCCTAAAGGATTGTCGAGCTCCAGGTGGGGTGATGACACTATCTTGCAGCCAGAGGTCCTGCTTATTTTTTGGGCATCTTTTACTACTGCCACTTCTACAATCTCCACAAATGACTGAAGTCTGCATTACCAAGGAGCCACCAGATGCGTCAGCAACTTTTCCGTCCTTGCCAAAGTTTGACAGTGAGCCCAATTTGCTCTTCTTTCCTTCCACCAACACTCCAAAAACTTGCCTTTCTTTAATGGACCCTACAAGGATCATCATTGTTGATGTTTGTTTCGAATGCTTGTGTAGTAGTAAATGATGTGGAGGGTATATGGGTCAATATTGTAAGAACAAAATATTGCAATGGTGACACTGGCTGGCTGAATTGGGAAGCTAATGTTTCAAACTGTTATGGAGTGTGGAAGAATGTTTGAGAGAGTACTGATTTCTACAGATGTTCCATTACTATTCAAGCGGGGATGGGATACAAAATGAGATTTTAGGAAGATAAATGATCAGGGGATAGATTGCTGGCAGTAGCATACCCAGGGATACACTCAGCAGTTAGTACTAAGGGTCATCTTTTCATAGACAAGGGGAGAGTTCCCAAGGAAGTTTCTTCAAGGTGCAAACGGAATTTGATATTCCTATTCGATTTAGATAAAAATTAATTGATTCAAAACGTGTTTTATCTTATAAGCTATTGGAATCAGATTCCGATAACTAAGAATCAAAAATAGTCAAATTCTGATAAAAAAATCAATACATATATGTAAAAATTAATATTACAATAACAAAATAAACTATTGAAGTTATGATATATAAATGCTAGGAAAAATGAATATAAAAGTTTAGATATATTATATGAAATAAAAAAATAATAACGTTTATTTGCTGATTTTTTAATAAAAATAGTAAGGATTTTTAACATTATTATATTATTCCAGAACAAAATCGGTATGTCATGAATCTGATTTAATCGGAATCAGAATCAAAAACAGATAATACTGCTTCTGAATCCATCCTGTTTGCAGTTCTTATGGAATATGACATTCACAAGAGATCTCTATGTAACATAAATAGTGGATTTGATGGATACTAGTTGAATCTGCCAACTTAAGTTGATGGGTCTATCCTTATAAGGGTCTGTAGACCTGAGCACTGCTGAGAGCCTGAGAGATCTGAAAGAAAAAAAAGGATATGATGGATACTTGTTGAATCTGCCAACTCAAGTTGATGGTTCTATCTTCTATGCTTATAGAGTTATAGGGTCTGTAGACCTGAGCACTGCTGGGAAGCGGCAATCCCACCCAATTCGTGCTGCTGCTCCTGGGATCTAGCAGACATATTTTTGTTTCATCTTTTTCAAAATTTGAAGGACCGATCCATGCCGATCCTTGATTGATTTTCTTCTACCTGACTGCCTGAGCATGTCAATCCAATCCAAATCAAGATTGCCCTTGCCTGATCCCGACCCTGGTCTCAACTCAGAATACCTTGATTACTGGCATCAGGGTATTATTAAAGACAAATTCACAGAGAATTTAATTACCAAAATGTTCATTCATATAAATTGGAAAGTTTGGATTGAAGATTGCCATCTTAAAATTCAATTTTTTTGAAAAATAATACAAGGAAGATTGCCAACAGCTATAAAAATTTTCGGAAATGAGACAGACATTGGCAATGCTAGTTTTGTAGGCACTTTATAGAAGATCAATATCATTTGGTGGCTGCATCTCTGGAAATGAGATTTATTCACGTCTTGGGGCTCTATCAGTAACTAGAGGCTTCAATCATAGAATCTGGCATGTCAGCCTTCTTGATGGCTATGGTCTCTCTGGCCGTAGTGTTACAGAAGATTCTTCTCTTCCCATTCAGCAGACCTTTTCTTTTTGCAGCAACTTCCCTCCATGATTGGGCCACCGCTTGAAATTGGGAGGATGAAGGATCTCTTACGCTCTTGTAATTTACTTCTCTCGGGGGTTTTTGCTCCTTCATGTAACCTTGGCGGTTTTATACAGGAAAAGAATATTTCTGTTCTCCTTTCCGGGCCTTTGGTGGGTTCGTTCCCTTTTACTTCTTGTGATACCTCTCGTCTCCGACTCCCTTTTATTCTTACTCTTCTCGCAATCTTTTCCATCTTCCCATTTTAATTGAACTGTATCTTTGTTGGGGGGTTGCTTTCAAGAAAGAAAGTCTCCCCTCTTCCAAGACGCCAATTTCATTCATATGCTATGTTGTAGTTCCATGCCTGTTCTGGTCTGCGCACCAACCAAGATGTATGTGTCTGTATGATACTGTACCTTGAAGTGCACATCGTTGTTAAGCTGCTGAGTGATACATCGAAGTGTTGAAAATTTATCCATGTTGGGTTGCGGCAGCAGGCCCCGGCGCCTTTCTCTCGGCAGCGACGCCCTCGCCGCGGAAACCCTCTTGGCGGCGACAACCTCGCGGGCCGCGGTCTCCCTCGCCGTGGCGCCTTCCTCGCGGCGGTGACGCCCTCACCGTGGAAACCCTTGTGGCGGCGACAACCTCGCGGGCCGCGGTCTCCCTCGCCGCGGTACCCTCGCAGCGGCGACACCCTCGCGGCGGCCCCCCTCGCCGTGGTGACATCCTTGCGGTGTTCTCCCTCGAAGTTCCATCGGCTCCGGCGGACCCTTCGTAATTGTTTATCTGTAGTTTTGAAGTCATTTTTTTTCTGGGAGGGAAACCTCCCACTCTCCCTCTTCAGCACTTTGCTTAAACATGAGTTTAAGCATTTTTGTCTCCTTTTGTTGTGCTGAAGTTGTGGAGTTCGGCGTATTTATGTCACTTTGTTTTATTAGGGTTTCTACTTATGGTTGCCGTTTTAAGGTCGAGTTTTTTTGTATTATCTTTTCTGGTTCTCTTCGTAACCACGTTACTCATTTTGAGACCGATGCTCTGGGCGATATCCACACCTATCTGGTGTGATCCTCCAGTCTCGTGGCAGTTATCAAACTCCTCTGATGGAGTCTCTATACCTGCTGTGCGACCTTACGGGCACTTTTACGTGCCGGTCGCTATGTGGTTATGGTTGAGTCTTCTCGAAAAGATATGTTCGGTTAAAGCTTTGGCTGTTTCTAGTTTGATCGTGTGTTCTACTACTTTGAGTTTACTAGGGTTGAATCTGTTGTGGTTGTATTATAGTTTCTGTACTCTTTTATATTATCAATGAATTAGGTTGTGGCGTTGTTGTTCAAAAAAAAAAAATACATCGAAGTGTCATTTCATTCTTGTGCTAATTCTTTCTGTTTGTTTGCAGCAGCAACAAGCCTCCTCGGGCACGACAGAAATCGAGTTGGAAAAATTGAAGGAAGAACAAAGAGCGTCCTTGCGGATGCTTCAGCGGAGGAAAAAGGTGTTCGAGGATCTGTGGGAAGTTCACGTAGACGAGATGTTGGACAGCAACTAGACCTGGCGTGTCGATCATCTTAGAAGGCCCAGTGGGCCGCGCACGTGGCCGGCCCAGCAGAGCTAGCCGGGCGGCCCGCCCGGCGCGGATATGACGCAACCTTGAGTTCTCGAGGAAAAGAAAAGAGTATCACACTTGGTACGTTGGAAAACATTTTTCCTGAAAATATTTTCTGCTCTTTGGTTGGTTGTAAAACGTTTCCAGGATACTCAATGTTCTATTTCTCAGAATGTAGCTTTAAGCTTTTGATTTCAAGTTCTGTCGTCTGTAAATTCATGTTGTTAGAATTTATGTACGAGGGTCCTTGTTATTTAAAATAAAATTTTGAGGGAACTTGTACCGAGGAAACAACGCTGGTTTCAAGCGATTATTTCAATGCAAAAAAGAAGAGAACGTTTACAAGAAAATAACTAAAACTAAAAAGATGTTGCTGTTCATGAATCGTATTTGGAAGATGTGCATCGAAATCAATGTTTCTTGAATTATTAGAATAAAATGGCAGCATTGATGCTTAAATTATATATGAATTTAATGAAGTTTTCTTACCATAAAAGGGAACTGCACGTGCATGGATACCCCCTTCCCTCACGATCTTTCTGCAGAAAATGGGTAAAGGATGCCCCGAAATTAAGAAAATAACAATGGTCAAAATGGATTATGAATTACGATAATCAAATTTTGCGGGTAACCTTTTTTCTTTTTTCTTTTTTTTGGAAGGAAATTGCGGGTAACCAAACAAAAGGGTTGAGAGTTTTCGCTCGATGACGATGAAATAAAAAGAAGATAGAAATGAGTGATGGAGGGAGATGAGAGAGAAAGAGGGCATAGGTGAGAAGGAGATGAGAGGCAAATAGGTGTGTGTGTGAGAGAGAGAGAGAGAGTAAAGGTATATTAGTAATTTAGTATGTTTACGTTTGAATCATAATGGAAATAAATTAAGTTCACTAAGAGTTAAAAAAATATGATCAAAATTCAAAGAACATATGTAAAAACCAGAGACTTAGATATGAAAAATTCTCTCTCTCTCTCTCTCTCTCTCTATACACACACACTATATGATTACAAAATTTCTGATTCTTTTATCACAATGACAAAAATGTTTGAATTAAGTTCTGGGCAGTCCAAGACACAACTCATCGGATTATATCCCTCTTAATAAAGTCAATTAATAATATACATATATATCATAATGACAAAAATGTTTGAATTAAGTTCTGGGCAGTCCAAGACACAACTCATCGGATTATATCCCTCTTAATAAAGTCAATTAATAATATACATATATATATGTGTACACACTTGTAAATATTATTCTTTACTTCTACATGGGCCAGAGGGAATAAATATAAGAGTTCAGATCACCTATATCTGGAGGTGGGAAATCACTCAGTTTCTAACCAACAACATCCACGCTTCCCTTCACTTAAAATGCTCTTGCTGGGAGGTGGTTTAGTAACTTTGTTTTGATCTTTACTAAACGATACTTATAGTTACTAACCTCCAATGCCCTCTCCGTGCATGTAATCTCTCTATTTTTTCATTACTAATGTGTGCATATATTAACTCTTACATATAGTTACTAATTTTTTTTCTAGTTACTAATCCTCCAACCTCTCAATGAGTGAAAAATAAGTACTTAATTTGATTAATACATCAGTGACTTTTTAGTGTTTGATAAAAAATCTGAACCGTTATCTTGAAATTTGAGATACGTGATATTTCTTTGAAACATTCGTCAGCAGAATATTTTTTTTAAGAAAATATGAAATATTGTTTTGACAATTCAGAAAAAAACTTTTGCTGATATGCATAAACAACCTGTAAAATCTTTTCGATTATGAATAAAATAATGTCAAAAACCATTTAAATAATAGGATATGAGAACAAAATTTACACGATATCTTTTAAGTTCTAACAACAAAATTCACTTACTATTTCTACATATACTGATTAAAGATGGTAGTCTTTCAACCATAGACAGAGAGAGAGAGAGGAAAGGCATCCGCAAAAGAAGCCCACAATATTTCTTACAAACCCCAAAACCATGGTGTTGAGGTAGAAGGGCCCAGGATATATAAGCACTATATCAAGTTTCAAATAGTCAATATGGGACTATCCCCACAATTCTAACAATATTGCAAAAACAAAAGCTACCGAGCAAGGCAAATAAGTTTTGGTAATATGATCTTGGGAAAACAAGTGAATACAGAAGAGGACATGTGCATGCACACTAGACAAAAAAAAATGGTAGAAGGTAGAAACATCATCCATTGAAACAGGATACTAAAATTACACATATGAAAACCATTAAAAGCTACACTAGATTGTACGAGTGCCCTTGGAAGAACCGGTAAGCAGGCAATGGATTTCTGGTGGCAAAGGGTAGCCTGTCATTCCTACCGTCAAACATGCACCCAGTTGCCAACTTAAAGCTTCGGGCAAAAACAAGCCTAGCCAGAACAGACCTTCAGTAGGCAATAGCACCCTAGCTACATCCTTTTTCCTATACCGCCCTTGCGAACTTGAGAACAAGTTTCAAGGAAGTTTTTTTTTTTCCCTACAAAAGCTACAGAGGTGGTGAACACTTGAAAAGATCAGGAAAGGGAATCAGATAAATTCATTTTTACACTGTCATTATCGAGATCTTCATCATCTAAAGAACAATTTTCAAGTAAGCATAAATGCAGAAAATTGCCACCACAAGAACATATATGCCACCGAGAAGAATAAGATATCCGTTGTTTACATTTTTCCGCGAGACACAACCACTTCATATAACTAGATAGCTCTTTAAATTCAAAAACGAATGCGTTCGACTGAAATTTACATCATAATAACAAGCCTTGATGCCCTTGGACAAATGAACGGTACAGACTACATATCTTTTCTTACGACAAACTAGACACAAATCGGAGATCCACATAATACGCTTCAAGAAAAATTCATTATCTATTGTGCTTGTCGCCTTAGACTTTGTGCTTGGCTACTTTCTACTAAGTTGTTAGTGACATGATCCCGTAGCTCATGCATAAATTGTTGACCATCCGATCTTGAAAATCCTCTTATGGTTGAATCAATTGTTGCATATCTACGCTCACTTGCGCTCGTGATGATTTTGAAATATATACATTTGGATTCACATAATAAGTAAATAATGTATCTTTGACATTTTCTTTTCTTAGATAATTATGCATGACACAACAACTGATTACAATGTCCTTTGAGCTTCTAAAAAATATGATAACATTTTGGTGAGAATATAATATCCGACTTTTAGAACACCAAAAGTCCATTCTATGATATTTCTATATTTTGCATGATCTTGATTAAGCGTTTCCTCTTTCCCTTGCGCACACTCTCTCTATCTAAAATCGTTAATCCAATATTGCACATTTCTATAAGAAGTCATAAAGTATCTAGTATGAGCATAGGCAGTATTACAAAGATAATATTTGTCTACAGTATACATTTCAAAACTAAAAGTATAATGTCAATAAATATTAATAGAATTACGTGCATACATGGATGAAGAAATGAAAAATAATGGTGTACATCATATGCTATCTTATATAAAATTATTAGAGTCAAGTATAACCCCTTCCCATCTATCAAAAACAAAAGTGAAGATCATGTCAAGATCACATACTACCAAACATTTTGATATCATTCATCTCGTCCGCGACCTCTATAAAAAACTTGTTTTTCTTTATGAACTTTAGTATGTATAAGAGTGTCATCTAAAACACTAACAACACTATATATAATAAAACAAGCATTAATAATGAAACAAAATTAGTTCATTGATACAATATATAACAACATATAATGATGATAAAATTTATCTTGAAAATTTTTCATAATTTTTGATGATAGCCTGGGACGTTTGGATCTAGAATGAATATCACTGATACAATCTATCATTGCTCCAAGTACTACACAAATAATAGTGCATTGTTTGTGTTGAATGCTGAAAATTTTTCTTTATTATTTTTAAACATTTTTCATGACTAATGATATTAAGAAACATTACGATTTTTTTCCTTTACGGAAATGAAGCAAGTATCTCTCAACCACTCTTTTTGCCTAATATAGCCACATAAATTAATATATTTCTCACGTGACATACGCATCAACTCCTCACATTATGTGTCATTTCCTGTTAGTAATTCTACTGTGTGAGCAACACCACTATATTGAGAGGTTAGATCCTTATATCTTTTTATTCTTTTCTTCTTATCCACCACAAATAAACAAAAGCAAAGAATCTTAAACCATCTTTTCAAACTTTGGGGAAATATATCTGTCAGAAATAAATTTATTAAAAACATAAAACATGGCATAAAGTAAAATCCAACATAATTTGAAAAGTAGCATCTAAAACAAAATCTAAAAGTATCATAATAGTATCTGACACATATAACATCCAACATATAGTCTAAAAGTAGCATATATATAATAACATCAAACATATAATCCAAAAGTAGTAGAACCTAACATAAACATAAAACAATCATCATGACATCAATATATATTCTTCATCTTGAGCATATTTTTCAACCAATTCATCCTTGAAATACAGTCTTCAACAATCTTGCAACGTTGAATTCATTGTTCACGCATCTTTTTATCTGAGAATAAGACAACTACAAGAGCATACAATAGATATGTGTAATTCAACTTCATCTCATCTATTTTTTTCAACAATCTTTTAAAGTAGGTGTATTGATATGAGTGAGATCAATGATTTTTGAACTTTCAACATCACTTATAAACACATCGAGTACTTTCTCAAACTTTGCATCAATGACATTAGATTTTTTTTTTGTTTGAATTACTCTGATCCCGATGTTTGGGGTGGCAATTGCACAAGCCAAAAAGGGGATGACCCTTGCAATGTGCTCGAGAGAAGAGAAGGTGATGGCATCTGAAGGAAAAAAAAAAGCAAGGGCATGGATACGAGTGAATAAGAACTTCTGTAACATTTAGACGTCTGGTTAGACCTTGATTCAAACTTTTATCAAAGAAACTCAAATGTTTAACCTCTTGACCGAATCGAAGGTTAGAGGTTCAATAAGCACCCTAATCAAATGGAGCCTAAGAGTGTCAATGCGACTTATGTTTCGCTACTAACCTATGCATATAATTATTAACTCCCCTTAGTTTTTCTTACGTGCTAACCCTTACAATATGTTATTAACTCATTAATTAGTAACTTTTTTTGTTACTAAATCATGCATATAGTTACTATCCATGTACACAGTTATTAATCCGTACATATAGTTGCTAACCGGTATATATGTAGTTATATTATAACTAACTTGTGCATATAGATACTAACCCATGCATACATATAGTTAATTACTAACATGTGCATATAATTTCTTACATGTGCATACATTTACAAGCCGGTGCATATATTTACTAACTCGCGCATATAGTTATTAACTCGTGCATGTCATCACTAATTAACCTGTACTTATAATTACTAACTTGTGCATATAGTTATTAACTTGTGCATACAGTTACCAAGCTTATATTTTTTTTAGTTATTAGCCCTTGCAATATGTTACTAAGGTGTAAGTATTTTTTTTTTGTTATTAATCTAGATCACCTTAAACGGGTGAAGGAGAGAGACGCCGTTCATGATGAAGGCATGAGGGGTTGGTAACTATTGGACCATTTAGTAAGGTGCAGAAAGAAGAAAGCTGGTTACTAATTAAAACACTTCCTCTTGTGAGAGCATTAATTTCCTCATGTGAGCATTTGGAGTAGTGTGGATGTCACTTGTTAGAGGCCAAGAGAGTTTTCTCCTCTGAGTGTACGCGCGCCTAAGAGGATTCGGAATTTTTGAATATAAAACTTGGTATCAAATCCTTCGATTAGGGGACACGTACACCTGAATGTTTATATATATATTCACTCCCAAATTAATCATATAGGTACCAAGCCCCTAAAACTTCCAAGAGGGGGGGGGGGGGGGCAAATACGGGGACCCCATAAATCAAAGGATTTGGCCCTGCTGTGTGCTGACAAAGCCGGCCCCCTAGCTAATCGCTGCCCTAAAATCAGGCGTCTTCTTCCCCTCCGAGCCTCTATATATGCACAGCAGCACCCGATCGATCAGCGGTGAATATGCCCTAACGCCGACCCATCGGCAATCATTGGACAAGCACGACAGCTCGGACCGTGCATGCCGGCCGGCCGCCGGCGACGTCGGCCCCTCCCCGGCGGCCGGAGCTCTCTCTCCCGTACCGTACCGGCAGAGAATTTTACGAAAAGGCGCCCGTCCTCTCCGGCCAGGCCAGCGGCGCCGCCCCCGATCGAGACGACCGGCCGGCAGCAGCAGGGCCCGCGTCTTTATCCCTTTGGCCGCCGCCGCCTCCACATGCGTGGCACGCCGCACCCGCCGGGCGCCCTCTTCCTGCAGCTCGATCGGCGGAGAAGACGAGAGCTCCATCGCCGCCGGCCCGCACATGCTAACATTCCTTCTGCTGCGCCTCCCCCCCCCCTCGGTTCCAGGTTCGGGTCTCCGTCCGTTGCGCCGTCCCAAGGGCGGGCGAGAACAAGACCGCCGGGGAACTCGATCTCACGCCGCCGTCTCTCTCTGCTCGCCGGAGCTCTGAATATTCTTGCCGGCACTAAATTAAACTAATCCCCCCCCACCCCGGCGCCGCTTGACGCTAAGCGATTCTCCGCTAGCGCCCTTCGCCAGATTCTCTTCTTCCATTAATCATGTCGTACCGTCCTTCCTCAGGCCACCTGCATGCTCCATGCAGCCCCTCCCCGGCGATCGAGCTGGCCACAAGAGACACCGTCGTCCTCGTCCTTTTGTTCTTCACCGGAGATTCTCGGATTACCCGTGATAAAACATCGCTTAATTAACTTGGAGTTGCTTTAACTTGATTTTCTGAAGAAGCTATTAGTTAAACAAAGTTATCAATATTCAATCTCTTAGTTAATATATACATTCAAAAATAAAATTGAGATAGTTATGACTTACTTAACATCGATCCTCGTCAAAATCACGTACATCCGGATGAGTCGTATAGAAATTATTTCGGCTCGACGATACCCTGATACCATCCTATATATGTAATGATTAAATGAGTTAATTGACTCATGTACTAATCGGTAAGTCTTCAATTTCTAGAGGTCGCATATATATGGTTGGAGTTCTCTCACTCGACTGATCTTGAAAAATGATTAGAAAGAGTTGTTGATGATTTATTTATTTATTTAATATATTCACAAATTAGATTATTACAGTTTACCCGATCGACTTAAGTACTTTATTTGACAAGAAACCTTAGTCACGCTCTGGTTATAGTTGAGTTATATATGTTCTATATATATACACAGTCTGTCTCAACAGCTATATATTATATAAATAGTACCGGTGTACGTACAAGAGGTCACTTAATTATCATCATATTACGATATTACTTACTCTTAATCATGTAACTTCAATTGTGAACTAATTAAGTTCCTTTGACTTAACCTCGAAACATTAATTAATCATGATTTAATCTCTTGATATACTCATAGATTGATGCATGCGGTGTTACAGTAGTATTGCTTATATAGTGTAGAGAGCACACGCTTAAGCGGAAGGACGGCCGTCTCCGGCGATGTCCGGCGGCCGTGCAGCTCGACCTGGTGGCGGAGATGACTCCTGATCTACCGTATCACATATATATGTATATATATTTGTATGTCTGTGTGTGTCTATATATATATATGTTTTAATTAAACTCCGGCGATCTGTCGTCTTCCATTTGGATGCATCTTCGCCCCCCTCTCATTCTCTCCATCCATCGATCGATGATCGACATACCAAGCTTGCACGAATCTATGAAAAGGCTGAACCGCCTTTTCAGGCCGAAAAGCCTCTTTATCGGCTCTGAGAGTGAGAGAGAGAGAGAGGGGGGGGTGCATGGTCCTTTTTCTCAGAGCCGCCCTTTCTTTAAGGTATATTTCTCTGTACTGCATCGATCTCTTGCTAGGGTTTTCGCACCCACTGCACATGCCGACATGCATACATATATACATAAATATATTTAATTACTGTCTCGTGTGTAGAGAGATGAGCAAAATTATATATATGTTCGTGGTCTCTTCCTAAACGCATACATATGTACCTCTCTGATCAGCCACTGATTAGGTCGGAGGTTTGGGTATTTAGAGCTGTAGAGTGTGATTAAGTTATTAATTATGTGTATTGAAGTGCGGTTTGGTTGTTCTTTAACAGATCTCTGACCTCTCAGCTGATTAATTATTAGGTGTGAGAGAGGTTTGGGCTTTTATATGGTGATGTATCTTAGCTAATCTCTAAATAGTTCTCATTTATCATTAAATAATCTCTTAGAAATTAGTATAGTTTGTGCATGGGTTGTTTGGTTTGCGCAATATGTGTGTACTAATTGGGTGGGATTTGATTGTTCTTACCGAACCTCTTACCTTTGATTCACAAGAGAGAGAGAGAGAGAGAGAGAGAGAGAGAGAGAGAGAGAGGGTTTAGATATTTGTAGGGTTTGATGTGATAGGTCTTAATGAATTAATCTCTACATACATCCGATTTATCAAATTAATTAAGTGTTTCACAAACTAATCAGATAAATTAAGAGTTCAAAACCTTCAGGTTAACCTAAAAAACACCAGCTTAATTCATCTCTGAGCACACGTCATATATCTTAATTAATAAGACTCTTATAATTAAGGTACATGTTTAGCCTTTTATTTTTCATACGTAATCGCTCTATATGGGGTAGAAGTACACTACAAGAAAATAGGTTACTAGGGACGGCTGTAAGCCGTCCCAAAAAACCAAAAAGCCGTCGCTAATACATATTAGCGACGACTACAAAGCCGTCGCAAACGCGTCGCAAATAACGCCGTCGCCAATAATATTAGCGACGGCTTTTGTTAAGCCGTCCCTAGTGCATTTATTGGCGACGGCTTATGAGCCGTCGCATAAGTTATTAGCAAAACGACCATTTATTGGAGACGGCTTAGACAGCCGTCGCCAATAAGTTTACTAGCGACGACGCATAAGCCGTCGCGAATGATAAGAAGATTAGACGGCCGACGAAGTTATTTGGGACGGGTTAAGCCGTCGCCACTAAGATTATTTGCGACGGCTAATGAGCCGTCGCTAATATTTATTTGCGACGGCGGCATAGGCCGTCGCAAATGGCAACGAAACACGCCACCGTCGCGGGAATTTTTACTCTACGGTATTGCGGACGGTACGTATACCCGTCGCCAATAACTTTATTAGCGTACGGCTACAGCCGTCCCTAATATTAAAACGACCGTCGCAATACCGGAGAAAAAAACCGGGTTCCGGGATTTTCTCTGGTATTGACGGCTTTGTTTAATATTAGGGGACGGCTTTAGCCGTCCCAAATAACTTTATTGGCGACGGCTATACACGGCGTCGCCAATAATCAATTTACACGAAAAAAAAATAATTTGATTGGCCGGATTGGATCAATTATACGATCCAATCCGGGAAAATCAATCATTCTTGAAACTTTCGTAAAGATCTAAAATCGGATCTACCAATCCAAAAATTGAATTATATTAATAATTTCGGTGCCGGATTGCTCGTTTCAAACTCAGACGGACCGAATTAGGATGAAACAACACACATTAACATACCAAAATTGAAATTCATCAAATTTAAATTCATATTCACATACCATATTCAAAATCACATTCATACACAAAATGTTTTTGATACATATGAATAACATTCATAGAGAGTAAAAAATACATCTTCTATTCATCTTCTTCGTCTTCATCTTCATCATCATCTTCACTCTCCTCGGCATCCTCGTAGTCCTCGTCGTCATCTCCATTTCTGTCCGCTGTTTGTTGAGGCGGAGGATGTCCCGAAGTGGATGGCACTTCAGATGTCGGGAACCTTTGACTCAAGTCTTTAATGATCAGATTGAGGTGATGGAAATTATCTTGAAATGATTTACGGTTGGTTGTCCAATTGATGTTTCAATGAAGTTATTTGTTCTTCATAACGTTCATTGATTTCTCCTTGCCTCGCCACACGATCTCTAAGCTCTCGAACTTCTTGAGTCGAGCTAGAAGCACCTCCGCTTGACTCACAATCCCAAGTGTGGCCAGTTTCACCTCCCTCACCACATCGGGCCCGTCCTGGTCGATCTCTACCAAACACGGATACGAAAGCTTCCTCCGCGGTGAGTGGAGGCTGCGATACCAAAGATCCGAGGATTCGTGGCCTTTGGGGATTCATCAATCCTTGCATATTTTCCTATAAATAATATGAATAAAAATTAAAATCCCACCGTGATGAATTGTGGATTATAAAGAAAAATAGGTTATGATAATCAATAATTACCATCATAAGACGACTTTGGTCATTATCCCAAATGACTGCTCCATCGAGTTCTTCATGCGTTTGACTCATCTGGAATACCTCCGGACGAGTTGGAGGTCGACCTTCTTTTCGTACCTTACCAAAAAATTAAAAATAAAGATAAGAGATGATTACAGAATAAGAATCAACTAATATGAAATTTTAAGTTTTAACTACTTACAAAGTCTCTTTCTAAGCGATGTATATTTGTTCTTCCTCTTCAAATACGGCATTGTTAATTGCCGCCTATTACCGGCATTCTTTTCACTCAATGCCTACATATATATATAAAAATGAAACAACATTAAAAAAATGCAAATGAAAAGAATAGGATCTAATTATAAGAGGAAATAAAATTTGGAGTTACTCTAGCATCATCTTGACTCCATAAATGGCACATATGATGCCATTGTTCCTCGTTGCCTTGTGGAGGAATGTTGGCACGAGCTTCCTCATTTGATCGTCTGTAAAATCTTTGTACACAAATATTGTTAACAAAAAAATAGTTATCTCGAATTTACATTCTAAATTATATTTTACCTTTCTTTTCAAATGATTTCTTTGTTTTCTTTGCATCTCTCCCATTTGCCTTAATATCTGTGCATCCGATTGAGGATTCCGCTCGAAAGGTAAAATGTTCTTGCATTAATATAAAAATGATTAAAAAGTTCACCAAAATTTAGATAAGATGAAGCTACTTGAATGTTACCTCTAAATCACGGAATATGGCATCCTTTTTCTCCTAAGGTAGAGCCATGTAATTATGCTCCCACAAATCGCAATAAACTCGTTCGTAACTCCTAAGTACGAGGTAAACTCCTGTCCATGTGATCCAACGCCGGATCCTCCTACTAGAACGACGTTGTAGGACTCATCGGGGGCCAAGTGTTCGCACAGCCGATGGCCTTTCTTCTGGACCTCTCCCACGTCTAGCGATGTAGCTAGTTAAGTATAAATTAAAAATTACAATTAGACAACGATGATTTTTTAAAAAACTTTTTACTAGCATTTATTCAAATATTTACCGAAGCATGGGAAGATGGACTACTACCATCGTAGGAGGCGTCGTCGGAACCCGGTGAGAAGGAGTCCGAGATGGACTAGGCTCATGGGGTGCCTCCCTAACTGGCTCGGAAGCAACACCCCTGGAGGTGGAAGGTCGATCCCTAGATGCTTGAGATTGACCCCGAGGTCCACCGCCCTCAGATGGTGTAGAAGTCTGAGATGTCCTACGACTTTTGCTGAAAATTCTCTTCATCTGTCACATAAAAATATTAGGCAGCAATCCCGGCTTATAATTGTGCAATAAAAAAATTTAGCGAATCCGAGGCCGGATTGGCCAATCCGAGCCGGATTGCCCAATCCGAGACCCGTTCGGGTTCCGATTCGGGCAATCCGGCTTCGGATTGAGAAACTTGGATTTTTTCGCCAATCCGAGGCCGGATTGCCCAATCCGAGACCCGTTCCGGGTTCCGATCGGGCAATCCGGCTTCAGTTGAAAAACGGATTTTGGCCAATCCAGGCCGGATTGCCCAATCCGAGACCCGTTCCGGGTTCCGATCGGGCAATCCGGCTTCGGATTGAGAAACTTGGATTTTTTGGCCAATCCGAGGCCGGATTGCCCAATCCGAGACCCGTTGCGGGTTCCGATCGGGCAATCCGGGTTGAAAAACTTGGATTTTTTGGCCAATCCGAGGCCGGATTGCCCAATCCGAGACCCGTTCCGGGTTCCGATCGGGCAATCCGGCATCGGATTGTGGGACTTAGCTTTCTTGGCCAATCCGAGGCGGGATTGCCCAATCCGAGAAACTTGGATTTTTTGGCCAATCCGAGGCCGGATTGCCCAATCCGAGACCCGTTGCGGGTTCCGATCGGGCAATCCGGCTTCGGATTGAAAAACTTGGATTTTTTGGCCAATCGCCGGATTTGTTATATTAAGTTAAAACAGAAACAAAAAATTATACAAAATCAATAGTTGGAAGTCCAAAGGTCCTTAAAATAAGTAACCAAATCAAGAACTAATAATTCAAAAATTGAATATCCTTAGTCTTAAGACACTTTTGAAATCTAAAAAAAAAATGCAAATCTGAATTCCCAAATTCACAACTCTCCAAACTGAAAGTTCAAATCCAAAATCTCAAACTTGAAAAACTCATCAAGACTGAAATTTCAAATCTCAAAGTTTAAAACCTGCAAATTTCAAATATGAAACTCCAGATTTCAAAAAGCAGGATATCCATTTAGATGAATTGAATTGTGGTTGTTTCCATTTAGATGAATTGAATTGTGGATTTGATGTTTAATGAGTTTCTCAGATTTAATACTTTGTAGTTTTTGGGATTTAAACTTTGTATGTATAGCTTTGATCTAGGATGATTTTGGTTTTGATCCACTTTGGCTTGATGTCTTTTAAGATGGAATTGATTTTATAGATTGAGACTTCAGGATTTTTGATTTGAAGACTTTCAGATCATATTTTAAATCTCTCTCAGATTTAATGCTACCAAGCTCTAAAAATGTCGTAAAATTAAAGGGAATTTATATGCAAAGGGGCATTACCCTTGTGTATTTCTCTCAAAATGCATTATGAAATATTATTCTAAGGCTCATTCCATGATTAAATAAATTATGCACCTATCTACCTTTGTTCTATCTCCTAAATAATTAAAGTGATCAAGGTGCTACATAATTGGTTTGAGGAGGTCCTAACCTATTAATTTGTTAGGGCTATTTGGCACATATATGCTTTGTGATGTATATAAAAAAAATTAAAATAAAATTCGTTTGTTGAAGATGTATACCTCGAAAGGAGGTTCGATTAACCCTAAGTAGGGTTTAAATCTAGCACAAAGGAGGTGGCGGCGGCGGCGGCGGCGGAGCCGGCGACACCCACGGCGGTGACGGAGGTAGCTCTCCGTGCCCTACGCAGAAGGGGGCAAGCCGCGGCGGCGGCGACGACGGCGGCGACGGCGACCGGCGGCGGCGGCGACGGCGACCGGCGGCGGGCGGCGATGGCTGAAGCGGCGGCGACCGGCGGCGGCGGCAGCACCAGACGGTGAGAGAGAGAGAGAGAGAGAGAGAGCGCGGCGGGAAGAAAGGGAGGGCGGCGAGGGTTTTTTAGCCAAACTTATTGGCGACGGCTTTTGAAGCCGTCGCCAATAACGGGATAAGTTACATTGGCGACGGCTTTTCGCCGTCGCCAATAAAAGTCGACCGTTCAACGGTCACCATGGATTAGTGGCGACGGCTTATGCCGTCGCCACTGTGATTATTAGCGACGGCGTATGAAGCCGTCGCCAATTTTCCGAGGGAAAAAATTACGCACGGGGCGTTTTCGGGTATTGCGACAGCAAGCGTGTACTAATATTAGTAGCGACGGCGTATCAAGCCGTCGCCAGTTTTCCGAGAAAAAAAACCCGCACGGTCGTTTTCTGGTATTGCGACGGCTTCGACCGTCGCAAAAACCATTATTTTCGACGGCTTAATTGAGCCGTCGCTATTTACCAAATATTAGCGACGGCGTTAATTTAGCCGTCGCTTTTATCATTATTGGCGACGGCTTATAAAAGCCGTCGCAAATAACCCGTCGCCAATGACCCAGTTTCCTGTAGTGGTATCATATATGTGATATAAGTAACTAATAGATTGATCAATATTTAACATCTTAGTCAAACTAGCAGGTACATTTTTCACCTTAAATAACGTCTAACAGGCTAAATATTGAATTAATAGTTCAGATTTTCGTATAAAACCAAAATAAGTGGTCTTCTACTTATTCAGAGCTGTAGTTTGATACGGCAGAGCCAAATTTTGGCATGCATGGGATGTGAAGAGATAGGCTAATTAAATGGTTGTTGTGAATTTTTTTTTTGGTTGAAAATTCTCAGTTAAACCCCAGCAAAGTTTTGTATCTTCGACCATGGATCGATGCTACTCTTTTGTGCCCATTCTAAATGATTTTAGCCTGCAGGTTGTTGAAAATATTTTTACAAAAATGATATATGTGGAATCCACAAGTTTGTTTTCATATTAATTAGAAGATATATATTTCCTCTAACATATTTACCAAGGTGTTAAAACTCCCCCCCCCCAGAGTATATGCTACAGACGTGACTACCTGACGGTGAATAAATTGACAGGATCAAATTCTTTGTGACATATATATTACGTGGGTAAGATGCCAAATGAAAGGAAGATCATGAGTGAAGCCATAGATTAATGTACCATGTTGCTCTGTGATGGAGCGGCTTTAGAACCAAGCTTCACATTACACTCTGAAGCTATGAAGGTAGTGAACGTGCAACAGGCTGCAACATGTTCCCAACGTTGTATTGCTGACTGTATGAGAGAGAGAGAGAGAGAGAGAGAGAGAGAGAGAGAGAGAGAGAGAGAGAGAGATTCAATTGCAGCTAGCCGGTATAATCTACAAGTTAGAAATCCCATTTTTATGAGTCTGCAGGACCAAGCTAGATTAGATCCCCCAAGCTAGCTTAGATCCCCCCTTTTGAAGAGAATTTTCAACAAAGGACTTTTACAACTCACATTTACTCAAAACTCAAAAGGATTCATTTTTTAAAATTAAAAAGTCCAACCATACATCTTACTTAGATTACATCATCTATATTCTACTAGCCATGGAATGTCGCGGTCGTGCCTGAGTTGGTTAGAAAATGGGTCGACCGGTCCAACCGGGTCACAGACACCGTGATCCCCTTGTCCCTTGGAGGCCTATATAAGGCCGATCATCTATTCCCACCCCACCCCTCAGATGTTTTCCTTAGATCTTTAAGGTCATTCCCACGACTCACATTACTTTAAGCTCTTACTTTAGTATTCTTCATTAGTTCTTACTTACTTGCTTAGTGTTTATTTAATATACTAGTTATTTATTTAGTATATAATTAGTATTTTTAATTATTTTTATCATTTCTAGTTGTTTAATCAAATTCTTGATTAGTTTGATTAACTGTATCTTCTCCAAGCCGTGACACCCATATTTTTGGGTCAACTTGGAATGGTCTAGCTTGGGGATATTGCACTTTGATATCCATGGCAATCAAGAAAGTGCAACGTAAATACTGTGATAAAATTTTGCATGATGATAATTTATATTAAAACACCATCTCGCTAGAATGAAGACAACGTGCTCCGCTAGAGGTAAGAGCACAATTCTTTAGGCACCTACTAGAATTGTAAGGGATAATGGGAATTTCAAAGCAGCACAATGATACTTTTCGGGAAGAAATTGCCAAACTGACGAGACAATCCGTACATATAAACGGGACCAGACAATAGTGTCCGGACATTCGCCATGATATAGTCTCGAAGATGGTATGTATCTTTTAGTCATAAAAATACTTGATTATCTTCTTTACCTACCATCTTTAAAAATAGAGAATCTCTTTTAGGCTATGGAGGTAAGTCAAAAGTCATTCGCTAATGAAGACTTCTTGTGACACACTGGTCAATTAATTAGTCAAGGATCGGGGAGTGGAAGGGGATCAAACTGATCGGAGGATGAGAAGATTTATGATCTCACTCTAGATGACAATTCAGGAGTGGGTCCTATTGATCCCATGGTCACCCAACCATGAAAACACCAAACATCAATAACAATAGTGTTGAAGAACTTAAAACTATGCAAAGACTATAACCAAATGGGGGACATCAAGGTGGTTCTTACACCATAACATACCGATGAATGCCATCAAGGGACTATACTATGAGAACATGATCGATACCATCGCTGACATTAAAAGAGGAGTTCCCGGACCTAACCTAAAAGAGATATACAATATATATCTTTCCATGGAGGTGGAAGATACAAGGAAATATGCCAAGTCACCTTTGAAAGGATTTGGAATGAAAGAGGTTGTACGTTGATGATAAATGGGAGCTCACTTTATAGTGTCTTACTTACTTCTTATATGTTCTAACTTATTTGTTCATATTCTTCTTAATCGGTATATCTAGAGAGACAATGATAAACTTTCTAGTATATTGTCAAGTCATCATTGTCTTTTGAAAATCGGTTGATGCATTGGGAAAGTTAAAGAACTTTGATTATCGTTTTGATTTGATAGATGGAGTTATCCAAAATATAGGGGAGGACATGGTTGTCCAAGTAGTCACGGACAATGTGGCCACATACAAAGCAGTCGATCAAATATCGATGGTTAAGAGACCTAAATCATATTAGACACTATGTTCCACGTATTCCTTATATTTAATGTTTTAGGATATCTACAAAGGATCTTCAAATAGATCGGGTTGTGAAGTTAACCTAATTTATCTCCTCATTTATCTACAACCACAACTTACTTCTTAACCTAATGAGGAAACATACCAAAGGGAGAGAGCTTTATGACCTGGTGCAACCTACTTTGCCTCTTACTATATCTCCTTAAAGCGTCTAATGACTCAGAGGAGAGCACTACGTCACATGGTCAGCTCACCATGTATGGGTACTTGGTTAGCTAAATGTAAACCCACATATAAGTGGAAAGGGAGGAAGGTTGAGGAAACAATAGAGAGTGGAGAATTTTGAAAGGTTGTGAGGAAGACAGAGTATTGTGAGTCCTATAATAAAGGTGCTAAGGATAGTGGATAGTGATAGAAAAGCAGACATGTGATATTTATATAATGCAATTGACAAAGCTAAGGACCAGATTACAAAGACTGTGTCTGATTTCAACAGGTGGTGGGACATTATTGACCATCGACATCAACAAATACATCCAACATGTATATTTTATTAGTCTTTTACTTCATTCAAATGTATTTCAAATTTAAGGGTGGTTGATCACCTCTATGTGTATCTTGTTAGGTTCTTTCTCAACCCCCGTTATTGCTACAATTAACAATTCAAGGCAACAAATGAACTACTTGTTGTTGTCAAGAGTGTCATCACAAAGATACTCGGTGATGATGACCACTCAATTATCGCTTGCAACAAGAGATATGACTACAGGATGCGGTCTAATCATTTTGGTGTAGCAAGAGTGGAGCGAGCCATCTTGTTTCTAAGTCTAGATACACATCTACCAATGCCTGCTATTAGAATTCATTATTGATCTTAAATTTAATTATCTTTTAACACTTTATTTTATTTCATGTAGTTAATTGGTGGACAGACCATCGCAAAGCACTTGATTATGAAGACTTGACAGATATGGCTATAAGAGTGCTTAGCCAAACCACTTTAGCATCCGGCTACAAGAGTAATTGGTTGACATTCAACTTGATCCATACAATGGAACAAAGCTAACATCTAAAAGACTTGAGCACCTTGTGTATTGCCATTACAACATGAGACCCCAACTCAAAAATTTAAAAAGAATCAAAAAGAAGAACAAAGGTGGAGAGCAGCCATTTCTGGAGGTAAAGCTAAGAAACCAATGCTCCAAGAAGAAGACATCACAATGGATCAAATCTTCGATGAGAGAAATCCATTATGAGCATGGGTGAACGATTAAGAATGGATGAGCGAGTTGGAGTTTAACTTAGAAGATCGACAATGGACTAAAAGAGTGCTTAATGATGTCCCTCTCACTTAAGAATTTCATATTCCGCCCTCTGTGACGAAGAGACGGAAGACCGGTTAAGGAATTAGCAAGGGTGCACAGACTAAGGGAAAGCAGATTTTAACTAATCCTCTTGACATAGTAAATATAGAGCCAATTGATAAGGATCGAGAAGACATTCCGGAGCCCAACATCCAAGTGCATTGTTAGACTTCGAAAGATTCTTCTTTAAAAATCAGCAGCAATGATAAAGTAGAACATTAGGGGCATGGAGGCACCGCTTCAGGTAGACAGAGGTCCATAGATGTGAGGATAGCTCCTACAATGATTAAATGCTTCATCGGAGAAGAATAGTATACCCATGCGACTCAAGATATAAACCATGGTGTGAGGTCGCAAAGTGGATGAACATAACATATCCAACAGGGTGGAGATTAACATAATAGATATGAACAATCCATCTATAGGTATGATTCATCCCATGGTTATTGGTTTCCTACACATATGACCAACAGTGGAGTGAGATGAATTATGAATCATCATTAGACACTTTGATCCAGTCTCTCTTTGAAAGTTATTTTGAAGATTTCTTGGGACCCAATTATGATGTTAGGGCAATTGTATTAGGGACTTTCAGGTATAATACTTATGAAACTATATGTACCAATTTATGTATATTACAATATTATGGGAATAGTACAAAGCTCATATAGAAGAGGTAGAATGAGTAAAATTTTTGTAAAATGGTTGTAAATTTTCTTAGCACATATCTCTTATTTTCAAATTTTTTGTTAAATTTTCATCATTTATATATATTTTTAATTATTTCAAAAAAATATTAAAAATTTAAGTCTGTATGGTTGCGACCCTCAATCCCTCCTTCCTTACTACTAACATCTATTGTTTTATTTTACTAACCTATCTGACCCCTATATTTATTTTACTAGCGGCGCCCTTTCACATTTTACTAATCGTACGTGCACTTATTTATGGTCATGAATGACCCCTCTCTCTCTCTCTCTAATGACACCATCTGTTGATAATCAGTTCTTGCTGGTTGCTACCTTAATTAAAAAGAAGATGAGCATGATTGTATTCCTTAGATGCTGTTGTTCACTATTCAGTTCAACCTAGCTTTAGAAGCTGAATCAAATCAATAATATGATTACCTGTTTATTTAGTTTTGTTTGGATTAATCATCAAAGTTGGTCGGTGTTAAAGGTTCTTTGAACCAAATCAAATCAGAATGGATAAATTTAATGACCTGGATTAGATGGAATGTTTAGGTTAACTTAGGTGTGATAACAATATTGGCAAATAATTAATATTCTTAGTTTCAAAAGAATATTTTAAGAGCTAGAAAGCAAAATTGACGATATATATTATTTTTAACAAAATATAATTTGAACTGGCATTTATATATAGAGCACATATATATTGTAGACTTTGCTGAAATATGATTTGAACTGGACCAAATTAATATGGTTATATTTTATTTAGTTTGATTTGGGAGGTGTATATATATATAGGAATGCTTGCTGTTCAGTTTGGTCCCATCTAAAAAATTAATTACGTACATATAATATACTCATTTTTAGTTATAAACAATTAAAATACTTGACATTTTATTATTAAAATCATATACATATTAATTTATTGTCAATATAATAACAATTTTATTATATTCAATATAATAACACACACACAGTCTTTTGTCTTGAAACCCTAACATTAATATCTTTTACTGTTGCATGTCTTTATCCAGGTTAATGACTTGGATCAACATGACTATTTATCATTCTGTGTTTTATCCCAGCAAAGGGGTGATATATATATGTAAAATTTCATTAATCAGCACACTATATTCTCCCAGCTGCTTCAATATTACTTAAAAATTTCATGTCTAAAAAAGGTTCCTGCATCAATTAATTACAATATGAGAAGGGAATTAAGTCATGGACGAAAACCATAAAGATGAAATTTACCGTCATATAGTCGATCTCTTTAATCGTGCGATAATTAATTCTCTTCACATGCAATACTACACTTGACTTTTTTTTTGAACAAACCATTTTACTAGATATTTAAAAAACTGATTATAAACTAGACACAAAGATTGCAACATAATATATAAAGGTCCCAAGAGGAATATTTGACAACAAAATAAAACAAAACTCGAGATATAAACCAAATCACTCGAGCAATTTTACCGTTATCAACTAAACAAAATCTTCTCTTTGCTTCAAAAGTTAGAAGAAGAAGAAGAAGAAGAAGAAGAAGAAGAAGAAGAAGAAGAAGAAGAAGAGGGTAATTTCCAAAGTCTAAAAAAAAATCCGAAGAAACAAACAAGCCCCATATCGCTGTCCCCACTTTTTCCTCCCATCCGCCAAACCAAACGGATCCGACCCGATAAGTGACCTTTTACATTCATGACCACTCTCCCTCCCATCGTTGATGAGAGAGAGAGAGAGGGGGGGGGGTTGATATCTATTGTCTGGGAGTGCCAAGATGTCATCTGAACCGGATCCTGGTGCGGGGCCGGAGCTCCGACAGTCCAAAACGGTCGCTATCCGACCCCAACAACCCGAATACACCGCTCCCTCACCTCTCTCTCTCTTACTTCCTCCAACCGCAACCGAAACTGACCATATCATTCCTCCATGATATCATATGGCCCGTGATTCTCTCTCTCTCTCTCTATATATATGTATATGTATATGTATGCATGCATATTGTCCCTAGTTATATCTGTCTGGATTTCTATGTATCACATATATACAGGCGTATTATCCTCCATGTATCTTTTTTGTGTGTACGTAGTCTTCTTTGGGTGTCTTCTTATCCTATAAAAGTAATCCCACATAAAGGCATTTTGTTTTGGACCCATCAATCAACTTACATATCTAAAACATCACACACACACACATGTGTGTGTATATATATATATGTGCATATCTGTGTACGTACCTGTATGTGGTATTCTTCCCATAAATATCCCACAAGATCAGATCAAAGCCTTGCTTGGACCAATCAAGCTTCACATTTTTATTTTCGCTCAATCTAAGAGTTTGAGCTTTTAGGCCATGTTTGGTACGAGGATAACTTGGGGATAAACTAGGTTTATCCCCAAAATTTAAGGGATAAACCATTGTTTATCCCCAAAAAGTTTTGGTGTCAAACAGGCCCTTAGGGAATGTTTAGTGCAAAGATAACTCGGGGATAAACTTAGTTTATCTCCAAAATTTAAGAAATAAATCAAAGTTTATCTCCAAAATTTTATGGTGCCAAATCGACCCTGAGGTGAGGTGGTTGTTTTGTTCCAACTTAACACTAGAATCTGAACTCTTAATTTCATGTCTAACCTCATTATTTGTAGTCAAAATTGAAGTATTTAAATTGGTTGTAACTTTTTAGTTGTACATATATGTTTTATAATTTCATGTGTGAATCAACATTTTAGGTGTCTTCCCTAAGAGAGGGTTGTTTCCATCTATTTTTCTTTTGAGAGACAATTTAAGACATCAGAATGGTGTCTGCAGAATATCCGTACGTTCATTTGGACATCTTGCACAAAAGGGTCTGAACAACCCCATTCCCAATGTCATCTTACCGAATCAGAGACAACATGGAGCCTTGTGTTTTGCCCAATCAAATTAATTCGCCCGCCCTTAATCTCATGTCTAATCTCTTAAATTGTGGCCAGAAAGTGGATGTTTATGGGGTGTTTGGTTGCGTGATAAATCGAGTTTTTGTTATAATTTTATATTTTTGTAACAAAATTTGTTAAAAAATATGTCCGACAATCATTGTAATTTTAAATTTTTGAAAATATTTTCTTACGAAAAAGGGGCTCTCACTTCTTCTTTTTATCTTGCGGTCATCCTCCACTTTATTTGGTCATATATATATATGTGTGTGTATAGTACCTGCACTTTTTGGTAATCACATCTCTCTCAAACAAGACAATGGGTATATTTTAATACAAGGTGTATAAATTTTTTTTTGCAACCTAACACCCTATTAATTTTGATCAACATAGCCGTACATTCCAGATTTAGTGTTTACTCAAAAGCATACCATGTACTTTACTAATTCTATCCATTCCATCAAAATATTACATCTGAATTTTGTTTTAAAAAAAAGGCTTTAAAGATTTTTTATCAAGATATATATAGGATTTATCGAGAGCAATCAAATTGTCATATATAGACATAGAAATGAGCTTGCAGAGCGTACGTACGTACGTGTATATATATATAAATAAATAGAGGGGTATGTGCGTGTATATATGTCTGACCAGCAATCTGACAAGAACCAACTCCTCTCTCTCCCTCTCTCGCTTGGGGACAAAGCCATGGCGGCCCTCTCACATGCCTCAAATACCCACCTCCCTCTCTTCTCTCCGCCGCCTTCTCTATCCGATCTCCTCCTCCCTCCTTCTTTCATCTTATCTCGAAGAAGAAGAAGAAGAAGAAGAAGAAGAAGAAGAAGAAGAAGAGACGACGGCCCGCGGCGGCGGCGGCCCCTCTCCCTGCCTCTCGATCTGCACCCCCGGCCCGCCCAGCAGCTGGCGTCTCTCTATCTCTTTCTCTCTCTCTCTCTATACGGAGCACCGTATACTTCTTCCACCTCGTCCTCCGCGCTCCATGTATGCCCTAATCTGAGCTGGGTTCATCTTCCTGACCGCAACCCTAATCCCTGATGTCCTGTGTGCAGAGCCACACCAGTAACCCCAATCTGATCAGATCACTGGCACATACAAGCTAGCTAGCTAGCTCTTCAGGTCTCCGGATCTCTCTCTATTTCTGTTGGATCCGTCCCCTTTCTCGATCGATCGCTGAAGCCATCTCCGACGACATATACTCGCCGGCGCCGTAGCTAGCTAGTCCGATGACGCGGTACACAGAGGCGCCGGCGGCGCTGCCGCCTCCGGTGCACCAGAAGGGGCTAGGGCTCGCCCTCGACGTCGGCGGCGCCAAGAACGCCCTGTACCGCACGCGGCCGTGGCCCGGCTTCCCGACCTCCGGCAAGACCCTCGGCGCCTTCAACAGCGCCGGCTGCATGGAGCAGCTGCTCGTGCACTGCGCCGACGCCATCGAGGCCAACGACGCCACCCTCGCCCAGCAGATCCTCTGGGTCCTCAACAACATCGCCCCGCCGGACGGCGACCCCAACCAGCGCCTCGCCGCCGCCTTCCTCCGCGCCCTCACCGCCCGCGCCTCCCGCACGGGCGCCTGCAAGGCCCTCGCCGCCGCCGTCGCCCGCGCCGAGGCCGACCTCGCCGCCGCCGCCGCCACCGCCCGCGCCTTCTCCTCCGCCCTCGCCCTCGCCAGCTTCATCGACCTCACCCCCTGGTACCGCTTCGGCTACGCCGCCGCCAACGCCGCCATCGTCGACGCCGTCGAGGGCTTCCCCGTCGTTCACGTCGTCGACCTCAGCACCACCCACTGCATGCAGATCCCCACTCTCATAGACGCCCTCGCCGGCCGCCAAGAGGGTCCCCCCTTTCTCAAGCTCACGGTCGTCGGGCCGTCGGAGGCGGCGGCCCGGCCGCCGCCGGCGCTGGACATCACCTACGACGAGCTGGGAAGACGGCTGGTGAACTTCGCCAGGGCCCGGAACGTAGCCATGGAGTTCAAAGTCGTCCCTTCCGGCACATCGGAAGCCTTCTCCTCCCTCGTCGAGCACCTGCGCGTGCAGCAGCTGGTCTCCGACGGCGAGGCCCTGGTGATAAACTGCCAGATGCTCCTGCACTACATCCCCGAGGAGACGGCGGCCATGGCGGCCGTCGCCTCCGATCTGGCGGCGGCGGCGGCGGCCTCGCCGCCCTCGCTCCGCACCATGTTCCTGAAGGCGGTGCGGGGGCTGAACCCCGTGCTGGTCACCGTCGTCGACGAGGACGTCGACCTCACGTCGGGGGACCTGGTGGGGCGCCTCCGGGCGGCCTTCAACTACCTGTGGATACCCTACGACGCGGTGGAGGCGCTGCTGCCGCGCGGCAGCGAGCAGCGGCGCTGGTACGAGGCCGACGTGATGTGGAAGATCGAGAACGTGGTGGCCTGCGAGGGCGCGCAGCGGGTGGAGAGGCCGGAGGCGAGGGGGCGGTGGGCGCAGCGGATGCAGGCGGCGGGCTTCCGGGCGGCGCCGTTCGGGGAGGACGCCTCCGGCGACATCAAAGGGATGCTGGACGAGCACGCGGCGGGGTGGGGGGTGAAGAAGGAGGACGACGACCATCTCGTGCTCACATGGAAGGGCCATAACGTTGTCTTCGCCGGCGCCTGGCTGCCGTGCTAGCTGCTTCCGCCCCGCCGGCGGCCATGAGAGAGCTCCTCCGTCTTCTTCCTCTCCCCCCCCCCCGCTCTTTCTTCTTTTTCTGGGCATGATGGATGTGCAGTGGGTAGGGTTTTTAGCTTCTACCATTGTAACGGTCTGGTCTGATGCGGTGCAGCGGCAGTTGGAGTTGACTATTGACTTTTCTATGAGATGACTGTCTCCGTTGACAAGTCATGGTCAACATGCCTTTGTCCGGCCAGGAAAACTTCTTTATCCCGGGTGCATCTCCTTAATTTCCCATAAGCACAGAGGACAATCTCGCAAACGAGATTTCACGAGATATATATATAATATAAAAGTAAAATTTAAAATAATAAAAAATGCTTGCACATTTTTCAAGGGAAATCAGACATGGACGTTATATACATAGATGTATCACTTTAAGGGGTTCGATCACCTCGTTTCTCCCGTGGAGGAAAGTAGTGTAGTCGCCAAATGGGTGACATCACATCAAGTAAAGTGAGTTAGTAGAGAGTCGGTGGTGAATCTTTGGAGCCTGGGTAGTGGGTTCGTAGTCTCCATAGCTAGTCAATAAAGGGTCGATATTAGGTATTCAAAACTTCGGTAGCGGGTCCGTAGTCTCGGTAGCAGGTCAGTAAAATGTCAGTAGAATGGTTCGTCGGGTCGCGACCCGGGTCGTGACCCGGACCCGACCCAGTCGGTTTTGGGGCCGACCGACCCGGTCGCGACCCCAAGACCCCGACCCCATTTTTAATTTTTTTTTATTTTTTGCAACCCGAGCCGACCCCGTCCCGACCCGTGTCGCGACCCCAGCCGACTCGAGTCAGTTTGGGGCCAAACCGACCCGGTCCCGACTCTCGACCCCACCTTCCTTGGTCAATAGCAAGTCTTTAGAACCTCAGTAGGGGGTCTATAAAAAGTCAGTAGCAAGTCATTAAAATCTTGATATCAGGTGAATAGAGACTAAGTTACAAATCTTTGAAGTCTTGATAAGATGTCTCGATAACAAGTCTTCAAAAGTTCGGTAGCAAGTTATCACATGATTGGTAGCGAGTTTGAGAAGCCTAAATAACATCACGTCGTTATTTAAAGCTCACTTTCGTTTCGTCTTCTGTGACACCACGTGTCATTATCTAATTAGAGACTACGAGAGTTTCCTCCACCGGAGAACTATAATGATCCTAATTCATCACTTTAGCATCATATAAAGTTATTGCACCCATTTTGTCCCTAGAATTTTGTAAAGTTGGATTATGGGAGCGGGTGATAATTTCATAGTCATTATGAAATTCATATGAAGAACATAAGATGTATGAGACCATGGTATGATTGACTCTACATATTTAGACTCTTAAATATACATAATATACTTCATGGTATGATTCATATAAATATATATATGATCTATTAGTTTGAATATTATCATACACATTTAAAAAAAAGTATGACATTTGAAGGCTTCAATCTGCTTTCAAATATATGTATATTTATATCTAACATCTGAAAATGTTACAAAAAATAAAAATAAAATTTTTGTTGGTATAAAATTTTCTCATAGCAAAAGCATGCTGTTATAATAATTAAATGGTGGTATAGAATGAAAAGAAAGAGCAAGCAATAAAGTACTATTGGAGTTTAATATTTAAAAGGTGCTTTTAGAGATTTTAGCATTTTTATGCATAAAAGAATATGTTTATCCGACATGAGAACGTCACGTTCTATTGTAGGATTATTCTACCTTCTTATAATATATGCTCTAAGCTCTTATAATAAAAAATGATTGCGCCAATCCTTTCAAACAAAATAATGATATATACATGTGTTCTAATTGTAAGTTTTCCTTGGAAAATGTCAAATACCATGACCATGACAAATATATCTATATCTATATCTACATATTGGAGGTGGAATGGAATGCAGCCTATACATGTGTTCTAATTGTAAGTTTTCCTTGGAAAATGTCAAATACCATGACCATGACAAATATATCTATATCTATATCTACATATTGGAGGTGGAATGGAATGCAGCCTCGTGTAATTTGGGTACTTCAAATGATAAATTAAAATGTTACATCTAGAACTCTAAGATAAGAGATATGATCCTCTTCAAATATCTGCAAACCTACGTAATTAGAGTAAGGAGGGAGCTTTTAGACAATAACAGATTTTTCGAAAACCATTTAGGGAAACTTAATCTTTCAACTGTTTGTATGACTGAGTGACAAAGGCATCGTTTATTACTTCTTCTTCTTAACGGAGCCAAACAAGTTACCGATATTCTTCTTTCATTCCACTTCGAGGGTGATCGTCTTTTGCAGTTTAATTATACAAAGTGACAATGTCAATCATAAGAGATTAAAATAGAATGATTGAAATGACAACATGCGACAGAGATATTTTATGATCGTAAAATCTTTCAAAATTTGAAAGAAAAATTTTATGATATGACTATAAGACATAAATTTATATTGAACAACTAAGAAAAAATATATTATCAAATTGAATGTAATTAAAATACAAATATTGCGGTAAATATATGATCAGACACACCGAAGGACAAAATCTACAGATATATTAGAAACAAATCGAGAGCTATGAAAATAAAGAATATAGTAAAAGAGATAAACATTCGTTGGTTTGAACATATCAAATAGTTTCATCTTGAAATAACTGTTAGATATCTGTTAGACCCTAAATCCTAAACCAATGAAAGTTACCTACGCAAAAAAAGAGAGGATAGATAGACCCAAATTAACTTAAATGTAGATGAATCCAATATGATTGAATAATTTAGGCATAACGGGAGAATTAACTAATGACTATGCAAAATGAAAATTACGAATCCATATAACCGACCCCCCTGATCATTTGTAACTAAGCATTTGAGGTTGAATGACAATGTCGTCTACTCAAGTAACTAAATTAATTCTCCCAAAAAAGTAGAATTTCTAAAAGTTAACATGTTTCTAATTATGCATTCCCAGGACACAACTTAAATCTACCATGAAGAATTGGAATGGGGCCAATAATGACTAAGTTTAACCGGACTCGTTCATTTCTAATCTAGCTAATCTCGATCATACTCACGAATAACTTAATAAAACTACACAACTAATTAATTCGAATTCGGCCCATCTAACCATTTTTTTAATTAAATAAACCAGATTTGTACCAATGATGGAACTAACAAGAGCTTAACTTATAATTTCCAGTTAAAACATATCAATAAAACACAAACTTTGAACTCAAATGTACCGAATCCAGCTCTCTTGAAACTCAAATTCGATTTAAAGTTGAAGTTCAACTTAAACAGCATTCAAGTTAAGCCTATTCACCAAGCCTACTATAATTAACAGTACCATTGAGCACTCATAATTTATTTTTTAAGAAGCAAATATTCAATCAAGTAGTTACCCCCCCAATTTCAACTAGTTGAGCAAGAGTTTGCCTAATATATACACAGACGCGAGAGTGGTCCAGTCCAGGCAAAGGGAAGGCGGAGTAAAAGATAAAAGATTCCCGTCCGGCGGCGTCAGAACCCCAACCAGTCAGAATCCGTTGGGGACCAGACAGACCAGACCAGACCAGACCAAGACCACCATTTCCTGACACCACGATTACAAACAAGGTCATGCAAGATATCCATCCGTGCCGACCCACCACATGTTTTTGGTATTCATCTCGACAGGCGAGAGAGAGAGAGAGAGAGAGAGAGAGAGGACCTTTTATTCGACCCTTTGAGTGGTCCAAAACCAGACACTTAAAGCATCATGCGAAAGTTGAGTAGAAAAAAAACCGCAAGCTGGGGAACTGAGCCTCGCCTCTGTTTCAGCGGTACTGCAAGAACAGTACGGTAGTGGAAACAGCAGAGAGTGCGTTAACCGGGGGGTAAACCATGGGCAAATGACGCAAAATAAAAGGGTGATACCAAGATGATTTAATTAATGAAAATGGGTTTTAACATGGGAGGAGAAGGGTAAGGAGGAGGCGGACCTTGACAAAACCGATCTCCTTGGCATTGCTGCGGAAGCATTGCCTGCAGCAGTTCAGCCCGTATTTCCGGATCAGTGCGTGGGGGTTGCCGCAGACTCGGCTGCAAACATATAAAAGACAAGCATTACAAGGCTATCCCCCTCGGCGCAGGAAAACATCGTCCGGTTAGCACCACGCTACACGGATACACACACACACACGCACACACCTTCTACGCAATGCTGTAGTAGTGGGTGCTGCTCTAACAGACGACGTTATGAGACGCACGGCAATAAGCCAAAAAAGGATGCAAGAGAGAGGGCAAGGAAAAAAGCTGCAGTTGGCTGGAGTCCAAAACAGACTCTCTGACCAGATCTAGAGGTCACGGATTTTAGCCTAGTTTTAAGCACAAATTGGACCACAGAACCATTCTGTGAATAAAAGGTCCCCCCCCCTCATTTGGTAGACACAAGTGGATTTGAGCTACACTAGCAGTCGCCAAAAGCAATCAGTTCTAATGCACACATTTGGTAAACCTGGGGCATACCAAAAATGGTTCCAATTGGAGAATAAACTACAATTCCTATTAGAACCAGTTCCGCATCTAGATCAACTTAACTAATACTCGTAGAATTTCAGCTAGAAGACAAATATTACAGTCATAAGAGGATAGTTTGTGCTACGCATACCAGTCCCGGTAGTTTGCGTGGAGAAAATTATTGAGCTGATTTCTTGCGCCATTAAATTACGTAAACCACTTCATTGGAGCTCGCACCATCACAAAATTCTTCGGAGAGTACTTGAGAAACAATAACTATTTGGTTCATGGACATTCAAATCTCAAAAGACAATACATGATATGACTACAAAATAACTCTACGAAGCATATTACCAAGCATATTATCACAAGGTTTCTGCTGCCTATTCGGATTTAGGATCCATTTGGAAGTTGGAACCATGTAAAACCAAAACGAAAGATAAGTTCTTACATCAGATACAACTATCAGAGAAACTGAACATGAGATTTCTTTGTTTGGTTACCCTGAAATTGTTTTCTGAAAACGATTAATTTTATTCAGTTCTCTAGAAATTATCTTTATTTAATCCTCCTTGTTATATCGTCCACAAATAGGCCTTATTAAACAATATTGCAATCAATAAAATGAGTACTCAATATCTGCTTAAATATTTTTTTACAAAACAATGTCAGTTATTCTAATATATTAACTTAAACTCTTAAATAAACATTCCCTTTTGTAAAACGAGATATTTAACACAATTAAATTTATTTTAAACAGAACTACTTATTTTAAAAAATAGGTTTCTCCATACCACTAAGATTGGCATTTCATAAAAATTATTTCTTTCCTTCAACAATAAGCTCATCCTACTTAGATTGCTTTTAACTTATTTAATATTTAAAAATTGGCATTCCTACATTTTCATACATGTATTCTCACTTACTGCGATATGTTTATAATAGCATGATTAAGAACATCCATCGGGAAAATGAGCTCTTTACTTTGGTGGTTGACAAATCTTGATTTTGATTCTTTGAACAGGTCAACTGAACACCAATATCACATGCAATGATGCAACCAATAAAATAACCTTCTTTATTAGTTTTCCCAAATAGTTGATGCACAGGCACAACTTTACGAGAAAACAAATACACCCTTACCGTTGGCAATTAAGTAGGATGAGCTCACATACTAAGTTTACTTTATGAAACAACCACTGGATTAAAATCTATAATTTATCACTAACAAGGATGTCTACTTGCCTATGGAAATTGCAGGCCATATAGTGTTGTCTATGCATGATTTTGAAATTGATAAATTCCACATACAAGTGAAAAAGATCATAATTTTGTTTTTCATGACACGACTTTCTGAAACACATTTATACCGGGAATAGGAAATGGCATACTGTCTTGAAAGCCAACAAAATCAAGAGGAGATTGTCATAAGCAAGGCCACACGACGTAGTCAAGGTTTCGGAAGGGATGGCCTCACCTTATCCTCTCCAGAAACGAAAGAATATAATTTTTTTTCTTTCAAACTAAAAAATTTATCACAGATAATAGCAATGTTAGATAACTACAACAAATAAGGTACGAAGCAACTGACATTTTGTAACATTATGAATATATTAACACAACTTATCAATAAGTTAAATAACGTCGAAGCTTTATGTGATTGTTGGAATTCCTAAACAACGACGTACCATCAAGAATAAGATCAATAAAGGAGAGGGAATATCAATGATGCATTCAGTCTCTGTCTCTAATCATTCTTTAAATAGTTCAACAATGGTATGAAGGATCTCGAGTTGGAAATCATTGAAGTAAGATTGTCCTAATAAAATTATTGGTCTCCCTGAGAGATCGAAGGTGGAATGCTGTCAGCGGTTTACACCGGGTCTTGTCTTTACAGATCACATGCACGACAGGTGCATCCTATCCCGGTTCATCAACGGCATACCCAGGACCACCAAGGAGACTGTTGTTCGTTGAATTGACGAGCGGCTGCCCGTTTACGGAAGACATGGCGATCGGGGAAGCCCGGTAGGGCAGCAAGACTAAATTATTGCTTGCACGATCCCAAGCCAGCGGATTAGAACCGTTCGAGCATACGTTCCAAACAAGAACCCCGATGATAAATAACAAGTTTCTTGTGAAAATTCTATCATAGACAGAAATCGGAACCGCCAGAGAGATGAAGAAGCATACCAGGCCCTAGATCCAGGGCCATAGCCCTTGGGATGAGAATGCCACACGGACGAATGACCCATTGCTGCTCTGTGTCTCTCGCGGGACGGAAGTACGCCGGAGAAGCCGACCGTCGCACCGCGGCGCACGAAGATGGGAGAGCGCGAGGGAGGCTGCGCTGTGGTTTATATATAGTTCTTGGTTGATGGCGGCGCAAAGCCCTAATCGTCGATTAGGGTCAAGGGTTAATAACAAAATCATCCCTATATCGATTGTTTTTGCATTTATGTCCCAATTAACAATGTAAGATATTAAAACTAAATTTTTTTATAAGACAAAAGTAAGACGAAAGAAAATGAAGATCTACCACCAAAAGTCACATAATCGTGACATCAACATGGTAGCGATGATAAGGATGTAAATATGGGCTTAAAAAGGTATTACATTTGACAGATACATAATTAATACACTAGAAAGTATAAGAGCAGCACCGATTATGGATAAAATAAAATAAAATAGATAGAGATAATTGAACATATTAAAAATCATAAGGCTTCCCTTGGAAAAATATCCAATATTAAGATAGTACTGTTAAAAATAAGACATTATAGATCTATGATGAAGTGAAAAAAAATATTTGGGCTATTTAAATATTTCTAAAAAATAGCCGACAATCCATGCAAGTGTAAAAAAAAAACCATGATAACAATGATCAATCAAGTTTAGATTAAAGTTGAATAGCATTATACATTACATGGTTCGAAAGCTTAATTAATTTATTTGTTAAAACCAATCATCATATTGAAGATATATACTGGTTTTTGTTTTCATGTTCAATGTTGGAAGAGATTGTAAAATGACATATATGTCTATTTGCTCACTATTTTTGTTGATTTACACTTTCTTTGTTGTCAAAATATTTATTTCAAAATCTTAAGACAAAATGGCGCATCGAATGAACTCTGAGGCCATTTTTAGTATATTATATTTGGCTTTAACATAAATCTAAAAGAATATTATATGTTGTATGATTAAAAATAAAAATATTAGATGTATTTAAAAACAAATTGAACATAACACATTTTTTTTAAAATACGATAATAATAAGAGTTATATTAAAAGTACTTTTAACTTTTATTTATATAACAAGATGATATGGAGCGATGCTTTTAAAAATACTAATTTTAATTTGATTTATAAATCTTTGTAATCATGCGTATAATACTCTGATAAATCTTTTCCAAAGAAGAAACGAAATATCATTGAAAAACATAAACAGAGTTTGTTTAGTAACTTTCCGTCCGTCTAACACTGTTGAGAAGGCAAGTTTGGTAGTAGAGAAGAGGAACATTAGAGAATAGACTGAACTTCAAAAAAAAAAGAAATCAAACCATCGGAGTAAATGTTTAACATATTCGGTCAACGGATAAGAGATTTAATTGACTTTCTTATTAGCATCCGGAATCAATTTCCTTTCCAAATAATTTGAGAACAAACTCAATCAATTTTTAAGCATGTTTTCACGTCGCGCGCACCATCATTTGGTGGGAGAGTCTTCTCATCATCTATTATGGGGTGTTTGGTTGCATGATAATTTTTTGTACACTTTCATGATAAAAAATTATATTAAAATAAAAAGTGAACCAACTCATGAAATAAAATTATCATGTTTGGAGGGATGTGATTACAAAAAAGAGTAACTACCACACATGACCAAACAAAGTGGGAGATCACAAGAAAAAAGAAAGAGGTGAGACCCTCTTTTTTTGTTTAAGAAGAAAATCACTTTTAAAACATAAAATTGTCATGATTACCAAACACCTCTTTTAACAAGTTTTCTTACAATTTTTAAAAATTAAAATAAAAACCTTCGTTATCATGCAACCAAACACCCCATTATCCTTGTCATCTTGTAATCATCTCCCAACTGACTAGCTTCTTGTAGAGATGCCAACATGGATTATCTGACCTGTTCGTTAATTTAATAGATGACTAACATATAATTTAAAACCTTCCGATAAATCAACACTTTTGATAGCAGATTACCCATTATCTTATCGGGCGGCCACGGATGAATCATAAAACCGAACTCAAAAATCACTATCCGTTAACACATAATCCAATCCGAATTATCATTCATAGTTTGTGGTTAATCGCCTTTCTAAGATTTCTATCTTTCTAGTTGTCCCTCTACTTGTAAATTTAGATGCCTAGTTTGACACATTACAGACATGATCAAAGGATTCTATGATCCTTCTTTACATTCACATTTATACTTTTAGATATGAAACGATATTAATGTCAAATAAAGTAACATGACTGGCGTTTTAGTTACTCTTAAATCTCTAATTTTAAGTTAATTTTTTTACAGCGAAGGTTATGTTAACTTCTTACTTTGATATATTGGGTCATTGCATATACATATCCTTTCATATATCCGTTAGCCGCTTGTCTGACTAACCCCGTAAATCAATCAGTCCACAGCGGATACTAGAAAATGATTCACGAACATACTCATTCCCCGATAATCATGGAACGGTACGATATAGATACACACATCTTACTTACATAGGATACAAACAAAGATAAGGTCACTATACTACCGGCCGACATTGCTAACTTCGCTGAATTGGATAACCGGTAAGATAAAAATTATACTGTAAATTATGACATAACTGCACAGAATTCAACGGTAGTAAATTAAAAAGAGAGAGAGAGGAGAAGAAGAAGAAGAAGACGATACGATACGATACAATACAAAAGGTGATGGTGAGACACCACACCAATAGCACGACAGGAGACACGTACTGTACAAAAGAACACACGATGATCAGAGAGAGATGGGGGGGGGGATCACCTGGTGAGAGAGAGGGGCTTGTAGAGGACGACGGTGACGTACTTGGAGCGGAACCTGTGCGTCAGGCCGAGGGCCACCAGGGACTGCGACGTCCACCCCTTCTCCATGAACAGGTGGTTCAGCACCACGTGCTGCGGGCGCGCGGGGGCCGGCTCGCCCAGCGCCGTCGCGTGCAGCTGCGGCGGCACCGGGGACGGCTCCTTCGCCAGGTCCTCCTCCGCCGGGTACGGCCGCCCGTAGGTGGAGTCCGGCGACGGCGGCGCCTCGAACGCCCGGGCCGTCTCCAGGTTCTCCGGGACGTACTCCTGCGCACCCGTCCGTGGAAGGGGGGGACAGTGAGAAAGATGGGGGCAACAGAAGAAACCGGCCGGAGATTTTACCCGACTTTAGAAAAACAAAATGCCATTCTTCTCCGCCTCCCCCAGCTTGAGAATAATAATAAGAAGAAGGAGGAGGTGGAGTTTGGCTGCACAGTTGTTTTGAAGCAATTTCGGACTAAAATTTTGTATTAAAATACTACATAACACCATGTTTGATAACACTACCAGGTACCTCTATCATTATCAATTTTAAAATTGATATTGATAGAAATCATTAAGAAGTGTTGGGTTAATTATATCAATTTGTAGTGCAGACAAAATATATTATGTAATACAAGTGTCAACTTGTATTACTTTTGATATTGATATTCCAACATTTGAAAATATTAATATCAATATTGATATAATACCAAAAATGAAACTCTAACCAAACAGGGGCATGGGCATAATATAAAAAGATAAAACTACATGCAACTACAAAAAAAAGGTTAAAAGTCACAAAGAAAAATATCGGAGTACTTTTATAAGAATTGTAGAGCAGTTTTTTAATCAAAATTTGTCATACAATTATATTTTTTACGACAGAATCTCAATCAAACACCCCGTAACAGACATTACCCATGTTTAAGAAAACTTATGGACATACGTTTTGACAGAAGTTGCTGACACAATTTTACGTCCTGTTTGGTAACACTATTAGGTACCTCTATCACTGTTAATTTTAAAATTGATATTGATAGGAACCATTAAGAGGTGTTTGGTTAATTGTATCAATTTTAAAATTTGTAGTGCAAACAAAGCATATTATGTAATACAAGTGTCAACTTGTATTACTTTTGATATTGATACTCCAACATTTGAAAATATTAATATCAATATTGATATAGTACCAAAAATGAAACTCTAACCAAACAGGACATTAACATGTCAGTCTCTTTCATGTCATTTAAAATCTTCTCTCTTATTTCTACATGGAATCCAAAGAATAGAAGACGTATTTGATTGAGCTAAAAGCTTGGTAAAAATCTCTGACGGAAGTAAATGGGGGAGCCCAAAAAGAACAAGAACAAGAAGCTGGGCCCGGGAAATCTGGAAAACTTGAACCAGTGACACAACGGCAAAAGAAGCGAGAACAGAGAGAGAGAGAGAGAGAGAGAGAGAGAGAGCTGTACTGATAGATGTAAAACTGCGATTACCCATGTTGAAGAAAGAAAGCTCACATGAACGTCAAGTAGGTTCACGGTGAGGCCCATCGCATCAGAGACAGCAGGGAGGTCGGTCGCACATCTCTGTTCTCCATCCACGATAAACCTGTACCGGTAGACTCCAGAAGGAAGGACCAGCAAGATGAAATGGTCCTTGCCCGACCTCTGCAGAACCTTCCTGCAGATTGATGATACACAAGAAGCCCTTATTCTTATCTCCCATGGTGGATTGATTAGCGAAGATATGAACTGGGGAAAAGGAAAAATGGTGCCTTGAACTCCAGTTGTCCCAGGAGCCTTCAACTGCAACATCCTTGCCTCCATGATTCCAGGTGATCATCGTCGGAACTCCCTTCTCCAGGGGGAGGACCGAGGGCTCGTTAGAGTCATCATTCGGCAATGGTGAATTTGAATTGGGGCCAGGAACAACTGCCCGATGCAAGGGAGCTACAGGGGCCTGCAAAATAGACAACGTTATTATGTACTTACAGGCAACAAACTTCCCAGTTAACCTTGGGCTGACGGGATTAAACTTATTTTCAACCATAATTAATTAATCCAACAATCACTGGACAAAAGGCTGTAAAACATTATTACCAGATCTTTTCAAAAGATAATAGCAATGAGTGTAGTGCTTGGCAAGCTCCAAAAAAGATTATTTGGGCAGGTGCAATCGAGAAAATTCAAGTGTATGGGAACCAAAAGAGAGTGAAAGGAAGAGTGAAGTGACAAAGCAATGTATGTATCTTACCTCGTATCTATCATCTACCGTTGTTTTGTATGCATGAAGCTACCTGACGAGCAACATCAGGTGAAATTCTTGATTGACTTCCTCCAGTAGGAAGCGTGATGATTATGAATTGTAAAAAACAGAAGGTGATCTGAAAACGTAAATACCAGCAAAGCTATATTGTTGTGACAGTGTCCCTACGTATTGACAAACCACAAGGAAAGACCAAATAATCTAACCATCATGCAGATCAAACATAAAAAGTGGTCAAATGCCTCTCATTTAAGTAGTTGTGCCACCCATTTTTTTTTCTAGGTCATAATGTGAAGTTTGTCTTGCAACATAATAAATAAACATCGTGCAATTTTTTTTCATTTTTAGATAACAACCAGATGCATCATTATTATAATTATATAATAAATAAAAAACTAGCCTCAGGCGTCTCGGCTGCCTCACACCTCCGACAACACAACATAGGTTGCATTTCCTGTTTGTATAAGTTATTTTCTTTCAGAAATGCACAGCATAGATCTGAAGATCTTTCATCAAAGACCACTTATATCCTACGAGCTAAGCCAACAAATGTCTCGTCTAGGCACAAGATAGAACACTAATGAGCAATCACGTTTACTATTATCACAAATTTCACATGGTTACTCAAGGTAAATCCAGAAAGAAGACTGTCTGGCCAGATAATCCTTATCTGGCCAGAAAATCTTTAAGGTAGGTAAAATATTTAACGGAATTCTCATACCGATTTAGCATGGTCTGACTCTGAGTGAGAATCATGAAGTGTTTAAATTCTCAAACATGTTAAAGCAGAAGACAAGAAAAAATGTATTTGTATAACTTACCTAAAAAAAATATGAAAAGCCAACAATATCAAAAAAGTAAAAATTTATATATAAACATGATTTCATCTTAGATCATAATCTTGGTAAAGCCACTTTAGTTGCTTTCTGGGTGATAATTTTTCTCTTTTAGGTATCCCATAAAGTTGCTTGTCAGTTTGCGCCATCATCTGTTTCTGTGAGCTTATCTGATGTTATTCCCTGCACAGCCATATTCCAAAATAAGTCATCCTCCACAGCAACAGTGGCTAAAGAAGTTGCATAAAAATCTCTAATTCGAGAGGTAGATGTACCAATTACAATAAAAGAGAAATGAGATTTGATATGGCCATGACTGAATTAGAGAGACTCCAAGTATAGGCATAAATTTATAAATTCTCAGAAGGTTGAATGATAAAAATTATCAAGTATACTACCGACTTGCTTATCTACTTTGAAACTTCCAATAAGCTTAACCATCTGGCTCCATGTCCCTATACTTAGATGAAGCACCTTATAAATGCAAGGCCAAATGCAAACAGAACTACTGAAGGAAAAGAAGGAAATCCAAACAGTGGCAAGCATTAATTTAGTAGAATACAAAACGAGACCCAAAATTTGTATGTGAAGAAACAAAAGTTGCTTAACAAAATAGACAGATATGGTAATTGACAATAGCAGTGCATCTGCAAAAGTTAGCAAAAATGTACCAGTTGCATAAATAGGGCATGCTGCATAGCTTAAATCTGATGAAATTAGCCAAATGATGACTGTCACATAAATAAGATTTACTCGTAGAATGCAATTGATACTTTAGGAGAACAAGTAAATATAACAAGAAAAGAAAGGAAATATGATCACACCTGACCAATTAAAAAATATGAATATCAAGTGTCTGCAGTTGCGGTCTGTTACTATGATTTGGTTACAACTTAAGTCTTAGCGACTTGCCTGGTGAACAGAAAAAATACATAGCATGACTCAGAGAAACATTCATAAAGGTGGACATTTTCATGCATTTCAAACAATTTCTTCCAATAAGATGTACTGAAATGCATTGAAGGCTAGCTAGAAATACAGTGCACGACCAAGCCCGCAAATGGAAGTGGTAAAAATGAAGAAGAATGTAACGAGGTTCTAACAATTCATCACCTTTCTTTTATTTATATCATGTACCAACTCCAAGTTCGCAACTTCCTGGTGCTAGCTGGATATGCTGGAAGATCCAGTGCCCTGAAGCGTTACAGTTCTTATGCAATATAAATATAATTATATAACTATACTACATTGAACATTGGGGAAACTAAAATATTGCCATCAATAAATTGCCATGGAAAAAAATCTACAAAAGGTAGAAGCCTTCAATCCCCCTCATCCTCCCGTACAAATTCAGAATATAGCTTGAGATATGAAAAAAACGAGAGTCAAGAACGTAACAAGAGGTCCAGAAACAACTGAATCGGATTTAACTAAAGAGAAAATTTATGGGATAGAGAGAGTAGATGTATTCTTGTGAGCAAAAACTTAATCACAAATCACACCCAACAGAAAGTACCATCCAAATGCAACAAGAAGATTAAACTCAGAAAACGAGATTGAGCGCAGATTCACAGAAGTGAAAGAGGGCGCTGATCAAACATACTGGGCATAGCATAGCCACCATTTCAACCAACTAGAGCAGCAGAGCACAGAGCCCAGGGCCTCGGATCCATCCGTACCTGAAGAGGAAACACAAGAGGCGCCTGAGGTCGCCTAGGGCTCTCCGGCGGCGTGCTCTTCGGCATCCCCAAAGACCCGACGCCACGTCCGCCCTCGCGGCTGCTCTGGGCATCAACACCGGCTTTCCCCGTCAACTCTCCATTCACAGTCTCGCCATCCCCCTTCCCGTTGGCGTTTCCCATCAGACCTCCCACCAGAGCTCAGATCCACGGGGTCCGGTGAGGTAGCAATGTGGCAGATGACCAGGCCCGCTCGCCACCGAGGTCGACACCTGCCGGAAAAAAAAGAAGCGAAGACGCGGCGCGCGGCAACCTGGGAAGGCAGCAACAAGGAGGGGAGGCGCTTTGTTACGGTGGTGACGCAGTCCGAAGAAGTTGCCGCCGGGAGACGGACGGGAAGCTTCCACCCGGTAGCAGAAGAAGAGGGAAGAGGAGGAGGAGAGCCTTTGTAGCGGGCGAAGGAGACGATGACGTGGCAGCGGAGACTCCGACCCCACCTCTCCAGCTTCCGAATCGCTACACATCCGAAGACAGCGCGAACCATCAGGAAGCCGCCACGTCGCGTGTCCCTCCTACACGTCACCACTTTCCCGGCAGCACCGTATTTTGGCGAGCACCGCTTCCTCCGGCAGGTCACACAGTGACGTGTCCTGCATCGAGTGGACGGAGCACAGAAACGGACGGGTAGTGATCTAGGACCTACGTGAACGTAGGAGCCTGGCGGGGGATCCTGACCGTCGGATCCGTGATGAGGGGCCGGGAGGGCACGAGCCGAGCCCCGGGCGGCTTTTCGTCTCATCCGGAATAAATAGAGTCGTACGAGGGATTTGCCGGTGCGGATAAGGACGGGCCCACACGGAATTAAAAGACCGAGCTTGATATTGTCACGCCCCGGCGACCCATTCCTGGCCCTCCGGACCACTGCGCCGCGGTCCACCAGAAAATAATTATCTGGATATCCACCTGTAATTTATTTAGCAATGCGGTAATTATTTTCATGTATTTGTCAGGGGGTGTTGTGCTGAGCGATAAGGAGGATATGCACACTTCATCGAGGCCTTGTTTGGATAAGTATTGGATTAATTAAATCTGATTATTTTTAATAGTATACCGGTTGCTATGGTGATGTGTTCTAGAGTCAGTGCAAAAATTGATGCCGCAGTAGTTTTGTTTAGGATAATTTTTCACGTATTTCAGTGATGAAAATGATAAAATAAAATTTCAAGGTAGCTAAAACCACGAAAATATTCGCATTTGACGCTATTTGATAACAGAAGAGCGTAAACATTAATCTTAATATTTGACGCTATTTAATTCTAAATATGAATTAAACCTGAGTCAAGTACTATTCGACCTCGAACTCAAATTTATCTTGATTAATTAACAAGTCAAACTTGAACAATTATACTTGTAAAAGTACGAACTCAAACCCACGTAAAATAAATGAGTCGAGCTTGAAAAATATGTTACTCGACTCGACTCGACTCGACTCGTTCACACCCCTATTTACCTCGCAAGCATAGCAAATAAAATGAGGCTATTCAGTATTAGATTTAATTTTGATAGAAACACCTGATACTCTATCCAAATTGTAAGCCGCTTAAGTGCCCTTAAGAGGGGATATCTTGTGATTGAAGGCCAGATTATTTATGACTTGTAAGGACATCAACGGGGATGTAGATTAGCTTGCAGGATAAACCTTTTAGTTGGCTAATCACATTAAGAGTCCGTGTGACTTGTGAAATGAGAACAACAAATGATTAAAAGAAGCTATGTGGTGATTGTATCTGAAAATTGGACCTATTAATTTCACATCTAATTTGTGTTCAATTTTTACGAGATTAAAATATATCATTCTGTCATTAGAAACAATTTGTGATAGTGTAGATTTTGACATAAGTTATATTATTAAAATGAGAGAGAGAGAGAGAGTCATGCGTGTTCACTGTCTGTTTTAACTTCAGAAAACTAAGAAAATGGGGTATGATTTCGTAACTTCTCTCTTGATTAATAACGGTCAGCCATCCGAGACTCTTTTCCCCGTTAACTCAGGAGTTATCTATTGATTTTTCCTTTAATATTTCCTTTCGCTGAATTATATCATTTTTTTAGCTCCTTCAAGGTCAAACGACGTAATGCGACTTTATTGATTTTTTTAAACCCGTAGATATATTTGATTGTTTAAAAAAAGATAGTGTTTAAGTTTACATAAAGCTCAAATAATTTGAGGTTAAGACTTGAGTTGAGTTGAGAGTAGTGAACTTTCTATTATTTTTCCTGCCAAGTACTTAGCCATTAATCTCAGTTTATGTAGATTTATAAATTTTAGACTTAAATTTCTTTTTAACTCGAGGATTACCCTTTGACTGTGCTAACTGCCCTCAAATTATTGGTTTACAAAATAAATGCCATTTTGCAACAAAGGGTCAGAAAAAAAAGGCATTGATCTGGAAATGCCAAAAATGCCACTATCAAAGTGAATTACCCAAGCTTTTATCTGGTTGTATTTAACATGTTTAACTCAGTTGAATAGACAAGTACCACCATGGCACTTGACTGGGTTCCTTGTTATTTGGGCAATTTTAATAGGAAAATACAACTGATATAAATATAAAGATGAGTTCATTCATCCAAACAAAGATACACCCATCCGATGATATTCTAAGAAAAACAGTGGTCTGAAACTGATGATTTTCGGAGCTGGAGTTTTAGAGTGAGAAAAGGAGCTGAGATTGCATCTTACTCATCGTCATCATTCGGACATACCTGATAATATTGACATACTATACTCTGATTTTTAATAAAATCCAATAAAGTAATGTGGACACGTCGTGAGGATAAGATTTTGGGGTGAGAGTATCGCCTGGATTCTGCCTCACACCCTCCCCCCTCTAAACTAATATTATCCTGTTGAAGTGGATAAGAATGGCTCCCCTGTGTCTACCGCTCTCTGTCCTTGAGAGTATATGCTTTTTTTATCAAATACAAATATAAAAATAAAAAAGGCTTATCCAACCTTAATTGTCAGAAAAGCCCTTATAAATACTAAGTTGTTCTTGGAACAGCATTCAAGTACTAAATACCCAGAATATTTTACAAGAATATGCCTTAAAATATCTTATCCTTGATTAGAATATGAAGGATAAATGTACCTTCTTCCTCATTTTACTCCTCTGACTTCAGCACCTTTGACTGTTGTCCCACCGCCAAGGATGGATCATCCTGTTGCTGTCTGTAGTCAAAATTGTCGACCACTAGCAGTCAATATCTATAATTCTAGCAGGGGAGGGAGGAGGAAAAGTTACCAACTTGAGTTGATAAACTGATTCATTTACAGCCCTTAAATATATAATTGTGGGTTAAATTTTTAACAGTGAGTCATTTCAAAAACAATGCCTCTGTGAACATGGAAGTAGCAAATTAGATTTTTTTTACCCATCTGCACTAAGGTTGACTTAAACCAGCCGCAAGAAGTAAAATGAAAAACAAAGAAATGTAGCATTTGAAAGCTTGTGAGGACGTACATGCAGATGTAAGCGGAACCACAAATAAAACATAAAAAATTAAATAACCACATGATCTGCAAAGTTAAGGTAGAAATGTGACCTGCAGTAACTTTGAAATTTTTATCAAGATTATTAGCTGCACGTCAAGTTCTTACCAAACCTGGCAATCATAGTTGAGGCTAACGTGCCAAACCATAATACTGCATTAAAAATTAAAATCGGAGGATTTACACAGACTTGGTTATTTTTAAAGCGATTTTAGTCTATAAAGGTGGAGCTTTGTGAAAATTTGACCACGATTATTTTTCTGCTTCCCTTCAGCATAGGAAATATATAGGTTCAACGAAAAACAGGGGAGGAAAAGTGAAAACAATGGCAAATAGAGAAGACTCAGTTTTTCAAAATTCTATGCATAATTTCCAATATTCTTATTTTCAGAAGCTCCTGAGACAAGTCTCAATATCTCATAACTGGTTTCATCAGCTTAAGAGGACACAGATAACTCTTATGCATCAGAAGAATGAGAACAGCATAAAAATGGAAAAAAAAAAGAACAGAAGGCCTTAATTTGTCACCAGAAGGTAAACGATTTTACGACAATAATTGCCGAACCATTTTCCTCAGGAGTGCTTCATACATGACAAAAATCGCACTCCAGGATAATAGCAGAAGCTAACATATAGAATCCATCCCCTGCTAATCTATAAATACCTGTGTTGAACGTCTAATATCAATCAGCCAAGCAATTTGATCATCAGAAAATCAGTAGAGCCACGCAGCTGCCGAGTCTTGTCTAATCAGGCATCTGCAGTTTCAGATGTTCCAGCTTTTGTCAAGCTTGCCATGTATGTGATGTAAATGGTCCAAATAAATGAGAACGAGTTGCTCACTAGCGGCTGCAGAAGGGAGAATAATTAGAATCAGTTGATCGACTAGCAGTTCGCTGAGAACAGTGAAGACTCAAAAAGATACCTGAAGTCGAACAGGGACAAATCTGAAAGTGATAAAATCACACGTCGGCCAGTATATGAGTCCATTTATGAGCGTAGGAGGCAGGTCTCTCTTCAGTCTGGCAAAAACCTCAGCACCACTTTCACCTGTATGTTAAATCAACGAAACTAAGGCACGATGATGCAGAGAACTGAAGAGCTGTAAGAGCATTCGAGGAAGAAGCGTTATGTTAAGCAGCTTTCATCCAGCAGGCAAGATTTGTGAGAGGACAAAACAAACAGCAACAAACAAGGCAGTAGATTGTGATTACACACACTTACAAGTCTGCGTAATGCTATTCAAGAGTTCTCTAAAAAGGCGAGCACAATCCAGGAAGAAGTTGCTAATGCAGTCAAATATCATGAGTTCATCACGTTGCAAAGTGGAGGGACGTTCCAGGCTACCATCACAGGCACAAGGACGTGTTCAAGTTGACTTAGTCAACCAAGAGAGTCCTTTGTGGACTCTCCCCCACCCCCTCTCTCTCACGTAGCACGTTCAGAAACGTGCTTAAGCACGTCTCTTCCCGTTTCTCTCAGATACGCATGGCGTCTTCTGTTTTGTCGCAAGGATAAGCTGTCCACGTTTGACATGGACTTGGCGCCCCATACCTGATGTTCCCAATAAAAGGAGAAGATCAGCAAAGGATCTCTTGGTGATGAAAGATAAAAAATCCAGTGATTTATACACTCTTTTAGACACTAATGTTTTTGGTGTCATTGTTGCATCCACCCCTATATAAAAAGATAATTTGACCAAATTGTGGCATATGAGATTGGGACATCCGAGTAAGAAAGAAATGACTTTATTAAGTTAAAGAAGTTTACTTTGTGGTTAGCATATTGGTAAGATAGATTTTCATGAGCATTGTATTTTCGGAAAGTAGAAAAATGTGAGTTTCAAATCAACAATTAACATAACCAAAAACACTCTTGATTATCTATTATGATCGTTGGGGTCCTTCTCAAGTTCCATCAAAAAGTGGTGTTTATTATTTTCTAACTTTTTATTTATAAATATTCTAGAAAATTTTGGATGTTTATGCTTAAGCAAAAGAATGAAATGTCTAAATATTTTAAGCATTGAAAAGTTTTGATTGAGAATCAAACATGAAGGAAAATCAAAAGGCTGGAGATAATAACAACTTTGAATTTTACTTTAAGAGTTTTATGAGTTCTGCAAAGATGAAGGTATTGTCAAGTATTATTGTACAAGTCTCTTCTTAAGAGAGCTTGTTGTACTAGTCTTAGCAAATATTTTTGGCCAAAAGTAGTGTCTACACGTTGTCATTTGATGAACTTATCTCTAACTTTTGGTGCCAATTTCAAAACTCCATATGAAATGTTCATGTTGATAATGATAAATTAGGACCTAGGGCAAAGAAATATATATTCCTATATTATGTTTCAAGAGTTAAAATATATAGATTATGACATTCTGACTCAAAATCTCTTAAATTTATAGTTGAAAGAAATATCACTTTGGATGAATCTACACTACTTTATCCAAAGAATGATTGTGTTATTCCACTGTGTGAACCTCTTCTTTCTGCGTCGTCTCTTCTTTAGAAAGAAAGACATCTCCGGGCTTTTCTAGGAAAATATGTGATATCCTAAAAATATTAGGTAGTCCGGTGATAGTTTTAAAAATATTAGAACCGAGGTTCGGGTTCTTTGAAAATTTCATTTTTTGACCCTTCTCCGCCGGATGGTGCGAGTATCCAGCGTTAACTTACATCGAGCAACGGCTCGAACACCTTTGATTAACCGTCGCGGCAACCTGTTTTTGGAGACATGCACATCCACAAAATAAAGTAAAGAACTCAAAAGGGCAGCGGCCTTTTGGGTCCGATCAGATGCAAACCGATTTGTTCGGGTTTGTTTTATTTGTTACTTTTGGATGGCTTTGATGCTTTCTGATTTCTGAGTTTCATCTGTTTTTTGAATTCGGTCAAAATCTGATTTTTATTTAAGGACTGATTTAGGATTCCACCGAGCCACAAAGGGACTGGAGTGAGTGGATTATGATAGGCCAAAATGAGCCAGAGTAGGGTCTGAAATGGGACCGGTTCTGAGGTCTAGGCATAGGCTGAACAAGGGCAGTCTGTCGACCTGTTTAAGGATTTCTGTTCGGGGGAAAATGGACCTGCACAAGGGACTTTTCGTGGGCTGGTTAGGGTGCTGGACAGGGGGGTCCCGATTGGGGTCTGATCGGATGACCGGACAAGGCTCGTTCTTGGGCCTGTTTGGGGTGTCCTCGAAGGGCTAAAAACCGGGTCACAAGGGGACTGGTTTTAGGCTCTGGACATAGGCCTGCAGGTGGGCTGATTATGGGTCTATTTGAGATGTCCTGGATGGGCTACAAATGACCTATGCAGGAGGCCGAACAAGGCTGAAAATGGGCCTGCAAATGACCTATTAGAGATGCTCTAAATGGGCTGAAATCAGGTCGCAAGGGGACTGGTTCTAGGCTTTGAGCATAAGCTTGCAAGTAGGCCGGTTATGGACTTATTTGGAGGTTGACTGGATGGGCTACAAAGGGCCTGAAAGGGGCTGTTTGCAGGTTGATTTAAACTGGACCTGGGCCAGATTTGGGCTTGACATATGGGCTCAAATTGGGCCTGAAAAAGGGGGGCAGCAGGTGGGCCGAACAAGTGATGTTCATGGGCCTGTTTGGAGCATCCGCAGGTGGTTTGAATCGGGTCAAATAGAGACCTGCAGGCGGTTTGAAAATGTGGCGGGGAAATCCCATTCCAGAACCTGATTTGCTTTGTTTTTTGATTGTTTAAAAGAAGTTCTGCTTACTTGATTCTGGCGGTTTGCATCTGATCGGGCCCATTGGGCTGCCAATCGGTGCCTACTTTCATGCATCAAATTGACATTGAACTTTATTTCATTGAAGTATGAGTAAGGTACATCGGTGTACAATAAGTGGTGACCCTTCCCCCAATTTAGGTTCTTCACCACTTTAGAAAAATTTCGGCATTACAACGACATACCGACAAGTTTCTAATTTGGTGAAGTTTACCCATCCAATAAGGCTAGTCAATGACTTAGCCAAAATTGGGGGAAGGATCATCGGCTACGGGAGCGTGCCCGCGCCGACGTCCGGGTCGTAAGCTACGGGATGCATGCCCGCGCCTCCGCCCAAGGTGGAGTTCCCCGCTGGGGGTGAAGTCCTTAATTTAAATGTAGCTTTCGCATTTCTGATTTTTTATTTGTTAATTTCTGAAGGCCACTTCGGGCCGGTCCATTCCTTCGGCGTTCAAAGCCGGGCTTCAATCTTTGCTTGAGTTTGGGAGGGCAGCTTCTAGGAGGGAAAGCCGGACCCGTGAAAGGGCCGTTGAGGCTCTCTTCTCCTTTGATGTGTTGAGGGGAGAACCGGACCCGTGAAAGGGCCGTTGAGGTTCATCCCTCACTTTGCCGATACATGCCACAAGGGGGTCTGCTGCAACTTCTTCCTTTATTTTCTGCTGCAAAAAGGGGCTGCAGTAGAGCTTCTTAGGAGGTGGATTGGACCCGTGAAAGGGTCACTGGGTTGGCCCTTGAAGAGGCTGGCGCCTGTCTACAGGGGTGCTGGAAGTAGGCTGTTGTGAAGGCCTGGATTGAGTGCCAAACGAGGGCTGGAAGTGAACCTGGATAAAGACCAGAAGGTGGGCCAAAATGGGTACGGTTCAAGGCCTGGGTAAGAACCAGAAAATGGACCGCTCATGGGCTAGCCTGGGGTCTGCTGGATGGGCTGCGGAGGGTTTAGAACAGCAGGCCGAAAGAGGGCTTGGTGCAGGTCCTACAGGTGGGCCTGATTGGGCCGAAGTTGGCATGAAGTGAGGCTCAGCCAGGGTCTGCGTGTCTGGGCCGAAATTGCCCTACATGTAGGGTATTTCGTGGGGATTCTTCTTAGACCGGAGTAGGGTCAAGGTGGGTCTGATTGAGTGACCGAACAAGACCTGTTCCTGGGCCTGCAGTGGAGACCGAACTGGGTCCTGCTAAGGGGCATTCAAACAGTCCCAAGGGCAAGGTCCACTTTGGACTGAAATGGGCTGGACCGGGCCTGCAAAGGGGGCCTCTGGCTGGCACTGGAATCTGATTTTTTTGATGCATCGCAGGGCTGCATATGGGCTGTGTATGGGCTGTTTAGAGGACCTGGGCATGAGGCCGAGATGGGCCAGCGCAAGGGCATTTGGCTGAACTGAAAATGGGCTTGCAGGGGGTCTGCTAAATGGGCCGCAGGGAGGCCTTGGTAGCAGGCTGTGTTGGGGCCGGATTTGGGTTGCTTTGGTAGGCTGAAACAGGCCTGCGCAAGGGTTTTTCAAGGGGTCTGGACTAGGTCCGAACATGGGCCAAGCATGGTGACTTTTGCAGAATGCTGGAGGCTAGAGACGGGCCTGGAGTAAGCAGAAAAGAAAGGCCCCTTGAGGGGGCTACAAGGGCGCACCAAGCAGGCTTCCTTACCTTCTCTTCTCTCCTTCTTGTCCTTCCTTCTTCTGGCGGCAGGAGGTTGCAGGTGCAGAGGGCAGCAGCTTTGAGGTGGCAGTCCGACAGCCTATCGGCGCTTCCAACTCTCTCCCCCCTGGCTGGTGCGTCCCCCTCCCTTTTATAGAGAGTGAGGAGGGCAGGTGAAAGGCCAGGAGTTGTGGGCGCAGGTGACTCTTGGCCTCCCCATGGGAGTTACTTCATTTAACCACATTGAATGTGTGGCTGTCCCTTGGCTTTCCCCCTCCTTCACCTGACCCTTGGGAGGCTGTGCTGGCTGCTGAGTGCGCACCAAGGAGCTGAGGTGGCAAGTGGGTGCGGCTGGGCTTTGATTGGCCTGGCTGCTGAAGTGGGCCTGGCCCAATTGGGCCTGTTTGCTGGGCCAGCGGACTGGGGGAAGCTCAGGCCCCTCCTGTGGGCTGCGCACATGGCCTGAATATGGCCTGATTTGTGCCAATGGTGGGCTGGGTGGATCCGGCCCTAGCTAGGGTGTTTAATTGGGCCCAATTGTGGCCAATTTGATGGGCCATTGGGCCAGCTCCTAGGCCAGGCCGCCTGCTTTGCTTCTTCTTCTTTCTCTTCTTCCCTTTTTGTTTAAAAATGTACGCCAACATCCACATAATGGAATTCTATAAAGAAGGTGAAGTTAGATACTGTAAGTTCACTTCAGCAATCTTCCCAAGCTCAGATGCCTGATGTACAATAGGTGGAGCAAGTTCTACAAACTCAATAGTATTCTCTTGCTCAAGACAAGCAAAGAAGAGAGATTAGGCCACCTTTGAATATAACTATGTAGATAAAGTAACTTATAATTTATTTGTTGTAGAGAAAACACAATGACAATGACCCTTCCAAATTTTCAGATGTTATATCTCACGAGGATGCAAGTGGCTAGTTGCTACGATGGAAGAGATCGAATCTCTTCATAAAACACATTGACATGCACTTAAATGAATTTTTAGGTATCTCTATGGCCATACTAACACTTGTTTGATATTTAAGAAAGATGGTAATGGTTTATTAGGTTATGTTGATTCAAACTTTGCAAGTGACATTGATGAAAGAAATTCTCTTACTAGATATATTTTCGCAGTTGGTGAATGTGCTATAAATTGGAAAACTACCTTACAGGTTATTGTTGCATTATCTACTACAGAGATAGAGTATATGACAATTTTAGAGACAGTGAATGAAGTAATATGGATAAGAGGTCTATTTTGTGAACTTAATTCATGCCACAATGTGACTACTGTCTATTGTGATAGTCAAAGTGACATTCACTTGGCTAAGGAATAAAAGATTGATGTATCATGAAAGGACAAATCACACTGATGTCCGTTACCATTTTATTCGAGAAATTATTTCTCAATGTGAGATCATTGTTAAGAAAATTGGTACAGAAGACAATCCAATTGATATATTAAAAAAACCTTTTACGGTGACTAAGTTCATGCACTACCTAAACTTAGTCAGTATTCACAACACTTGAAGGTAACATTAGGAGTTTGGAGAAGACGAATACTATTCTAGTTTAGTTTTGCATATTCAAGGTTTTTCTAGTGTTGACTAAGCAAAAGATGGAGATTTGTTCGGGATGACTTGGTCAACCAAGAGAGTCCCATGTAGACTCTCTCTCCTCTCACGTAGCACATTTCAACATGTTGGGATAAGCATTTTCAAAAATGTGCTTAAGCACATCTCCTCCCGTTTCTCTCATATATGCATGTCGTTTTCTGTTTTGTCGTGAAAATAAGCTATCCACATTTGATGTGGACTTAGTGTCTGTTACCTAATGTTCCCTATAGAAGAAGGCACAAAAGACATCGATGAGCAATGAAGAAGCTGGGAGTGCAAGCAACTTTCCAAAACATCACATTCTATTAATCTCTTTGTTACTTATATTCTCTTGAGAAGTATTATAGAGAGTTCGTGAGTGTAAAGGACTTTAGGTTTTGAAAGATTTTTTATCCTCTGTGCTTAATTCTCACATAATGGAAGTTGTTCATTTTCACTTGTAGACATACGAAAACACATCACCCTCAAACCACATAAAGTCCAGTGTGCTCCGCTGTATCTCTATACTTCTCATATATTTTTGTATTTATTATTTGCAGAGTCAGCATTTGGTTTCACATTATATTGAGGATATCCATCGTAAACCTCAACCGGACACTTCACATAATAATACTTCATCCACATAAAATGCCACCTTTACCTGCTATATCTTCATAAATTTTGCCTGAAGATCTTGTTGTTCATCTCTCTATTTTGCCTAAAGCATAGCTAGCAGGCAAAAGTAATATCATTTTCCCTGGTATACGGATTATCTTCTGCAGGACCTGAATGACATTACGCTATAGCTATGTGCACCAGAAGTTCAAAGATCTTCGAGGCAATACCAATTATCCCATATTTAAGATCCAGGGGGCAACAGCTTATAGGACAGACTTATTTTTAATATTATTAAGTCAAAGCCTAATAACAAAATCTCAATATAAGCCCAGCCCAAACCTGAATTGGAGAGCCTTAGTCGAGCTCTAATAGAAACTCAGACTTTGTTTCGGACTTAAATCAAGCCCGGGTTCATTGGCTAGAAAAAGGATCAGTTCATTTATCACCCCGTATAGACTATTTGTATATAAAAAACTAAGATTTGTAATAAAATATATTATTTTACAATGGCAAACATATGACAACATTACACAATAAAAACATATAAACCAAGTATATGTTTAAGGACAGCTTTTAGATGCTTTATGTGAAGAAACAAATAAAAATGGAATCACACGTAGCAAATATAACTTTAGGTAATAAACTACTATGGTTAACAAAAAGAGAACATATAAATGTCAAGACTGGTGACAGCAGTATGATGGCACTATGGAACATAATCGCGCGTGTAGAGCCTGAAAAAAAAGTTGGATGGTTTAGACGGCCTGATGGGAGGTAAAGGGTTTATCAGACTTTTCAAAGTTAAAGGTTTAGCGGGCATGATGGGTGGTAATGGGCTTGTCAGACTTTAAAGATTGGGCTTAGCAAAGCGGAGAACTGATGTAGAACCAACTAAGAATTCAAGAATTAATATGCCAAATAGGTGCTCTGAGAATGTTCAAAATATAACCAGCATAAAATAAATAATCACCTATTCGATATCCTTCAGGACATGGGTATTTTATCTACCGTCGGATTTGAGAATCAACTAAACATCTTGATATTTGAGTGTAGAATAAATGGAGCTGGTCGATCATACACAAGCTTGAGTGATTTGCTTTCTCTCAAAAGTTTCATACGCATATCAAAGAGGCATGGATCACAGGAATCACCACTTAAATTCAATCTGATGTTAGAAGCTTATCCTGACAAGAATAAAATAACGAGAAGAGAGGCTACGTAATACATGCACTTGGGCATTCTATGTTGATTGGGATAATAGATCATCAACATAGAGATGCACAGAACAAACCAGCAAGTAAGGTAGAAATGTGTTTAGTCGTGGCAATCCGACTAGATCAGCCAATTTGAGTCCCGATTAGGTTGATCGGGCCCAATTGCGACTGGGTTGGACCAAATCGCCTGACCCATCCTTGACCAGGCCTGACATGCCAGCAAGCACGGCATTGATTTTGTAGGGACTGACCAATCTAACCAAAACAATGCATTTTGAAGCATCTGATTTATGGAAATCCAAGAAGCAAACCTGAAACTTGATACTGACAAAACTTGAGAGAGAGAGAGAGAGCAGCCTTGTATCCAATACAGAGAATAAGGGGGTCAGCCTCTCGCCAGAAGAAAGGGTAAACGCCAGAGAAAAGAGAAGAGAGAAGAGTAGTTGTTACACAAGAGGTTTACCATTGTCTCAAATTATCGTTGATAGCAAGTTTTCATACGAGGTGACAATTACAATAACACACACCAATAAAACATATTATTACCTCCGACTACACAAATAACTTTTAACTGAATTAAATTTAACACTAGAGTCCCTATAAAATAAAATATCGACTGACTTGATGACTTTTAATTAAATTAAAATAGACGACGATTACCGCCACCGTAGCAAAATATAAAATCAAACAAGACAACAAATCGAAATTAAACTGATTCAGAGTCATAATTAAAACCTAATAAACTAAAAAGACATCTAAACCATTAATACATCAGAAAATAAGAAAATTTGTCAATCCATTTGGCGATGATGCCAATTTGTTGTTGACTCCGAATTTATTAATGGACTGTTGTGCCTGAAAAGTTTGAACTAAAAAAGGGGCGAGGCCAAGATCCCTTGCACTTGTTGCACGTACTATTTTCAGCCCCATCAAGTGGCTTACTAATGACCCAATTATAATACAATTTTAGCCCAATTGAGTACCAATTTGTGACCAGCTTTTAGGCCTGTCGAACAGCTATTGTCGATCCAATTAAATCTTTGTGGCCTACACGGAAGCAATATGCAGCCCATTAAGACAGCCTTATCGGGTCAGTGGGCTGAGCTACATTCAGCTCATTCCTGGCCATTAATGAACATAGGGAGCTGGATCCTTCAGAGCCTGAACATGCCCTAAATTGGGCCCCAAATGTGACAGCATACTTACCCTCTAAAATGGGGGATCTCTTCTGACATAAATGGGCTGAGATTATGGTATGTTTTCCAGACCCATAAATGGCCCAGAAAGAGCCTAATTATGCTCTGGTGGCTGATTAAAAACTAAAATAGAGAGAAAAAAAGGAAGCTGTGTCTACCGTCATGTGTCGGAGGTGAGAGGGCTGCTAATGGGAGGCTTTTAAAGTCTCCAGCCGGTGGGGAGTCTCAGGACTCTCCAACACCAGCTGCGCTCGTGAGAGTGGGAGAAATTAGGTAGACATCTTTTCAAGTTTTAGTTCATTTGGTCATTAGGGCATATTTGTAAATATTTTTGTTTTGAGTATTTAAATTTTAAGCTTGTTAGCTCCATAAATAGATCACCCTCGTGCTCCCATAAAACAGTAAAGTAAATAAAAAATTCGGAGCATTGGCTATGCAATCTTGTAAGGGCCTCGGCCCAGGTAGTTTTCCCTCCACCCCCTCCTAGTTATGTCAAGCAAGCATATTCTCTTCTCCACCAAGCCGAGGAAGCCTTCTTTCCACCTCTCTTCACCTCCAATCGCCCTCTGAGTCATTCATCTTTCTTATCTCTTCTCGGTTACTCTATACTTCATCCCCTATTATGATTCAATGTTATGAAAGAAATAAATGTCATACAAGTCAATCATATTTGATATAACTTGATATTTCTTAAAATACCTCATTTAATTAAAATGATGTATCTTTCTTACTAACTCTTATTAGATACATATAATGTAATGAAGTCATTAATCACATGTAATGATGACTAGATTATAATGAGATCATGATAATAAGATCAATCATTTAAAAATACATGAACTAAATTGATGCGGGACAAAAGAGACTAGATCGGTGCTAATCGCCACTAAACAACCTAAACGAACCCAAAATGAAGCGAGTCAGACTCAAACCGGTCGAAACAAGCCCGGGACGGTCCCAAAATGCCCCCAAAAGGTCTGAACCACCTCAGACTGGCTCATACCACTCTGAACCAGTTTGAGCCGGCTGGTTTAGGCACTGAACCGGGTCGGAACCGGTCAAACCGGGACTGAACCCGGTTGAACCGGCCAACTGGCCGGTCTGGGCCGCGAACCGGGCTAGCAACGGGCAAACATGGCCGAGTCGCGGGCAGCCGCTCGCGAGCGAGCGCGAATGCACCCCTTGGGGGGTGTCGTGGCCGATCGAGGAGGAGCCCCGCTCGAGGTGTCGTGGCCGCGCATGTGCCGTCGAAGCGGCGGCATCGTGGCAGAGATTTCAGCAGTCTGTGCGGGCAATATCCCGACAAAGGGGAGGGAGGGCTCTCGTCGTCGTTGTCCGGACGGCTGCCCTACGTAGGCAGATGGTGGAGAAGAAGGAGCAAGAGGGGCAGACCGCGGCATTGTCCAGCCGGCACAGTTGTGCGCAGGAGGACAGGGTGAGGAGCAAACGGGTTGACGGCGACGGCGGGTGGAGCAGGGGCAGCGGCGAGAGAAAGGGGACCCTGCAGTCGCGTGCAATCTACGTGACAATGGGTTCATCATACCCGGCATCTCCTTCCTCATCTTAATCTTCTTCCTTTTTCGTCTTGTCCATCGTATCGTCGGATGGAGGGAGCAATATTGTCGCGTCAGGAGGGGATCCGAGTGGAGACGACAAAGGCCCACAGGAGTGGAAGGTTCCGGGGATCGCCAGAACCCTCTCCTCCGACGCTATCAGTGCGCCGAAACTTTAGATCTACGTCGGACGTGAGTCTGTCGATGTCTAGTGGAGGTGAACCGGGGGGGGGGGGGACTGGAGAAGAAGATAGACAACCGACCACCTGTCGGGGGTGAGGAGAAAATGGAGCCAAGCTTTTTCCCGGAGGTGGGAGGGGATAACACCGGGGTCCCTTCCCGGAGGTGAAGAAGAAGCTAATGGCCCTTTGGCCGGGGTGACAGTAAAAAGAAAACGGAGTGAAGAGGAGGTGGATGAGCCGAAGTCCTCGTGCACGGGTGGAACCCAGGCTCTAAAAAAATTAACTTCTATTCCACTTTTCCATAATGTACATCGGTGCTCCTCTTATAGAGAGAAGTCTTTTGATTAAAAAAAAGACCTTCTAAGATTTGCTATCTACAAACTTGTCCTCACAGGGACACAAATAAAAGAAAGCTTCAAAGTTACCGAAATATGTACCCATCATAAATATTCATAATCATAAAATTCTTGAAACAGGACATCAATGATTTAGATAGACTAGTATATGCGATATCTTCTCATAAGACGAGGATGACCAATCTTATTAGTAATTAGTGTGAAGACATTGAAATACATACATATGCTTATTAGATAAATAGGTTCACTGAACTGACCCAATTAGAAACTCTAAATAGTATCTTATATAACTATTTATCAAGTTTTTTCTATGAAATGGTTACACGGTTGAACTTTTGATATAAGTCACCAAAAATATCTTACCAGACATATCTTGGGTTTTAACTATTGAGTTATGGATCATCATGACAATGATCCAGTACAATTAATCAAATCAGGTACAAGAAAAATCTGGTGGAAGTAATTGAATAGATAATAAAAGATCGTCACTCTGAATAAGTGAGAGAAAATGTTGATGGGACAGTACTCTAAATCACTAGCCATGTTAGAGAAAATAATTAGAAAATAAATTTTCCAATTGATCCGAGTCTGATTACAAGATCTCAAAGTGTCAGTTTACTAAGAGATTAATAGTCAATACCATATCCCTATTCGACAAGAATATTTGATGGACAAGGACTTATATTCATGCAACAACTGACGATAGAAATACTCAACAAAAAAGATTATCTCTAAAGTTCTTTGGAATTATGAGATATGAAATATACTTTTCATGATTGGAAAGTCGTTAAATCTATTAATAGATAATAAATTTTATTTAAAATTAGTTGTTATTTTAATTATACTTCAACCAAATAGATTATTGAGACTAATAGGTCACACATAGATTGATCTATAAGTACGAGGGCATGTGTGTTATTTATAAAAAATTTAAGTTTTTATAAAAATTCTAATTTCTCTATAAATATAAGTGAACTTGGCCAAAATCTATGAAGTCAAGAAAGTCAATTTCATGACCAGCCTCATCCTACTCAATCTGTTTCTGTAGCACATTTTTTCACGGTGGAACTATGCTCGAGATGAGTCAGAAGGTTGGATGTGCATAAGAACAATATATGGAGAAAGTGTGTGTGGATAATGCAAAAGGTCAGACACTTGAGTGGTTTGAAGAGCATAGAGTATCCTATGCTCATTCTTCTTTGGTATTAAGAATTGGTAGAATCCCAAAAAATATATATTTGATTAGATTGAATCCAATTTTTAATTTTCAATGTTCGATTCTAATTGAGACAATAACCATGATATTCAAAAGAATCGTCGTTTCTGATGTATCAAAATTTTTAAAACGATTTCTTAAAATGATATCAAAGCCAGGTTGAAATCAGTGTCAAATTGACATTATTTATGTATTTTGTGTTCCTGAATTTATATGAACCTCCGTTTTAATGGAATAACCATATATCGCATGTGATGCAATTTTGAGAATAGTTGGCTTCATATGATTCTCGTGACATAAGACCTTTAAATGCCATGCTCCGCTCGAATTTCGGATCACCAGAGTCTGGTACGACTTCGAGAAGATGATGTTTGATCTAACGAGCACCGACTTCTGGAATTGGGGATCTTCAATTTTTTCCATCTATGGAGACTTTGGGAGGCTCGTGAAGACATAGAAGATAAGAAATATGATTACCTATAATTCTACCAAGATTTCCAACGTAAAAGGCAGTAGGGACAATGTATTAGACAATTTTCCAACAACGGTGCCCTCAATGGCGATGCCATGGTCTTTCCTATTTTACTGGCGAACGTCACCCTAATAGAAGAGAATATTGCCATTATCCTAACCCTTGTTGAACAAGGATTCAAAATCCTATTTTTAAAGGATTTTTTACCACATATGAAAAGTTGGATTTGGCGGCCTGATCCACGGCCCTTCTTTCCTTCATTGCAGCACTCCTATCAGGTAGAGTACCGGGTCCATTGGGACCCTGTATGGCAGCCTCACGCGGATCCCCTGTTAATTGGAGCTGGTCAATGTGCGGAGGCTCAATTTTGACCGACCCTGCCAGCGCGAAGGCGTTGATTTTGACCAGCCCAATTTTGACCTGCGCAGTCGTACAAGATGTCGGGGCTAGATGGCATAAAGTGCCGGCCCAAATAGTACAATGCACCGGCGCAAAAAAATAATAATTTTAAAGTGTTTAAAAATAATCAATAATTTGGAAAAATTACCAAAAAATATATAATATTATTTAATAGATTGCTAAAGAAGATGATTTTAAGTCTTGTTGTTTTAGAATCATGTTAAGTAAGGTTTTAAAACTATTTTAAAAAAATTAACTTATAAATTTAATGTTATGGTGCTTAGGATATTGATTTTACACTTAGTACGATTTTAAGAATAAATGAATGTTCTAAATTATTTAGAGTTACTTATTTATTCATATAAATTATTTATATTTATTTTCATGTTATTTATTTTGTGAAAATTACGATAAATGTGAGATTTAAAATTTTAAAAAGGTATAGATTATAATTTTATAGTATAAATATTATATCATATAATTATCACATATTCACATAATATTTACGTGATGATTGATGGTATGATTCAGAGATATAAATTTATAATGAATGTCATGTGATGATATTTCATTTTGTGGATGTGTAGTTATTAGGATCTGCGTGTTTCCTCCCCTCTTATCAATTTTGATTATAAATTCAACCTCTCTCTATTTATGTACTCACTATGGTTAAAATTAAAGTTTATTATTGAGATATGTATATTTGTGGGTGATGGGATCCGATCCGGTCCATTTTTGGGTTTATTTGCATTTACGTCCTCTTGGACTTCATTGTAAATATTTGAAGTTTGTTTTTAGTCTTTTCCTTTAATTTGGGTCCTTATGAGGACATGTATGTAAATAGTCATTTAGGTTGTCTTATTTGTAATAGGCTCCTCTATTTAAGAGAGCACATTGTTGGAATGAAGAGAGAGAAGTTTAGTGTCAATTTTTGGAACCCTAGAGGGGCTGCCCCTTGTGCTGGGGCGCTGCCCCTTCCCCTTCACACCCTCCACGATGGAGGTCTTCCGACTCCACCCCCGGTGAGGACCGGTGATGCGGGACGGGACCGGGGGTCCCATGGATACCAGATAAACCAGAAATATAGCCCAGAAGATAAAATGCCAAATAGAAAGTAACCAGGACCCAACAGACTGATGTGAACCAGCAGTTAACAGACCCAAAAAAAATGAACAGACTTCCAACAGTAATAAACTCAGCCAATGGTAAAACTGGCAATCCAAAGATCAGAAAATACTAAGAACCCAGCAGATTAGCTTGCAATAAAACAACATGTTGACATCCAACAGAATATGCAATTTATTGTCAGAATAATATCAACAGGAACAGATGGATGTATCAATGAAGTTGGCTCAGAAAATTTTCATCACAGCCTAGGAATCAGATGACCATTCTCGGCACTATCAATTTAGCCTTCAACAAATACTAACACCGGCAACTGTTGTGTAGCTACCAAGGTGTAGATATATTAATGGTCCTCATCATTTTCCATTCAGAAAATGTAGGCAGAATCACACTTGGCTGCCATTCTCTTTAGCTATGTACTGTTGCCAGAAGCTGAATATATCTTATGAAAAAATCAAGACTGTGGTAGACAAGTGACTGGAGTTAATGGTAACAGGAATCGAATTCCAGAAAACCAGGGGAATCGACTAATCGCATTTGGAAGTGGACCAGTCCCGATCAATAATCAAATGTCAATGAATCATTATCAACAGCATCAGTTCATTTGACTCCACAAAGAATAGCAAAGCAGCAGAAACTACAGATCCAGATTAATCAACAGAACAAAGAATGCCAGATCCAGACTGGAACAAGGACCAGTCCCTATTTGCGTAAAATACTAGAACTCCAATGTATCAGTAAAAATGAAATACCAGATCTGATAATACTCTGCTTTTGGACTGGAGAAATACTAGTATTTCAAAACCGTGATGAATCAGTAAACTAGAAACTGTGCTGAAGCAACTCGGACAGAGACTGTCGATAACTAGTTAAAGAGTATCTGTTCTTCGGGACTTTAATTCCCACATCAGTCTGATATCTGATCAAGACAACACCGGTCCTTATACTCAAAGGAAATCAGTAGCAGACTCCGATGGATTAAAGTAAACATCCAAAGATGAGGTAGACAGCGGAATGGAGGACACAGCTTCTGAGCAACATACTAGCAACCAGTTCAAGATCGGAAGTAGCTATTAAGAGCTAATCGATCTGCCAAACTACCGTCGAATACCTTCATGGACCAAGAACAAGCAGTATCTGTCGGACAAGGCTACAGCAGTGCGGATCTGTCGATCCAGTGAAGAACAGGTAGACAACTCACAAGAATAGCAACGTTCTATCAATATACGTAGACAAGGGATCAAGAGATCGAACAGTTCTTTTAAGAAGGAGATCCCATCGTCATTGGCTATTAGCCTCGGAGAAATAAGAAAACCTCATTATTCGCAGACGGACATTCAGTATCATCAACCGACAAGAGGCAACATCGCAGGATCTACAGCCATTAGGAAGTAGAAACTCGGCTACCAATATTGTCGACTCAAAACTTCGATCAACAGAATCAATAGAAAGAAACAGATCTGGACGAGTGAAGATTGGTTCGTCAAAAACCAGATCCGGAGTAGAAGGTAGAAGACGAGCTATCTTCCAGAGGTAAGAATGAAAAAGGAGGACGAGCTATCCTCTGAATGGTGAAAATGGAAAGGAATCCGTAGGGTTCTATGAAACATCCGACGGAAAGAGAACTGTGGACAAACCAGCTGATCCGAGCGAGGAGAAGATGAACTCTCCAGAAGAGCTCGCCAGGTTCTCCAAGGGAGAAAGTAGATCAGGAAGGAGTCGAGTGCTCTAGGGTTCGCCGGAGGAAGAAGCTCCCGCGTGAGACCAGCCGTCCGCCATCGGGAGAGAGTCGCAGGCCAGCCGCCGGGAGAGAAGTCGCGGGTAGGGGTGGGCACGGTTCGGTTTGGTCCGGTTTGGACCGTTTTTTTTCCAAACCAAACCAAACCGAATCACCCTCCCAAACCGAACCGAACCAAACCGAATCAAATCGGTTTGGTTCGGTTTGGTTCGGTTTAAACCGAAAATAAATAAAAATATTTAAATTAATTATTTTTTACATATATATACTGATTTTTATGTTAAAAATAATGAAAATAAATATTATTTTATTATAAAATTTATAAAAATATTATTTTTATTAATACTATAATAATTTTTTATATTTTTTTGAATAAATCGGTTTAAACGGTTTGGTTTGGTTTAAATCGGTTTGGAGATTTTCCAAACCGAACCAAACCGAAAGGGGGTCCAAACCGAACCAAACCGAACCGAATGGACTGGTTCGGTTTGGTTTCTCGGTTTGAACCGTTTTATGCCCACCCCTAGTCGCGGGCCAGCCGCTCGCGAGTGAAGACTGGAGAGAGAAAAACCCTTGCGCGGGATAAGTAAATCGCACAGGGGCAAAACCGGGAGAAAACAATCAACGGGCTCAATTCTATTTCAAAATATCTCATCCCCAAATGAGAGGGGTCCGGTCCTTTAAATAGGATCTGGCCCTCCTATTTATATCAGAAATTCAGAAGTAAAACTAAACAAATGAAAAAAATGCATAAGAAATTTCTAAAATGTCCAAAAATTATGTAGACACCTTAGAAAATTCTAAAAAAAAACCTGACTAAACAAAATAGAGATAACTGTCTAAAATTAAAGTTTATATGAAATTTTAAATCTATTAATCGGTTCTTGCGTCCCGATTTTGATTATCAACATGAATCGGGTATTGACTCTTGATTTGATTCCCATCAACCGGTCTCCTTCGCGACCCTCCAGCGTGGGTGTCTTCTCCTTCTCCTCCGTCCAGTGGCCTCCGAGCCATTCATTCCCCTTCCCCCTTCACCGGTTCAAGCTCGACCCTTACCGACTCCGTTCCCCACTGTTTCCGACCATTTCGACATCTCCGACGACATCGACTGTCTCCAATCCGTCCATCCCACCTCCGGCGATCCCCGGAGTACCTCCACCCCCACCATCCCGATGCTAGAAGCCCTCCCTCGGACCCCTATCAGACGGAGAAGAAAGGAGGAAGAGGAAGACCCGCGTCTGCGGCTCCGTCCGTGCGCACGGCCCGCTAGGGCTCCGGCAGCCTCCGGTCTCCTCCCGCAGTGGCGGCTTCTCCGAACACTCCCGGCGGCGTCGGCAAGCTCCAACGACAACGGCGATGGCGGCGTGCTCCCCCAGTGCCCCCCTTTTCGTGTGGACGCGCTGTCGATGCCGCGAAGCCCTCCCCCCGAGCGGAGCCCTCGCGCGGCCAAAGGCAAGCGGAAGACGACGCGGCGAGCGCGTCCGCGGGCGTCACCCCGACGGGGTACGCGGCGGCCGGCGAGCCGGCTGCATCTCTCGGCCCCGCCGCCAACCACGGGCGGCCACGGCCCCCCTGCGTTAAGTCGCGGTTTGGCCGCGAACCGGCTTTGTTCGCCTCCGCCCGGCCAGCCGGCGCACCGGCTCGCGCCTCCCGCCCGTCCGGTCCGCCCGATTCGTCCGGGCCGGCCGCGGTTCGCCTCCAGGCTGGTCCGACCGCCCGGTTCAGGCCGGTTCAGGGCCGATTCGACGGTCCAGAGGCCGGTTCAGGGCCTAAACTGGCCGGTTCATGCCATTTTGGGCCGGTTCAGGCCGGTTCAGTAACTTTTGGGGCCGGTTCATGCCCGTTTTGAGGGTTTCGGGCATGGTTCGACATATTTTGGGGCCCGTTTGACTGGTTTAAGCCCGATTTTGCTTATTTACTACATTTCTTAGGTCTTTTGAGCTCCTCCACGGTCCGCTGCAGCGCCACATCGCCGGTCCGTCCCGCCTCGTCCCGCATCAGTGGGTCTACATACTTTTAAATCGCTTGTAATGACAAGAAACTGGTTCATGAAGAACCACAAACCATAAACCCTAAACCACAATTAAGATTTAAGTCTATGATTATCCATTTAATTTCTTGTATATATGACATGTGGTTGTAAACTATTCTATATCTTATATATAAGATGTTCCAAAAATATTTATATATATGTAACATATATATTGATGAGACTAAAATAAAATCTATCTTCGTTTAGTTAAGTCGATAAATATAAGATATTAAGAATGACTTATGTAATCTTCCATTGTTATGATCTTGACGAGTCAATCTTATATTATATGTGCTTGTTATGTTACCACAAGGCTCATTCAATAAGAGATTAGTAATTATGGTCAATACATTTTCTAAACTTTGAATCAAATAATTGACATTACTTTGTTGTGTAAGGGCTATGTTAAGAATTCATTGTCATAACATAATCAACAAGCTTGACCTAACTAGAGTATTTGATTTGTTATGTTGCCACAAAGTCATTAACTCTAAAGGTTGAATAGGGATAAGAGTCATTATAATTATATCTTCGTTGTAAAATTAGATAATAAATCACTAGTTTTGTGGCATATTAGATGCTAACAGACTCACTAGCATAAACTTCTTTGACTAGTTTATAACTAAGATAATTATTCTCATGGTTAACCAAATAAATAATTTATTTAAGAAGTCAATATCTCCTAAATTATCTAATGATGTGAAAAAAAATGAAATCTTCATCTTACAAAGAAGATGCATTGTTTGCCTCATACTATATGCTAGTCTTTATTATCAAATAAGTTGCAAGGACAACATGAATATATAGATATTGAATCCATCATGGAATTCATAGCTCATCTTGATGAGTTATTGAGGAAAAGATAGAAAACAAAATATCTTCGATACTTCTTATTGGTATGACCAATGAAAAGAAAAATAATCACTAGATAAAAAGAAATGACAACGTTAAAAGTTAAGAAGATGATCAAAAAAATAGAGTCCAACTAAGACAAAGAATAATGCTTCCAATATTATAATGATGGTCATTGGAAAAGTAGTGGTAAAAGAAAAGGTGGAGCTATTAATGTTACAAAATCTTAAACTCAAATTCAAACTCAAACTCAAAGTCTTAGTCCCAAATGATTGAGATAGGTTATGTGGGTTCATCTTTGACATTCTCCACGATCTACAGTTAACTCCTCTTGTATGCATAATTTCTCCAAGTCATACTGAATATGCTTAAGCCAAGTTAACTTGGGCCTACCTCTCCGTCTCTTTTGTTGTGGCAACATCAGGGTCTCGACTTGTCGGACAAGCACATTAAGAGGGCACCACATGATATGCCCAAACTAACAAAATCTTCTCTCCTTCATTATATCATTGATTCTCGCAACTCACACTTTGTCCCTAATACACTCGTTGCGAATTCTATCTACTCGTGTGTGGCCACATATCTATCGTAACATCTACATTTCAGTTACACTCAATTTGACAGTATACTTCTTCTTAGTTGCACAACACTCACTACCATACAACATGACAGATCTTATAGTTGTACGATAGAATTTTCCTTTCAATTTTAAAAGGATTTTACAATCATATAAAACCCCCATCACATGTCTCCATTTCAATTATCCCACTTTAATCTTATAACTAATAGCTTTGTAATATTCCCCGTCCATATATGAGATTGAATCCAAATATTTAAATCGGGTACCTGGTGCGATGATCTTTCTATCCAAGGTTGCATCAACCTCTCCAATCATTGGGATTTTACTATATCTAAAGTGCATATATTTTATCTTCGTCCTGCTAGTTTTAAACCCCTTAACTTCTAACTTGATTCTCTATCATTCAAGCTTTCTGATAATACCTTCTTAAGTCTCGTCAATCAGAACAATATCATCTATGAACATTATACATCAAGGTAAACTCTGCTTTATATTTTTAGTTATTTCGTCTGTGACTAAGACAAAAAGATATGGATTTGAAGTAGATTCTTGGTGTAGCCCGATTGACACCGGAAAAACTCTCGACCCCCACCTGGAAAGAAAGCCTAGGTAATGGCACCCTCATACGTGTCCCTGATGATGTTAATAAATTCACTTGACACCATTTTCTTTCATAACACCCACCAAATAAGCTCTCTAGGCACTCGATCATAGACTTTTTCTAAATTGAGGAAAACCATACGGAGGTTGGATCTCTCTCTCTCTCGATCGATCGATCTTTATATTTATCTACTAAGGAACTAGCTAAGAAAATGGTCTCTATAGTCAATCTACTTAACATGAATCCAAATTGATTTCTTAAGATCTTAGAACACTCTTGAAATCTCCTCTTCATAACTTTCTCCCACAGCTTCATAGTTTGACACTTGAGCTTGATATTTTTGTAGTTCCCACAATCTTAAACATTCATTTCCCCTTAAATAGTGAGATGATAATGCTCCTTGTCCATTCATTTTAACTATTTTATTAAAGATACCATTTGCAGTCCTAAGTTGGAAGCCTTTACAAAGCAAAGTGCAACATATCAATTTTTTATTTCGTAACTCTTATATCATGAGCTTAAGACCAGCTAGTAGGCGATGTGTTATGTAAAGGAGTCTAATATCCATAAATTAAGGGAAATCTCTACCTCTAAACTAGCCCCATCAGTCTCTAAAACTAACCAGATCGGTTGAGGCTGTTACCCACAATATAATAAGCAAAGGAAACAATTAATCATCTTGCTTTACACTCATGAAACTAGGGGTGTCAATGGGCCGGGCCCGGCCCGGCCCGAGGTCGGCCCGCTTAGGGCCCGGTCCAAAATATATTGGCCCGGCCCAACCCGGCCCGCACTACATTGTTGGCCCGGCCCGACCCGGCCCGCAAAAATTATTGACTTGGCCCGACCCGGCCCGGCCCGGCCCAACTATATATTTTATAAATAAATATTTATTAAATATGATAAATTTAATTATTTAAGATAATATTATAAAATTAATAATAATTTAATTAAAATATATTTTTAATAAGTAAAAATAATGTTTTTGACATAAAAAATTAAAAGTTATTTGGCCCGTTTTAGCCCGTGTCGGCCCGCTTCGGCCCGTATGTCGGCCCGACTAAAGCCCGCGGGCCAAAATATTTGGCCCGTCAAATGACCAGCAGCCGGCCCGGCCCGCGAACCCGTGGGCCGGCCCGGCCCATTGCCACCCCTACATGAAACCCCAAAAGAAATGTTAAGGTATATATGCTTAATATGAAAAAACATAGTCAACTGGATGAATTGATCATCTAAGAGAACCATTTATCTCTAAACCCAACAGGAACTGTCAGTTGCCATAACGCTGTACAAGGCCCAAGCCACCAGACTTTAAGTTGTACCTTAAACCGTTGATTTGATAACGTTGATTGGGATACCAAACCAAAAACACAGAAGTACTAACCAAACAAACTTTGTGTAACCAATAAGAGACCAAAGATAAGATGAAGTTCAGTTTAGCAGTTAACCCTTTTGCACAGGATCCTCATTTTTGGACCCTATGTCAAGAAACATGGAATCAGAATTGGAGACTGGATTGGCAGAATCGGCTGATTCCATGAGAGAAAATTCAATCTAGAATCGGTCCAAATCGGTTCTTCAAAAATCATAAAAAATAAAAAATATCTAAAAATACCCTAGCATATAGATTTTCCATAAGATTCCAGTCCAATTTTACTATTTTCAAATCGAATCAGCATTGGAATCTACCACCGCAAGACTGCCGCTACAGCCTTCCCCGCCCAAATAGGACCAGGATTTAATGACCGCCAATATTGGATCTCCTAGACCCAAGACTGTTGGATCCACTGCTTCCCTGCCCTATGCTGCAGCCGCCTAGCAGGAATCAGGATGGAATCAGCTGATTTAAGCTGAATCGGTCCCAATCCAAACCAATTCGGTTGATTTTGGCTGATTGGGGACGGATTTTTGGATGGGGGTCGGGTTGGCTTATTCCAATCTCAACCCAAAATTGGCCTATTTCACAAACTATGCCCTATGTGACCAATGGCCACGCGGTTGTAACAAAGAGACTAGAGAACTTGAACCTAAAACATTACTAATATTTGACTTTTTCAACTAAAAGGTAAACTTAACCAAAATTGGATTTACAACCGTATAGAAATTTTTGGAACCATGAAATCATGAAAATGCTATAAACAATAAATAAAATATCTTAGTAACGAGCAAGACCATAAGCTACCATACATCCAAAATTATTTATCATACATGCTCTTTTGCAAATCAACACACAAGCAATTGCAGTCACTTTCTGAAAAGTTGGAATAAGAACCAGGGATCTTATAGCTAGGATTCCAGTATCGGCATATATCTTATAAGATTACCAAAACATATAATAGAAATGTCACATGGAAGATGTAAAGTTTCTAGAAAGCAATTCTTGTACTTTCCAACAGGAGAATGTACGCACCTTGCAGTGCCGCATTTAGAGAAAAGAAAACTGTATTAGCAATAGGCCCATAGACAGTTTGCCCCAAGAGCATCTTCTTCAAAGTATTGACAACATCACGCTTGGGAATAATCTTTGACAAGAAGTTGAACCAGAAATGCAAGGATGGTCCAGAGATCATCAACCCATAACCAGCCATACGTGAAGTTCTCAATAAATCGAAGGATTCTGAAGGTGCAAGCGTGATCATCTAACAAATAATGAAATACATAATCAGGAGAAAGGAACAGCATAAGACACCATCTATTCAAAAGTAATAGGTTTTCTTATTTACCAGTTCCTTTAATTTAGGCCAATTCCATCACTAAAATATTGATAATTTTGTACTCCTCAACTCTGCTCATATTCTAAAATGACTCAAGATCAGCTAATACTTAAAATTTGTCCACTAGTCCTAATATTCAAAAAAGTTTCAAACATACCCCTATGGTTTTGATATTCTACTAATTTATTCTGGATCATTTTGAGTTACAAGTCTTTACATCTAAAGAATGAAGCAAATAAAAAAATATTTCTTAGCAAGGAACTCGATAAAAAAATTGAAGTATAAACAAATAAGAAACAATGTTACCACAGGGGCGACTGCCTGGTAATGAGGCAAGGTGAGGCAGCCTCTCATCACCTTGATCCATGCCAAGATACTAAGTGGTAACAGACACGGCTGCAGCCACTTGAACAAATGCCGCCCCACCCCATTTTGGGCAGGAAAAATGAGGGTATGCAAGCCCCCATTACCAAATCTTACCAGCCTAGTATAAGCAGGGTCCAAAACTCAAGTTGGAGCATGGTTTGCACCTAGTGAGATTCTCGTGAGATCAATCTCTGTCTCGCAAACCCCGCAAGAACCAGAACAGCTAGGTGGTCTAGCCACATGCACCGGTCGCACCCGGCTGGAATACACTGCAGCACCATGTGCTGCTATTTCCCCACGCAACGTCGGTCACTTATTATCCAGTCCATTGGACCCAATAATACTCATATTCTTTAAAGCATTGGATATAGGTAGGGTGTAAATGGGTCGGATTCAGTAACGGAATCACAGAATCCAATTCCGATTCCGATAAGGGATAAGGTGTTCCGATTCCGATTCTGATAATTTCGGAATCACCATGTTCCGATTTCGATCCGATTCCGATTCCGTTATTGAAATCGGAATCGAATCCGATAATTTCCGATTCCGATATTAAATATTAATTTTTATTCAAAAATCATTAATAATTCACATATAATTAATAAATTTTGATATAATATTTTAAAATTTTATTTTTATCATTTTATCAATTTATATATTATATTTTATGATTTATTTGACTTTATTTTGATTATTTTTACTTATATTTATTTATTTATTATCGAAATCGGATAAACGGAAACGAAATCACCTGATTCCGATTCCGATTCCGATAAGCTATCGGAATATCCGATTCCGATTCCGATAGCTTATAGGATACAAAAACAATTTTCAAACCCGTTAATTTTTATCGGAATCGAATCGAAATTTCGGATTATCGGATTCCGTTTACACCCCTAGATATAGGATATCGGGTCTATGGGACACCATATTGATGGATCCAATAACTTTAAGTCATCAAATCCTAGATCCACTCATTAGGTCTATGGGACCCAACGTGGGCCATTTATTATCAGGCCCATGGGACCTGATAATACTTATCAAACACTTTAAAGTATCGGATATAGGATATTGAGTCTTTGATGGATCCGAGCACCTCCCTTCGTGTTGGGTCAATTGGGTTCATCGTAAAAAAAATTTTGATCTAAACCAAACCGATTGGATCTTTTAACCCAAACCGCACCGAACCATTGTATTTCAGGTTGGTTCGGGTTGAACCAAAGTAACCCGTGATTAATCAAGTTGTTAATGACTAATTAAACATTCTTTATTATTTCAAGTCATATTCAACGTTTAAATGACATTAATCAACAAAACATTGAAATTTGACATTGCGCATCACCATACAACTTCAAACGTCGGCCATAGAGTCTGTTTTAAAGTTTTTGCCCAGCCCTGAATCTTCACTTGTCCGATATGGGACTAAAAGAGGTCATTGATGGTCACTGACAGCCTGGCACACAGCGTCACCTGCCAGGTCAAAGGCAGCAAGTTAATCCCATATCGAATATTCAAGAGATGGTAAGTTTATTTAAATATTTTTTCTCCACTGCCTACATAAAAGCTTCAGGCATGGCAGAGTGTGATGGTGACATCAGACAATTGAGTGGGAGCTTGGGTTGGCGGTTCGGTTTGGGTTTATTTCGGTTTATACTTTTTTGAACCCGAATAAACCGATGCAGTTTGTCAACCTGACCCAACCCGACAATTTCGGGTTGGACCGGTTCGGTTTCTCGGGTTGACCCGATAGGTGAACACCCCTAACCTCCCCCCCCCCCGATAAGGCAGGAAAATCGCAGTGCAGCAGAATTTGTCATAGAATCTATCTGTGGGCTGCTTTTCATTTTTTCTGGTTTAGATTTTTACATAGAAATAGAACATATCCAACATCGATGATAGATCTAAAAAATAAAACATAAAATATTAAAAATAAGAAAATAAAAACAAGAAACACATAGATTGTCTTTTTGGTATTGATGGTGCTTTGTAATTTCTCATTCACACAACTGATGTACAAATATATTATATTTTTTATATAAATGCATTATTGTACTCCTCAACTCAACTCAAGTCTTAGTCCCTAATTACTTGGAGTCAACATTTTGAGTTACCTATTTAAAGATATATAAATCATCTAAATCATGTTGAATTACCCACCTCCAAGTTAACCTAGGTCTGCCACATCCTTTTTTTTGTTATTTTAATATTTTTCACTTTTCTTATTGGAGCCTCCTTAGGTCTATGTTTACTATATTCAAACTATGTCAATCTCCCTTTTTTCAATTTATCTACCATTGTCGCTACTACATTTTCTATGATATTATGTTATGTTTCATCCATGCATACATTTTAATCCAATGTCCAATGTCCCGTTGGACCCCTCTCAACCACTGAGCCAGGGGTCAGACCGGACAGCTTGGCAGTCAGTAGGCCAGTGGCAGAGAGGTCCAACTTAACTTTCAAGCCCCATCAAAACCGGTCCAAAAGACCATGTTAAGACTTCTCCACATAAATCCCAGTTTTTCCAGGTTCTTGCCTGTTCTGCCCACTTCGCCTGTTCTCTTCCCCTGTCTAAAATGTTTGAAGAAAGATGAGGCCCTCCTCGCTTCAAGCACCTTGTGACTTGGACAACATGCATAAGAAGTATTTATATACTTGTGTACTTCTCCATCTCCCACTCCCTCTATGCACATCAAATTGCTCCCCACTTATTGGTGCTTAAGGGAAGAGATCTTTGGGGTGAAGGGAGATCTGAGATTTCCGTCATCTCAAGTACAGAAGTAGCTGATGGAAGTGAAACTAAAAATTTATGTACCATGTGCTTTTAAAATTATGAGAATTGAATTATCTTAAGTCCGAAATTGTAAGGGCTAATATTAAAAGACCCTTAATGTTAATTGACAACTGACAGAGTAAATAGACCACTTCAGCTCCACCAAGAAGTGATTATAGAGCAGCAGAAGATTATAGGGATTTTAGAATTAACCAAATCACCTGTGTTGCTAAGTAGGCCAACTCCAAAAAAATTACAATAAAAAACAAATAGTATTCACAATATGATTGATGCTGCCAAAGAATCTGCAATTACATGTGTCACTAAGTACACAAACTCCAAAAAAATATAGACGAAACCAATTAGTATTCACAATATGATCAATGCTGCCAAAGTGTCCGCCTAAGCAGCTTAAGCGCTACAGCATCCCAAGCCCAGTAAAGTGATTGGCTGCTTTCAATAGGCCCAATAAAGTGGGTGCTTTCTGCCCAGGGTAGACACCTTACTGCCTTAGGCAGACCTAGATCCGCATATGGTATACTGATATTCAATTTCCTCCCTCACTCTCATCCCCACAAGAAATCAAAGCACTTCGATTATCCTGCAAGCAAGAGATGCCAAGAATGCGACACTAAGCCATCATGCAAACACCAATAGGTAACCTCTGACACCCTCTGCTTATGATTTTGTTCTCTTATGCTCGGCAGTATGCCCTACTCCTTCCTTCCCTCACTCTCCCTCCCTCCCTCCCTCCTACCAATGCTCTGTTCTCCTACGTCCAGCCCCCTCATTCTTCCTTCTCCCTCCCACTCTCCTCATGTGCATCTGTTATCCGGCTCTCAGCACACACCCCTTCTTCTTCTTCATTCTCCCTCCCTCCCTCCCTCCTACAGGTACTCTTTTCTCCTGCACTGATCCCCTCCTCCCTCCCTTCATCCCTACTACGCCTACTTAAGTGGCACTTAAGCAGGCCCAATGTAAAAATTAAGGACCATTAGGCTCATTTGGGGGCAGTTAGAAAAGATGTGTGCTCATCTAAAAATTGAAAAGAGTTTCTTTTGGATTAAATGCCAGCCGATTTAGCATAGCTGGGGGCCAATTACAAGAATAAGGCCTAATTGATAAAGTTCAGTCCCTTTGCTTCATACAAGGGTTGTTAAGTAGTAATTGAGTCCAATTAAGTAAGTCTTCAGCCCATTACAAAAGATTCCACTCCCTCTTGTTGAAATTGAAGTCCAATCGGGTGAATAGGGCCTAATCACATCATTTAGGGCCTGTCAGGTGAACTTTCAGGCCTAATAAAATAGCTAGCTGGCCCATTTGCTAGACTTTAACCTCTTTTGAAGAAGACTTAGGCTCTCTTCAAGAACTTAACGTCCACTTGGATAGAATTTGAACCCCTTTTAAGGGACTAGGGCACTAGGCCCATTTACAGCATTTGCCCAATTGATGGGTTTTGAGAGTTTTGGGTCCATTTTGATGAAATTGGTCCCATTTTCATTTGAGATATTTTTCCTTCTTGCTTGCTTTTCCTTCTCTCTTGTTTTCCCTTATTTTCCTTTCTCTCTCTATTTTTTATTTATTTTATTTATTTCTTTTTTCCCTTTATCTCTCTTTTTTATATTTTTATCTTCTCTTTTTTTTGCACCCCTTCTTGCTTCATCCATTCTTTTGTATTTGCTATTGTGCTTATGTTTATTTGTTATCCTTTTTTGTTGTGCTAGGTTTGATTGATTGATTTTTAGCACACTTTAGTATATATTCATTTTTGTTGCTTTTTATTTATGATGCCTTTTGTATTTTTATTTTACTTTATTTTATTGTCATATTTTTCACTGTTGTTTGGGTTTGTTCATTGCTGCATTGTCTTCTTTATCTGTTATTGTATTGATATCTTATTCTTTTTTCCTTGCTCTTTGTTATTTTGTCCACCATATTTTTATTTGTTTGTATAATTCTTTTATCTTGGTTATATTTTAGTTCACCTTTGTGTTTTGCTTATTCTTATTTTCTCTCTTTCTCTCACACTTCATTTTTATTTCTTTTTCTCTGTTTATCATCATATTCACTATTTTTTCATTGTCATCTTTTTAAGATGATTCATCTCTTTTTTCTATTCATTTATTTATTATTTTAATATTTTTGTTTATCATTTTTATAAGGTGACCAATGTTACAATTCGTACATTCAAGAAGAAGCTAGTACATAAGCAAATCGAGGTAAAAAAGAGGGGAGGTGAGATTACAGATAAGAGGAGATCAACAAAACCACTACCAAGTCAATAGTGGCCAAGTAATCTCAACAACCAACCCGGACAGACACAAGGACTTCCACATGAACAGCTTTTCTATACAACACCTACCGTCCAGATAGGATCCAAAGTACACAAAATATCAATCTTTCACAGAGGAAGCCATCAGAAACAGGATGTGAGGAGGGTACTAAAAGTGCTCCTAAAAATCCTTAAATTCATGGATCTCCTGATGGAGCATACAAGGCTGGCATGGAAAGCAAGCACGGGGTGGGTTCATCATTCCAAGGATTTACTTTAGGTCATTGCTGTAAACCACGTTGTCCGACTCAACCCACCATATTCCCCAGCTTTTAAACAAAAGAAGCCAGAGATAGTGAATAACACCACAGCAGAGAAAAAAGTGATCAATATCCTCTATTCGATCCGTCAAAGATACAATCTTCTTGCCTTGACAAGAAACAACTTCAATCAATATGAAGTGAAAGAAAGCTTTTCCCTGCAAATTTTCCAGAGAAATAACATGATTTTTAGAGGGAACAGCAAAGACCAGACATGCTTACACCAGCAAATCTCAACACCTCTTAGTTTCAGCCTTCTACTAGTTGATTTGATAGTAAATGAGAGACCTTTAGAGGGGCTCCACAGCCACTTATCCTCCTGAGATTCCAAGCAAGTAAAATTATCAAGATAACTCAATAAAAAAGACAAATCAGTAATTTTCTCTTCCTTTAGGGCCCTTCTGAAGAAGAGGGCCCACTTTTTTGAATATGGCTGGAGGCCAAGTAGAGGGCATGCTTAACTCAATGGTCATTCCAGTCCCAATAAAAGTGGACCATGGCTTCCTTATTATCAGAAAGTCTATACAACCTAGAAAATCTGTCAGCAAAAGAGATGGTTTGTTCAAGGTGGGTCTTTCCAGAATAAAGTTCTCCCATTACCAATAGATGCCTTAAAACATGCCAATAGTAGAGAATGTCTTTCCAAATTCCAGAGGTCCTGTAGCAAAAAGCTGAAATCATCGATCCAAGTATCACTCCCTCCACTTAAGCTGGACAATCCTAGTCCAAAGGGAACCCCTACTATTGTTGAATTTCCAGAGCTATTTAATGAGAAGAGCATTATTTATGATTTCCAATGGAAGGAGGCCAACACTGCCCCACCCTTTTACTTCTGTACACATTGTTCCATTTGACAATATGAAGTCCCATAGCTTCTATGTTGCCCTGCCATAAAAAATTAGCTCTCAAGCTTATTGAAGAGTCCCTTAGGAATTTTAAAAATTGAGAATAGGAAAGAGAGACACTCTGCATGACACTACTTGACAAAATCCATATGCCACCAGCTGACAAAAGTTTGTCCTTCCATCCTTGTAACTTCTTTTCCATCTTCTGAATAAAGGGGTACCAATCCTTGGGTTTAGTCATTAGTACCTTTGTCAGACAAAAGTAAGGCTAAGCAATCGGTTGACAGCAATGACCAAGACATGCCAAAAGTATTATTGTTTATCATATAGCCTATTTTCTATTTCATCTATTTATTATTCTCTTTTTTATTTTTCCGTTTAACTAATTTATTCACTTAACTTTAGCTTTTGCGCATTTGATAATCCCCATGCTATTAAATTATTATTATATTTATTACACATTTTACGCATTATTCCATTTGTTAAGAAGATAATTTATGCATGTTCAGTATTATTATGTTTTTCATTCTCTTGTAAACATTTTTGCTGGTTGAGCAGGACACAAACAAAGATGTCCCAACTGTTGCACTGGGTGGCAAAGGTCTTCTTGCCACACAGAATTGACGGTGGTCCACAAGAGTTAATGGCAGTGCAGGAGACATCGATAGTCAGACCTAAATACATGAGGCAACTTGAAACTCACCGAAATCACCTGCTCCAACTTCTACCATCACCTTGTTGACCAACACTCTTACAAAGTTATTTTTTATTTCATTCATCATCATTTTTTAAAATGCCTCGAATCATCACATCACTCCTTGTTCATCTGATGTAGTTTTGTTTTATCACCGTCCCTCTTTTTATGATAACGTCTGAAGTCTCAAATTCAGGGCTGCTGGCTGGTAGCATACGGATACCTTCAGACTAGAGGCTAACTACTTTAACATGAGTGTGGTCAAACTTGTACACATAGGCTGAATGGGCCGGCAAAGTGGATTTAATAAGTTGAGTTTAAAAACTATCCAAGGATCATAGGACAGTGTGGTCAACAAAAATTTTCAAATTGACATTAAATCAAATCAAGTCTCCGGGTCACCTATGTATAGAAGAACTTGCCGCAAAAAGGATCAGGACTTGGACCCCCCCTGACATAGGAGGACCAGTCGGAGAAGGATAGGGATACAAGAATGGAAGAAGTTGGCAAAATAAAAAGCTTGCCATATCTGTTGGTCGACGTGGACTCCTCCTGACAGAAATGGAAGCCTCCAAGGAAGGGAAGTTGATTTCCAAGCAAATCCAACTCTTAAGCAAACTCTTCGGATGGCTGGCAACATCGTAAACCTTCCTAGATAAACCCTATAGAATCACAAAAGAAAATTGAGAGCTAGCAATCCCAAGCTTTACAGAGGGATTCGACTCCCAATCGAAAACAGAGCGGACTCCCAATGGCAGACGATCACTCGGCCTATAAAATGGGCATCCGCGGCATTGGAAAGAGAGAGAGAGAGAGAGAGAGAGAGAGAGAGAGAGACCGGGGGAGGAGAGAGAGTTGTGGCTACTTACCTTTTTCCACAACCGGAGTCATTTGCTTCATCAGAAGTGACCGCCGGCTAGGGGTGTAAACGGTTCGGTTCGGTTCGGTTTGGCCCATTTTTTTCCAAACCGAAACCGAACCGATAAGGCAAACCGAACCGAACCGAACCGATTCTGTGAGCCCTGAACCGATTGTGGTTCGGTTCGGTTCGGTTCGGTTCGGTTCGGTTCGGTTCATCGGTTTAATGTATATTTAAATAAATAAAAATAAAAATAAAATAAAATATGCATTATAATAATTATTTAAGATTAATATAAAGATTAATACTTTATTTATAATATATAATTTTATCTTTATACTAATTAACTTAAATTTATACTAATATATATTTAAAATTGATATAATATGTATTAAAATGTAATATAATATATAAATAAAGTGGGTCAAACTTTATCAAACCGGGTCAACCGGTTTACCGGTTCGGTTCGGTTTGGGGAGGTGCCGAACCGAACCGAACCGATAAGAAATTATCGGTTCGGTTCGGTTCAAAAAACCGAATGCATAGGCTATCAAACCGAACCGAACCGAACCGAACGGTTCGGTTCGGTTCGGTTCGGTTTACCGGTTTACCGGTTTTACATGAACACCCCTACCGCCGGCGCCCCCTTCCCTTGGCCATCAGAAGTCCCCTGCTTCCCCTGTCTTCCACATCGCAGCCACCCGTGTCACTTTCCTTAGCCTCCCCCATCATCGAGGCATCTGGAAGCTGTCCCCGCAACTGGCCGAGGCCTTTGGAGTTATCCCCCTTGTCCATAGGGACCCTTGATGGTCCTTGCGGCCTCCCGTTTTCACCGTCGCTAAAGCCATGGAAATGTGAAGCCGATTTGGGTGTCATTGTGTGCTGCTGAGAGGCTTGCAGGTGCGTCAGTTGCCATCAAGGCACCCGAACATCCAGGATGTGCTGCCATCACTGTTGAGGAGGCTCCCGGATGCCTCTCCATTGAATCCTGATCGCGGCACCACTTCCATCGCCGGCAGCATCTGTGCAAGCGTCCATCATCAACAGTTGCTACCATACCGTCCTCATCCATTACTGCCTTCCTGAGCTCTGTTCACTGCGCCTCTCACCGAGACAGACAGCCGCGGCTGTCTCACGTCCACGGGTTAAGTGGGGGTGGGACCCACTTGAATCAAGGAGTTAAAAAAAGAAGAAGAAGAGCCCCTGCCGGGACAACCGATTGAAGGGAGGGTTCAGCAGGCCCATGGGCCTTGAGCCGTGGCCCAAAAGAGTGATGGAAGAAAGCCCATCGAGCCCCAAAAGAGCATGTTCATGCACTGCTCAACAAGAACCAAAACAAAAACTTTTAAAGTACACACCCAATTGAAAATCTAAATAAAAAGCCATTAATTCAATTTCACAAACCGAAGTGAACATCGGGCCGGCTTCAAGCTTGTCCCATGTTCTCAGCATAACTTAAAAGAATTTTAAAACAATGTGGGTAACCAAGGGACCGGCTCTAAGCCCACCCCTTGACCCTCAATTAAAAAAATAAAATAAAACAAACAACAAACAAAAAATTAAATAAAAATCTACTAAATTAATTTCACAAACCGAGACGAGCATCATGTCAGCTTCAGACGCACCCCATGGTCTTGACTTAATTTAAAATAAATTGAAATATGGGTAACCAATGGGCCGGCTTTAAGCCCACTTTGACCCTTTTTAAGGTAGACATATAAAGGTTGATAAAAAAGACCTCAATGTCTTACCATATTCATTGAGCTATGCAACTTTGTGTATATTTAATATGTCAGCATGCCGGTCGTATACTAATGAAATCTACAAAAACAGTGGGAAGAATGCCTATCAAAGGCCAAATATTTTCCATCCCAAATCATTCAAGACATATTTTATGTTCATCAAGGATTCAGTGGGCCTGATTTCAGGTCATTCAAGTTGCAAAGTCATGTCTAGGATTGAGTAAAAAAATAATAATGATGAGAATGCCATGTTCGGTGCATGTGTGATCCTGCGAGGGACATGAACAGCCCTATGGCTTTAATCGAATGCAAAAGAAAAGAGAAAATATATAATCTTAAAGGATTTAATAAGCTTCAGATGAAATGAGTTTTGCACTTTTGAACTTAAAACCAAATTCTTAAAATCAATGTTGACTGTCAACAATTTCTTCTGCCAGAAATCCGACAACTGGATGCTGTGAAAGTACAGATTTTTTTTTTTGAAATCTCCAGAAACTTATCAAAATCAGGTGGTCACAGAGTCTGAAACCTGAATCTAGAATTGGACGTTTGGCCATGGAGATCCTTTGATCAAAATTTCAAACATAAGAACTTTGAGCTCAAAAGCCAAGAGAAACCATGATCTCTGTGTCCTCAACACAGACAGTAAAATTGAGAAATAAAAGTTCATTAGCAGAAAAGCTGAAGTCAAGAAGTGATGAAATCTGAAGTTAAAACGAAGTGATTAACTAAAGAGAACACATCTCAAACAAAAAAAAACCATCCGATTCAAAACATATCTGAGTCCAAAACAAATTTCCAGCCAGATCCTAATAAAAATTCAAGTAAAACTCAAAATCCACACAAATCAGAAATATGAAAGTTTTCAAAAGGTATTAAACCATAACAAGACAAAACCAAATCAAATCTCCAAATAAACTTAATCTAAGTGTAAAATCCAAAAATCTCCGGATTTGAAAATACAAATATAAACCACCAGACACTAAAATCTCATCCATAACTTCAAATAAAAATGCACTCAAACCAAAGAATAGAAAACAATAATATCAAAGCAAACTCAAAGCAAATATTCAAAATTTCAAACCAAATGACATCAAGTCTTAACCAACTCTTAAATCAAATCAAGTCAAACCTGAATAATTTACATCTCAATCAAAACTCAAAACAGATCATTAAGATCAACTCAAACCAACATTGAAATAAAAGTCACAACCCATAAACAAGTCAAATCGCCCAAACCAAATTCAAATCAATTTTAACCGAACAAACTCAAATCAAGCTGAACTTAAACCAATAAGCAATCCATAAACAAAAATCCAATTCACGAAACTAAAATAAACTCAAATCAAACCAAATTTAAAATGCATAGTGTTTACATTCCATCAAGTTCATGGGGATGCTATTCCTGTGTGTTATTTTTGTGGATGTATGTCTTCTATTTCATGAATGGCTACGGCGGATAATCAAGGGTGTTCGAATGGTTATACAATGTAATTAACATCGGTACTTCGCAAGTCCTATGAGAAGAGGTCAAAATAAAGTTTCAAAAAACTTAACAATCTCAATATATTTTTATACATATCATTGACCTAACTAGTACTCTTATGGACTATCACCTATTTTCTTGGTAGTCAATGTTAAGCCCAAAACAAATCAAAACGAAAAATAAATTTCCAAAAATAACAAAATTTTAATTTATAATTTTGAGGTTACATCATAGAGTTAACTTGAAACCAACATAAATGGGCCAAATGGGCCAGGTATTTGAGGCTGATGATTGGCTCTTAATGAACTTGCTTGTACACATAGTTGTCAAGGCACCTAGGCGGAAAAGTGCCATTCTAATAGCACCTTGCCCGGGTGCCTTTTGGTACTTTGCCCCCCTTAATATTGCCCCCTTGACCCCCATGACCTAACCACACAGGTCGATCTACTATTCTTGAACGTCTATTTACAATAGTGTAAACATATTAATGTATTTCGTTATCACTAATACTATCACATATATATAAGATTTATAATTATAAATATATGTTATATACTTAAATTTTATAAAGATATATTTAACACTCTTCTCTCTCTCACACACACATCAAATCTATCAAGATTAATTGTTTCCCAAATAAATATATACCAACATATACATAATTATATAAATAAAATCACATTTAAATGTACGAACACATAAACATACACATTCAATTATAACATACAAATATAATTATATGTATGTATATATATTTGTATGTATGCATAAAGCCATAAATATATATAATACTAACAGCAAATTATATATATGATTGTGTATATGGATATACACATATACATACATGTATATATAAACATCCAATGTTACTGCCTAGGCGACGCCTATGCAGCCGCCTTGTCACCTGAGTGGAATTGACACCCTTGAATGCCTTGGGCGCCTTGTCCACTTGACAACTATGCTTGTATATAAGACTTGAGGGAAATGAATCGGACCAAATTAGGCATGTAGCTGGCTCCAATGGCCCACGGCCAGACCCTCCGATTAGGAGCAATCCCATTGCATGGCTAGTTAACAAATCAATTGAATTACTTCTGAAGGCTGGCAGCATTCCCATCATTTGGTCTCACTATTTGCTATCGGCTTGGCTTTTTAATATGTAGTTTCTATAACTGGCGAGAGGGTCCTCCACTTGGAGCATTCCCACTGCTCGGTTTAAAAACTGGCTACCGAGATAGTTCTTTAATATGTAGTTTCTATGACCGGCAGCAGGATCCTCCACTTGAAGCATTCTCACTGCTCAGAGTTGTTCAAGTTACTTCTGATGGCCAGAGGCAGGACCTCCGGCTAGAAGCATTCCTAACGCTTTGTTGACAAGTCAGCAATAGCAAGATGATGATTTAATTTTCTCGTAAACCAAGCTAACATCTCCATAACTTTAAAAGATGAGGGCTGAAAAGGGGGAATTTTGATTGATACCCCTGCTCTTGTCGGACAAGACTTCTTGAATTGACCTGATGGGCATGGTGTTGCTGCAAACGAGAACCCAGTGAACTCCTCAATTTTTTGGACAAGCTTGATCATTCATTTTGGTCCTTTCCCTTGTATAACTTTGGGGTTAACGGTGCATAGGTAAAAGGGATAGATCAGATGAGTAGGGGATTCACAGTTTGGTTTGGTCTACTTTTTTAAAAAAAAAAATCTCCAATCCAAATTCAACCATTAAAGTAAACAACCAGACCAAAATAAAGTATTTGGTTCGCCTTCGTAAGACTAATGTTTACGTTAATAAATAATAACTAATAAAATATTTATTTTATACAATATATGCAAATCTTGTTGATGTACTTAAGTTAACATAAAGATTTAGCCAGATTCGTGTTAATATCTTCATTGATTTGGTTTGGTTTGTTTTGCTTTGAAGACCTTAAAAAACATACGAAAGTTATGGCTACTCCACCCCAACCCAAACCAAACTACTAGATTTGTTTGGTTTTTCAGGTTGAACCAAATATTGAACACCCCTACAAATCAATCATTGGGTTTGGTGTCATTTGGCACAATGGACATAATGAGATTGGCTCTTCACAAATTCAGGATCATGCGAGCTTTGGGCTTCCTTTGGTTCTTTTTCACACATTAAAGCATCTTTTTGTATAGTCCCCTAAATTATTACCATCTTCGTAGTAACTTAGTTTTATTTCTACCCTTTTGGGTTTTTCTTCTTGGTTGTATCTTCATTTCCATGCGATAAATTAATTTGTCGCTGTGCCACCTTCAAAAGAGGCATGGGAGTGATCATAGGTGCGCAGGGTTCTTTTCCCCCCGACAAGGGAAGACAAATATCAAACAACCGGAGAGAAAAAAAAAAAAGAAAACACGCAACATCCACTACTATTTATGACCAATCTCCATAAGAAATCCAAGTCTTCGCAACAACAAAAGCCACTATAAACAGAGCCATCTGCTGGCGGACAAAAAGGTTCATTACCGTAACTTTTATGGAAACCTGCATACCGCAAGATCAGGTTTCACAACAGAGATGAACCCAACAATGGGAATAGAGAATAGGACGGACAACCGGAAAAACAAGAAGAAAGCACGCAACAGCCACGTACCTGTGCCGACAGATCGGCGGAGACGAATATAACCCCCGCAGTGATGCCTTTCGTGAGAATGGGACGGGCTTCCAGCATGCTCAGGTACCAACCCACAAACCCTCGCCTCGCGGCGCCAGAGGCGGCCGCAGCCTCGGCACTAGCGGCAGCATCGGCACAAAGCGAAGATGTCGCGGAGAATCGAGAAGGCGAGGACTTGAACTCGGCGAGAAGGTTCCGTGCGCGGGTGTAGAGCCTCGAGTGTTGCTGCTGGCGCGCATGGCAGAGAGAGTGAGATACGTACGGTCGATGCTTCGGGGAGGCCGAAGAGAAGCCCCCACCGGCGCCGCGGAAACGGCAGACGAGCCGCCATGCTTGCCGGCCGCTCATCTCTGCCCTGGTCTCGCTCGCCTCCGCCGGCTCTGGCCGCTCGGCGTGTCGCAGACGGCTGCGGGAGACGGGCGCGAAGGGCGTGGACGGGCGGTACATGTCTGGGTTTCTCGTTAATTTGTCACACAGTACGTTAAGACACGTGGCGGAACGTGCGGGCTGTATCTATTTAATATATCTCATTTGGTAAACAACAGAGACATTTTTTTGTATTCTTTTAATTATTTCGCTTCGGTATTTCAGCGGACTTGTCTACGAACCGGTTGATCTATCTCTGTGCCTTGTAGTTTTTATGGCCGTTTCAAGTTAGGCATGTATTCCAATTATTTTCTGAAATAAATATGGTTCTAAATAGTATATATAAATATCATCTGTAAATGTCAAATCAGCTTTTTAAGCTTCGACATATATCAAAAATATTTTTTATTCTCGAAAATTGTTGTATCGAAGAGTCTCTGGTCCGTTCCGGCAGTTAAGCGTCCATCTCAGCTTTCCGTCCGGGAGAGGAAAGCATCTCGTGAGCACGATCCCTCTTTCCCAACCCCCTTGCGGCCGTCGCGACGGCGACGGCGACGGGCGGACCGGCGGCGGCGGCGCGCGCGGCGCGGCGGCGGAGGGCGAGAGGACGGGGACGGACCCAGCGCCGGAGACCAGAGACGGACGAACCAAGCGGTGTTCACAGGTAAGTAACACTAATGGGATGTATAAATATATACGTTAAAATTTTAATTATATATATAATTTTAAAAAAATCAAAGCGTTGGCGTAGATATTGTACTTTGATGAAATATGATTTGAACGTAACTAAGTCAAATGAAATCCATTTAGTTTGAATAAAAATCTTAAAATTACAGATCAAGCCGGTGTTGAAAAAACTGGCTGACAGATGAATCGAGACAAATTGAATCGAATCAAAATGATCAGCTCGATGATTTGCTATGGATTCTTGAACTTTTAGACCAGGTTGTTCGGTGAGAGATTAGATATTTTATCATGTTTGATAAAATGAGTGAACGTAGATCTGAATAAATCTCTGATGGAATCAGATCGGGGCTGTAGCTTTTTTTTCAGATGAACGACCACCACTACTCACCTAACAGCTGCTGCCCAAAGGGATTCACGGGAGGGAGGGGGAAGGATGCCGTGGAGGAGTGTGATGTTGCCGCCGACGAAGACGCCGAAGGTGACGGCAGGGTTGACATGGCCGCCGAAGATGTTGGCGCCCATGGCGACGACGACGACGAATAGGCCAAATGTGTGGGTGAGGGAGGCGGCCACCAGGCCCGCTGGCATCGTGCCGCCATTGCTGGCCGGCGAAGATGAAGATTAGGGTGGAGAAGAACTCGGCGAGGGCGGCCTTGAGGGCGTCCGAGTGGGTCGCCTCCCCCGTCCTTCCCACGGCGATACGAGAGATCGGCATCTTCCCTCCGCCACTCTTCTTCTTCTTCTGGAGATCTCGCACCGTCAGGGTGTTTGCTGTAATACCTAGGAAGAACGTGATGTCGTGTACATATGCAGCGACGATCTAGCCTCTGTGCACAAATTGTTCAATAGAATGTCAGAGAAGAATGTTGCTCGGTCCTCCGGCTTCCTCTGCAATTGTCTCACGGTGCTCTATTGCTGTTGTCTCTTTGAGAAGAGTTCGGATCACCTTAGTGATGGAGAAAGTACTTTCATTCTCCAATGAAAAAAAGTCACGACCCCATATCACCTAAGTGGCAATTCAAATAACAAGTTTGATGAACCATTATCGAAAATGACTAAACCGCTACCAACATCTTACTAACTCACTACCTACTTTATAAGGCGTCGATAGCAGTTCAGTAACAATTCATTGACTCATTAACTTACTATTGACGGAGTTAAACCATTACCGACATCTTACTAACTCACTACCCATCACTTAAATGGCAGAAATCGTGATCTTTTTTCATTGGGGATTGAGAGTACTCTCTCCACTCAAGGATTGAGGTGATCAGAACTCCTTTATTCATTGGGGACTGAGAGTACTCCCTCCACACAAGGGATTAATTTAATCAAACATTAGTTATTGTTACTTAGTTCCGGTTACTGTTGTGTCTCTCTACATTGTGCAAGGAGTTTGTTTAGCTTAGTTCTTTAAATTGTTGATTAGTTTTGGTTACTATTGGACGTCTCTACAATGGGTGTCTTTACATTGTGCAGGGAATTTGTTTAGCTTAATTTATGCAAACATCGGTAATTGTTAACATGACACTTGTTGTAAGATATAAGTAGACATATATGTTAGCTTAGTTCTGGTTGTGAGCTTAATTTAATATATGTCTTCTCAATGGTAATATTATATCAACTTTTAATATTGCCTTTATTGTCACGTACACCAACTTTTATTTTAAAAAGTTTTCGCATATACACAAGTCCACTTGTTTGAAGTAACATTGTTTTTGATCATAGTGTCAAGGCGAGTTCATTATCAAGTGTACCTATGGGTGGAAAGAAAAGTGAGCTTTGGAACAATGTTATTTGTTCTAAAGGACAAATTTTTGCAAATGCAAATCAACTTTGAGAAGAGTTGGTGAAATATTCAATCATCTTAAAAAATGACCCGACATGACTTATTGTGAAATGTAAGTATGGTCACTATGGTCACTATGGATGGCACTTGCATGCACTTAGACTAAGAGGAGGCCTAAGTTTTTGTCATTGAATAATTAAACAATGAGCACATTGTGGAGGTGTTAGCTCTTAAAAGCATCATAGAACATCACAAAGTCTATTAGTTATTTAATTGTCAATAGACTTGTTGACTCTCCATTGTATCATCATACTGATATTAAAATAATATATTTAGATATTATAAATTGGATCTGTCTTATCATCGAGCATTGTTTAGTAAACAACTAGCTAACAAACAAGTTATGGGTGATGAGTGTTATTTATTTAATTATTTAAATTAGTATGTTGATTAAATTCACATGTCTAACCTTGTAAGTGTTGTTGACTTTCAAGTAACTGTATAAGTGAGGTTAAAGAGATTATTTTTGTATTTTCATGCATGTCAACATGGCTTTGAGCATGGTTGTAGGCCATTGTTGTTCCTTGAGGGTACATTTCTAAAATATAGGGTTAAAGGAACCTTGTTGGGTGTAACTGTATTGAATGAGGATAATGAATTTTTACCTTTACCATGTGCTAGTTGTGATATTGAAAATGAAAATAATTGACAATGATTTATTTAATGTCATAAGAATGCATTACCAGCTGCATATAAAGTAACATTTATTTATGATAGATACAAAGGGTTGCTTGATGCCAAAGTAGGTGGGGTCGGGGGTCGGAAGCGAGTTGGTGGGCTTAAACCAACTGGAGTCAAGACTCGAGTCAATCGAGGTTATAATGAAAAAATAAAAAAAAATTAAAACTTCCACCAAGTCGGGGGTCACTAGGTTGGGATTGGATCAATAACTCAAAAATCTCTTAGGTTGAGACCCAGGTGGCGACCCCACATTTCATGCCTGAGGCTGTACTTTACATATTTCCTAAGCCATTCAATGCATTTTGTTTATGACACTTAGAAGTGAACTTTGCAAAACAAGTAAGAGGAAAGTACGAAGGGTCTACATAGAGTCGATTATTGTAATTATTTGACATGGTAGCTTGTGTTTATAATGTTAACGATTATGAAGCAACAATGCATGATATGAGTGCTATTCTCTTTAAGCAAAAAATTGGGTAAGAGAATCAAATCCCAACTACTGGGCTAATACATACTTTGCAAGTGATAGATGTTGGGAGATGTACTCAAATCCATCTAAATCATTCACTGTTGGGTGTTAAAGGAGCAACATTTACCTATTTTTTATACAGTTGACCATATATGAATAAAAATAATAAACATGAGTGCCAAAAAAGACGAATGTGTTTCGTGGGAAACCTATTTGTGTCATTCAATTCATGCTAAGAAAAATAATTTAATGGACAATTCTCTAGCTATATGGTTAAGGTGTCTACTAGTTTGACTTTTGAGGTCATGACAAGATCATTGACACTTATCAATCTTGATGATGGTAATACTCATGTACGGAATGACAAGTTTTGAAATTGCCATCTAAACATGTTCGTGTTGAAACTCATAAAATAGAAGAGAATATGAAAATTTAGTGTTCTTTCTACTTCATAACACAAACATACAATATATGCATTACTCCAATATCTGATATGCACAAACCCTAAGTTGGCTTTGAACACATAGAGGTCCGGTCTCCTATGACCAAAAAAATATAAGAATGTAGTAAAAAGAAGATAATATATTTACAAAGAACATTAGATATTGATAGAATTGTTTATACATGTTCAATATGTAAATAACCTGAGCATAATTCTACATTTTTATTTTTTTCTCTTTGCATGAATATAATTTTTATCATACTTACATTGCATGTGGTAACTCTCTCATTTCAAGCATGAGATGTACAAATGACTTGTGTGTGGTTACAGTGATAAAACATAAAAAAATATATAAAAAGAAGAATATGCAAATGCAAGGTTAGTAATCTAAGTTACACATGTTCTTAAGTTCTTTTATTCTATGTTAATGTGTATGTATCTTCGTGATTGAATAAAAGTAGGTGTTCTTTTATTCACTTAGTCATTCTACGTTACTCATTTTCTTGTGTCGTCGCATGCTAATAACAAGTATCTTGTTTTTAATTTAGGTCAAATGATGCAACTTGTTTATGTGGCGTGATGAACTATAACGTTCTGTGAATTTACTTCTTCACGTTGTTGTGATGTGATAAATTGTATATTTCAAGTTGAGAGGTGTCTTGCTGGAAGAGTTAAAAAGGGAGATAAAATTAAGCCAAAAAGCCAAATATTGTTTAAAGAAACTAGTGAAATATATATGTCTATCGGAGGATGATGACGAGAGTGACAACTGTCCTGAATAAGTGATGAGTTTAAAAATATGATAAAAATTTTAACTATTGTTGTCGTTTGATGTTTGTACGAATAATTTAAATTGTACTTTTGTATGTTAAACTTAGTATTATCACACTTTTAATGTTGGTATAAAAATAGGTTTTGTGATTTTTTAGACTGTGGAATTTGACATAGTTTCGTGTTTCTTATACAATATTAATATTGTGTTGTTAACATTTTATATTAATTTTCTTCATGTTCATGTTGTGAAGTTATTCATTGTTAGAATTTTTCGGATGTTATAGAACCCAAACATCGAACAAGTAACGTTTGAATGCATTTTCAGGTATAAGATTTTTCCTCCATTAAAAATACACGAGAGATAGATTCTATTTTTTTTCACGATTGTTTCCTTTTTTCTGAAATTTTGTTCATGCAACAAAGAGCTATCTTTTTTTTTTACCATTTGGAGATTTTTCCTACAATAAAATAATGGGATATTTTTTGTAATTCTTTTACAATAAAATAGAACAATTTTTTCTATAATTTTTTATTTTTTTAATTTTTTATCACATAAAGCATTTTCATAACAGTAATAGACCATTAAATTTTTTTTAAGACTTTTTGTCACTCCATCTAACACTTACCATCTATTTTGGGGTGGGTGGGAGTTACACCAATTTCTCAAATTAGATATATTGTTAAAACAATTTTGACACTGGTGTATGACATTTGTAAATTGACCTCCTCTAAAATCTTCCTTTTTTATTTTATATGCTGTCCGGGTCAGAGTATCAATTTTATGTCATATCAATTTTTAATCGGTACTGAGTTTCAAAATTGATATTATTAGTGGAACACTTAATGATTACAGTGCAAATAAGTTTTAAAATTAAATATATTTATTTTGATTTCAATGCTGGTGCACATATGCTCCTAAGCTCCCACCAGTAATATTAGAATTTTGTATTAAAAATAAACTCCTATACATCTAAATCAAAAACAGTATTTTAAAAAACATTATGCCTAAATATAAGTATTAAAAATAAATGTGTCCATGAGTTTTACGACAATAGGCATCTCTTATATTTAAATAAGAGAAGTTTGTGGATTTAAACTATTTGACTCTATGTCCTAAAATAAGATTTTAACATCTGATCTTATATTTAGATAAACATCTTGAAATCATCAAAACATGGCTGATTAATTTCCAGACCTAACATCTTTGTCGATACTGTAGTTGAGGGACACGTGTGATAAAAATGTTTGAGCAACAACCAAAGTAAAAGACCACCAATTTAATCGATCAAATTAAACATTTTGTTTACCTTGTATTTAAAGATTAATTAGGTATGGAATAGATTTCAGAATTCCAAATTAAGATAAAATAAATGCCACCTCAATGAGTTCTGTAAAATATAAATATCCTGTTATACTTGTCTAGAAAACAAGATAAAGAATTAACATTAAAATCTAACTCTCTCGTGTCTTATTAAGCATCAAATAACTATTTTGCCCATAAAAAGAGGTTTTACGATTAAACAATATATAATTAATTACTCGTCCACGAGCAGATGTTAATTAACACCGATCTATTTATACTTTTACATGTTCGTATATTAAGGTTGTGATATATAAAAAAAGGCCACTTCGTACATTTTCTATATCAAATAAAATGTTAATAGGATGTTTTGGTTGCACAGTTTTTCTATACTAAAAAAAATTTATACTAAAATAAAATTCAAACCGGTAAAAAGATCACAATGAAATTATATACACTTTTGGTATAAAATTTGTATTGAAAAAACATAATCTAATATGGTTAAAGATATAAAATTATCGCTTTTGGCGAGTCGTTATAATAAAATACCCCAGACGACATGCAAAACTGCAAAAAAGCGGGGGTCCTAACAAAAATAGACGGTCTCATATTTTTTCGTCCAACCAGATTTTATTTTTCAAAAATATAATATAAAATTGTAGCTGACCGTCATTTTTCTAATAATTTTGATACATAAAATATTTTTTGAACAAAAACTCAAATTGCCAAAGTCATCTTAATTATTTTGGCTCGCATATCCAAGCAAATCTCATTAACACATGTGTATGTATATAATTTTTTACTTATCCTGTTGTCAGTGTCATCTTATGTGAATCTGATATATATATATATAGATCAATAGAGGTATATCGATAGAGAAAAAGGAAGATTACGTATAAATAAATAAATATAATTATTTTCGGAAGGGTTTTTATACGAAGGAAATGATGAAATTACTTGTTTTTTTGGTGTGTGTGTATATATATGTATTTACGTCGATCATCAAAATATCAAAATAATTTATTAATTAAAATAAGTATAATTAATTTCTCTAATATCTGAACCAGCCGTCTCCTTCTAACTCCCTCTCTATCAATATCGCCCCCATCGCCGCTCGTCGCCTTCCTGGTTCCCCGAGAAGAGAGAGAGGCCCAGGCCCCACGGCGTCCGGCCGGGATCCAGCGATCGACCCGTGCGGCTGGGATTCGGGAAGAGGAGTCGAGAACCCGACGGGAGGGGGGGAGTAGCGTCGCCCTACACAGGCCCCCCCTCTACCCTATCCCTAGCCCCCTCCGTCCGCTGCGTTCTACTCCGCTGCCCGTGCCGTCGGCAGAGGCCGGGAGCCGTCGGATCGCCATGTCGAAGGCCCGGGTGTACACGGACGTCAACGTGCTCCGACCCAAGGAGTACTGGGATTACGAGTCGCTCACCGTCCAGTGGGGGTGAGGAACCGCGGGGATCCCTCTGTTGTTTACGCCTTTTTTTTGTTTGATTGTTTCGATGTGATCTTATTGGGGCCATGGGGGTTCGAGTATCTCGATATGGGTGCGTGGGTAGGGTTTTTAGGACGAATTCGTGTAGACAGTGTATGGCGCAGGATCCGTATGAAAGAGCAAACGGCAAACGAACTTTTTTTTCCTGGTTATTGGGTTTATGTTGGTGAGTGGGGCTTCAAATTATTATATCATCGGTGTTTCACCTTTACGTACTAGCTAGATCGAATAAATATTTAATCACGCTGTTTTGTCAAGTTTTACATTCTCACAGCCTGTAGGGAATTAGGTTTCAGTAATGGCTGTGACGGTGATATCCCAAATAGAAATTATCCTGTTGCGGAGACGAAGAGACATAATGCCTTGCACTGTCATTCATACGGAGTCCTCTTACTCTATCATTCTATCTAGCGTAACAGTTGAATAAAAAAAAGTAACGTGTAATGTCTTTCTTTTTAAGCTCATGTGCAACAGTTGGCGTCCACCTTCTAAAGAAAGAAAAGAAGAATACGAAGAGCAGGGTTCTGAAGGTTGAAGTGGGAAGGAAAAGAAGGGAAGCATGGCAGTATGCGCGGGTTTATGCCTCTGTGCATCATTACCCTTTTGCTATTTTTATGATTTGGTTGGTGTAGCGAGCTCTTTTCCTCTGCTTGTCATTTTGTCATCCCATCACATACTCTCCTCTTGGGGTCTGGGACTGGCAGTTGAGTATCTGGCAACCTTTAATCATAGTGATGGCTATTATGACAAGACAATTATTGACATGGAAACCACATAAACCACGGAGGTGGAAGAGAGACTCTGCAAAACTATGAACATGTCTATAGACTCTATGCCGTTATGTAAACTAGTAATGACTATTTTTGTCTTCTTCGTGTTAACAGGAAACAATCAAAACTTACATCTTTATATGATTGTTCCTTGTATGTCAGGGAGCAGGACGATTATGAGGTTGTCCGCAAAGTTGGGAGAGGAAAGTACAGTGAAGTCTTTGAAGGCATAAATGTGTCGAACAATGAGCGCTGTGTCATAAAGATACTTAAACCTGTCAAGAAGAAGAAGGTGTTCAAAAACTTGTCCAATTGGAATTTGCCGCACAAGCTGCATTCCTTATGTTGCATCTATTTTCTGTACTGATTTTACGGAACTGTATTGACCATTCTGGAAGTTACTATTTGCTTCAGAAAATACATTTTCGGTTAATTTGATGTTTATTCCAGTACATGATATCCTTGCATTATTGGCATTGATTGTGTTTATTTTATGTTTTTTAGACCATGCCATATATTGCAGTCTGGTTATTTTTTTTCTAATCTGCTGATCTAATGGGTGTGGATCTTGACCTTGCTATTTGTTGTATGTCCTTGCTAATTGTGAATTTTTGGCTTGGCTGATGTAAGAAATTGTAGTGAGACAAAGCCATGATACTCTGAATCAAGTGGTGGTTAGTGCATTGTTGAAACCTTAATTTTTTCAAAAAAACTTTTAATGGAAAAATTTATTTGTTTTTTTATTTTGATTTTTAGCATTGGCGACTATGAAAATATATGGTATTCATACTTCATAGAGGTATTAGCTAATTTGATGTGTGGTATTTATATATAGGAACACATAAAGAAGGTTTCACATATTTTTTTTAAGTGTTGACATACTTAGATGATTTGAACCACATTTTTGTATATGTTGAAGTTATCTTAGTTTTTTGAAAATAAAATTTGACTTTTCCCCACTGACTTGCAATATTTCATTGTTAATTATATCAATCAAGAATCAACTACTCGAACACCCTTCAATAATCATTGCAACAACACATTGAATAGAAGTCATTCATCCACATGAAACATAGGACTGGAAGACATATCCCCATGCCCTTATGAGATTTGATTTTATTTGATTTTATTTGTTTTAAGTTCATGGATTTAATTTTGTGATTTGATTTTGTTTTGAGTTTGGAGATCATCCTAATTGATTTTTAAGATGTCAAGAGGTTGTTTGATTTGATTTTTTTGGTGTCATTTGTCATTCATTTGACTTAAACAATTTGAATATGTGTTTTTGTTGTGCTTTAAGTGATTTTTAGGATTTGTTTTTATTTAACATCATCAACTTAATTTAATGATTCAGTTTGATCCAACCTTACATGTTCTGTAACCTTTGGCAGGTATTTTTATGTGCTATTTTATAAAATGATTTCAGTTTGATCATGTTTACATTTTATTAATGTTTAAGTTGTCATTTCATCTGGGTTCATACTTATTTAATTAAGTAACATTACTAACTTAATTTCATTGCTAAGTTAGATTTAACTTAACATGTTTTGTTATCGGTAGTCATTTTTTTGTATTATTTTATGGGATGAAGTTGGTTGATTATCTTAACATTTTCTTAATGATTATGTTATAATTTAGTTTGAGTTTAATTATGTTTTCTTTTTTTTGTTAAGTTTTAAGTCATTTATGTGACTTATCTAACTTCATCAATCTCTTTAAAGTCTATGGGGATTTTGATGTCACTTATGTAACAACACATCATGTTAAGTGAACTTGAATTCATTTTATTTCAACTTGAACACGTAGTGCATGAGAGTACATCAAATCAGGGGACATAAGAATCTTGTTTCTCAAAAGTGGAACTAGTTTTCATCATTGGAGTGTTAGAATTTATATGCATATTTGTTATGCATTGCTCTACTTTTTCTTGCATACTCGCACAGTATTTTGTATACTTAATATGTAGATATGCATTTTTGAAATTTTTGGCAGCATTTTGATTGGATTGAGTTGGATTGATTGTTTATATCCAAAATACTTTTGCTTGCATATGATATGCAACTATTTTAGGCCCATCAATTTTTCAGCAGTATTTCGGTTGGACCGAGTTGGATTGATTCTATGCATACAAAAAATAGCTTTGTTTGTATGTTATATGCAGCTATTTTGGGTTCTTCCGATTTCAATAGTATTTCGGCTAGGTTGAACTAGATTGGCTTTATATTTGTCATAATAGATTTGTTTGCATATGAAATGCATTTATTTTGGTCCATCTTTTTTTGTTGAAAATGGGGATAAACTTGAAATTAAGCAACATTTCAGCTGGACCGAATGAGATGGCTCTGCATATATATATATTCGAAATGACATAATTTACATATAAATACAAGCTATCCAATCATCTTTTTTTGGAAAAGGTAGAACAAAATCATGGGTCAACTTCACCATCACACCAAACTTCTTCTTATCTTCTTGTAATAGGCTAAATAGCATTTTGAGAACTAGAGCTTCATAGCTTATCCTTCTTCTACTCGTTCTTCTTCAAATGAGCCAACTTCTATACGTAAGACCACTTTAGGTTTATTTATAGTGGGTTTTGTGGAGTATTTTGGTTCCAAAAATGACCCTACTACCCCATTTTCATATGGGGGGGGAGTGTGCAAGAGGTGAAGTTACCCTTTCCCCCTTTTTTAGATTTTCCAGGGTCGTGATTGATCAACAATCAAGCCGGGGGGGGGGGGGGTAAGTTCACCCCCACGGTGGCCGGACCCCCTTTTGACTGGGTCCATCCACCACCCCTCCACGCATATGGGCACGTGTGCTTGACGCCTTTGGGTGGTTGCACGGTGCCGAGGGTCGGGTTTGACTCGGTCCTTTCTCTCTTTATTTTGTTTTGTTATTGACCACCTAATTGCATTCTCTCTCTCTGACGTGGCGCACAAAGTCCGTGTGGACTCTTCCCGTGACTGCTTCTCGCGGCGGGGCTTCTTCCGACAACAACGGTGTGCAAGGGTGGCGGCGGTGGCATGCAAGGGCAACAACGGCGAAGGGCACTCCCCGTCCTCCTTTCTCTCTCCCTCTCCGGTGCGACAACATGAACTGTTGGGTTCCTCTCAACTCCCTATTAAGGATTTTACTCCTGTATGGTCACTAAATCAAATAATTAATAATATTTTATAAAAAAGTAATTATGAGCATTGGAAATTTTTTTTCAAATAAGAGAATACTTTTGACATAATGTCTTTTCTCATATTTAAGAAGGGTTACTTTCTTAAAATTTTTAAAATTAATAATAGTTTAAATAAATTTAAAAGGACACTAATGGTTTCGTAAAATTTTAGTGGGATAATGTGACTCCACTCACATGCATGTAGATCTGCCACTGGTTCCTCGCTAGTTCTTCCTCCGACGGCAGTGGTTGGAGTCAACGGCTGCGAAGATCATGGAGGTTTCTACTCTCTTCTTTCTTCCTCTCTCTGACATAACATGAACCTTTTGGTTCATTCTTCTCCAGCGGCCCCTCCTTCATCGCATTTTGGCGGTGGTGGAGGTGACAGAGGTTGCTCTTCCTCATCCCTTTTTCTCTTCTCTCTAGTGCTCAACCAGATCCTGTCAGTGCTCGTTCTCCTGTGGCTCCTCCTTCACATGGAGATGGCAGTGGTCCTGGTAGTGCTTCTAACAACGGCCTTTTTTTCTGGTGATGACAGTGGCTAGGGATGAAGATGGCTGTGGTTTTTCCGGTGACATCTTCTACTCCTCCCTCTTTGTTCATCGCCGACGACAACATGGCTTAGCTTGTTTAGACGTCAACGATAATGGAGGTGGCGATCGTGGTTGACAATGATGGCGGCCCAAGATTTGAAAGAGGGTGACGGTGGCATTAGGGCCTCTGGCTCCTCCCTCCTTCGATGGCATTGAGACTCCTTGGGGTCTTCTTTGCTTTCGTTGATGAGGGTTGTCGAAGAGAGTCCAACCATATTTGATGGTTGCGTAGGAGGTTCTGCGCGTCCCTCTGCCTTTTTCCAATGATGATATTGCCATAGTTGATGACAACGTTCAAAAGCGGTAATGACGTTGATCTTCTCTCCGTTTCCAATGGCAGCGATGATCGATTTTCTCAGCCACTATTCAGATAAATTTTGTTGACATTTTCCTTTGGTGTTTGCAGGTTTGGTTTTTTTTTTATGTAGGGGCATGTTGGGATTTTATTGTCGTCCATTGAGGGACTCAACAAGGGTTTATCCCCCTGGTGATCGAGCCTCTAAATGGTCATTGTCTCGACCTGCAAGTGAAGAGATTGTCATTTCTTAAGGGACTCAATAGGGATTTATCTCCTCGAGATTAGGCCTTTAGAAAGTTTTTTGCTTTGATTATGTGAGTGAAGAGATTGTCGTCTTTGAGGGACTCAACATGGATTTATCATCTCCAGATTAGGCATCTAGAAGGTCAATGCCTCTATCACATGAACGAAGGGCAGGTATAAAATTTGTAAATACCTGTCTTCAACTCTTCATACATGAGTATCATGTTGGGCTGAAAACAACCCTATGATGTGTCTTAAAAAAAGGACCTCGGGATTAACACCCATGTGGGCTATTTGTATCTCTTTTAACAGCTCTTTATGTTGCCGTTTGTAAGCTGAAAACTAGACTTTAAACGGGCTGGTGATATCCCACCTTCGTTGCTGTAGCTTTGCAAATGGACCTTAATGGGTCGAAGATGCACTTAACTCCTTACTGTCTAGGTTCTTGCAAATAGGTCTTTGATGGGTCTACAAAATGAGTTTTAACCCATTTTGGAGAGCTTAAGAGAATGCTCTAGGTGATCCTTCCCAAGTGGGCTAATGAGCCCAATGTGGGTTTAATTTAGGAATCAATCTTCTAGGGGATGCTTCCCATAAAGATACGTGTAGACATGTATAAATGTGCCTATCATCCTCCTAGTAGGCAAGTGTGTATGAATACCAAAATCATGGGTCTCACATGCATAGACATGTCATTTTCGTTAACAAAAACTGCAATTGGTGCATAATTTTTTTTTGTCTTATGGTGGATTTGGATGTGAATAAGAAGGCTGTGGTATTTTGATTAAATCTTTACTTAAATTGTGATATGAATCTTGCTATAATAATATTAAAATGCAGGCTTTAAGGGTCTAAAGGAATGATCGAACTTGGAATTGATTTAGAATTTAAAACTTAGGAGATAATTTACTAATGTACAGTCTTATGCAAGTTTAGTAACAAACCATGCTGGGTTAATCAGATAACTTGGTCTGTGTCACTATCATATAGAAAAAATTTAGATGATCAAGACATCACTAGATAGGAACCCCCCAATATTCAAGATCTTTTGAGCGCTGCTTTTGCCATAGAAAATATGCATATGACATGCTAAAGCTCATTATGATGATGATCTAATGTGTGTATAAGCTAAAATTCTGTCAAGTGGCTTGAAGGAACACTCGAAGTTACTTTTCTCTACACAGTGTATTAACTAAGGGTACTGCCATTGTTAGGAAAACGTCAAAAATTAATTATACGAAAAAGGTCATATAGAACCCTGAAGCAGAAGCTAAAAAGCATGCTGACTAATAACCATTCCGGGGCCTTTTTAAGTTAGAACACATCTTAAACCTCAAAGGTAAACTGTATTGGTACTCCTAAATTAGTCCGTAATTATGCATTTATGCTTCTTTCGTTACACTGTTAACTAATGCTATAGCTTCAAGTGATTAGATACTGGTTTTTATATTTAGTTGTATGAAGTGGACCTTCAGTACCAACATACTCATCGAACTGAATCACCATGATTAATTCTGAAACACTTAAAAAGTTAAAACATGTTTAGTCTTCATTTTGCATTGGAAAGTTTTAGAAAATCTCTAACAGATATCTTAGGTTAACATGGGTTTCTGAAAGTGGAAGATGAAAGAACTTGCCTTAAATTGATATTGCAATCTGTTGTCTTTTTTGAAATGTTAACACTATGTGCTTTGCATTTGACCATTTCTATGTTATGGTCAAATCGAAGAGGTATAATCAAAAGGTACAAGGAACATCTTAAAACTTATCCTTAATAATTATTTGATCATGTGAGACTTCTACTATTCATTGTTTTTAAGTCACGTGACCCTTTTTTGCTGATGATTGTAATATATAGAAGATTATCTTTTTGATGTTTTGAGGGATGAATTCTGTTTGTAATTTTACAAAAATGTTCTTCATAATATTTAATGTGCCATGGATTATTGCAGATTAAGAGGGAAATCAAAATACTTCAGAACCTTTGTGGAGGTCCGAACATTGTGAAGCTGCTTGATATTGTTAGAGATCAGCATTCCAAGACTCCCAGCCTTGTATTTGAATATGTTAACAGTACAGATTTCAAGATTCTATACCCCACTCTGACTGATTATGACATCCGCTACTACATTTTTGAGCTCCTCAAGGTTTTCCTTTTTTTTGTCAACTGATTAACACTACCTGTTCAATGATTGCCTTTATCGGGTTGCTGTCGTACTGCTCGAATCTTGATGAAAACTGTCAACCGTGTTAAGTTTCTTTCGCTTATATTCTGGAGTAACGGGCTGAATCAGAGATGAAACTGTAATCATTAAGCTTCTGGTTGGGAGTCCGAGTTTTGTTTTTCCAACTGTTCTGGCAACTTTATTAGGATTTTTACGCCACACAAATAATCCGGCAGTTGATTTGCTACTTTGTTTATCTTGTTGTTTCCTAGTTCCTTGATCTGACATTCTGAGCTGAGGCCTTGAGTTGATTTCATGTTCCATTTTCACTGTTGTTGGCAGATACATACCTGTTCATTGCTCTAATCTTTTGGGTTTTTTGTTTAAAGTCATTGATCTATGTATTTCTTATCTCTGAAGAAGTAATTCAAAACTGATGTGAGTGGAGAAAGAGAATCCACATGGCCGATCCCAAATAATTCGGGATTAAGGGTTAAGTTGAGTAGATCTATAGATTCTTTTTGGACTATGTTTTTTTTGCAACTATGTTTCACTTTTTTTTGCAGGAGCTTTCTCAAAAATAAAGTTTTTATAAACTCAGTCTAAATTTTGAACAATTTAAGTGTAGTCTCATGTATGCTGTTTACAACTGCAGGCTTTAGATTACTGTCATTCACAGGGTATAATGCATCGGGATGTTAAGCCTCATAATGTAATGATTGATCATGAGATGCGCAAACTGCGATTGATAGACTGGGGGCTGGCCGAGTTCTACCATCCTGGCAAGGAATATAATGTTCGTGTTGCGTCAAGGTACATGCAGACATGTATAGTCCTGGAGGAAAGTCAAAGTGTCAAACATGCCATGTCTTTGTATATTTTTTCTGTCTCTATATACTTGTCAGTTATCCTTTAACTTTTGTTGCTATTTATCTTGAAACGATATAAGCTGACATCTGCAAATGATCAAAGATTCGATTGGCATCTATGTTACAAGAGGCGCTTGCAATGACTGTCTTCACAATGCGGCAGACAGGGCCCTTCTTGCCTTGAGACTGTTACATCAGAGTTTGTCTTTTTCCACCCTAAAAGTAAAATTTATTGGATATAATTAATTTTTAGTGTATGTCAGTTTCAACCAATGGACTGATAAACTGACAAAATTAGTATTTTTTGGTTGAATATGTATTTATGTTAAATCACATAATTTGGTTGTCTTTGTTTCTACGGCATTGAGGTGTGGCAACTCCCTTGTCGTCTCAGCTGCCTAGTGTTGATTCGTAAATCATAATAAAGTGTGGCGAAGACAACATTTAGGAAAGTTGCTTACAGGTAACATTTGGTTGCACTAGTGGGGCTGATCTAATTCTGATTCCCACGTCCTCAGGTGGTGGTGTGGCGGAGGTATACCTTTGCTCGTATGGATTACCTACGAACCATGCAAATCGCTCCTCAAAGATTTTCTGTCGTTCCTTGATATTCTTGATTCGTAGCCTCATATTGTAATGACAAAAGACTAGTTTCTCTAGCCGGTCTGAGGTCAACATGTTCCTCCTCTTTGTATGTATTAGGTTAAATGTACTCCAATTCCTCTTACAATGAGAGGAATTAGTACTCTGACTGAGTATCTTGATACCAATGGCAGCAAGTGGATTTCATTCACTCTTGGTGTTCACCTGATTCCACCACTCAGTTGCAAAAAAAGAAAATAAAAGAAGACAAACAATCAGCCCAACATCTTCAATAACTTATAAGGTAAGTAAATAAAATCTTTATCATAAATAAGTATACCAGGTGACACTTTGTCGCACGAATATCTCAGATCAGCATTTGAGTATATCCCGACCCTCATCTTATACCTCTGCATCTGAAAAATATTTTTTAAAAAAATCATTAGTTGTCTAATAATTTTAGGCTTCAAATTATTGACCAAACTCCAACTTACTTCTTAGTTTCTATCATGTCCTGCTGAGATCGGCAAATAACAGATAGTGTACCTCGCATCACCTCGTTGTCATTTACCACCTGTCCTCCATATTAGATGCGGGGGTTCAAAAAACAGCCTAAAAAATTTATCAATATTAGTATTAACATTATGAAGCCGATAATTATTGACTAAACTTAAAGTAGGTAAACACAAATAATTTTTTCACCCACTAATGATTAACCTGCAGTAAGTATAGACATCATGGTGTAAAGTCTTGTCCTATCGGTCATCTATGATCTTCCATCATTTTTTGTAACCTTTGGAATTCTTCTCTTTGATTTGTAATTTTGCCCGATCCATAGCATCGTACAGTGTGTCCATTTGGTTCCTGTCATCTGAGTCTACCAACCTCAAGATAACTACCAGTGGCTTAATGATTGCTAAGTAGTAGGTAATCCTCTTCCAAAATTTCTTGTCAGTGATATGCTTCTCAGATCTGACAAAAATTTTCAGCTGATCTTGCTTGTTATGCAGGTGGTCCACCATATAATTATAGTATCCTTGGACTGCGTGAACCTAACTAGTGCATATATGTGCCAGTGTAAACTCTCCAGTGTAATGAAGTTCGTGACAAAACGTGTAGAACTGGATCTGACAAGATCGTGCCCTTATGTGTGTGATCTCGTAATATGTAGTAGACGATGATGCAAATAAATAAATGAAGTGATCGTCTGCTCCTGTCTGACAAGGGTAGAGACACTCTCTTCCTTGCCTATATTCTCCAGTATGAGATCACTAGAATGTGCCGCACAGGGCACCCAGAATAGATACTGCCTCTTCTCCATCAGCTTTTTCCCAGCCGCGTTATGTGAGGGTTCGTTGTCAGTGACAACCTGAACCACATTCTCTTTCCCAATCTCCTACACCACAGCATCCATCAAAGAAAAAATGTAGTCAGCATTTTTAATCTTCTTAGAAACATCCACCGACTTCAAAAACGTGGTCCCCTTAGAACAATACATCAAGAAGTTTATTATATTCCTATTGGCGATACTTGTCCACCCATCACACATGATCATGCAACCCCTCTCCTTCTACACCAATTTAAACCTATCCATCCACTCCCTCAACTCCTGCACCTCCTCCTTTAGCCCACCACCATATATATGCATGCTGCTCAGGGCTTGCAGACTTGGTCTAGCCTTACTCACGACATCTATCGCAGTCTAGAAATAAGGGCTGGTGGCTGCATGTGCTGGGATGTCTACTTTAAGTTAAAAAAATTTGGATCAGCAAAAAATAAGGTTAAGTAAATAAAACACATAAAAGCCATTTTAAGAGTGATACTTGCATGTAAAAATCATTTCACAATGTGACGAACGGCTCTCTTTGCAGTCGTTCTTGTTGCCTTCATCCCCTTCATGGCTTGTTTAATCCCCATCTGTTCAGCATTTTGTTTTTTAAACAAATACTCATCGCTCGGTGTAAACCGAGTACTGATAGAATGATAGTGTGGTTCCTGTCTCCATATTTCACTCTCCTGGTCTCGGGTAGGGTGAGCCGATGCTGATCGGCCAAGAACTGGGTCAGCTCTGGACCCTGACCCTCTTGCTCCCCTCCTCCTGTCTTCTTCCGCAGCAAATGCACGCTTGCTAGCGTGCCTAACATGTCTAAGCTCGGAGTCTATGGAATAGTCTTCACTCTCTGACTTTGGCTCGGCTGCTGCCTTCCCCTTGCCTTTCCATTTGTATGTAGACAAATCTCGGTCCCTCCTCCTCTCAAGTAGCTCATCGCGCAACTCCTCCTTCTGCTCAATTCTAATAGATCGTTAAGAGGCTTTACTTGTCATGTAGTCTTTCATTTTCTTACTTTTCTTCCTCGGCACCTTATCACATTTTTTGACATTCCCACCTGTTCCGGTAATATGCTGTTTCAGCCGTAACACACCTCCGTTCATCTCCTTTTCACACCACTTGCACTGCACTCTCTTTCTGGCTACGTCTACCATATGGCCGTGTTCCCAACCCACATCAGAAGGACGTGCTGGTGATACATCACCCTGATCGACCATTGTTTATACCTGCAAAAATTTCAAACAATTCATAGAAAGTTATTAGACATCCTATAAATTGCTTTAGGGTAGACAATCCATCGAATATATTATTCAGTATGTTTAGAGTGTTACGTCTTTGTCGGAAAGGGTCGTAAATCAGCGTATAGGGTTTCCAAATTTTTTTCCGTACAAAGAATGTTCAATCGATGTTCTCACAACTTGAACAAAGTTGTTCGGTCGGAAATCGGCGAGTTTAACATACTTGGAGTCGTCGGAAATGCGTCAAAATTAGCGTACGGGATTTCCGGAATTTTTCTCGTGCAAAGAAACATCCAATCGATGTTCTTACAAGTTGAACGGAGTTGTTTGATTGGAAAACAACGAGTTTAACTATGCTTGGAGTTGTCGGAAACGCGTAAGAAGGGCGTACGGGGTTTTCGGCGAAGAAATCTTACCGAAAATCAGCTTAGGATCGAAGAAGAGGTTGAATCGAGGTGGATCGGAACTTGGATCGGCGGAATCCCTTGAAGGGATCGCCAAAAGCTAGGAATCGCTGCAGGATCGCCGGTAGAATCGCCGGAATAGCTGGAATCGATTTTGGAATCGCTAGAATCGCTCTGGAATCGCTTCAGAATGCTGGGATCGAGTGATCCTACGCCGGATCGATCGATTCCGTTGGCGGAATTGCGCTAGGATCAACATGGACAGAAGGGGATCGCCACAGATCGTTTCCTGCGTGGGAAATGGACCTGCAGGCGTCGATTCCCGGTCCGGAATCGGACCAACCAATTGGAGTTTTTTTTTGGTCAGAAAACCAAATGGAGTTAACATGCTTTGGCTTCCATGCAAAAAGTGGATGAGGGATTCTTGCTAGAGTAGAAAAACTGACACACCAAAATAGTGTCAGAATAAATATCCCTAGAAGCTCACTTTGGTGAACTTATGGGAGTTCATGCTGGTGAATCTCACTCCCCAGCCAAAGCACGCTCTTGTTTCTTTTTATTATTTTTTAATAAAATTGGCATATAACAACAACAAAGGTGTTGGAGTTGGGTTATATTGATAGTTTGATACATTTTCTTCTCCAACAATAAGGCAATTACTTATAACCTCAACTTTCAGTAGTAATGCATATTTATTTCAGACATCTTTTTTTATGATGGCAAGCATGCACCAGTTATCAAGGTATGGACAACATGATTGTTGATTTCTGGGAAGGCAGTGGAGGACCCGGGGAATTTTTTTTAAGTAAAAAAAGTGACATTATCCTTATTTAAGGTGAAAAGTGGTTAGCGCTCCAGGTTGAGTGCTTCTTTTCCCCTCTCCAATTCACCTCTGGATTGTGTTTGACCACAAGCTCTCTTCTGCACTCCTTTAGCTCAGACAGTTCACAGTTGCGGCTATAGTGGAGGTAGAGTTAATGGGAGCCGGGGTGGGTTTGTCCCTGATAAAATAAGGCATTCAACATGGCATGATGCCCTAGACATAAAAGAGCTCTGCATTAATAGATTCCAGAGGTGAAGAAGAGAATATCAGGTTAAGAGAAGACCTCCGTGGGGAGGGGGTGGAGATTACTTAGGCAGGGGTGGAGGTGGGACGACCACACCGGGATAACCGGTGAACTTCTGTAGCCGCTCAGCATGTCACGTGTCAGTGTCAGGGAAGAGACAGGAGCCGATGGGGGAGATAGAGCAAGGAGGATCATACAAAACCCATTTCATTTCATCATATGATCATCTCACTACAGTGTTGAGCTTTATAAAAGCCCACATTTGCAATTTAATTTCTCCTATAATTTTGACTCTCAACTGTTCTAAAGGGGAAGAAAATAAATCATACTACAACTTATTTAAAATGCAAACAAAACCTCTTATCCAAACTTGAACAACAACATCTTCAAAATTTTTTGCATCTTTGGTCCGATAATATTGATAAATTGAGGGATAGAAAAAGGGGTTTAGAGAGAACTTTACAATTTGCAAGTATATGTTACAATTTAAAATCTTAAATTTAGTGAAAGATTTTAACATGATTTCACTATGATTAAATGGGGGGGATTGACCTACGTTGTCTGATCATTGGGGTCAAGGGGTACATCACCCCTTGTATGTGTGTTGGGGGGCGTATCCAGGGGGCATAGCCTCTGGAAGTTTTTTTATATAGAAGGGCCTGAGACATCTAGGAAGACGCCTTGCGTGCATGTTGGGCTCCCAGAAAGGTGCCTTCATTTTTGGGCTTTAGAAAGGTGCCTTGGCACCTTGGCATTGCAAAAGTGCCTAGGTAGGCGCATGTACCTTCTTGTTTTTTTCTGTTTTTCTTTCATGGTCTACCTCAGTTGAACATTTCTGTTTCCACCTGGATTGAGATGATACTCCTAGTTGATGCCATGCTATCCTATTCCCAACTATTATTCTGAAGGCATCTGCTTTTATCTGGCAATATCCCAATTTTTATGTTTTGCATGGAAGTTAGGAAAATAAGTGCCATTTGGACTTAACCATTATGCTATTTTTTATCTTTAAAATTTCCAAGGCTCTTTGGATAAGTTGTAGAGTATTCGAGCTGACTTCTTCTGGTAGGGTTTGTCTGAGAAGAAGGGGTTGCAGCTGATCTGGTGGAAGCATGCATGCTTGCAGAGACGTGAATGAGGGTTGTATGAGGTTGATGCCTATACGGATGAAACAAGGCTCTGCTCTTGGAATAATTTGGAGATTAGACAGGTGAAAAGGTTTTTGATTGATGGTGTCTGATCTAAATATCTTGCTCAAGAGAATGGGAGGTGGTTAAATAGTTTTTGCATTCAGCAGAGTCTTTAATGCTTAGAAAGGCATTTTTTTAGAATTGAAGTTTCTTTCAGGCACCATCTTCCATCTACATTGGTGATGCTAAACGTACCCTATTTCTAGGAGATGATGGATCACTAATTTTTTACTAGCATTGCGGTTCCTGAGACTTAATAATATTTGTTCTTCTAATGGTTTTAAGAGGGCAGATCTTTGGGATAATGAGTCAAGCTATCATCATTGGAACATTTTCTTTGGAAGGGATCTTCGTTAAATGGAAATTTGTGAATTCTTGGCTTTAACTTAAATCTTGGAGCCTGTTATGTGCAATGAATGGTGAGGAGGCTTACTTTTGTGGCATCTTACTTTGAATTTGAAATTTTTGGTCGAGTCCAATTGTCAAAGACTTTGGCGGTAGGGAGGTGAGCTGGTGGATTCATGTGTGGTACCCATTTCTCTCTATTATAATTAAATTTTTTTGTAGAAAGTCTAATGTGAATCTGTGAGACTCTCTATCAAGGTTCTCCTGCAGAAATTACCAATAATATCTTTAGTCACTTATGCTTTGATGGCAGTATGAAGGCTGATCTTAATCATCCCTTTTTACCGTGGCATCTTCAGTTCACTTTGGAGTGCTTTTTTAGAAAGTGTGGCATACAATGGATTGTTTTTCAGGAAATTTGTCAACTATATGAAGATCGTAGCCACTTCATTGATTGAGATTGCAAGCACATTTTGTGGGATTTGGGTTTTTATGCCATTCTATGTGCCATTTGGAGAGAGTTTAATAGGCCCATTCTTGAGTACTACTCTTTTCTAACATTGCATCTGTTCTCTTTTTCTGTTTGTTCTTTTATTAATAACTGGTATTTTGCTAATTTTGGGCCTTTACCTCTCCATTGTATATTGACTTCTATATTCTATGACTGTAATTTTTTTTAGTATAGGTCCTTCTATTATAGTTTCTTTCTCTCCCAGTTCTCATTGTATACTTGCTCCATTATTGTTTTTAAAAAATTGTAGCCTTGGCTGCCAATGGAAAATGTTGAGTTTAGAGGGTTGAAGTTTCATCTAAAAGACTAAGCCTTTGTAGTCTCTTCGTAAGTAATTTAGTCCACATCTTGGATGTTAGTTATTTATTTGTGTGGGTGGGGATGTTAACTTTTCTAAACAGGTGTCCCTGATACATGTATCTTCGTTTTTGTCATACATGTATATAGATCAGCAGGCTGTCCATCTGCTACCAGGAGATCTATTTGTGAGTATCTTTTTGTTTGGGAAGAGATCCTTTCTGGGGTGAGATTGATTATATTTTATTTTGTCTTGCATGCACATATCCTAGAATATTTACAATTTGACAGACAACTAGGTTTGTTATGTTCACATCAATTAGGAGGCAAGGAGATATATTCTTGGGTTATGGGTGCGCATTTTGCCCGAAGGTCATGATAAAAATCTTTTTTTGGTGCATATAAGTCAACAACAGTTGGCTGATAGATTGCTAAGCTCTTTGATATTAAATTGACAGTGTGGAAACAGGCACCAAGCTAGTAAGTAACGATGAAGTTGAAAATGATTTGGACTTATCATAGTTTCAGCAACCTAAAAAAGCCTTGGTTCCTTTTTTATTGGCAAGATTGTTAATATTCCTTTGACATCTGGTCTTGTTGTAAGTTTGGTGGTCTTGTTGTAAGTTTGGTGACTTTTCTGACTCACCTCCATGGGAACATTCATTTCCAAAACTTTTGAGAAAAATAGCCTCTAGAATTAACGTCCTGCTGTCATAGCATAGGCTCCTATTTTTTGCACAACAAATATAAAGAATCTGGACACAATCTTGTCCTCAAGGCAAGTTGGGTCAGGGCTTCGGATCAGATCAGTCTGGGTCACGACCTGAGTCGTCCCGGATCGTTTAGGATCAGATCTGATTTTAAAAATAATTGATAATTAAAAAATTATAAAATATAAAAGTATAATTTTTATTATAAGTGAAAATAACTAGTTGAATAATTAAAATATATTTTTAAATATTTTGTAATTAAGATATGTTATGAAATATTAAACAAATAATAAAAAATTGAAACTTGTCCCTGCAGATGGTGTTTCAGCTTCCCACAGGCAGGAAGCGCGGGACCTCGCCAGGCTTTTCTGGGTCTGGGTCATGGGATCGAGGTCGGAGCGGTCACCCATAAATCTGATGGGTTGGACAACCTGGCCTGAATAAATCCCGATCTGGCATACCATGCTTATCGCCATTAGACTTGTCTAATTACACTTAAAGTGAGGGCAGGTAAAAGTTTTTATCTCACACAGACAGTTGTCTTTGTGTGATGTAGAGCTGGAGAAAGATCCTGCTCAAAGTTGTTCATGGTGCAACAGAGAACACAGTTGACAATGGACCAGATATTGCCAAATGTTGCTCGTTTTTTCTGTTAAAAACTGATCTAATGTTGAAGTGCAGATACAGTGTGCATTCCTCCATCTTGTGCTGTTGTCTTTTAACATCAGTCTTGTTCCTTTTGAGCAAATGCACATTCTTCTATCTTTTAATGCTGCCTTTTTTACTTTTGGCCTTGTTACCTGTCACCAGATACTTCAAGGGACCAGAGCTCCTTGTTGATTTGCAAGATTATGACTATTCTCTTGACATGTGGAGTCTTGGTTGTATGTTTGCTGGCATGGTCAGTTTATTCCTTGTCAGTTTTTTTTATCTTCATAGTTGCCTTGCTCATCAGTTTTTGTTATGTATTTGTTGCACTTTGTGTTTTTACTGTAGTTATTGTGTTTGCAGATATTTCGCAAGGAACCATTCTTTTACGGGCATGACAACCAAGACCAACTTGTTAAAATTGCAAAGGTATTGATGTCTTATCCATTTTCTTCTCTTGTTCTTGACACCACCCTGACTGTTGTATGTGGACACCTTAATGATGTGGTATATACCATGCTTGCATTTTTCTGTTAGAATTCCCATATATGCATTACAGTCTAGTACGTTGTGTGCATAGTTGTCAAGGCGACAAGGTGCCCAAGGTGTTGAAAAGTACCAATTTTGCTTAGGTGACAAGGCGGCCGCTTAGGTGTCATCTAGGTGGTCAAGGTGGTATTCAAGGAATGCTGGGTCGGGGGGTCGGTATACATAAAAATATGCATAAATATAATTATAATTTTATGTTATAATTGAATATGAATGTTTTATCTATGCATATAAGTAAAGATGATGTGTGTGTGAAAGAGAAGAGAGTTAAAATAGTTTTTTATAAAATTTAAGTATATAACATATTTATGATTATAAAATTTATATATGTGCGATAGTACAAGTGATAGTGAAATATTGTTATAATATTATTAAACGGGGGGTGCAGAATAGTCGCGGATCGACCCGAGGAGTTAATCTTGATAAATTAAGTGAGAGAGAGAGAGAAGGGGGGGAGAAGAGAGAGCTAAAAGAGAACTTTATAAATTTTAAATATATAATATATATTTATAATCATAAATTTTAAATATATATGATAGCATAAGTGATAGTGAAATATATTAATATGTTCAAACTATCATTAAATAGGTGTTTCTTGTGGGGGTATCAAAGGGAAAAATCTTTTAAAATTATTTTTTTAATCATGTAAAAATACCTAGGACATCTTGGGCGCCTAGGCGGGCACCTTAGATGCCTTGGGCATCTTTTTGTTCTCCCCAAAAGGCGCCCTGGCAAGGCGCCGGAACAAAGACGCCTTAGCGCCTAGCGGCGCCTAGGCGTCCGCCTTGACAACTATGGTTGTGTGTTTTCCTTTGGCCTTGATTGGTGAGTGAGGAAGGATGTTTCTCACCATGCCACAGAGAAGTAGGATAAGTTGATTCTTGTCCAGGTTTTGCTAAGTGCATTTCACATATGTTTTGAGGGACATGCTTTTGGCATGGATGTATACATATTGACATTAAGCAGTTTAAACTTACATGGTAAATCATCAGAAGGCTTGGTAGGCCATGATTTGCAGGATTGACCAATCTTGGATTTGATGTAGTTGTTGATTCAATCCAATGGGGGAACCCATTCCCAGAGGTGATTTTTACCCAGATTGGGCTAGAATAATTGGATCAGCCACAGATGAGTGAACCGCTGTAAAATGGCTGGATTGGCCTGTATGAAGGAGCCATGTTGGAGGACTCAAGGCATTAAAGAAATTTTACCAACACAATTTGCAAATTGATCCACCATCATAATAGAAATTTCAACCTCAATTGCAGAGACTGATGGGAAAGAGAGTAGAACTAGACAGAAAATTGCAAGCCTGTGGAGGTTTTACAGGCTCATATGACAGTACTCAAGCTCCTACTTTGCCTCGTTCTATTGCAAGATACCAAGGCACATTACATTATGTATTTGCATCTCCCACTTATTACACTTAGAATCTATTTGGTTGTGTGTAAAACAAAAATAGGTGAAAACAATTTACGTGGGAATAACATTTCAAGGAAATGAAAATATAATTATTTTGTTTGGTAGACTTGTTGCCGTAAAACTATATAAAGTCAAAACTAAAGAAAAAATCGTATGTGGGATAAAATTTTATGAAAATTGAGAATAAGAATAATTATTTAGTTTCTAAAAAATTATTTTCATGAAAATAACTTTTATTTTTATTTTTTTAATCTTTTATGACTTTGTTGGTTACTGTATCATCTACAAGTAATTTTAAATAAAAATTAGTTATTTTTAAACAAATATTTTTATTCATGACATAAAAGTGTTAGCTTAGATAAATTATTTTAAATAAAAATTAATGAAATAATTTTTCTTGTTACTCTTATGATTAACCGTTTATGTAAATTTTTTTAAAAATAAGACTCTTTCTGTGCATATAGCGTACAAAAAATAACTTTGGTATAAAATCGACAATTTTACACACATATATCAATATACTATTTTTATATAACTATAATGCACTTTTTAGTTAGTTTGGAACATGCAAAATAAAATTGAAGTGAGACATTTTCATGAAACAACATTTCATGGAAATTGAAAATATAATATGTTATTTGGTAATACATAAATTATGTCGGGATCAGGATCGGGATCGAGATTGACAACCACTGATTCTATCTTTGGCCGATCGGGTGATTTTGGATTGGTCCGTATCGGCCATTTTTTTTTAAAATAAAAAATTCTTAAAAAATCAGGGAAAATTATAGAAATAAGTAAAAAAAATGAAAAAAATGCGGATGACATTCTACCAAACAATACTATACAAAGTAAGTTCATTTCGAGAAACTATCGTATAAGTACAAACAATCTTATAAGAGAGAAAAGATAGTTAAAATAGATTTTTATAAAATTAAAGTATATAACATATATTTATAATTATGAATCTTATATATATGTGATAATATAAGTGATACTGAAATATATTGATATGTTTACACTATCATAAACGGGACGCAGAGTAGTCACGGATCGACCTTCGTGGTTAGGTCGGGGGGGGGGGGGTCAAGGGGACAACGTCCTTTGTGAGATCGGCCAGAGGGGGGAGTAGGGAGGCGGGGCCCCTACCTTCCAAATTTACCTATTTAGGGGGGGATCGGCTACCTCTCACGGTTGGATCACTGGAGGGAGGGAGCATTAGAGGTTGAAGGGGAGGGAGGAGGTGAGAATCGGGGGTGGGAAGGGATAATCGGTCTGATCTCCCTTTTATTAGGGGAGATTGGACTAGAAAACGGTCCGGAATCGGGTCTGAAATTGATCCAATTTCAAACATTTCTGGGTTCTGAGGAATTGGTTGGGATCAACTGATTCCTGATTCGATCCTGCTGGTTCGGTTGATCCTCGACCGATCCAAGTGATTCTGACCGATTTGGCCAGAAGTCCAGACTGGATCAATAATTTTGGCCAGAATTAGATTGGTGGAGTCTGATCCGATCCAAGAATCGGCCGATTCTGCAATCCATTGTGAAGATGGATATAGGTCAGAGAGACATGGTTGTGGTGTTCATCAACATACACTGATTGTGGGTATTGATGTCTTTGTTATCATTATCTACCATCCAAGCTTCAATCATATTTATGGAAAAACATTGTAGCATTTGATTAGAGGATACACACAAAAGACGTGTTATCTATAGAGAACACATGCTGGGTATCGAGGACATTGCATACCTGATTTATCCTAGAGCATTCAACATCCATGATAACGGTACATATGTGCTTTGTGCCATGTACCTCTTTTGCATGACAAGACATGAAGATAGAATTTCAAGAAATGACAGTCTCTTTTTGATTAAGACTGGAGAAATGATGACTTCATGTGAGCACTTCACATAACAAAAGTCATGTAAAACATTATCAATATTTTTGGGAATTTATATGTTGTATTTATAAGGCACTTCAATTTTAATATCCATATTTGAATTTTTCTTGTCATGGTAGATGTTTAAATGACTTAAATGGAATGATATGAGATAAATTTATTTTTTATCTTTTTTTATTGATTTCCTGTTTTTTATTTTTAACAAAAACTCGATCATGGCCGATCTGATCTGCTTATCTGGATTGTGATTGGACCCAGACAATCTTAGATTAGATCTCTATTTAGAAATCCTTGTGGTAGGCTGGTGGCTTCCTTTTATGCACAATTTTGTTCCTAGGTATATTTTATTATGGGTGAAACATAAATTGCTAGAAATTGCACATGGGGGCGTTTTTGCCTCCCTCTTTTCAAGCAGTGGAGGCTTTTCAACATGTATGTGCCATTGCAGATGGGTATGATCTCTCTCTATACACATATAAATATATCTATATCTGTCACACAATATTTTAGCATTTTATAAAAAACTTGCAAGTTTTGTGAATGGTGAAGGATTCATTCTATAAAAGATGTGTTATTACTGAAAACTGACATCGCAATTTTTATTGACCCTCTTTTAGTATAATTCATCAGAGTGAAGTCAGTGAGAAGAAAAAAAATCAACAAATTGCGACTGTGTTGTTCAGGTCCTAGGCTAATTAGTTGCGTTCCAGAAATTGTCCTTTGGAAGAACTAGGAAGTGAAAAAAAATATTAGGTTTGATATTTGTTTTTTATTACTTTCTTCAGGTACTTGGAACAGAGGAGCTGAATGCATATTTGAACAAATACCATTTGGAGCTTGATCCACAACTGGAAGCCCTTGTTGGAAAGTACGTCTAACATGTAATATTATTTCTATAGTATATTGTTGGCATACTCTATAGTATTTGGTAGATTTATAGTTGACTTACTGTATAGTATTTCTGGTGGGGCATTTATAATTGCAATTTTGTTTCTAAAGTAGGCTTATGATTGGTTGTTTTTGTTCTGCTTCTGCAGGCATAGCAGGAAACAATGGTCTAAATTTATTAATGCTGATAATCAACATCTAGTTTCTCCAGAGGTTGTTTATTTGTTATATTTTCGGTGCTTTCTGATTTGCTACAATTTTTAAATTAAAGCAGGGTATCGCTGCCTAGGAGTTGATTTGCTTTTAACATGCACCTACTCTACTTTACAGGCCATAGACTTCCTTGACAGGCTTCTTCGTTATGATCATCAGGAAAGGCTTACAGCACGAGAAGCAATGGTAAATATATTTCTCACTATTATGTTACTTCCACTTATGTTTCACACCATAAACACAGTAGAAGAGTAGTTTACTTTCGTTTTTTCTACTTTATGCCCTGTTTGATTAGAGTTTTATTTTTGGTACTATATTAATATTGATATTAATATTTTCAAATGTTAGAATATCAATATCAAAATTAATACAAGTTATCACTTGTATTACATAATATATTTTGTTTGCACTATAAATTTTAAAATTGATACAATTAACCAAACATCTCTGAATGATTCTTATCAATATCAATTTTAAAATTGATAGTGATAGAGGTACCTAATAGTGTTACCAAACAGGGCATTAAATACCTTTTGACTTTTTTCAGCCCAATAACTGCCTTCCCCTGTTTAGTTCCAGTTGAATCGGATTGAATGGATCTGCCGGATCTGTCGGAAGCCTGCTGAGCTGATGTACTCCTATCAGTCCTCCCATGTCAAATGAAACAAGCATCTGCATATTTTCAATATATGTTGACGAGGAAAAAGGCAGTTTGTTGCTTATTTATCTAGGATACGTGAAAAACTACGATAATGGTTTCTCTTTTGAACGGTCAGATTATAAGAACCAATTGTCATCTAGCAGGAAGTTACTTGTGAATTTGTTTACATGTTGGACAAAGGGATTCAGCATAGGACATGTAGTAGATGCTTGACACATCAAATGTTACCATGCATGACAGTCATATGTAAATGTTTTTACATGCTCAATCATGAATAAGTAAATCTTTTTTTGTCACCATAATTCTCATGGTGAACCAAGCTAGGGATCAGATTAGCCCAGTATAACTTAGCCCTTGAACGTTCCATGTCAAGTAGGGTTTGCCTATCTGATGCCAATATACTATGCCATTTTAATGTAAAACTTTAAAAATAAAATCAAAAGAAAAAATAGGACTTAGTGATACAAGGTGGTTCATCCAGTTGATGACCAATCTTGGTTCGCCCTTGTCCAATTTTTGAGTGCCCGTAATTAATTGACTCGGAACTAAGATCACAAGAAAAAAAGATTGTATGGTGAAATTAGGTAGATTGGCTTTTGGCAGGATGATATAATGCTTTTTTTTAGGAGATGTGAAGATTGGTGTTTGAATCACTCTGTGAATATCTAGAGTATAGCTGTCGTACCTATGATGTTGGTAGAAAAAATAGTGATTCTGGACATTACTCATCCGGACTTGCTTTTTGTGGTATATTTTTAGAAGATCAGGTGCACTTATTCTTCAAGTGTGATATAATTCAGTATATTTGAAAATATTGCTCAAAACTCCTGCAAAATTTTCTGGGATTGGAGGACAATTTGTCATTACTATTCATCAATTGAAGAGGAGAAAACCAGGTGGGCTGACCGAGGTATCTGAGATGCCTTCTTCTCTGCACTACCTTGGAAGTATTTGGATAACCAGAAATAGGAGAAATTTTGAAGACTTGTCCCAGCACCCAAGCTGCTTTGTTTTCAAGTCCTTCGGCTGATGATAGATTGGGGAGTGGCTGAAAGTTTGGTCTCCGAGAATATTAGCTCTTTTTGTAGGGATTTTAGCTGTCTTGTTTAAATTTTACATAACATGGATTTACTTGGTGTACTAGGGCCTTTGCTTTGTAGCTCGGGTATCCTTGGTGACTGGGTTCTTGGGAAAAAAAGATAAGCTGAACTGCTGTTGACAAGCATCAACAAGATGGTGAGTTGGTGACAATGACCAGCCATATCTGGGAGCATCAAGTTGTTGCTGCTTCGAAAGGCAAGACAAAAGGCAGCAAAAAAGGGGGAAGAAAGGCTTCTGCATGAAACAAAAAAGATCTGGCAGCAATTTGGACTGTAGAAAAGAAGATACATAGAAGACAAGGCTTGTTACCTACTGTTGGGTTGGGACTTGGGCACTATCCGTGGGATGGGCTGAACAGAAGCTGTGGGCAGTTCATAGACCATTTTAAGATGTTAGCAGATTTTTTCGCTAGATCCAGTCCGCACTCTGTATTTTGTTTTTTGTGATTCTGTAGTAGGTTGCAGTTTTTCCCCATTTGGCTGCTGGTGAAGGTTTTTTGGATAATTTATCTGCTGGATATATCTTTTTTGTGCTTTTTTCTAGTTCTTTTTCTTCACCTTCATGTATTTTTTTTAACTTTTTTCAATGAACAGCTATCTTTCATTGCGGTTAGCCTAAAAAAATCATAGAATGGTCCTTGCAAAAGGTGCTGTTATTTTCCTTGTATTAGTTCTTAACGACAGTTGTTTCAGCTAAACTAATTGGTAGCCCTATAATGACGACCTTCACTTGGCATCTTTCTTGATGAAGAGAACTCGCTTAAACGCTGGTCTCTTGGTTAGCAACTAGTCGCTGTCTGATTCAAACATCTTTATTTTCTGCGACATTGATTATCTACCCAAGTTTTCATTCACTTCCCTTAACATCTTCTTACTTCATGCCGACTCCTCTTAAGCTGCTCACTATGCTTCATTGCTTATTTCTGGGACAGTCACACCCGGACAGCTCCATTTTTTTAACGTCTTAACAACCTTAACATAGCTTTCTGTGTGTGGCACGGTCGTTTGGTAGCTCTTGTTTTCAGAGTATGTATGACATAAAAATATGCGTAGTATATGAGTTAGAACTGATGCCTTTAGATTCTGACGTGGATTTCGTTTTGCAGGGACACCCCTATTTCTTGCAAGTAAGAGCCGCAGAAAACAGCAGAAATCGCACTCAATAGTATGCGGTGTATTTCAAACAATGCAATGACCTGTTGAATTGGTGTAAACTAGTTCTTTTTCCTTTTTTTTTAATCTAGTATGCTGCATGATGCACAAAAGCTGAATACCATGAAAGGGTTCCTAGACTCGTGGGGTTTCGTCAAGTAATTTAAAGGGCTCCCTTGTACTGCTAATGTGCCCCTTAACACAAACCATGTATTCTCGTACGCTAGAAGAGGGTATGCGTGGACACAACACTTCTTCGTTTCGTCTTGGGATTTTGACGTCCCTCGCGGTGCCTTATTTTATCCTTCACAGTCGTAAGATGTGCATCCCGACCATACACGAATTGCAAGGTCAAGAGTTCACATCCTTGGTTATCTTTTTCAATCCTATTCGGGATTTTCCCCAAATATTTCATCTTTCGAGTGCCCGAAAATAATGAAGGTAAGGATTGTCTTCAATGGTGTTGTAAGCTCATTTACTTTTTAGGCCATTTGGTATTTTTTTTTTGCTTCCGTTCATGTATATATGTTGATTCACGACCTTGCTTCTTGTTTTTATCCTCTTTGGTTTTTGGACGATGGAGTTAATTTAAAAGCTTGAGTTTTCTTTGAGAAGGGAATGGCCCTTAGCTTCATATTTACACGCTCTCTAGTCCGACGGTGATGAGACATCAAGCTGTCTTGCCTTGTCCCGGTCCTCTTTTCGACGCCGTGACAGTGTTTCAAACTTTCACCTTTACCGAGGCATTGCTCCGTCAGTTTTTAATAATTTTTTTTCGTTATCAGGAGGTATATTTACTCTTATTTTTTGGTTGTTAGTTTCTGCAATATTTATTGGTTATTATTAACTCCTGTGTTTTTTTAAAAAAAGTTAATTAACTTCTGTAATTTGTTATTATTTTTTTTGTAATACTCTCCAAAGTGTAGCTGTTCCTGGTTGGTGAGTGTTGAAGTCACCTGAGTGTTGAAGTCACCTGAGACAGCCGGTCTGAGCTGATCTTGTATTCCGTCTTATTTTATGAAGGAAAAAAAAGAAATTTTAACCGGTCGAATCTAAATTTTCTGGTTTGGGGTAATAACTATATTATCATAATCAGAAGACCTATTTTGGTTACAGTAAACTACTCTCTTAAACTTTCGAACGAAGGGACTTTTTTTTTGTCAGTTCCCTTCTCGTTCTTTAAAAAAATCATTAGGAAAACAGACTTCTTATTAGTCGTTTTTGGAAGAATTCCGACACCCCAAAAGACGCTCCGAAATTATGACATATAAATATTAAGAGATAAAACTAAAAATTAAAATAAAAATTAATAATAAATAATGTGATACTATTGCTAGCTTTTAAATAAAATTGGTACATATTATATATATTTTAAAAGTTATCAGATCATTCTGATGATGATCGAAATGCCATGATTCTGGTTAATCAGAATCATCATCTCTTGTTCCTTATCAAAATAAAAAAATTATAATACCTGTTACCAAATCTGAGTTGTATCCTATAGCCTTCCACACCCATGCAAATTGATCAGAAGCTCAGATTAAGATGGTAAAAGAAGTGCAACATCTCAATCATTGACGAATCTCAGTGCAACATAAAGATGAACAGACAGACAAGAATTTTATTACCAGGAAGGGCTTGACTTTATTAACAAGAGATCAGTAGATTAAATTCCTCAGGATTATCCACACAATCTGGTCCAGGTGCCCAGTAACTTGTTCTGAAAGACGTATCTCAGAATCGAAGTGAGAGAAAGAGGATATAACTAATATAAGCTCTTTAGAGGAGAACCATTCCACAGATCTCAACGAGATGATGACGATGCTAGTATGACCGCACAGATCTCTCTCGTTCGCTTCTCTCCTCAACTTCTTTCTTCCAAGCAGCCTGCAAGAAGAAAGATGAAAGCATTCACTACTCGCAACGGGGCTGCAAAATCAAAGCAGAGCACAGTCCCAGTGCCCAGAAATAAAAGATATTGGAGAGGATTTCAGGAGGTTGCTCAAAGATTTGTGCTTGCCATCTCTCTTTTCAAGCCTTGAAAAAGATAGGGGTTTGAGTGTTTCAGCTTGCAGCACAGCTCTCTCTTGCCCTCCTCTGCTCCTTCTCCTCCTGCTCGGCCTTCTTCCAAGCAGCCTGCAAGAAAGAAGATGGAAAGTCTTCACCACTCACAATAAGGCAGCAAAATCAAAACAGGTCCCAGTGCCCAAAAAATAAAAGATGATGGACATTAGTGCTTGCCTTCTCCCTTTCAAGCCTTGAAAGATGAGGTTTCACGGAGTTCCCCAAACTTAGGCCTCCCCATGCCTCCAGCAGCTCTCTCTCCCTTGCCTCGCGCCAAGTGCACAGACGAGGAGGCTTTGCACGATCGGCCGACTCCTGAGAGGCTGCTAACTTCGCCTTCTCAAGTCTGGATTGATGCTTCACCAAGACCTGATCCAGGCCTTCGGCGCACGAATCTGATTGCTGATCGTTCCTCCTCCTCACAGTTGATGTTAATGGTACCTCCGCTCCTGTTTCGAGTGCCACCGCCTTTTCTCTTTCAAGTCTAGAAACATGTTTTACCAGGATCTTGTCCAGACTCTCTTCGGCTGTTGTCACTGTTCCTTCACCCTTTTGGTTCCTTTGCACTGTCTCCCAATCTTTTCTCTCTAATGCTTTCGTCTTTTCCTTCTCCAGCCTGTGCACATGTTTGGTGAGAATCTTGTCAAGAGCAATCAGCTGGGGACTTTCATCTTCCCCTTGGGCTGAGAATGCCTTCAATGTTTCTAGTCTAGCTCTTTCACTTCGTAAAATATGATGCTTTGCTGTTGTTGAACGGCTAGAATACCCTGTTTGTGCTGAATGCTTCTTGTTCTTCTGCGTCTCAGCAAAATATGATGTTTTGCTTGCAGTGCTTTCACCGCATGATGACGATGGTAATTCATTCATGTCCATATTTTCCTTGTCATCAATGTTTGTACCCAACAGACAAACACCTCCTTTTTCACTCAACTGATCTATGCCCTTCCCCGAGTCTCCACTTGGCTTCCCAGATTGCATGTCCATGTTTCCTTCGGTCTCACTGCAGTGCGAAGGACTCACATGCTCCCTATCTTCAGCCAAAATCACATCTTTGGAAGAATTTTTGGCTGCAAGAACATCTTTTTCAAGCCTGGAGACATGCTTTACTAGAACGTCTCCCAGGTCCGGGAGAGAATCAGGTGAGCTGTTTGGATGGGCCCACCCGTTTCCTGGAATTCGCTTCTCAAATTCGTGTTTCATGCTTTCCCTCTGTTCATTCTTTTTCAAATTTTTTGCTTCTTCAACCTCCTTTTCAAGCCTCGTTACATGCTTCACCAAGAACTTATCAAGACTAGGCAGTTCAGTCACGGTGTCCTTCCTTCTGGTGTGTCCATGAATGAAACTCGACACACTAGAGAATCTCCTTCCTCCTTTTCCTCCAGACAACTTGCGAGGAACAGGAAAGGTTGTGTCGCTCATATTATTGTTTCTTTTTCCATTCTCCATTTCAAGGAGAGCAGCATTCAAGCCAGAAGTGGCAGCGATAAGAGCAAGAGAAGCAATCTCATCTTCAGGCAAACATTTGAGCCGATCAAACATCATGTCGACAAGACATTGTGACGACTGGAAGTTTCTTTCATTGTCTGAGCTTAGCTGACTGGGGTTACTCATCCGCTTCATTCCACTTTCACATTTGTCTTTAGAATCATCCGAACTTAAACCTGCTGCGGGCAACTCCTGTTCCTCTGGAATTGATCCACATTGCAAAGAAATGTCTGGCTCTGTTTGATCCTCTTCAGGATTTTGACTAATTTTGCGCAGGAGATCTCTGAACTCTTCCTTGTTTGAAGATGAAGTACAATGTGCAAGTCGCATGAATGCCTTCTTGACGGCCCCTGTAACTTCCTTATCTACCTCAAACGCAGTTTCAAAAGATGCCGTAACCTTGTGAGTGGATGCTCCTCCAGTAACAGCGGATATTTCTATCTGACATGATCGTCTGGGACAATCAGGCCTGTCATACATCATCACACCCATTGCTGCAGCCTCTTCGAAGGCTTCTGCCACGTATTTCTCAGCTTTCTCCAATCTATCTTCTGCATCCTTTATGTGGATTCTGAAGAAAGGCGGAAGTTTCTCAGCAACTCAGAAACCATGTTTATGTTCGAATTAGTGCTCAAATAACAAAAAACCTGGCTGCATGAAGGATACGACACCAAGAAGCTTCGATCATCGCAGCTCTACGGGCCTCCATAGCCTTCTTTGCTGCCGCGCTGGCTGCAATTTTTTCTCTTGCTATCCTAGTGTAATGAGGGTTAGCATTGCCCAGTGTCTCACTAAGAGTGGAGTTCATTCCTTCTCTTTCCTGCGAAGAAATAAAAATGAATTATTGCAACGTCTCTAGCCGCCTGGAACAATTCTTCAACAATTTATAAAATGTGTTTAGAGGGATACCTGAAGAAGCTTTAACTTTCTCTTCAGGAATGAGTCAGTCTTTTTCCTAGGAAACCAATTAACTGGGGAAGCACTTCTTCGAGGGGGCTTCCGGATGTGTGATGCAGACTTGTTGATTGCATTCAGGGATGGGTAGCCGGTCTTTGATCCATTGTTACGATAATTCTGTGAATATCGACAATTTGATCTAAATCCTTTTTCCAGGTGTCTAGAAGGCGTTTATTGTGTGCGTGATCCTTTCGTTCAACGTCATACCAGGTCTAGGATGAAGGATGATGGCACAAACTACAAAGTTTTCTACTGCATTTTCGAGTGCAAAATACCTCTAGTACTTGCATAGGAGAGCAAATATAAACCGACTCGAATCTGTTACACATACGGAGACTTCTTCTAGAACGATGCGGAGAAGTTCTTACCGATGAATTCATCTCCTTGGGAGAGAAAAAGTCGACCAAAATGAAGAGGCTGTATATGCCTAATTAGCTTGTGTATGCGTACGAGACATGAACTAGAAATTTAGTTGACAGTTTCTTAAGTAGAGGTGACTTGAAAAACTCCCAAAATATCAAATTCAACCCACCTTTAACTTAAATAAACAATTCAAGAATTTATTAAACTGACGCGAAAAGATCCAAACCGAAAGATGACGAAAACACAAAGGAAAATTTCTTGAAATAGGGCAAAAAGGAAAGGAAGACCATGGTAAGAGGGGTATTCTTCCAAACTAGACCCGTGACCGGTCAGAAGAATAACCATGCCTGCTACCTCTTCCCCCAACATCGATCACTCTAAAACACGAATCGGTTAGGTTACTTGAACAAATCTGGTTACTTAAAGAAGTCTTACCTTCCCGGCCCTGGAATTTGCCGATCCTGATCCGGGAGACTTGCCCTCGCATCTCGTGCTCTCTGAAGCCGGGGATTTGGCTGGAAAATCCTTGATGATCTCTGGATTGGCAGCAAGACCACCGTTTCCGCTTTCGTCATTTGAGTCGCAGCAACCGATCACCATGTCCTCCGGACCGCCGCTGCGTCGGATTCCCCGAGAACAGGCGCAAACCCTGATTGCTGGAGCCAATATCGGGGAGGAGAGCGGGGTTGTGGCGGTGCGGATAGGATAGAATCGACCCGGGATCTCGACGAAGAGCTATACAATGTAACAAAAATAGTCTGTCGTGTATCGGAAGAAATAAACCCTAGTGAGAAGTAGCCGTTGGCGATCCGGGAGGTGGCGTTTCTGGCGTTCCTCAGAATTTAAATGCTGGAAATTCAAACAGGAGCTAATAAGCTATCCGTTACTCCTTTTTTTTTTCTCTCCTGTGTTTGTGGCCTTTTTACGTGTACGCCCCTAGAACGGCAGTGAATCTCTTTTTAATTCCGTGCTGGACAAATTGACATGAGGTCCCCCGTGAATCATATATTGATACTTCTTTATTGAATCATATATTAAAATATATTGATAAACATACACCTTTGCTTTTCTATCCTTATATTTTGAGTTTAACATAAGGATAAAAAGGTTAACGTAAGGTCCGAGTCCGACCCTCTAAAACTTTTAACACGATCATATTTTCAAAATATTTAAATCCCTCGCCCCAATTTTGAAAGGATATGTCGAGCACTAGTTAATGGCATGTTTGGTTAGAGTATCAAAAATGATACTATATTAATATTGATATTGATATTTTTAAAAGATAGAGTATCAATATCAAAATTGATACAAATTGACACTTGTATTACATAACATGTGTTATTTGCACTATAAATTTCGAAATTGATACTATTAGTCAAACACCACGAGACAATTACCATCAATATCAATTTTAAAAATAATAGTGATAGAGATGTCTAATAGTGTTACCAAACATGGCATAAGATGGTGAATAAAACAACGACATTGTCTTTTATGTATTTAACGACCAAAAAATTTAATATTTTCAAAATTTCTTTTTAAGGATTTTTTAGTATAATATTTTAAGGATTTCCTTACAGCAGATATTTATTTATCAATAGTAAAATATTTTAGGGATTGAATGGAAATTTTAATTTTACGAGGACATTTGTATAATTTACAAACTTAATAATAGATTTCTGGTAGCTTTTAAAAGTTAATACGAAAAATAAAAAATAAATTTATATTTTCTTACTTGTAAAAAGAAAAAAATGTTTATATGAGATTGTGTTAACATATATTTTAGTGATTAAAATCTCTCCGAATAAAGACACCCCGAGTGTACAAGATAATTATTCATCCAACAAAGTCTGATATATTATTTTTTATAGACATGCTTCCTTTATATTACACAGCCCAATAAAATAAAATAAATTATTTTTTAAAATAGTTGGCAATTACATCAGTCCGCAGTAGTAATTCTGCAAATTATGGTTTTAATTTAGACGTGAAGAACATGGGTTTAAGCAAATACTGAATTTTCAATGATATACAAAATATGTCGAAATTCAGAATATCTTTTTTTATTTAAATTATTTTTCCGTTGCGAAAGTGTTTATCTTCTTCTAGCGGGCTGGCCGCCGCCGCCGCCCACTCCGCTTCCTTCCTCTCGCCAGCTCCGGCGCCTCCTCCCCTCAGCTCATGGCGGCCTCCATCTCGCTCTTCAACCGCTGCTCTACGTCTGTCTCGGCGGCCGAACGCGGCCCTCTCCTGGTGTCCCCAAAGCCCCTCAGGGCTGCTCCTGTTGTCCTCCGGAGGAGGGCGCTCACGCCTCTCTGCGCGACCTCCAAGCCGGCGGCCTCCACCGCCACTAAGGGAAAGGGGAAGCCCCGGGGAATCTCCCAGCCAAAGCCCATCTCTTCAGCTATGCAGGAGCTGCTTGGCGTGCCGGAGATACCTCGCACGCAGGCGCTAAAGCAGATTTGGGCTTATATCAAGCAGCATAACCTCCAGGTCTCTCTTCTCGATTGTGCAAGCGCTTATTCTATCTACTGTCGTCTGTTACATTTATACTAAGTTTACGCTGTAACTGTGTCAAGGGCTTGGATCTCTATTATACAAGCCGCCTTTGTGTTTTCAGACATTCTGTCATTTGAAGTTTCGAACCACTATGCTTTTTAGGTGAATATTTTACAAGAGAGTGATTCTTTGAACACCCTTTTGCTGCTCAACTAAGGCCTATTTCTCTTCAATCGATCACTGTAGCATTTTTTTTTGACTTTTTCTTATTGAAGATGGCCAGAAAGATGTCATGGATCATAGGTTCTTAAAGAAGAGAATATGACAATTAGGGCTTCATCCAATCAGTTACTTCTCTTATCAGTTTTTTTGTGTATCCCAAATGTGCTTTTTGGTTGTGTCATCGGCTGCTTAAGCATTGGGAATGTGCTCCTTATTACAAGTGGTTATGCCACTTGAATCTTCTTCTTAGTAAGCCAAACTTGTTATTTATTATTTCTTTTCTAATGTAAATTTACCTATAGGAAGGCAAAAGTTATTGGAGCAAAGAATAATGAAAACCTGTTAAGACAACATCACCGTGCTAATTGTGTTCAATATTTTGTCGTCTCCGGAATGTTCCGGTGCCAGGACATTTCCGCACCTCTCCTCCTTTGCTTTTCAGTAACAAGTACTGCCAGCTCCTAAACTGCCATTGCAGGGCTATTCCCTTTTCCACACCTCACCATGGCAAGGCTCACACTCTTCACATGGCCGCCTTAGCCACCACCTGTAAATGTACACCCTATTGAATATAGAAGGCAACCTTCTCCATTTCTCTCTTCTCTGCCCCATCTTTCTTCTTGCTGTGGCTTCACCCCTTTACATGGTATCAGAGTGGGTCTCCTGCTGAAGTGATGGCGAATGCTACTCGAACCTCTTAAGTCGCTACAGGAGGAGCATCATCCCTTGCTGATATGGCCTCTCTGCATGGCGAACAAGAGAAACCCTTTCTACCTCAGCTCTTCTGACAACTCAAGAACTGTCTTGATTTCTGCTCTCCTCACTGGAGAAAATTGCTCAGCATGGAAACGTGTTATGACATGTCATATAAGCCAATAAGAAACTTGATTTTGTTAATGGCAACATTATTGAGCCCGCCACTGATGATCTCACTCGTAGCACCTGGGAGAGGGTCAATAGCATGATCCTCTCTTGGCTCTTGAACTCCATTCACAGAGATTTGATTCCTTATATTATATATGCCACTTCTGCCATCACCATATGGAATGATCTCAAGGCTAGATTTTCTCCCTTGGATGGGCCTCAGTAATCTGGAGTGCCTAATTGCCATCCACCAACAGAGAAATGACACTGTTGCCAATACTTTAATACGTTAAAGAGTCACTGGGATGAGTTGCCCTTGTATGAACCAGAAACTTGCAACACCACCTATCATCAACTAAGACAACTCATGCAATGTATGAACCAGAAACTTGCAACACCACCTATCATCAACTAAGGCAACTCATGCAATTTCTCATAGGACTGAGTGATGCTTACTCCAATGTCCGAAGCTGGATTCTCTCAATGAATCCACTTCCCACCGTAGCCAAGGCCTATTCATTGATCTTGCAAGAAGAATCCCATTGTCATTTGCAAATTTCTGTTGGTCAGAACATGTTTGCCATTCTTGCTAAGACCATCACTGAAGATCGTTGGTTCTCAGAGAAAAATGTCAGAACTAAGGAATGCTGTGCACACTGTCATGCTGTGGGCCACCCAATGGAACAATGCTTTAAGATCGATGCTGAATGCTGCACTTTCTATTAGATTGCAGAACATGTTTGCTACCGGCTTGTTGGCTACCTTGCTTATTTTCAAAAAAACTAGGAACAATACAATATGAAGATACAAAGCAAAGCAATACTCAAGGCAAAGCTCCGACTGCAATCACATCAAAACACTATGCATAAATCATTAAACTCTTAACCAGCAGATCCACAAGTGCAGGAAGAATTCATGCCAATCTTGCATGTACTTCCAACCCTTCCATTTAATGGATTATAGATTCCACAAGTGAAGGAAGTATTCATGCCAATCTAGCGCCAACATCATTGCTACTAGATGCCCCAAACCATAGATAACACCACAATCACTTTACCCATTGATCAACAGTTTTCTGTCTCTGAAACGGTTATATCTACCTAAACAATGATATACTCTTGATCAATGTCTACTATGCCCCCTCTTATAAGTACAATTTGTTGCCTGTTAAACATCTAACCACCACTCTACATTGCTCTATTGTCTTTTCTTTTACTTACTACACCATACAAGACCTTTTGACCAAGATGGAGATTGGACATGCCTGAAAGCTAATGGCCTCTACAAAATTCTCTTCCCCATGACTGTCGTCACCTGCATCTCTGCCACCATAAGCAAGACCGAGCTATGGCACCAATGGCTGGGCCACATCTTTTGAAAAGCAGTGGCATTTTTTGTCTTCTCAGCTACCTTTTGAATCTTACAAACATTTTGAAGGCACTACTTACCCTCTTGGCAAGCAAACTAGATTTCCTTTTCACAACCATGTCAAGAACACTGCCAATCCTTTTGAATTGATACACGCTGATATTTGGGGCCCTTACTCCATGCAATCTATTTCTGGCGCTCACTATTTCCTCACTTTCGTTGACATCTACAGCAAATTCACATACATGCTCAAATTCAAATCCCAAACCTTCAATGTTTTCACATCCTTTCTTAACAAGGTTAAAAACCATTTTTCTACCAATATTAAACAACTCAAAGCTGACAATGGCTCTGAGTTCTTCAGTAACACATTCCAGCAGCTTGTCAATACTAAGGGAATTACTCACCAACACACTTACGTCAACACTTCACCACAAAATGGTGTCGATGAAGGGAAACCCTATCACTTCCTTGACACATCATGATGCATATGTTTTCACTCTAAAATACTAATTTTTTTTTTGGAGTGAATGCATCGTAACAACAACATGTCTAATTAACAAGCATCCTAACTCCATCCTTGAAAACAATACCCCCTTACGAACTACTTTTCAACATAACACCTTCATATGACAATTTTAAAGTCTTTGGATACTTGTGCTTTGCCTTCATAAACTCTCATTTTCAACAAATTTCACACTCCGACTCAGCTGCATATTCATTGGATATCCACCCAAGCAAAAGATTTACAAACTCTTTAATCTTGATACACATGAAATTTTAATGACAAGAGATCTTCGGTTCTTTGAAAATAACTTCCTTTCCAATCCATCATAAGCTACATCAACCTTACCTTTACCTTCTGTTGACACTCCCACTAACCCCACCCCTAGTTCTGAACTACCCCACCATACTGACACCGAACAACCTCCTACTACTAACCAAGAACAGCAACCTCACACTCAACCACCTAGATTGAGGAAACCTCCTTCTTACCTCATTGACTACATCACCGATTTCACCATCTTCACTCCAAACTAGTCACAACACTAACAAAACCAATTGCAAACTTCGCTACTTACCCACCGTGATCCATTTCTCTCTCTCTCTCTCTCCACATCTCTTTTAGCTCATCTTGGACGCAAATACTACACCGAGGCATCTAAACATCCTGGTTGGCGTCAAGCCATATAGGAAGAATTGGAAGCACTTGCTAGAAATAACACTTGGGGAACTTACCACCTTACCAGTCGACAAGCATGCGGTTGGATGTAAATGTATCCTTAAGTTAAAATTCAACTCTTATGGCACCTTTGCTAGATACAAAGCAAGGCTTGTAGGGAAAAGATTCACTCAGCTCAAAGGATTTAATTATTTTGACACGTATGCCCATGTTGCTAAGATGATTGCTTTTCAGGTTCTACTATTTTTAACATCAATACATTACTGGCCATTTCAATTGGACGTCAACAATGTGTTCCTACACGGGGATTTAGAAGAAGGCATTTATACAAAAGCACGACCTGGACTCCTTAGAAAAGGGGAGAACTTGGTCTGCAAGCTGAAGAACTCATTATATAGTCTTAAACAAGCTTCATGCAATTGGTTTCAAAAGTTCACCAACACTCTGCTATCGGTTGGTTTTCATCAATCAATAACAGATTATTCAATGTTCATTAATCACCTTATCACCACTATACTTGTTTATGTGGATGGCATCCTTATTTCCAGGAACAATATTGAATTGATTATGTTATAAAAAAACATTTTTACATCAATGCTTCCATTTGAAAGATATTGGCCAACTTTCTTGCTTACTGGATATCAAGCAAGTATCAATAGATGGGATTTTTTTATCACAATCCAAATGCATTTTGGATTTATTAGAAGACACCAGTCTAATGGAGGATGACCCCTCAACACACCTATACAACCAAATCATAATTTACATACTGATCATACATGCACATTATAAGATCCTACAAAGTGCAGAAGACTCATCGAACGCTTACTGTATTTAGCAGTAACCCATCCTGACATATGCTACGCCTTCAACCTCTTGAGCCAATTTATGTCTCAATCAACACTACAACATTGGAATTTTGCGTGGCACTTCGTCAGGTACGAAGGCACACCAAATCTTGGCATTTTTAAATCATCAATTTCATCATTACAACTTGAGGCATACTTCGATGTCAACTGGGCTTCTATTCCAAATACAAGGTGTTCAACCACTTGTTTCATAATCTACATGGGAAGCTCACCACTTTCTTGGAGAACAAAAAAAGCAAAACACTGTGTCATGGTCCTCCGCTGAATCCGAGTACAGAGCCATGTCTACGACATCTTCAGAGATACAATGTTTACATTTTATTTTTGAGGAGCTACATATTTCTTTACCATCATTGTATTTATACTGTGACAGCACCACTGCCATCCACATTTCTGAAAATCCTAGTTTCCACGAACGGACAAAGCACATCAACATCAATTGCCACTCCGTTTAGGAATGGATACAAAATGAAATGCTGTAGCCCTTGCACATCTCTTCGGACAAGCAAGTCGCTGATGTCTTCACCTAAGCTCTGAGCAAAGAACCCTTCAACAGCCATTCTTTCAAGCTCGTTCGTGTTGCCAGTGTCTCACTTGAGGGGGAGTGTTAAAACATCACCACCATGCTAATTGTGTTCATTATTTCGTCATCTCCCAAATGTTCTGGTGCCAGGACATTTCCACGTCTCTGCTGCCATACTTTTCTGTAACAAGTACTGTCAGCTCCTAATATTGCCATTGCATGACTATTCCTTTTTCCACGCCTCACCATGGTGAGGCTCACACACTCCACACGGCCGCCACCTGTATAAATGTACACCCTATTGAACATGGAAGGCAACTTTCTCCTATGCCTCTCTTCTCTGCTGTCTTTCTTCTTGCTGTGACCTGGCCTCTTTACAAAACCACAAACACTTCCATGGAGGATGGAAAAGAAGAACCTGAAAAACAACAATCCCAAAAAAGAAGAAGAAAAAGGAGACAGAGACAACAATACCACCCCTACCACCCTCACTCCAATCCCGATCCCAACCCCAATTTTGAAGATCAAGGACTTTCAAGTGGTAAAGGGAAAGTTTTGTGAGAGTAACCAGCTAAAATCTTGAAGCGAAAGTTGGAAACATTATAAAATCCAAATCTGACTTCTTACCTCTGCAGGACATGAGCATAGTTGTCAAGGCGACAAGGTGTCCAAGGCGTTGAAGGGTACCGATTCCGCTTAGGCAATAAGGCGGCCGCTTAGACGTCGCCTAGGCGGTCAAAGCGGTATTCAAGGAAGACTGGGTCGGAGGTTGTGATACATAAAAATATGCATAAATATAATGATATTTTTATGTTATAATTGAATATGAGTGTTTTATCTATGTATATAAGTAAATATGATGTGTATGTGAAAGAGAAAGGAGTTAAATAGATTTTTATAAAATTTAAGTATACAACACATTTATGATTATAAAATTTATATATATGTGCGATAGTATAAGTGATAGTGAAATATTGTTATAATATTATTAAATGGGGGCGCAGAGTAGTCGCAGATCGACCTGTGCAGTCAGGTCGCGGGGGTTAAGAGGACAGCGCCCCTTGTGGGGGGTTGTCAGGGAGGCGAAGCCCTCCGAACCCAAAAAAGTATATAATAATATAAATGATCTTACATATGTAATTATGAAAGTGTGAGTATTTATTTTTGGATAAGAAGTTAATCTTGATAAATTAAGATTTAAGAGAGACAGAGAGAGGAAGAAGAAAGAGCTGAAAGAGAACTTAATTAAATATATAATATATGTTTATAATCATAAATCTTAAATATATATGATATTATAAGTGATAGTGAAATATATTAATATGTTCAAACTATCATTAAATAGGTGTTCCTTGTGAGGGGTATCAAGAGGGTAAAACTCCTAAAAATTATTTTTTTAATTATGTAAAAATAACTAGGGCGCCTTGCCTAGGTGCCAAGGCACCTAGGTGGGCGCCTTGGGCGCCTTTTTGGCCCCAGGCAAGGCGCCTTGGCAAGGCGTTGCTGGAAAAGTGCCTTGCCGCGTAGGCGGCGCCTAGGTGCCGCCTAGGCGGGCGCCTTGACAACTATGGACATGAGTGAACCTTCTAATTTCTGTTCCTGTCTAATTCCTGATCATTACATTCCTTTTCACCATCTTATGTAATTTATCAATTATTTGTTTTGTATTGTTAGATATATCATATTAATTGCTTCCTTTCCCAGTACAAAATACACATCACGCTTAGCCCGAAAACATCTTATGCTTCGATCTGCTTGACTTGATCCTGGTGGAAGCTCTATATCACTTGATTTTCATGTGCTATTATTATTATTTTTATCAGAAATGTACTATGTTGCTGGTTCAATTTGAATATCAAGGAATCAGCTTGCTGATTATGTCTAGCATGAACAATCTTGAAGGTGAATTGAAACTATTGTTTGTATTTAGTAGATCATAATACATCACATTCTTAAAATACAATTGTTTTCCCTCTCAATGGTTTCTTTTTCTTGAAATTATTCATTATCCATCTTTGTCTGAAGTTGAATTGACATGAGGCCGGCATGAAAAGAAGCTTAACCGATTTGGGCTATCATTGTTTGTTTCTATATTTAGCGGTTCACTTGGTGATACAAATGCTAGAGCCTGAAGATAGAATTGACATTCCCTTGAGGCTTGCTCAAGTTTAGTTGGGTGACGTGTTTCTTACTATAATTCCAATAACCACTAGTGGCTGTATTGCAGCTCTATGATCATTCTGTTGTATTCCTGTGTGGAAAAATGACAACATTAATAATTGATTTTGTGTGGAAAAATGACTACTAATAAATGAGATTTTGTAATGTAGGACCCAGAAGATAAGAAAATCATTGTATGCGACGAAAAGCTGAAGAACATATTCGGTGGCCGAGAACGTGTTGGATTTCTTGAGATCTCTAAGCTGCTCAATCCTCACTTCTTGAAGTGAAAATCTTCTTGGTGGACTTCCTCGGATCATAGTTCAAGCTTACTAGTAGGCGGGGCAAGCATGTGTTGAATCCCCTTTTTTGGCTTTAACTTATGATCTATGCAATTAAGCTATTTTGTATGCGGTTATATATTTTCATGATTGTTTTTTTTTTCATTGAATAGCTAGTATGGAGTATGTCCTTTGGTATGACCATCCATCTATTTGATTACCAAGGATGATCCCTTTAGTAACTTGTTTGTGTTGCATTAATTTCATCACCGGCAAGTTGTTGGCGTCGTCACAGTTGTAGTTGCTTCTTGTCTTTGTTCATCCAAAATTAGCCTAAATAGTGTTATTATTTTCCATTTTCCACTTGCTATGACAAAAAGTAGGAGGAAATACTATGTAGGCTGGCTGACATCTTCTCCCTCTCTCTATCTCTCTTAATTTATCAAGATTAACTTTTTATCCAAAAATAAATACTCACACTTTCATAATTACATATATAAAATCATTTATATTATTACATTTTTTTTTTCTTTCGGGGAGTTGCTCTTTGACCTCCGTGATTTTACCATGTAAGTCGATCTGCAATTACTCTGTGCTTTTTATTTAATAATATTATAATAATATTTTACTATCATTTATATTATCGCACATATAAATTTTATAACCATAAATATGTTATATATTTAAATTTTATAAAAATTTATTTAACTATTTTCTTTTTCACACACATCATATTTACTTATATTAATAGATAAAACACTCATTTTTAATTATAACGTAAAAATATAATTATATTTATATAACGATTCCGACTCAGTCTTTTTTGAATACCGTTTTGACCGTTTAGATGACGTTTAAGTGGCTATCTTGCCGTCTAAGCAGAATCGATATCCTTCGATATCTTGTCACCTCGACAACTATGAAAATATGTATGATTTTAGGGTCTTCAATGTAAAAACTCTTTTCTAGAAACTTCTAAATTGAGACGCTTGGTGGTTACCAGACTACCCAAAAAGTTAGCATGACGCTATTACCAAACGAAGATGATAGTACCAAAATTAGCCTCCGACAAAATTAAGCAAGTTTCTGCAGGCTTCCAATTTCAAGTATCATTTCTTATTTCTTGATTTCGAATAAAAGGCAGTAAATATCCCAAGGCATGCAAGAACTCAGAAAACGGATTTCTCTGGACTTTCATTTGTCTTGTTTTAAGACTAGGATTGCTTTGAATTTTGAAACTGAGTGCTTTTGCTTGGTAAAATTTGTAAAAAAAAAAGAGTAGGAGAAACTTGATTAAGATGACTTCACAACTATAATGTTCTCGTTTTGGTTTTCACCCCTGTAATTTGAAACAAAATGTATTACTTTCAAAATGCAATATTAGTATTTTTACGTTAACCCAAACAATTGAAAATAGTGCAAAATGAAACGAGCACACTATTTTCAGAAATTTAAGATGGATTTGCTATTGAACTTACAAATGACTCCATCATATGAAAATCCCGCGTGCTTTAACTGTCCTTGCTAACTAAACGCATATTTTCTCAGTTTCCTTCCTTCTCTTTTGTTTCGGACACAAAACGTAATAAATATACTGCAACAAACGAATATCACATGTTCATATTGACTTGCAGAGGGCTTCTCGGAGGACGTTCAAACATGAAGGTGCTGTTGAAATGTGCTGATTTCCTTTTGAAGTCAAAATCAGGGTATACTGTTAGGTAAGCAGCGTTCTTTTTTCATTTCTCAGTGATTGTTATTAACTTATTATTATTATTTTGGTCGGTCTCAGAGTGGTTGCAGGGCCCAAGAGCAAGACTCAGAGTGAAATAGCACCATGGCCCATGGGGGATTCAGAGGAGTCCCTTTGTTACATTATAACTTTATAATTGAATCAAATGTTTGGAACCTCAATATCATCACCACTCGAAAATGGCGTGGGGTGAGCCATCGATCAGAGAACGGGGGCAAACTCTAGGAAAAGGATAGGTGGCTTACACTAGGATTGTAAACAAATCAGAGCAAACTTTTTTTTTTGGGGCAAACTCAGAGCAAACTGATAGACGAGCCGAAGCATTCTTAGATTACAGTCAACCAAAAAGACTGGCCACCTGGCTTACCAAGAAGCATCGGTTTGGGATCAGATAATCTTCCTCTCATAGAATGATCTCCTCCTGTACACTGATGTTTAGAGTCTTGTTTGGAAGAACTATACTGTTGATGACAACAACTTCATCTTCAACTGAGACAGCCTCTCCTGGATTTGAATATTTTGAAGTGTATCAGCTAAACCATTTTGAATGTTCCGTGTTTCAAAGACAAATGATGGAAGATCAATATGAAAGACTGATCAAAGACTAGAAAGTACCAAGAATGGTGATCCCAAGTTTTGAATTGTAATCTCCTTCACCCTGAAAAATAGTCGAGACTTGTGAGCGAGGGCCAAGAGATGGGAGAAACAACGGGATCAAATAGAGTTATATTCTTTACATTCAATCTATATATTCTATTACTATTACGGGGCAAAAGAATGAGCATGCCACTCATTGTTTCAAGGGCTCTAAATAGACCAGCTACATATGTTTATACAGAGTACAGACACCTGCCATCCTGGTTTAAATTCCTGACATATTCATATTTAACAATCATGCATCCACTTTTATCAGATAGATAATAATGGAAAGAAAAAGAAAAAACATCTATCCAGTAACTGATATCAAGGCTGTGCTACGTTTTCTCTGATGCTCGTACTTTCAGATTATATTCAGAACAAACTGTCATCAAAGAACGTTCTCTACTTAATAATCAGTTATCACCAACAAGGATAAACGACTTCTGCATGTTGCTCTTGCTATACGAATTAACAATGCTGAGACGTGAAATAACAAGGTATGAGGCAAGGTAGGTGAAGTCAGGAGTTAAAAAAACACAAATTTCGGAAAAAATAAGTAACATGATTTGAAAAAAAATAATTCATTCATTTTATTTCAATCTAACATGATCAATATTTTCTATATAATTTATGTACTCCATGTCATTTGAGTTGAGAACATAGTATAGCAATGGTCGTTGCCAGCTTGCAACAGTCAGATGATCGTTGCAGGCATTGGGTTGCATGACCTTGCAACCCAGCTGTGACTCGGACCAGGCGACAGGGTTGCGGGTCGTGACCCGGGTCCCGACCCAGCAAATCATGGTACGAGGTACTAAGTAGGAACACTGGTAATACCATGATGCATTTACCCATAACAGAAAAAGACTGGCTTACCTGGGAATTAGAGATAAACAAGTGAGATTTTCTATGACGAAGGGAAATCCACATCGTTTTATCCCCTTCCAAGAAATTTTCCTAAAGGAGTTTTACTATGAATGTCCAAATTGCGAAGGAGGTCCGTACATTCATCTCACATCAAGGAACTATTAACTAGAGGTGTTCATAGGTCGGCGTTGGTTGGTTTAAGAAGAATTTTCATTAACTGAACGAACCAAAACACCCAAACCAGACCAGTCCAAACCATCTTGAATCAGGTTGGTTTGGGTTGAATGGAGAAATAAAGAAGTTAAAATATTTTGTTGGGCTGAAAAAAATCTGCAAAGCCCGGATAATGCTTGCATTAGAGGTGAAGGTCTAGCAATCTTCTTCGTATTTCTAATTTGCTCCCAATTCACCCTTTTGAGATAAGCAATGTGAGACTGAAAAGATGGATGTTACCTGTGAGCATTGACAGAGTGCAGATGTTGGCGGTGTGGGAGAATATTAGTCCCGCATCAGCCATTCAAAAAATAAGTGCCATCTATTTTTTCTCAATTTTATGGTAAGTGCAAACTTAAGTCACAAGTGGGATGGATGAGGTTCCGTGGGTTTAATCGGGTTGGACGTTTTTAAACCCGAATAACTCGAAATGGGTCATAAACTGAACAAACCTGACATTTTTCGAAATGGGTCATAATTCGGTCCGGGCTGTCTGGTTAGTGTGATTAGTGAACACCCCTATCTATAATATTTGATACCATTTGCTTCCTAGGCAGCATTTCGCAAAAAGGTACTAAAAAGTTTGAATCTCCCAATACCTGCAAGGAAGGAAATGCCAAGAGGTGGCGAATGTGGCCCTATGCTAGCATGACATTATCAATGTGCGACGAAATAAATATAAAAGGTCCAAAATTCCATATACATGTTAAGAAAGAGAAGGATGGTTTAACTAAAAGTTATTTATATGGAACCTATATGTCATGCCATTTGTCCAACATATCCAAGTCAAAATGAGACAACCATGTTAGATCTAAAAGATGAACATGATAGTGAAGAGTCCTGCCTGTACTCGGGACCATTTCCCAATTGTGCATTTCCATCCGACAATAGAATGTATAATGACTGCATTTTCCTTCATGACATAAGAAACAGACATTCAGTCAAGACCATTGCTCTGGTATCAAATGATAAAGGACATCACTGCACAATACCTTGATTTCAACATCATCTAGCACAATGCAGCTGATGAGTCTTGCACCAGCTCCAATACGAGCATTTGCAGAGATTGAGACATTGGGACCAATCTGTATCATTATACAGGCAAAGCAATGGTTGACGGTTAACAAGACCAAGAGTAAAATACATAGTACATGACTAATTCAGTAGCATGCAAGTGTGCAACAAACTGCAGTAAATAGAGGATTCAATATCTAAAATGACATGAGCAGATATTACCATGTCTCTTGATAAAACAAATAATAATTTTTGAATTTTGGATCATCATAAACTGCAATGTTTATCCTTATCTTTGTCCATTTAGATCATCTCCAAAAACATTTATCCATATCCCCTCATTAAAACAACCTCTGTGGCACAGCACATGAATCCTAAATAGCTCTATACAAGTCCAGGAACTACTGTAACCAGATGCCAAATTTTTGCCATGAATTTACCATGGATAACGTGCATAACTATGGTTTATGGCTGACCAAAATTTTTTAACTGCAATACTGATTTTAGGAACACCAAAGTGAAGTTGCCCAAAACATAGGAATAGTACAATTTTCTTACAATGAATCCATACAACCAGATAAATAGGATACACAATCTGTGCATTTTAAGAAAAACATAATCAAAATGCATTCCTACCTTTGCTGTTGCATGTACTTTAGCTGATGGATGAATATATACGTCACCAACAATAGAAGGAGCATTTGAACCGTCACCACTTGCTAGCAGGTGAGGAGAAGTATGTCGAAACTGGGATAGATACAAGCCTGAACATTTCAAAGACATCCTGAAAAAGGATTTTTTACTCTTATCAAATTACTATAAAAAAGAGATGGAAAAAAAGGGAAATTATCCCACAATGCCCACCCAGGAGTCTTAATTTGCTCCCAGAAGTCCAGAGTCTCGTATGTATAAAGCTGCTTCTTCCCAGCAAGAGGTGACAAGATATCTTGGTCCAACCTAACGAAATCTACTGGAAGGGTCCGACTGAAAGATGTGAAAACACATTCAGATAAACTTATTTATCAGCTAAAACAGCCTGTACGCTATCATAGCATACTGTCTGCAGAACATGAAGTGCTTACAATCTACTTTGGCTCTAGATCCAAAAAAAATGCAAGAAATGCTATTCAAATCAACGTTTCTCAAGAGGATAATTCACGAAACAAATTGAGGAAAAACTTCTCCAAGAAATAAGAGACAATGAGCTATTAGATACTCTACAACATACTTACCGATAATGTTTTTTTTCTCACCAGCTATGCAAATTTAATGTCCTCCTCAATGTTTCATACATACCCTTAAATGTGTTAAATTTAAATAAAGATCCCCTAAATATTCCACACAAATTTTGGCACGTTTGTTGAAGCTTCCAACATTTCCTAGAATGTTCTTATACATACTTTATTTAACAGGATCTTTTGACCAGATATATAATAAACATACTTTCAGGGCTTTTCAGTCTCTAGGTTTTATATATGCATACAAAAATGGTCATCTTCTCAAGTCTTGCAAGGGAAGTACAATGGTGGAGATGGCACTCCCGCCTGTTGCTCCCCTACTTCACTTGTTAAATTGACGTAACACCTGATTTTTTGGCCTTTGATGACAGCAAAATCAAACTTCAATATGCATATTAACTAGATCATAGATCCCCTATATCAGAACATTGCAAAAATTAAAGTGAGTCTCAGGCAAGGTTTTCAAGGCGACCAAGGTGACACAGTACCGCCTTGGCGATAAGGCAAGGCGTTAGGCGACGCCTTTTTATATAGTGAAATAGATAAAATAACAAATATATATAAAACTGATGCAAATAACTTTGACACCATGCAAATCAATTAGTAATGTGGGAAGTACATAGTTACATAGACTAAATAACTTAACAAATTAGTTAATTATACTATTTAAATTCTATTAACTATCAGTAAACACTTGAGAAATCATTTAAGCCTAACTATTATTTCATAAAAATGTTAATTTATAGTCAAATTAACTATTAGAACTAGTTGTTTTTACTCCAAAATAACTTAATCATGTGATATGAGTAGCCACATTTGAAGTTCTCTAGGTTGCAGGTATAGGAAGAATGATTTCTCCTTGAGCAATCTTATTCTATTATCTAAGATATCTAGAGCAATGGTGCAATTAAATGCATGCTCCCCTTATTTTTATAGAAGCTACTTTTGTAAATGTGGCACATTAAGTACGAGGAAAGACAATAACAGCTGATCCTTAACCTGGACCAGTGTAGAAAGAGAACGTAGGAAGTGTAGTTTACATTTGAATTAATACTATAGCAGGTAAGTTACATTCTTCTTTTTCTCAGTGTGAATGGTCCAAAATACCATTGTTCAATTCTTCATCTTGGCAAATTTGTTTCATAACCGTGCAGAAAATTGTTCACTTTTCCTGGTGCAAACATCATCAGCTTGAAGTTTATGAACTCTAAACCTGTTGCTGTTGTCGCCAACTATGCAGAGGTGGCATGCAATGTAGGTTATCTGAGAATATGAGGGACGGTCCACTATGTAACCATAGATAATGAAAGTTTTCTTCATAGTTGCATAGAGCAGAATAAAGCACATACTGGAAAACCCTAATGATCCACATAACATCTGTTACTTCATTTTTATAACTTGCCTAGAAATACTTAGCAGCCTCTTCTTGCTGAGGCAAGCAATCTAACCAATCAAGCCAACAATCACAGTCTAGCCAAGCTGAATATTGCATGAATTGAATCAGATAACCCACCACACATTTCCAAAAATGAAAAAGCACATACATTGCCAAATATAAATAATATCTGGAACAGCATTAGACACACATGCAGAAAGGTAAAAAGTTTCAAGGATTGAGAGAAGCATACTTTATTGCTGATTGGAGAGCTTCAAAGTCAAAACTGGAAACACGCTGTAAATTAGCTGCAAAAATAAGGCGAGTAACATTGTCATTTGCCTTAGCATGAAGAATTTTTTTATTTACTTTTGGAATGTTATACTTTTGAAATAAATTCCTTTTTTCCCTCAGTCTGAACTTTATGCAGATACCTTTAAATCGCTCCATAAGTTATAAATCAATTTTTTTATCTTAACTAGAATTAGCTTTAGCCTTTAGGTTAAATTTATTCAACATGTAAAAGAGCAAAATTTCCACCTTTTCAACCAAGCACCAAGCAAGATTGCAGCATCAGATTGACTACCAGGATCAATAGGTGCCAATCACGATTTGGACTTACCCTATTTGTCAAGAATTGGTCCAATTGGCAAGATCGGACAGGATTGGTGGGTGCCAATCCCAACCCAGATTCACCCGAGATCAGCAGGACCACTGATCTACTAAACCATGGGATGGTGGCACCTTGGTTGTGATGGGGCTCCAAAGAGTATTGGTTTTCAATCCCCAAATGCCATAATTTCGAAATAACACCTTGTGTTGTGAATAATATTTCTGCTCCTCTATATTTACATAATAACTTTTTAATCCCCTTGCTAGTTATGACTACAAGTGCTGGAGCAACAGGTGGGAGTGCCTCAGGTGGAGAGTAATGGTCGGCATCAAAGGGAGGTGATATTGCCAGAGGTGGTCTCCAGAGCGAGAGTCATAGAAAGGAAAGTAGCTTGGTGGTAGAGGTTCTGACTGGAGGACAAAAGCAGTGGCATGGAGACAGCTGAGAGGATTGCTGGAGGCCCAAGGAGGTACAGTTGATGTCTGGCCTGTTCTTATGCAACAACGGCAGGAAGGGTCTGCCTAGACATGATGGAGGTTGAGAGAGTTTATCATAGAACATAGGATGGGAAATGTTGGACCAGTGTAGTAACTGAGTGAGGTGTAGGTGGGATGGTGATGTGATGACTTAAAGGAAGGGTGCAGCCAAGGATTTCCAGATCAGGATCACATCCTGAATCAGCCAGGCTTATCCCAATCCTGATTGGGATTGGATCTGCAGATCAGCCGATCAGCTGGAAGCCAGGATTGGCCAAGACTGGCCAGATCCAAGCCCAACTCACGAAACTCAGTCCAAGTCAGGAGATCAGCTGATTCCAAGCTAGGATTTACCAATCTTGTCTCATGCTATTTTGCACAAGGTGCAAAACACCTGGCCAATGCCCGTGTGGTCTCCACCATCTCACAGTAAGATCTGACCCTGATCGGGGCCATTGTGGACTGAAATCAGCCGATCCAGGCCTGTCTAACAAACTTGAAGTCCGATCCCAGCAGAAACTCCTTTGGGTCCCCCCCTCTCTGGTTAGGGTTGGCAGGTGCTGATCCAGCAAACCATGGAGATCGGCATTCATCCTCGAGATTAAATTGGAGGTGCAATCTTGATCCAAGATTGGCCGATCTTGCAAACAAACCATGGGTGCAGTATGTGGCTGCATTCTCATGCTCATCATTTCATTTGCAGAAAATAAAGCAGCAACTATTACTTGATTTCAGAATATATGCTAGTAAAATGAATGGGAAATGTGGCATGTATAAGCATACAACGTAAAGATATTGGACAGATTAAGTCGAGAATATGCAGACGATCAGAATCTTTATTTTTAGTTGCCAACTGTCTCCATGGTGATTCAAATTTATTAGAGAAATGATGAATAATTGGAAGTGAGAAATTGTACATAGCACTATTATTTTCTTATGCACCTCATCTAAACCCTCTTTTCTTCTTCTAGGTCACTATTAATTCAAGTACATACAACCATTTTATGAAGTTAGCATGCTATATTAAGCCTTCAAGTGGTCCAATTTCATATAACATATGGTATGATTCAAAAAACTATTCACAATTAAACATTTCAACACATGCTTGAAAGTGAGCATGTAAAAATCTGTCAGAAGGAGACAAAAAGTATGTAAACAGGTTGAGTGGAATCTGCTGTTCTCAGTTAAAAATGTCTATTAGAAAAAAAACTGGAAAATTTCAATTTTCAACGTGTTATATATTAAATCAATTATCAATCCAAAATTTTCAGAAAAATAAACATTACTGAAAAAGTGCATAAACACATATAAGCCCATATATTTCAACCCAAAGTTTAGTACTATAGATGAGATAAACTACATTTTCAAGGGGAGCGCGATAGAGTCAGAAAAATAGCACAGTTAGTTTCCATATACCTGGAGCATTGGTCACAAGAAATTATCTTAGAACTGTTTCTTAATCAAAAGAAGTCTATTGCAAATGAGTTATTGGTCATAATTAGCCAGAAGCAACAATATTACTCTTCTTTTCTTACTTTTAGAAATGTAAACAATAGGTATTATCTATGTACTAAATTGCATTGATTTGTTGACGAAAATACTGATTCACCAGAAATACATTCTTAGTAAAATTAAAAAAGTTAACATTGTCTACCGTAAAAGTAAGAAGTGCAGAACAAAGGAAGAATACTAAGGTCACAAACTTGGTTACCAAAATGAAATGCTTTGATCTGAAAGCCTAGTCAAATGCATGCAAGCTTTCTTTTAAAAATGACATCAAACAGTACACAAACCAAATCATTATGTGATAATATACAACCACGTCAGTTGTGACACTGATTTATTGCAAGAACATTGTTCCTTGCTCTGGTAAACATTAAATTTAACCATAAAAGATTCAATAGCCTCAGAGATTTTGCCACAATTCAGCAAGCTTGTAACAAATCAATGATGCTATTCATGAATAACCAACCTCTATCCTTCCTCTGAACAGATACATCACCAATTGCAGAGAATATATCAGGTGTAAATACGTATACTCCACAGTTTATCAGATCACTCACCTGAAATCAGATTAGAAAAATTGAGACCAAGACATCAACATGAGTGCAGAACACATTAGAATTTGTTGTAAATGAAGTTGCCATGTGGTACCCACAAAAGTCTCAGGTTTCTCAGTATAATGAAGTAACTCGTTTGTTAATGGATCAGCTACCAGCTCACCAAATTGACTTGCTGATTCAGCAGATACCTATGATCCACTTGAAGCATTAAGGTAAATAAAGATTGAGATGAGTTGAGGTATAAAAGGACTGTGGAGTAGGATTTGACTAACCTTACTGACTAAGATTGTTCCCATCCCACCATATTTTTTGTGGGCAACTGCAACCATGAAAGATACAGTTCAAACACGGAAAGACAACCTGATGAGACTTCCCATAACTACAATATACATGGAGGGTTTGTATGGTGTCGCATGCTTGGCGCTTGTGAACATAGGGCATTTATACACTGAGCAAAATGTTAAGAAGCTGGAACAAGCATGGTTGATCAAGTGCTGGTTACCATTATCATTTCAGCATATCACTCTTTTGAGTTTGTTTAATGACCTTAACAATACACTTTATGTATCTTAAAATGCATTTTGGATTTCCACACTAAGCAACTAACTCAGAAGAAGCAGTTGCAGACAGCAGGTGGGAGGGATAAACCAACATGGATGCAAAAGTCTGGTTAAAGAAATAAGGGCCTGCTTGGATATACTATTAACCTTCACTATCAAGATTGTTTTGGATATTTGTGTTCACCTTCACCCAAACTAGTAAACCAAACCGAACCGAATTGATCGGTTCAGTTCGGTTTGTGGCATTGACAGTTTGGTTTATTGAACGGAACTGGACCGGTAAATTGTTATTGGTTTGGTTCCGTTAATCCCCTTTCTAACCCGAAAGTAACAGGCAAATTGGTTGCTCAATTTATTTTAATATTAATGTTGATTAAAAATTATATATTGTGAATCTACATATAGTAATATCATATAAAGGTAGTTCTCTCTTTTAAATAAAATACTAAACTTAAGGTTGACTCTAATTAGTTATTTTATTTTAACTTAACATTTATTATGTTATATTAATTTAATTTTTATTTTAAATTAAATAAGATATGTTGAACTAGTTAACTAAATCGAACTGTTTGGAATTCATAAAATCGTAGTAATTCAATATGATTTGAATGATCTGAAGAAATAACTCACAATTGATGTAGGGGAGAAAAAGAATCCATATGACTGATCCTAAACAATTCAGGATCAAGGCTAGAGCCAAGCTGTATATCATCAATTTTGATGCCAATGTATATATAAAAGGAATATCAAAATTGATATTATACTTTATTCCTAAGCAAACAAGCACTGGATAATGGCCTCATGAATAGTGCAATACTTTCTTTTTTTGTGGAAGAGGAACAATTCTGCTCGTCAACATTATAATTTTCTTTTGTTTTACCCAATAAAATTCGTACTGAAATCACCACCTAATCACCATGCACCATGTAATGTAAAAGATGTCTATCTCTATGCCTAATAACTCTACCATCAAGCATCCCACAGAAAACACCAATTTCTTGATAAATGAACCAGAAGCATTACAGTTTCTGCAACTAGCACCCTGCTCCATAGATAAAATAGATGAGAAGATATATATAAACCACTTAAGAAAATCTATCCTATCAAGTGCAAATTCCAACCAAGATTCATAATTTGATATAAACATCCATGGACTGTTTGTCATTTATTTAGCATCTATACAACTTGGACATCACCTCACTCCATGAATATGCAATAGAGGACAAGAATGCTTATCAGACTAATGGATAAAAAACCAGGGAAAAAACAAATCTACATACCAAGCATCTCTGTCAAGGGAAAGCTGCAACACACATCGCAATTCAGCAGAAATATATGAGACTGAAATACCATAAAATTGTCATGGTAAATGAGATGAATTACATAATCAAACACCACTTGAATTCAAAATTTTACAAACTCACCTAACTTCTTTTGGTTGGTAAGATCATATGAAACAAGGATGAGGATTAACAGTAGAAAGAGGTCATACCGGGTCGTCCTCCATTATTAGGTCCCTGAAATTGTAAAGGCCACCCGCTGAACCATGTGGCTTGTCCTCCCGCAAGTATCTGCAAAAGCAACCACATTCGCAATAAGTAAGCTTCTATGACTCGTCTCTAACATTGTTCCAGACGCGGGAGACAACACTTTGCAGAAGTAAATAAAAAAAAAGGAAAGAAAGGAAGACACTGACCGGACAGGAACGCGTAGCTCGTTAGAGATTGATGAGACATATAGTGCGAATTCTCTCCCCTCGTAGAAGCCAACTAGGTAAATCTGGACCAAGTTCGGAATCTGTTTCCCAAAAAGCGCCACCGATGGAACATGTGATAACAAGCAAGCACCAAAATTCTCCAAGGATCGAAGTAAGCTAGAAGAAAATTACCTTTTTGCAAGCGGTGATCGGATGGTGTACCATGGGCTGTCCCGCCAGGGAAAACAGCGGCTTCGGAACATTCAGAGAGAGAGGCCTGAACCTAGTCCCTGCAAGAGAAATCGCCACAACCAGCAGCAGCATGTAGTCAGAGAACATGTATCAAGAAGCTTAACCGCAGCCGCCGAAGGACCAAATTCCCGTCAGACCCTCCAGTTGGATTACCTTTGGTGGGACCGCCCACCATGATCACGGCCACCACCTTCTCCTGCGAGCTTCCCATTACTCCCCCTCAGAGGACCGCAACTTCCCCACGGACCTTAAACACTATGCTTCAGCAATGCGAAAGAGGAACGTTCCCCCAAAGTTTCCACCGCCTGGGAGCAAATCGCGTGATCCGAGGCGGGGGTTCAGTTCATCGCGCGGCTTGGGAGACGCCGCTGCCTCGTCTACGGTGGGGATCGCGATTTCCCAGGGCTTCGGATCTGCGCTCCCTCGGGCACCCCCATCGCACCCTATTAGTACAGATTCCACCGCGGCGGCGCAGGTAGACACTCCATGGCGGCCGAAGCCTCCCGCCCTGTCTTTTCTGCCCATTGATGCCCCCCCGAGAAGCGCATATATATATATATATTTTATATATATCAGCACCACGGTGCACTCAAGTGAACTCGGTGGTGACGTTATCGTTTTCAAATAATTTAAATAATTGATACGAAATTAATGTTTATTTTATTTTTAAAATTTTATTTATCTTTAAATTAAACTTGTGCCAAATGTGGTCCAGTCGGTTAAATCCGGGCTTATGGCGTCATGACATGAGCGATAACTTAAAATTTTCAAGTTCAAATCGAGTTGATGTTCTAAGCTCCGACTTGATCTTGACTTTATCAAATAGATGATAAATAAGCCCGTCAAACACGAACATAACAAACTACTGAGTAGTCAAGTTCAGATATAGATGGAATCTGTTTGTTGAACAGAGAGCCGAGTTCGAATTCTAGTCAAACATAAGTAGACTAACATTTTGGATATACTTGTTCGACACACAAGTACATATATATTTTTTGTGATTCACTCTTGATGCGAAATAAATTCTTATCGATAAAAAACAATTTCATCACCGTAGATCTAATGTCAAACAATTTAGCCTTCTATAATAAAAATATATATATTTTTTCGAAGTAACTTTTTGTAAAATTTATTTCAGGAAAAAAAGTATTTTTCGGAATTTCCAAACGGATCCGAGCGAGCTGAACCGTGGCGCAGGGGAAGCGGAGAGCAATCTTTCACCGGGAGACGTGCGCCACGCACGTGACTCAAAGTCAACCCCCACGACACGATCTCCGCGTGCGTGATTGCGGCGGTGGTCCGGTGGAGCATCCACTTCGGGGCCCCGGGAAGCGGATATTCGGGTACGTATGTTTCCCGGTTTCCGGTACCGGTTCGGATCCACGACAGCGTCTTGATACCTATCTTGATGCCCTGGCCTGGGGGCGCTGGCCGGTATCTTCGTTTTTAAGCGTTCTTTTTTATTATTATTTTCTGTCGATTTTGTTTTGAGATTGATCTGATCTGGATTGTATGTTTAGGGGGTGTTTGGTTGCATGATAATGAAAGTTTTTATTCTAATTTTTGAAAATTGTAAGAAAACTTGTTAAAGGAGGTGTTTGATAACTATGATAATTTTATGTCTTGAAAATGATTTTCTTCTTAAACAAAAAAAGAGGATCTCATCTCTTTCTTTTTTCTTGTGGTCTCCCACTTTGTTTGATCACGTATAGTAGTTACTCTTTTTTATAATCACATCCCTCCAAACATGATAATTTTATGTCATGAGTTGATTCACTTTTTATTTTAATACAATTTTTTATCACGAAGAGTACAAAAAATTATCATGCAACCAAACACCCCATTATGCTTGAACACGACAAAAATAGAGTTACGTTACTAAAGCTCTTAAGACCATGCTTTTTTAAATATCAACATAATAATCATTTTGACGGTGAGACTAGACGGCCTCCAAATTAATACTGCCACATAATCCAAAGTGACATTGACGCAAGTGGAGCTACAGTTGTTAAGCACCTAAAATAAGTAACATTTTAAACATTCTATAACGTATGTCTTGTAATCTTGACGGTCATCCTATTACTTCTAACATACGTTTGCAATTATTAGAGCTATTCACTCTTCTACAGCTCAGTTCGCTTCCATTCCATCTGAACCCTCCCCATAAAAAGCTGAAATAAAATGATTTTGAACTCAAACAAGACCATACGATTCGGTCTGGGAAGGTGAAAATCTTACTTAGAAACTCGCATCACACCCTTTGCACGATCGCCTTTTAGGTTATACATGTTTAAATGCTCATCCTTTACCTCAAGTTATACATATCTTGCTCTCCTAACACGATGCATACCCAGGCAAAATATAATTTTATCAAGAAAATCCAAGTTATCGGCATCAATCCGAAGTCAGGAAGAGAAGCAACAGCAACCAACTGGCGAACATCATTCACCCGATGTTTGAAGTTAGGCAGCCTACCTTCGGCCAAACTGAAGAGGAACCACAACACCAGAGCAAGGTACTGTCAGAAAAGAAAGCTTCATATCAGATATATCTTGAACTACAGCATACAGCAGCTAGAAATCTTCTCGCAGTTATCCGACCAACCAATCAAATCTGAATCTGGGTCTAGAGATTGAAAGGGAAATAAGCAACTTCACACTACAACTAAGTGGTTAGTCCAACGAACTCCTACCAAGGGGATAGAAAATCACAGAAGAGGGGGGTAGCAAGTTAACCAAGTCAATGCTACTATGCTGTACAGCCTCTGGTTTCTAGAAAGTCGGATCCATTGTTCAGATGCATATTCACAAAAGAAGTTGGGACCCATGAATATGCTTGCCCACCAATTTGCAATTCAGGAATCTGAACTCTGGAGATGACATGACGCGGGCGCTTCAGCCAGGACAAGCCTCGATGATCTTCAACTTACAATCTGAAATCCACAACACATACGGTGTTGTTGGAGAAACAGGCTGCTATCTTGTCACCTTCTCTGTTCCAACACACCTCAAATATTCCTCCACCGCCACTGTATGTTCTTGCGATCGTTCCTTCCTTCACGGACCATATGTGCATGCACTGATCGACCGAACCACTGGCCAGATACTCACCATTTGGACTGAATGCGATCGCATACACAGGAAGCCTGGAAATTCAACAGAAACTGAGAACATGTTCAAATGTTCAAGGACGAGATGAATAAACTCCTGTACCTGTGACCCGTAAAGCTGCAAAGCAGCTTTCCTACTTCCACATCCCATAGCTTCACAGTTGAGTCAAAGGAAGCACTGAACAAAATGCAGTGAAATCCATCAGCATTGTATGCGCGGGGGGGGGGATTTCTTTACTCAGGAAAAGGAGGTTAAGAAAGCAGCAATGTAGTCACTACAGAAATGTTTCAGGAATAGGATCGTGTAGAGCATAATACATTAATTACCTTGCGAGCACCAACTGCTGATTGGGATTGCTTGTACCAGGACCAGTAGGGCTCCACCTAATTGTGTATATTTCCTAAAAGAAACACACGATTATACCGCAGGCATTAGGTATAACGGAGGGAGAACATATGTCTACCTTAAGGTGCTCCTTGAAATCATACAGATATTTGTCCTGTTTCAAGCTCCAGATCTGCCAGTTACGAAAACAAAACATCAAATATATTACAAGAATCTGTTTAACTAACATAATGTACGAAGAAACATCAAGGGAACAACACTGCCTGCCTCAAATGTGGTTGACTCATGATGACAATCCTCAAGATTGTGCTAAATCTCCACTTTCAATTTCAGATGTAAGTAACTAGACAATAGCATTAGTTCTCTGCTTCAATCAGACTAATGATTTGGCAAAAAGAGCTCTAAGGTGTTTCTATAAGATCGTTTCAGGAATATATCAGAAGGCAGCAAGGCACTGTCATGATCTAAATCACTTTTTTTCTTCTCTTTCAAGAAGTTGTAGAAGGCAATGAACAAATATACCCAAACAGCTAGTTGATGTCACGTTTTCCTATCTTGCAGTACATGCGAATTTGCTTGATGCAAGGCCAAGCAGCTAGTTGATATAATGTTTTTCCTGCCTCGTGGTCAATGATTGTAAATAATTGAGTTGATATGGCACTTTCTTAAACCTTCATGAGGCGTAAGCCTCAAGATTTACTGAGCATAAGCCTTAATTTAATAAACATATACAGACATATTGTCATTTTACATGTCCAAGCTTACAATAATTATATCTATATAAACATATACTAGACATCAACACCGATTTAAACATGTCTATGGTAGAAGATGTAAGCAGCTCGATTCTATATGGCTTGAGAAATTTGGCTCTCTCACATCTTGGTATTTTTAGCTGGCATTTTTCGATTTTCTTAAAATTTTCTAAGGAGTTAATAATTTTCTTATCTCTATAAGCATTGTAGCTCAACAGTTGCCATTTTTTTAATTGTTTTATTTTCTTAGAGGGCCCCAATGGGTCGGTCACCGGATAGCAGCCACCGCAGTAGGAGGAGAAGAAGAGAAAGGACCAGTCGCGGCTTGTTCATGTGCCAAGATTGTCGAATTCTTTAAATGGATCAACCCATGACTTGAATATGAATTGGAATCAAGGGGACATCAACTTGGTCGATCCCAATGAGGGTTGTGCCACCACCTTCTTATCCTACCAGGAGTAGGATTAAATGATATTTAAATGAAAGAGAGAATGAAGCAATGATTGGCACATGATCCAATGGCTATGATGCTTCAACGACTTTTTTTAATGGTCAGAGGACAAAATTTCTGTATTAATGATAAAAAACCACACAAGGTAATTACATAGAACAAGGAAAAGAAAGTGAAACAAAAACATGACAGGAAGAAAGTCTACTACTGATAAGGTAGTCCAAAGGAAGCAAAACAGATTACAAAAAAATTTGTAAAGTGACTTGAAATTCTCCTTGAAAGACTGCAGATCCTCAGGCTGTCATGTATGAGCTAGTGACCAATCCTTGACATAGTTGTGCATCATGTGAAGAATCAATCTCGAATTGCTAAAAGGGTCTTCAAAAATGCATGTATTCCTCACACGGCAAAGAGACCACAACATAGCTGGAAGAAAAAGGTTCTAGATAAATGCATCCAAAGGCCACGGATTGAGCCCCACCCAAGCTTCAAAGAAAAGATAGGGTGTCTCCTGGATCAAACCATGCAATGTCCCAACATTTAAAAATAGCTTGCCAGAGATGGATAAAAATACCACATTTCATGAAAATGTGGTCTAGGCTCTCCTTCTGAAGACCACAAAACACACAGCCAGCAGGAATAGCAGGATAAATTCTTTGCAAATAGCACCTTGTGGGAATGCGATGTCTGGCAATCTCCCAAAAGAAAATCTTGATCCCTGTTGGAATCATCTGTCTCCAAACAATGTGCTGCCATTGAATATCCACCCCACTTATACACAATTTTCTCAGAGCCAATTTCACAGTGAAAATACATTTGTTGCCAGGAAGCCAGATCATATGGTCTTGCTTAGAGACTATGCATTCACGATTCTCAATGAGACCTAGCAAATCAGACAACTGAAAAATCTCCTCGTCATTGAGATTCTGCCAAGGATAAAAACCACTTAAGCCGTTCATTCCTGGACTTGTTGACCATAACTCTGGGGTTGCCACACACCGCGAAGAGTGAAGGGAACATAGCAGTCATCGGAGCATGACCAACCCAGTGATCTTCCCAAAAAGTTCTTCTACCATCCCCCGGTCTAGGCTCTCCTTCTGAAGGCCACAAAACACAACCAGCAGGAATAGCAGGAGAAATTCTTTGCAAATAGCACCTTGTGGGAATGCGATGTCTGGCAATCTCCTAAAAAAAATCTTGATCCTTGTTGGAATCATCTGTCTCCAAACAATGTGCTGCCATTGAATATCCACCCCACTTATACACAATTTTCTCAGAGCCAATTTCACAGTGAAAATACATTTGTTGCCAGGAAGCCAGATCATCTTGTCTTGCTTAGAGACTATGCATTCACGATTCTCAATGAGACCTAGCAAATCAGACAACTGAAAAATCTCCTCGTCCTTGAAATTCTGCCTAAGGATAAAACCACTTAAGCCGTTAATTCCTGGACTCGTTGACCATAACTCTGGGGTTGCTACACACCGTGAAGAGAGAAGGGAACATAGCAGTCATCGGAGCATGACCAACCCAGTGATCTTCCCAAAAAGAAGTTCTTCTACCATCCCCCGGTGAATATTAGTAGCAGAATAAAAGTCTTAGTTATGCAAAATGCCTTTCCAAATAATAGAGATTTTGCTACGATCTCTAAAATCTTTGTTCCACAATCTATCGTCACCAATGTTGTACTTGGCATGGACCAATTGGACCCAAAAGGAGTTTGTGTCGATATTTAACTTTCAGGGCCATTTCGAGAGGCCCACACCTCCTTCATTTAGTTGATCTATAGACCTAATGCCATCTGACGCCACTTGATAAGATGTAGACCTTTCTTATTAGCATTGCCCTTCTAGAAGAACTTGGCACTAATGCTTTCCAATTTATGGCAAATACCTTTAGAAATTTTGAGAATTAAAAAGAAGTAAAGAGGTAAACTTTGTGAAACCGTCTTTGATGAGAGCTATCTCCCACCAGCAGATTGCATATTGCCCTTCCAGCCTTGCAGCATATTCTAAAACTTGCGAATAATACACTCCCTATCCTTGGACTTGATGCCTTTCCACATGTTCCCTTTGGTAGTCAGTCAACTTGATACCAATAAGTTCACATTTGATCCTATTGATCCATGATTGTCAAGGTGACAAAGCGACTAAGGGTCCCTTTACCTCTTATGTGCTTAAGTGATGAAACTAATCGGGGTTGAGGTGAAAGGTCGGCCCACAAAACACAACAAAACATCCTAATATTAAGACATATATCCTATGTAGTCAGAGGGTTGAGGCGACCGAGGTAAGGGACCCCTCGCCTCGTCTCAGGCGCTTGAGGCGGGCACCTCAGGTGCCCGAGGTGACTTTTTTTATTATGATATTTATTTTCATAACTGAAAAATATATATAAGAAGGTGAAAAATATAAAAAAATACAATGAATACATCATAAATGCAGGAAATATATATGAAAATGTAAGGACTATATTTAAAATTGCAAGAAAAATAAAAATTATGTCCGAAAATGCAAATAAAATTATCTAAAAATGCTGAACATATTTAAAAAATTGTAAAAAATACAAAAAACAGCAGAAATTACATTAAAAATGATGATTACTGTAAAAATAAGTTGAAAGATGTACCTTTTCTCATTTCATTTCCATCAGCATGCTTAAAAATTGAACACATCACCAAAAACAAAAAATACAATACATCAAGTAGACAACATTTGAATAATAATGATAAATCAAACATAGAAATACATAAATAACGATTAGTTCAAAACATCATTAAAAGGTACATTCATCTAATGTTTCGAATCAGTTAACACAAATATCAATTATCAATCAGAAGAGTAAGAGTCATCATCATCAATAACATGAACATGAATTTCCCCATCCGATTCTGAGGTATTTTCATCCATGGCCACACTCTTTCCCTTCTCAAGCTTTTGCCTTTTAGAGGCCTTCGCTCTAGTGGATGGACCTTCCTCTTCATCAATATTGGCTGCTAGTTCAACTTCCCTTCATGTGAGGTCCTCTCCTTCATGCACATAATCGTCGTCTTCTCTAGTGATCCACTCATCAGCCTCATCAATATCATCCAAAGAAATAAGATCATAATTGAACTTCTCCATCCTAAAATGACGATCTCGAAACCTTTGATTGTATTGGACATAGACAAGATCGTTTAGCCTTTTTTGTTCTAATCTATTCCTTTTCTTTCTGTGCACCTATAATATAAGAACGAAGATCAGTTTAAAGTATCATATGAAACATGCTAAAAAAATGAATAATACTAGTGCATACCTGCTCAAAGGTACTCCAGTTGCATTCACAACTAGATGCACAAGTGAGGCTCAATACCTTGATGGCGAACCTTTGCAATTGAGGAACCTTGCTTCCCCAATCCTTCCACCAATTTGCTAAAAGAAAGATGAGAATTAATCATAGTTGTCAAGGCGACAAGGCGCCCAAGGCGTTGAAGGGTACCGATTCCGCTTAGGCGACAAGGCGGCCGCTTAGGCGTCGCCTAGGCGGTCAAGGCGGTATTCAAAGAAGGCTGAGTCGGGAGGTTGTTATATATAAACAAAACATAAATATAATTATATTTGTTATGTTATAATTGAATATGGGTGTTTTATCAATGCACATAAGTAAATATGATGTGTGTGTGAAAGAGAAGAAAGTTAAATAAATTTTTATAAAATTTAAGTATATAACTTATTTATGATTATAAAATTTATATATGTGCAATAGTATAAGTGATGGTAAAATATTGTTATAATATTATTAAATGGGGGGAGCGCAGAGTAGTGAGATAGAGAGAAAAAGAAGAAAGAGCTGAAAAAGAACTTAATTAAGTATATAATATATGTTTATAATCATAAATCTTAGATAGTATAAGTGATAATACAATATATTAATATGTTCAAACTATCATTAAATAAGTGTCCCTTGTGAGGGGTATCAAGGGAGAAAAACTCCTCAAAAACTTTTTTTAATGATGTAAAAATACCCAAGGCGCCTTGCTTGGGCGCCTTGGGCGCCTAGGCTGGCGCCTTGGGCGCCTTGGCGGGCGCCTTGGGCGCCTTTTTGGCCCCAGACAAGGCGCCCTTGGAAAGGCGCCTTGCCGCCGCCTAGGCGGGCGCCTTGACAACTATGGAATTAATCAAATTTAAAATAATACTTTGAAATGTATAAATGAAAAGTTTTAAAAAGTTAAATGTCAACCTGGAATGGAAGTTTTTCTTTGTCTAATGGCCATATCTCTACCAAATAGGCCCTCAGCATCTCTGTATGTATTTAGTTGCTTGGTAATCAAATCTTGCTCATTAGGACTTTCAATTAGCCTCTCAATGGTATCATACAGTCCTTGTTTAATTTCTCCATCACTCTCAACATCCGGATTTGAGTAAAAGAATTGAGGGTTAAGATAATAACCCGCTGCATGTAATGGACGATGGAGTTGATTGTCCCACCTCCTATCAACAATGTCCCAAATTGGATCATATTTGTCAAACTTATCATCCAAGGCACTCTTAATGCCTTCCTTTGCCCGGTCCATTGCTTCATATACGTAGCCCATTGCTGGTTTCTCACCATCCACTAGGCGTAAGACAATCACAAGAGGTTTGAAGATTGAAAGAGCATATGCTACACCTCTTCAGAAAGTCGTTTTTAAAATGATGTCACATGATTTCTTTCCCTCAGTTTGTGCCCATCGGTTGCTAGAGCCAGTCTACTCTTCATATGTAAACATCCTTCTTAATTCAGCCTTCAAGTTGTGTAGACTCTCTAGATTTAGGTAGTTTGTTGCAAACCTTGCACAAAAAAAAATAAACATGTTACTGGCATTCACTATCACAAGTCACAATTTACAAACCAATTTGAAACATTATAAAAATACATTTCAAATTGAGATTTTACCTTGTTACTGCTGCCCTACACAAATTCCTTCTACTGGTGAACTTCCTCATCATGGCAATAACCTTTGTATGCCCATAAATAAATGTTGTCACATGCTTGGCATGCCTAATTGTGGATTTGATACCCGACAATTTAGAAATATCTTCTAGCATCAAATCAATGCAATGGGCTACACATGGTGTCCAAAACAAACGAGGATGCATAGACATCAACAATCTCCCTGCAGTTACGTAACTTGCCTTGTTATTCGTTACAATTTGGATAACATTTTTCTCTCCAACTTCAACAACTATTTTGTCCAACAAATCAACCAACAACCTTGCATCTTTGACTTGTGAAGATGTATCTATTGATTTTAGAAAGATTGTGTCCGTAGATGTGTTGACTAAAAAATTTATCAATGTTCTCCCTCTTCTATCTGTCCAAGTATCAGACATGATAATGCATCCATATTTCACCCAACTTTCTTTTTCTTTTTCAATTAATTCTTTAGTTGTTTGAAGCTCTTTCACAAGTAAGTTTTCACGAACTTCACGATATGATGGACCTTTCAAGCCCGGGCCAAATTGACTAATAGCCTCTAACATGGTCTGAAAACTATTTAAGTGTACGGTGTTGAAAGGAATATCTGCTTGGTACATTCACCGAGCAATGTATTGCACAACTTTTTCCGCTCTTCTTTCAAATGCTTTTTGTCTTTCACACTCTTCTCTTTGGAAACTTCTGGATTTTGCCTCATAAAACGGTCCATAGGACCTCTCAAACGAGGAGGTAAAAATGCTAGATCACAAACAAGTAATGTGTCTTCAGCTTCCATGCTTGTCTCCGAAATGTTCACACCAAGAAGGTTGATCTCTCTTATCACTGCAACCTTTTCAAAGCGAGTTCGTTTAGCTTGCTCCATATGTTGTTTAACCTCTTCTTTGGCCTCCGGTGTAGCCTTCTTGCAACTTGTCACATTGGTGGATAGACCGGCTATATATTGCTTCAACCTATATATCCCACCTTTGTAATCCTTGTTTCAAAACGAACATCTAACAAGATCCTGATTTTTCGGATCCACCAAAATTTCATATTTTCAACCAACATCCTTTGACTAAGGAGGATGTCTTGAGAAAATGGGGCCCGATGAAGTTGTTTGAGTGTTTGACCCCATCCCCGAAGCTTACTCCACAGTTTGAGACATCTTCATACAAAATACATAAACATCAAATACATTAAGAACAGTATAAATTAGAAAAAAATCAAAAACGGATGCACCAAAATTAGATTGTAAATGAAATACATTAAGAACAATAAGAAATCAGATTTAAGAAATCTGTTTTAAAAAATCAGATTTAAGAAATTTGTTTTAACTTTTAAGAAATCTGATTTAACAATAAGAAATCTGATTTAAGAAATCGGATTTAACAAAAACTCTGATTTAAGAAATCTGATTTAAAAAAATCAGATTTAACAATAAGAAATCAGATTCAAGAAATCAGATTTAAGGATTCTGATTCAAGAAATCTAACTAGCATTAACAACCGTAAATAGAAATAAACTTTGAAAAAAAAATACATTTCTGAAAAATCAGAATCAAGAAATCAGATTCAATGAACTTTGAAGAAAAACAGAAATAAAACAAATACATTTCCGAAAAACAATAGAAATGTTCTCCAACTACGTTGAAGTAATTTAGCCAACTATGTATGAACGTCTTAATCAAGTATGTTCAACTATAACAAAATAAAAGAAATGCGTATGAAGAAAATAAAAAAAAAAACATAAATTATACCTTTCCGACAACGTCCGAGTTGTTCGGTAATCTTTGCAAACCCGGTTAACAACATTTACGCCTTCTACACGTTGCTAATGGCCTAAAAAAATATTGGAATCACATTTACAATGAAAAAAAGAAGACAATTCAAAAGAACGTACCTTGTACGTCTAAATCCGGTCTTCTAACAATGTACACCAAGATAGAAGAAAAATAAAACATAAGATAAGATTCTCGTATTAGTAGAAGGATGATGAATAAGAAGGAAAAAAAACGAAGAAAAAAACGTGAAAACCCTAAAACGGACCAGTTGGAGAGCTCCTCCGACGGTCTGGAGAGTTTTGACAGCTTCTCTGGCTAAAGAAGGGGTTGGTGGGGGCTTCTCCGGCGACTGGCGGCGGCGTCTCCGGTGACTGGCAGTGGCGGCAGCATCTTCTCTGGCAAGCAGCAGCGGCAGCCAACAGTTGGGGTTCGAACAGATCGGGCGGGAGAGAGAGATGAGGTTGGGACAGGAGAGCGAAGAGGCCGCGAGGGCCTTATCTTAAGTTAATCAGATCTGGCACTTGGGCCCGGATCTGATAGGCAGAGGCTGAGGCGAACGCCTCAGCCTCGCCTCATGCCTCCCCCGCCTAGACGGCTGAGGCGGGGGAGGCGATCGCCTGAGGGTCGAGGCGGAGACGGACCGCCTCGCCTCATCACCTAGGCGATCAAGGCGGTCGCCTCTGACGGTCGCCTCTGATAACATAGAATATATCTCAATAACTTCTTCAAAACTATAAAAAATAAAGAAAATAAAGATTGCTATAGGCCAGAAGGATTCTAACACAAAAAATCTGGTCATATTCCACCCATTTTGGGTCAAATAGGGGGCTAGAATCCGCTGATCAGCGGTTTGGCAGCGGCTCAGTCCGACACTGTCACACTGTAGTGTCAGATTATCTTCCCTGCTTTCAGGCAGGGAAGAAGCTTCGTATCACATATCTGATGACTTAGGTCATGGGATACGTAATGATCTAGTCACTTAAGTGATATTTTAGACTTAATACGACTTAATCTTCCCTGCCCACAGTAGTGAATTCCAGTAGAAATTGTTCGATTCTACTGGAACTGAGTGGCCAAAGAGACCGCTTTGACCACCTTGCCACCCAAACAGCTCAAAGCAGTCATTTTTTTAAAGTCCCATAAAGCGGACCTCTGCTTTGGCCCAAAAAAATGCTTTGCCGCTAAAGCGCCAAGTGGCCACTTTCACATAATGTATCGATCTTCAACCTAGTGACCGATTCTAACATAGTACAATTCTAAGATTGGTACATTTAACCAGATTGGCATAGGAGAAAAGGAGTGCGTCCTTACGAATTGTAAGTGAGTAATGCATTCCTCGCCATTACCAACTTCAATACCTTCTATTAAATTGTGATGCTCAGTCTTCTGCCACATAATGCTCAGAATTTGACCTACAAGAACAAACAGGTGGGGAGATAGTGGATCCCCTTGTTTGGGGTTGTGAGAGGATTCAAAGAAACCATACCCATTGCCATTGATATCAACTGAAAATCTAGCCATGTTTGATCCAATTTATACATATATTGTGGAAACTCAATAGTTGCATAATTCTCAAAAGGGAAGAACATTTAACCCTGTCATAAGCCTTTTCAAAATCCAACTTTAACATAATGCAAATTTTCTCCTGTGCTTCTGCTGATGAAGGCACTTATGGGCTGCAATAAAGTTGTCCAGAATAAATATATTAGGAATGAAAGCTAATTGATTATAGTTGATCAACTTGCCTATGTGAACTCCAAGACTGTTGGCAAGCACCTTGATAATAATTTTATAGCTACAATTAAGCTGACTAATTGGTCTAAGATCCTTGATATCCTCCACATTCTCAAATTTTTTGGAATAAGGACCAAACTGGTAGCATTTAGAAAATTGATACATTTAGGGTCAACTACAAATTCCTTGGTGAGAGCCGTGAAATCTTGTCCCAAAAGTGAGAATAGAAACCAGAAGAGGACCAATTTGGACTAGGAGCTTTGTATGGGTCCATACCTTTGATAATCTTGTCCCAAAAGTGAGAATAGAAACCAGAAGAGGACCAATCTGGACTAGGAGCTTTGTATGGGTCCATACCTTTGATAACCTCTAAGAGTTTCTTGTTCAGGAAAAGCACATATAATAGATTTAGCTTGTCCAAGATCTTCTGCATGTTGAAATTGATTGAGTACCATCTGAGGTCATCCTAGAATAAGACGTTGTAAAAGTGCACGGTAGCCAATCAGATCTGTGCCTGAGCATTCAACATTATTCACAATGATCTGTCCACCATCATGCAACTTATCAAAATAATCAAGATTTTGTACCCAAGAATCCTTGTCCGTTGGTTAAGTATTGAAGGTATCCTTTGCCTACTGCTTGAGACATCTCTTGATCTACCTAAGCTTATTGACAAATCTCCTCGTTGAAGATGAAGACACATCACGATTATGCATTTCTTGGTCAGAGGCCCTATGTATTGACACGATTCTGCATTTCTTTAACCACAACCTCTTCTCCCTCATTCCGATCGTCATCAATATGACGAAAGCCCTATCATCTGAAACCACACCCGAAACCACCTTGGCACGAGCAAAAGAAGAGCACAAACAAGCCTCTGGGCAGCCCCTTTCGTGGTGCCCAACACCCCAACACGTCCAGCATTGAAGACCATTCCTACAACTAATGGTCTAATGGTCCTTCCCATAGCACTGACCACAAGTCCAAGCCCTACTCCCAAAACTCATGTCTTCCGACACTACCTAGCTATAGGACTGTCTGGGACTGGAGACCTCCTGAGTGACAAGGACGACCTTCACAGCCTCCTACACAACCCCTAAAATGAGGTCCCTGCCAGGCTGAGGAATGCCATGGAAGTCACCAATTCTTACAATCCTACCAAAAGGAAGCCGATGAGGGACACCAGAAGTATCGTTATGCACCCCCTGCTTCCTCTCAACCCCCATTCGCCGAACTACTTGACGCCTTGAGACTCCGTGAACACTGGATATTGTCGCACATAACCATGGTTATCAAGGCGACAAGATGCCTAAGACATTAAATAGTGATAAATCAACTTAGGCAATAAATTTCAAATAGTTCTAGTTTTACAACATTTTAATTTCAATTAGCATTTTGCTTATACTTTTAGCCGTTACATCATTACCTATGGCTTCTAATCATGCCTAAATATGATATGATTTTCATAATCAAAATGATATTAACAGGCTAATCAATAGTCCTAAGTCAAAATGCTGAATGCCAAAGACTTAAAATAAAAAAAAGAATGCATGATGAATCCTAATTCTAAGATGACTAATGAAAGGACTTAGAACATGACAAATCAACTGATAATTAACATGCTTTAATCAAATACCATAAAAATCATATTTAAGCAAATTTTTTACAACTAAAATGTCAAAAATTAAATAAAAATTGAAATTAAAATCTCATGACTAAAATGTAATCCCAACATGAAGCTTGAGCTTGTTATGTCTATATTAGACCACAGGTTAAAATAAACTCTAATAAATCCACATGTTAAAGATGATAAAACATGCTCAAATCTTAACCAATGACTTACATAGAATTTATTGATCAATTTTGAACTAAAGGAATCCTTAAGTCTAAATAAACATATACATTAAGAATCCACTAATGAATATATCCTTAAAAAGTTGAAATATTATAATGCACCTTCATAAAACATGAGTTAAACTCAAATCAAACTTAATATGTTAAGTTTGCATTCTATTAGGTATATGGGATCATAGCTTCAACATATTCTATTGTGAATGTATGTTTCCATTTTTATGAGTTGTTGTGATGGTTAATCAAGAGTATTCGAGTATTCTCAATGTACTTAACAATGGAACTTCGCTCTTTCCAATATATATTATTTATGCATACTGTGTGAACCTCTTTTTTACGTCTGTTCTTGAGAAAGAAAGATTTTTGTCGATACCCCAGACTTATCTAGTAAAGTAGATGATACCTTCAAAATATTAGGTAAACCGGTGGTAGTTTAAAAGTAATAGAACCGAGGTTCGGATTCTTTAAAAATTTGATATTTTGACCCTTCTCCGCCGGATGGTACGAATATCCGACGTTAACTTACATCGAGCAACAACTCAAATGCCCATGATTAACCGTCGCAGCAACCTATTTTTGGAAAGCGTGCACATCCACAAAATAAAATGAACACAAAAGGGTACCGACCTTTTGGGCCTGATGAAATGCAAACCGGTTTGTTTGGAATTTATTTTATTTGGTTTGTTGGTTGATTTTGATTGACTTAGAGTCGGTTTGATGAGTTTGAGTTTGTTTAGTTTGTTTTTATTTAATTTTGGTTTGGTTTTTGATTTGTTTTAAGTTGAGTTCGACTGCTTCAAGTCGTTTCGATTTCAATTTTGATGAGTTTGAAGTGTTTTAGACATTGTTGAATTTGGTTTGATTGATTTGATTTTGAAGTTTCAGATTTAATTAACAATCTGAATTTTCTGTTTTCATGTTGGTTTTGGTGTATTGTGGATGCTTGAAAGTGTTGCTTATTTAATTTTCTTTGAAATTAAGCATTTGTTATTTATTTAGGTGAGGTTTGGTGCCTTTTTGAATGAATCTTCAGATCTGTCTTTGGTTCTTTTTTTTTGGTGGAGCTCACAGATTTGCTTAAATCTGATTTTTTATGTGTTTTTGGATTGATTGAAATCTAATTTTTCGGTTTGGTTTAAGATCGGTTTTCGATGTCTTTGTCATGGTTCGGTTGTTTATTAAATCGGGGTGACTTTAAGTTTAAATTTCAGATTGGCTTTAATTCTGATTTTCTGTTTTTTGTTAGAATTTTCAGATTTGGTTTATGTTGCATTTTGTTTGGCGGTTTGCATCACATCCGGCCCATTGGACTACCATTCGGTGCCCGGCTCCATGCATCTCAAGTTGACATCAAAGTCATTTTTCATTCACTGAAGATAGAGTACATAGATGTACAAGATAGGTGATCCTTCCCCCAATATAGGTTTCCCCACCGACTTAGAAAAATTTCGACATTACGACGGCATGCCGATTGTTTTCTAACTTGGTGAAGTTTACCCATCCAATATGGTCAGCCTTGACTTAGCCACGTTGGGGGAAGGATCATCGGCATACGGGAGTGTGCCCGCGCCATGGAATGCCATCTCGCCGAGATCTTGATCTCACCAAGGGGGCCGACAAACGAGATCGCCGAGATCTCACCCCATGTAACCTGATCCGAAAAAAAAATTTCTTCGGGGGGCTTTACCTCCCTGATACCCCCCACAAGGGGCGCAGCCCCCTTGACCCCTGCGACCTGACCCCGCAAGTCGATCTGTGATTATTCTGCACCCCCCGTTTATAATAGTGTAAACATATTAATATATCTCACTATCACTTATACTATCACATAAAAAATGTACTACAAGTTTAATACCATATTAGTATTTAAATAAGATTGTATACAAGTTTTAATCTTTTAGAAACACAAAAAACATCGTTTTGGTATTGAGAGTGCTTTGTAATTGTTCATTCACACAGTTAATGTATAAATGTGTTATATATTTTTATATAAATTCATTGATGTACTCATATCTTTATAAGATATTATGTTATGTTTCATACGTATATACATTTTGATCCGAGAATTCAAGATCCGATCTCTCGAGATTTTTCCGAGATCTCTCCAAGATCTCCTCTTTCACCTCCCCGAGACGAAGTCGAAATCTGAGGCGGCAATCCTTGGCCCACGCCAACGTCCGGATCGACATTTCGGTACGTACTCGGGGGAGCTGTCCAAGTGGAGTACCGGGAAAGGGGTGTTTCACTCCTTAATTTATTTTGGCATTTCGCATTTCTGATTTTTGTTACTTGTATTTTTTATGTCGAGGCCATTTAGGCCGGTTTTGAGTTCCATCAGTGTTCAAAGTTGGGCTTCAATCTTCTTAGGCCGGAAGGGCCCATCTTGGACTGTTTTGGGCCGAAAGGGCCTGCTGGATTTGTGCTTGTTTGCCTTCATTGTCTTGATGGTAGGGTAAGGGCCCGCCCGGACAAAACGATCGGCTCGTCGTACGGATTCTGAAATGGTCCGGGACATCACCCCTACCCACCAATGCTGTAAATGACAAGTCTTTGCACTTTTAGGAGCTACGCCGTGCTGTTTTACTTGCTGCTACCGGCTCCTCTTTTGGCTTGTATCAAGTGGGGGCTGCTGTCCTCTTTGAAGGCCGCAAAGGCTGCTGTCAAAGGGGACCTCGGTTCCCTTTTTCTATTAAGCAGGACCTGTTTAGGGGGGTCTGCTCAGCTGAGCCACAAGGGGGCTGGAATCTGGCCGCAGAGGGGCTGTTTGGATGGACCACAAAGGGTAAAGTAGCTTGGCCACAAAGGGGCAGAAGACCGGTCACAAGGGGACCTGTTTAGAGAGGGTTTGAATGGGCCGAAATGGGCCTGATTGGGGGCTGCCTCTTGGACTGAAATGGGACCTGATTAGGGGGACGAGATAGGACCTGGTTAAGGTCTGAATTGGGGCCGGCTCTGGGGGCTGATCAGGTGGCCTTAATGGGTCCAATTGGGTTTGCGCAAAGAGGCATTTAGCTGGACTGTAAGTGGACCTGAATGGGGTCAAATCTGGGGTCCAAACTAAGACCTAATTGGGGTCTGAATTGGGGCCGAACAGGGTCTGATTTGGGGACCTGCTGGAGCTTATGTAGAGGTCTGATTTGGAGGCCGAACACAGTCTGATTTGGGGACCGGTTGAGGCCTGTGTAGAGGTCTGATGTGGAGACCGAAAAATGGGCAACTTAAAACCTGGTTTGGGGGTCAGCTCTGGTGGCCGGAATAAGACCTGGTTTGGAGTCTGAATTGGGGCCGAACAGGGCCTGGTGCGGGGTCCGGCTGAGGCCCGATAGGGTGTCTCTAGATGAGCCGAGATGAAGTTGGCAAAGGGATTTGCTTTAGGCCATGGGTTGCCGATGATGATGAAGACCGGTTTAGGCCATAAGAGGGGTTGAGAAGAGAATTTGGAGGGAGGTGGGAGAGGTGTCCATAAGGACTACATAATTAAATTCTTGCTTGTACCCACCTGTGTTTTTTGATCCTTGGATGGAATAGAGGTGAAGGTGCAACCGAAGGAGCCCTTCGGCCAAGAGGAGATGGCAGCAACTGAGCTTCCTCTTCTTCTTCTCCTTCTCTTCTTCTGGCCACGGGCAGGGGCCTGGAGTAGGTGCACTAAGGGGCAGCAGGAGGAGGAGGCAGCAGATGCACAAGGGCAGTCGGAGCTCCAACAGCCTGTCGGCGTCCTATCCTCCTCTTCTTTTGCTTGGTGCGCCAGCCTCTCTTATAGGGAGTGGAGGGATGGCAAGGGTCATCCTTAGAGTCAATGTAAGATGACTCCTGAGTTCTCCCATGTTGTTTAAATGAACTAGTCTTCTTGAATTCCCCAGGATTTTAATCCTTGACTGATCCTTGAGTTTCCCCATCGGATCAGACCCCTAGGCTTCCTCACGCCATCAATTGGTCAATGGGTGACCTGGCAGGTGAGGTGGCAGGGCTACAGGTGGGCTGCGGGCTGGCAGGTGGGCTGGCAGCCTAGTGAGGGCCAAAGTGGGCCTGCCTTGGACAGCCGCAGCCCAGCCAAGTCCTCCTGCTGGGCTGTGCGCAGCCTTCATATGGGCTGGGTTTTATCTGATTTGCATGGGCTCACGGGCTGGCTGACCAGAACATATGTTGGGGTACCCAATTGGGCCTGATTTGCTTCAAATATGGGCTGCCCATCTTGATCCTAGGCTCAGCCCTTGCTGGCCTTTTTTGTTTTCCTTTTTTTTGAAAAATATTGATGCCAATTCATACCATGTATTTTGGCCAATTCTACTATGAGGTATCACATGTTTTTCCATAGTAGTTAATGCTAGCCAAAGATAATAAAAATTCTTTTTTTTCCAAATGAATGAAAATTGAAAACAAAATGAATTTTCAACAACCACATATTTTAAATAAAAAGAGGTTTCACAAGTTCACATCACATATTATCCTTTACTTCTTCAGAACCAGGTGCCCCTTCGATACAACCTACACCCGAGTTTAGTAGAACACATAATTGCCAAGGCGACAAGGCGCTCAAGGTGTTGAAGGATACCAATTCCGCTTAGGCAACAAGGCGGCCACTTAGGTGTCGTCTAAGCGGTCAAGGCAGTATTCAAGAAAGGCTGGGTCGGGAGTCGACATACATAAACATATGCATAAATATAATTATATTTTTATGTTATAATTGAATATGAGTGATTTATCTATGTATATAAGTAAATATGATGTGTGTGAAAGAGAAAGAAGTTAAAATAAATTTTTATAAAATTTAAGTATAAAACACATTGATGATTATAAAATTTATATATGTACGATAGTATAAGTGATAGTGGAATATTGTTATAATATTATTAAATGAGTGACGCAGAGCAGTTGCGGATCACTCGGTCGAAAAAATATATGTAATAGTATAAGTGATCTTATATATGTAATTATGAAAATGTGGATATTTATTTTTGGATAAGGAGTTAATCTTGACAAATTAATTGAGAGAGAGAAGGAGAAGAGAAAGCTAAAAGATAACTTTATAAATTTTAAATACATAATATATATTTATAATCATAAATTTTAAATATATATAATAACATAATGATAGTGAAATATATTTATATGTTCAAACTATCATTAAATAAGTGTCCCTTGTGAGGGGGTATCAAGGGAAAAAAACTCTCCAAAATTATTTTTTTAATCATGCAAAAATACCTAGGGCACCTTGCCTAGGTGCCTAGGCCACCGGCATGGCATCTAGGCGGGCACCTTGGGTGCCTTTTTGGGCTCCCCAAAAGGCGCCCTGGCACCTAGGCACTGCTTAGGCATCCGCCCTGACAACTATAGTAAAACATGAGGCTTCCATCTCATGAAAGCCATACCATCTCACTACCTCAGGGTGCATCACAGATTCACAAAAGAAAAAGGCATAAGCTACACTGCTTTTAAAAAAACTTATTCCTCCAGGAATAATCGGACCATATTGCCTTCAGGCACAAGCCTCAATGCCTTACAGCAGTGCCTTTTTAAAATTGCTTGTGGGTTTTTTTTTTGGTCGAAAAATTGCTTGTGGGTAATAAATTTGCCAGGTTAACAATGATTTCAGCCATTAAGACAGTGCTCTACATTCTTCAATACAGGTGCATTAGCATAAAGCATGAGTCTGAGGAACAGAGGTAAAATAATAAACGATCAAAACTGAAACTTTACACAACTTCCAGCTGATACAGGCACCTTGGTAGTCATATCATCGGAGCAGGAAGCCAACAGAGAGCCAGACGGATCCCATTTGATAGCATTTACCTCACCCTGAAACAGTATAAAGTATTTTTATTATTTTCATCAAAATTAATAAAATAAAAAAATTCTAAATAAAAAAATAAAGGATGATAAAGTAAAACATTAAATTGTTGATGATAAATTTTTGGGTTACTACTACATCTTTGACATGAAGGAAGACAATCAAACCTTGTTATATGTGAGAAGGCAAGTAACCGAGTTCAGAGAATTCCAAATAAACATGTTTCTTAACCATAATGATAACATCTCACGAGAATGAAGTAGATCATGTGCAGTCTCAAGCAACACAGGACCCAAGGATGTACATGAGCGGATCTTTCTAAGAACAAGTAAAGAATATTTGAACGCTACACTTCCTTTTGCTGACAGAAAGTATGTGCTACCAAGTTGTTTGTTGAAATGAAAATGCATCATGTGAATATAACACAACTCTTTGCATCATTTCTTTGCTAAACGGTTCGGTTCTCACTTTGACCCATTGATTGCAGAATCGGTGGAATCGGTCCGATTCCGGAATCGGATCGGTTCCAGGCGGAAGGACCGATTCCGGGAAGAATTCCGCGGAATTGGTATGAATCGCCTGGAATCGGTCGGAATCGATCCGATTCCACCGATTCCTTGTGAAATCGGTCGATCCGACCGATTCCGTCGGAAGATCGGGTCAATTGGACCGGTTCGATTCCCGGTTTGATTCTGGACCGGAAATCGAACCGATTCCGGCCCTTTTAGGGTCGGAATCGACCCACGGCGGTCGATTCCGTCGATCCCGAGGCGGCAGAAGGGAGATCCAGCGATTCCCAGGCGATTACGGCCTCGATCCCAGCAGCCAGGATCGATTCCGGCGATTCCAAGCAACGTCTTCAAGGGATTCCGCCGATCCAAGCTCGGATCGGCCTCGAATCAACCTCTTCTTCGATCTTTATAAGGTTTTTGGTAAGATTTCTTCGCCGAAAACTTCGTACGTCCATTCTTACGCGTTTCCGACGAGTCCGAGCGTCGTTAAACGTTGTGATTTCCGACCGAACAAGTCCGTCCAAGTTTTGAACTATCCGTTTAAGTCCATTTTGCACGGAAAAAATTCCGGATATCCCGAACGTCTATTTTTACACGTTTCCGACGACTCCGAGCAGAGTTAAACTCGGTGATTTTTGATCGAACAACTCCGCTCAAGTTGTTTGAACATCGATTGGATGTTCTTTGTACGGAAAAAATTTCGGATACCCCGTACGTTAATTTACGACCATTTCCGGCAAATACGTAACCCTTTAAACATACCGAATGGTGTGTTACTTGGGTTGTCTGCTTCCTGAACAGCGTCTAAAACAAATTTTATGTTATCTAATCATTTTTAGTGCATTGTTTACAATTTTTGCAGATATAAGTAATGGCCGATCAAGGTGATGCAGCACCAGCACGTGCTTCCGACGTGGGTTGGGAACACGGGCACATGGTAGACCCAGTCAGGAAGAGGGTACAATGCAAATGGTGTGGGAAGGAGATGAACGGGGGGGTGTTCCGACTGAAACAACATATTGCCGGAACAGGTGGGAATGTCAAGAAATGTGACAAGGTGCCCAGGGAGAAGAGTGAGGAGATGAGAGGCTACATGACAGGTAGAGCCTCTCAACGAGCTGTTAGGATCGAGCAGAAGGAGGAGTTGCACGACGAGCTACTCCAGAGGAGGAGGGACCGCGATTTGCCTACCTCGAAAGGGAAAGGCAAGGGGAAGGCACCAGCTGAGCCGGAGCCAGAGAGCGAGGAGGAGTCAACAGACTCCGAGCTTGGACGTGCTAGGCACGCTAGCAAGCGTGCATTTGCTGAGGAGGAGGACAGGAGGAGGGGAGCAGGAGGGTCTGGGTCCAGAGTTGACCCAGCTTTGGGCCGATCAGCATCGGCTCGCCCTACCTCAGGCTGGGACCGAGAGACTGACCCCAGGAGACAGGAGCCACACCGCCGTTCTACTTCTACCAGCACTCGATTTACACCGAGTGACGAGTATTTATTTAGGAAACAGAGTCTTTGGGCAGACGGGGATTAAACATGCAATGAAAGGGGTGAAGGCAACAGGAACGGCTGCAAAGAGAGCCGTTCGCCACATTGTAAAATGGTTTTTACATGCAGGTATCACTTTTTAAATTAAAATTGACATTATGTGTGTTTTATTTACTTAAACTTAATTTTACCCTGATCCCAATTTTTTTAACTTGATGTAGGCATCCCAGCACATGCAGCCACCAGCCCCTACTTCCAGACGATGGTGGATGCCGTGGGTGAGGCTGGACCGGGTTTGCAAGCCCCGGGCAGCCGACATATATACGGCACTGGGCTGGATGAGGAGGTCCAGGAGTTGAAGGAGTGGATGGATGGTTTTAAGTTGGTGTGGAAGGAGAGGGGTTGCACAATTATGTGCGATGGGTGGACAGGTATCACCAAGAGCAGTATGATAAACTTCTTGGTGTACTATTCTGAGGGGACAACATTCTTGAAGTCGGTAGATGCTTCTGGGAAGATAAAAAATGCCGACTTCCTGTTTTCTCTGATGGATGCGGTGGTGGAGGAGATCGGGAAGGACAATGTGGTTCAGGTTGTCACTAACAACGAACCATCATATAAGGCGGCTGAGAGGAAGTTAATGGAGAAGAGGAAGCACATGTTCTGGGTGCCCTGTGCAGCACATTCCATTGATCTCATATTAGAGGATATAGGCAAGGAGGAGGGTGTATCCACACTTGTCAGGCAGGCGCAGAAGATCACATCATTTATTTATTCGCATCCCCGCCTGCTACATATCATGAGATCACACACAGGAGGGCACGATCTTGTTAGGCCCGGTCCGACTCGATTTGCTACGAATTTCATTGCGTTGGAGAGTCTACACCGGCACAGACATGCATTGGTTAGGTTCACACAGTCCGAGGAGTATTATAACTATATGGTGGACAACCTGCATGACAAGAAAGATCAGTTGGAGATTCTTGTCAGGTCTGAGAAGCAGATCACTGACAAGAGGTTTTGGGAGAGGATTGCCTACTACTTGGCAATCATTGAGCCACTGGTAGTTGTCTTGAGGTTGGTAGACTCAGATGACAGGGACCAGATAGGCACGTTGTATGATGCCATGGACCGGGCACAGCTGAAAATAAAAGAAAAAAATCCCAGAGGTTACAAAAAGTGGTGGAATATCATAGATGACCGATGGAACAAGACCTTGCACCACGATGTCCATGCTGCAGGTAACTTGGTTAAAAAAATATTTTTGCTGAATAATTGTCTTATTCACAGTGTTAACTAATAAAATCTTGCAGGATATTTTTTTAACCCCCGCATCCAATATGGAGGACAGGTGGTGAACGACAACGAGGTGATGCGGGGTACACTTGCTGTTATTCAGCGTCTGTGCCGATCTCAGCAGGACAGGATAGAGGCTGAGATAGAAGTAAGTTAGAGTTCATTCAATACCTTGAAGTAGCCTTACCAGGCAACTAATGTTTTTTTTATAAAATTTTCAGATGCAGAAGTATAAGATGAGGGTCGGCGTATACTCAGATGCTGATCTGAAATATTCAGTTGACAAAGTGTCACCTGGTATAGTAATAGCTTGATGAAGATTTTATTTTCTTTTCATATAAGTTATGGTAGATGATGGGCTAATTGTTTACCTTTTCTCTTGTTTTTTTCTTGCAGCTGAGTGGTGGGTTCAGGTGAACACCAGGAGTGGATGGAATCCACTTGCTGCCATCGGTATCAGGATACTCAGCACCAGTTCCTCCCATTGTGAGAGGAACTGGAGTACATTCAACCTGATACATACGAAAAGGAGGAACAGGTTGACCTCAGACCGGCTGGAGAAGCTGGTCTTCTGTCATTACAACATGAGGCTGCGCATAAAGAATATCAAGGATCCACAGAAGATCAGCAAAGAGCGATTTGCACGCTTCGCAGGTGGTCCATACGAGCAGAGGCATTCCTCCGCCACACCACCACCCGAGGAGGTGGACATGGATCAGATATTCCAGGAGGAGCATGCACTTGCCTCCTGGATAGAGGAGAGGGAAGCCAGGGATCATGCAGCTGAGTTTGATCCCGATGACCGTGTATGGGCTGAAGGAGAGTTGGATGGTGTTGAAGCCGAGGAGGATGCTCCAGCTCCACCTCCATCTACTTCTCAGGCTCAGGCAGGGCCTTATGCCCCGTATGGAGCACGAGCTCGAGCTCAGCTCGGGCTCAGCTCAGCTCGGGCTCAGCTCGAGCTCAGCTCGGGCTCGGGCTCGGGCTCGGGCTCAGCTCAGCTCAGCTCAGCTCGGGCTCAGCTCAGCTCGGGCTCAGCTCAGCTCAGCTCAGCTCGGCCCAGCCCAGCCCAGGCCCAGGCCCTTCTTATGATCCACATATCGGCCACGACTGCAGATTGATTTTTTTTCTTTTGTTTAATATTTTACATAGATGTTTTATGGAAACTTTATAAAAATATATTTTAACTATTCTTTTATATTATATAATTGATAGAGACTCAAAAATGTTATAAATAAAATAACTATAATCAGTAAAAATAAAAAATTAAATACTTTTATTTAACAATAATTAACTAAATTAATTTGTAATGCATAAAAAATAAAACAGAAATTTGAATATAATGTTCAAAAATATTTTTTTATTTATAGCAAATTTTTGATATCATAGAAATGTAGACCCAGGAGGCTCCACCAGCCAAACTAGGTTGGTCCAGGGGCATACACAACTCCCTAAAGAGTTGTACAACTGCCCTATTTTTTATAATATAGTGGGGTTCAACCCCCGCGAACTCCTCTCATTCTTGTGTCTATAAAATATCTTCCTCTGGATGAGAAGAGAACGCACTTGCAAAATGTTGGAGCGCAAGAGCCTAACTCAATCTCAAGAGGTAAAAGAAAAAAAAAAGCCTTCAAGGCAAGGCTCCTTACATCTACTCAACTTAATTCAGTTTTGGGTGGTGTTTGATAATGGTGAAATCTGAAATTTGAGATTTATCTCTTACAAGTGAATATGCTGTATAGATATCTAAACACTTAATAGCTAAGACCGTTTAATAAAGCATCTGAATCAGAAAAGTAAATAGATTAAGACTATTTTATACAAAGACTTATATATATAAATCTGAATATTCAATAACCACAAATTACACATCTAAATTCATAATAATATAGACGGCATTTGAAAATTCTGATATCTCAAATTTAAGATATCGAAATTACTTCTAACATCCAAATATGTTGCATGAATATTTGAATACTTAATGACTAAGATTATTTGATAAATAAAAAATTAACATCTGAATTTTAATAGATTAATACTATTTGATGATCATAAAATAATACTAAGTTAAAAATATAATACACTAAATATAATTTAATAGCGGCAAAGTAACTTTTAAATATAAGAATAATTATCAATAACAAACATATTAAAATAAATTTAGACAATAAAATATAACTAAAATACTAGATATTAGTATTAAAAATACATTTTAAAATGTTAACTAATATTTTTTAAAAAACTTAAAAATACTAGATATGATTTATGAGAAGTCCATTTTAAGAACTAACCTATATATTTTATTTCATAAAAATATTTTACAAATTTTCAGAAAAATATTTAAAGTTTATTTTCATAAAATATATAATAGTGAAATGTTGTACATACCTTCGTTGCTTAAGTGTGTGGACAAATTTATTTGAGAATAGAAGAAGAAGAAGAAGAAGAAGAAGAAGAAGAAGAAGAAGAACCAGAGAAAAAATACATTAAGATGGCATATGCATGTGCATAGGTAGGAGCAACGAGAATAAATTCAGGGCTAAGTGCATGTCCTGTCACCTACTGGTTTAGATGGTAACCTATGTAGTCAGAGGTGAGAGGCGACCGAGGCAAGAGAGGGCTCACCTCGCCTCAGGCGCTTGAGGTGGACGCCTCGGGCGCCCGAGGCGACATTTTTTTAAATTGAAGAACTTCTCAAAAAAGTATATATATATATAACATTGAAACTTTTGAAGAAAAACATAAAAAATACAAAAAACTCACTTCTAGGGCCTATAATGCATCAAGATATCGGAGTCTCAAGGTAGAAGACTGGGCATTGAGGGTTTCGGGGTGGGGAAGAAGGATTTAAGTTACCAAATTTGACTTTCACAAGGTCCTAACCCGGGTGAGGCGAGATTTACCGAGGCAAGACGTTTTTGAATACATGAAACTAGTTAAATTCATGAAACTATTTGAATACACAAATTCCTGATCAAATCAGAATTCAGATATTATTAAGTTCTATCAATAAGAACTTCAGTCTTTATCCAAAATCAACTAGGGTCAACCATGTAGGCTTACTTTCTCCACTCTCACCAAGTGTTTAAGATGTTTATGTTTAAGTTGTTTATTTTGCTGCTGTTGTTTTGATTTGAATTGAATTTGATTTGATTTTTTAATTCCAATTGAAATTATTTTTTCAATCTTTTATTGGGTAAGTGAATTAAGTGTTTTAAGATTTAGTTCTCTTGATTGACATATTTTAAATGAGATGTTTAATTATCTTTTTCTTATGTCAATTTTTGTTTTTTATGTCAGTTAGAATTTTCAGAATTTTGATTTAAGTGTTTTAAGTTTGGTTTAAATGTTTTGAATATGTTTGGTTTATTGATTTGAAATTTGATTTGTTTACAATTTGATTTTACTTGTTTTGGAAATTGATTTTGGTGTTTTGAATGTTGTTTATTTAATTTTTCTTGAAGTTATTTAATTATCACTTTATTTAGAATTTAATTCCATAAATTAAGTGATTTTTAGATGATTTTTCGTATTGTTAAATGATTTATTTTAAATATTTTCATATGTAATTAAGTGTTTTTAAATTTGTTTTATCTTGTTTATTTCAGTTTGATTTGCATCTCAATGGGTCTATTGGGTTAGCATTGAATGTCCCAAACTCTAACATCGGCATTGGCGCAGGAACTTCCCTTCATTGATTGTACACCGGAACATGAATACATTATTTGACATGAGTACACCGGTTGGCATGTCGGTATGCCATTGACATAAAAGCATGAAAATATTCCCAGATAGGCATGATTGCGTTCCTTCCCCATGTATATCTTCATAAAATCCAAAGTGAAGAATCGGAATAACGGCATGCATGATCCACCCTAGATCGAATGTGATTTACTTCCTTAGTAGTTTAAGTTTTGACTCACTACATTGAGAAAAAGATGCGTCGACAATGGGAACTGACTCGTACCTCTGTCCAAATGAGACGTACAGGGCTGGACCCAAAATTGCCGTCCACGGTGGGACGCTTAAAAAATAAGCTAACTCCTTATGTTTGTTTTTTCGTGTTCTGAATTTAATTAAAGTTCTTCTTTTGGTTCAAGGCTCATTGAGCCGGTTTGAGACCTTTCAGCCCGGTTGGCCAATCTTCAAGTCTTCTTGGGCCCGATTAGTCTAATTTGCACTTTGTGGGCCCAAATGACCCGCTTGATGTCCCGTTCTTCACCTTGTGCAACCTGTTTTGTAGAAGAAATTGAGGGACCTCCTGGTTAAGACTTGTCCCGACCGGTCCCACAATTTCTTATCCAAAACAGGTTGCACAAGGTGAAGAACAGGACATCAAGGATGAAACAGGGATCTGATCAGGACTGTCAAGGCTACCAGTTGGGACCTATTGTGGGGTCAGCATAGGGGACTGTGTTAGGACTAGGAGACTGACCAGAGCCTGTTTGGGGACCTGAACAGGGGCTGTTTCATGGGGACTTTAACTGAAAAAACATGGGATCTGGGTATGGGTAAGAGGAGAGCCACAAAAGGGGCTGAAATGGGGGCCGAACAGGTACTGTAAAGAGGGGATGTGCAAGCGGCAGAAATGAAACACAAAGTGGCTGTTGTAGGGGCTGAGAGAGGGGGTTAACTGGGCCTGATTTAAAAGGCACTGTAGGAGACTGTAATCAGGCCAAAAAAGGGGTCTAGTAAGGAGCCAAACATGGGGGTACAGGTGGCCTGTTTAAGGGGCTGCAGAAGGGGGAAGGGGTAGTTTTAAGGGGCCGCAAGGGAGACAGTTTTAAGGGCTGTTCGGGTGCTGCTGTATGGGCTAAACAGAAGGCCGAACAAAGGTCTGCTCAAGGAGACCGCAGGGGGTCTGCGGTGGGGTGCAATAGGAGGAGGGGGGGTTAGGGATAGAAGAGGGGGGCAGGGTCTGCTCAAAACAGATGCTGGTTAGGGTTGTTGTCGCAGACCGGCCGCTGCAGCAGTCTATGGATCGATTCCGGCAAGGGAATCGTCAGAATCAATCCGGAATCGACTCGACCGTTCAGTCGATTCCAGCACCGATTCCATCCAGAAACATCGATCCGGACCGATCTTCTATCCGGATCGGTAGTTCCACCAAGAATTGGATCCGGATCGGCCGATTCTTGGATCAAATCGGTACCCACTAATCCGTTTCTGGCCGGAACTACCGATCCGGCTGGAATTCCCGACTGGATTAGTCGGAATCGACCGGATCGGTCGATCCTCAACTATTCCAGGTGGATCCATCCAGGAATCGGTCAATCCAAACCGATTCCCTAGAACCTGGAAGGGTCCAGAATTGGATCGATTCAGGACCCGATTTCGGACCATTTTCCGGTCCGATCCCCCCCCCAATAAGGAGGAGATTGGATTGATTCTCCCTTCTCACCCCTCATTCTCACTTCCCCCTCTCCCCTTCATCGTTTAGGGCTCCCCTTAGACCCCTCTCCCCAACGATCCACCTTGAACAATGGCCGATCCCCCCCTAAACATGTAAATTTTTTTTTGGGGGGGGGGGGGGGGACTCTGACCCCTTCTTCCCCCTCCCCAACATATAACAGTGGTCGATCCGCGACTACTCTATATCCCGCTTATGATAATGTAAACATATTAATATATTTCACTATCACTTAAACTATCACATATATAGAAGATTTATAATCATAAATTTATTTAATATACTTAAATTTACATAAAGATCTATTTTAACTCTCTTCTCTCTCTCTATTATATGATAGTCTGTACTTACATGACAGTTTCTTGAAAGGAGCTTACTTTGTATGGCATTATTTGATAGAATGTCAACCACATTGTTTTCCATTTTTTAAATTTTTTTATTTATTTCTATGATTTTCCTGATTTTTTATGATTTTTGAGAATTTTTATGATTTAAAAAAATAAAAATTTATGCCCGATCCGGGATCGCCCTTTTTTCCGGAGGATTGGCCGATCCTGACCGATCCGATCCCGATCAGATCGGTGGTCATCGATTCCGATCCCGATCCTGCGATCTCTTGGCGTGGCAGTAGGTAGGCACAGCTGCAAGAAGATGGGCAACGGCGGATTTCTTTTTCCTGCCTCAAGATCTAAACCCTTGCCTTCACCGATGGATGCTTCTTTTATAAGAGGATGGGAAGAGCCGGAAATAGGGAGCATGCCAGTCGCTAGCCTCCTTGTGCTGGCCACGGCCAACGTTCCCGCCCTCATTCTTTTATTTTTTTTGAATTTCATCAAACAATGATAAATACTCCCCAATTCTCTCCTTAATTGAAGGAAGCTATCTCACAGCCAACAGTTGGAATTACATCAGATTTTTGACCTAATTTTCATCCCGATGAATGATGATCCAAAGGTCAAAAATAATTCTCACTTAGAATTATTTTATTTCATGAAATTCGACTGAAAAATATTTAGAATGTGCTCCCATCGCAATAAATTGTGTATTCCATCAAAATATATGGTTGAGGGCTTCCAAATTATATCAAAATTGTGATTTCTCCAATTGTCTCAATTTTTACCCCAATTATCACGAAAATTTCATGAAAATCTAATTTCACTCAAACTATAGTTTTCTTGCTAGAATGTTGGGATCATCATCATACACCAAAAATATAAATATTGGGTTTGTAGAATTGCTCTTCGGTCAATTGGACTATTTTGCCCTTGAGGTGACAGAGTACGGAGAAATGCAAATTTTGGTCTTTTGTCAATAACTTTCCAAATATGGGTCAAATATCCGATCCAACTCTAGTGTTGTTTAACCTTAAGTTGGGCGGACCTTGTGCTGGTGCCACTTTCTTATTAGGCCATCCTTAGGTTGCTTGGCCGAATAGAAACAAAAAGGTCAATTTGACACTCAGAACTAATTTTTGACATTTGAAACACTATTGCGAAGATCTCCACTGGCACTGACTCATGGACTCACTTGTCTAATCTTTTACACCCAACAACCTTGATAAAGTTGTTCAGAAGTTGGCTTTCAAGATTTTGCCTATAACTTGTCAGATATAGGTCGGATTTCCAATTCGACTTAGGTGTTGCTCAAAATTGAGCTGGGCAAACTCTGTGTTGGTGCCAATTTGTTATTGGGCCGACTCTCGGTTGATCAACCTAATAAGACTTAATAAGCCCATCTGGCCCATTGGACCCAAATGTGTGGCAAAGTGGGGCCCACTTCTCTTGAGTGTCTCTATATCTTGCTATTGCCCAATACTTGCCTAAATTGGTGCTATGAAATTTTTAGGTGTCAACGTATATCAATGATTCCTTGTGGCCTAAGAATTCCATATTTTAGGAAGAGGACTTCGCTTTATCTAGACCTGCTACATATGGCTGCAGGCGTGCTTTTATGGAAGAAGGGATGAGAAGGAAGATTCAGCCAAGGGAATTATTGATAAGAGCTTCCTCTGATCGAAAATAGAGTGAATTAGAGAAGATTTAGGTGGGTTTTCCTATTTTTCAAAGATTTCTGACAAGATTTATCTCTGATTTAAGGGGTGGCAGTTTTAGGAAATATCCTAAGGATTCCTTTGCAGCCAAAAGAACCCAGATTTTGGAAAGGGGAATGGTGGCTGCGCAAGGGTGTGTATGGGCCAGAATTGATCTCATATTGAGAACGTCCACAGGAGTTTTGGGTACGAAGAGCATAATGAAGAGGGGAAGCATATCTTGGAGTTTGTGGTGGCTTGCAGCCTGATCCTAACAAATACTTACTTCATCAAGAGAGACTCTCACTTAGTAATATTCGAAAATGGAAGGAGTAAGAGCCAGATTGATTTTATCCTTACTAGAAAAGTGGGTCACACTCTATGTAAGAATTGCAAAGTCATACCCAATGAAGCGTTCACAACCCAACAAAAACTCTTTGTCTTAGATTTTAAGGCCTTAAGACAGCTGCAAACAGTGTGGCAAAAGGGTGCCCTTAAAATCAAATGGTATGAAATAAAGAGAAATTAGCAGGAGATTTTTACGAATGAGGTCTCCAGACTTAAGGAATGGAAATTAAATAAAGAGGCCAAGTCAATGTGAGCTAACATGACATTGAAAATTAAGGCAATAGAAAAAAATGCTTCTGACGAGTCTACTAGGTGAGTCCCACTTATGAAAGAATCATAGTGGTGGAATGATGAGATGCAGAGAGTAGTGAAGAGCAAGAGAGCATGGTTTTAAAAATTGTCAACTTGTAACACCGGTGATGCCTTTGAATAATATAAGAGATATTAGTGACGACACTAGACACTGGCCCCGATTCAAGCAGGTTTATAAACGCCATAGAAAATCATTGGGCCCCATTTGGCTAGGAAGTATGGTTATTTGATTTCTTTGATTTATTCTTAAAGTCATTCACATTTTTTGATTTTACTAGGATGCCCTTAGAATTTTAGGCATTCTAGGGTTTTTCTGCATATTTTGGTCCTTTTTGGGTTTACATGTAAATATCCTTGGCCTCGGTCCTATAAAGAGGACCCGAGACCCCCCTTTTGGGCATGCGATAGAAGAAATGAACAATCGAGCGCCTTTTTCGTCCCGTTGGTTTCCTCTTTCCGGTTTTACCCCCAAGTTCCCGAAGTTTCCTTAAACCCCTTTTCCCCGTCCCCTCGGCGTCAGACGGCGAGCGTCTTCTCTCTGTCTTCTCGCAGGCGACAGTCCCTCGGGCGCCTCTCCTCCTCGGCCTCGCGCTCTCCTCCCGGCGGCGAGCTCTGCGGGGTTTTCTCTCTGCGACGAACCCTTCGCGGTGTCCTCCAGCGCCGTCTCCTCCTCCCGACGGCGATCTCCTCTCCTGCGGCCTTCTCCGGTCTCCTCCCCCCCAGAGTCGTCTCCTCCTCCCGACGGCGACCTCCTCTTCTGCGCCCTTCTTCGGTCTCCTCCCCGGAGTCGTCTCCTCCTCCCGACGGCGAGTCCCGCCATGATCTCTTCCCCGGATCCCTCGTCTAGCGCGGACCTTCCCTCCTCCCGACGGTGTCGCCCAGCTCGGGCTAGCGCCCCTTCCCGGGGTTGTTCTCCTCCTCCTGACGAGTGGCGGTTCATACCCGAACGTCCTCCTTCGGGCTACCTGCACCTTCCCCAGTGTGCGCAGCAGGTCGCGAGGCGTACATCCAGTCTGAGGGGTGGATCCAAGGTAGCCGGAACGAAGAGCAACCTCCCGCTCTTCCTTCACGTTGTTGCCGGGTCGACACCTCTTCGATCTGCACCTATTTGAGGAGTATTTCTTCTGAGGCAACGCCTATGACGAGGTATTTCGCACCTTCATCGCTTAGCTGAGACATGTATCCGTGGGGCTTCCCCCCCTTCGGCTCGGTTGGTCAAGAATGGTGCCTGATACTTGACCGCTGTCAGTGGTTCCTCCCTCAGTTCTTCCCACCGCGTGGGATATTGTTCTTAGGCTGTGATTGGCCTATTTCGAGGTTTCTATCATACTGACGGCTCTGTTGGTCGACTGGTTCTCAATCGGCTCCTGTTCCATTCCGGCTCGACGCAGTTTACTTCACGATGCTGTTTTGTCTGGGGTACGTTCTATGGACTGGTCCCTAATCCAGTCAGCTCAGCAGTATTCCGATCTCCTCCCCTGGACTTCTATATGCTGGTTCAAATCGCAGTATCCATTGTCGCTGAAGACTGGTCCTCATCCAGTCCCGGTTCAGTTGCTATTGTGATTGATACTTGTTTCCGGATCTGAGCTCGGGGTCGTGGTTGTTCACCAAGAAGTCTGGGACTGGTCCCTCCGCCCTCCAGTCAGAGTTGTCCGCTGGTTTTGGGAATTCCTGAAGAGTGTTGATGAATACCATTATCTTGGTTCCTGTTTCCCGTTTTACTATATCGCAACATACAGAGCCTATATAAAGATGGCAGCCCCCATTTCGGTCTGCCTACAGTTTATGACGGAAGATGATGAGGGCTTCCATATTGATAGCACCTTGGTAGCTTCCTAGTTGCCAGTGTTTAACAGTCAGCTGAACCCAGCGAGATGTTGATTCAGTGAGTCCCTGATTCCACGGTTTGGGAAGGATCCTCCCTCTTTCCCAGGTTTTGAGCAACAATCGGAAGGTGTCGATAAGGACGGCTGCTGCCTTTATCTTGGTCAACCTGAAGATAGGCGTCCCCTACTCTCTTAGTGTAGACCCTTTACCACCCTGCGAGGTGTGGGTCATTTTTATGGTCTTGTATTTATCTGGTAAATCGTTTGTAACTAAAGGGGACACCTATCTCTCAGCCGAAGACAGTCTTCTCCACACCCAGTTTTGGAGGTACTCTCTGTCTCTCTCTTCCTTGCATGGTTAAGTTTCCTATTTATTCATTATCTCGTCGTGATGCCATGCCGGTGCGTATTAGGTCCTAGCAACCTTTTTATTGTTGTTGGTCTTGGCGAGGATTTTAGAGAGAACCACCCCTCCAGATAAGCTAAAATCTGATTCGTTAGTTGTAGAACCGATTTCAAAATCTAAATCAGATTTTCAAAACAGTGTTCTCCCTCATTCTCCTACCCCCTTCTGATTCATTAAAAGAGAAAGCAACTCTAAGTGAAAATTTCTTGACTAGAGAACTCTAAAATTGGTACCCTAGAGCCTGAACTTTGGGAGTCAGATTCCTATTACTGCGCGTGCTAGTTAAGTTTGAGTCTGTCCCCCATCAGATATAAGAGTGAGGCAAAAAAAGCAGTTAGACGAGCTAGAGAGTCAGCATGTAGTAAGTTATATTGTGAATTGGGCATAAAGAAAGATAAAAATGATATTTATCGTCTAGGCAAGTTAATGGAGAGGAGATCTCGGGACTTAGGACATGTTAGGTGTATTAAAGGTAGGGAGGGGAAGGTGTTGACTCGGGATGAGATTTACCAGGAATGGTAGAAATGTTGCTTTGAAAAGCTCTTCATTGAGCCTATTCAGGAAGTTATAGTGGAGTTGGTAGGGGACCGGAGGCAACGGGTAGAGTCCTCACCCAAAAATTACACCTCTAGAAGCGCGTCTAGCATTGAGAAGAATGGGGACCTCAAAAATGTGTGACCTCAATAACATCCCGATTAAAGTTTGGAAGTGTTTAGGTGAGAGGAGTGGAGTGGCTAACACTTCTCTTTAATAAAATTGTTACTAATGGAATGATGTCAAATGAATGAAGAAAAAACATCATTATCCCTCTATTTAAAGAAAAATGGGATGTATAAAAGTGTGGAAACTACAAAGGTATCAAACTTATGTGTCAAACCAAGAAGTTGTGGAAGAAGGTCACGGAGATAAGACTTCGAGAGTGCATTGAGATCACGGCAAAAAAAATTAAAATCATGTCGGGTAGATTGACTACGGAGGTCATCACTGTAGCTAGATTATTAGTAAAGAGATACAGAGACTTGAAGAGGAATCTTTGTATGATTTTTCTTGATTTAGAAAAAGCTTACAATCGAGTTGCAAGAGATGTTCTTAGTAGGTGTTAAGAAAAAAGAATATATCTAGTGGATTTGTTAACATCACCAGGAACACATACGATGATGCAACCACCCATATTTTCTCTCAAGGTGGGAAATCAGAAACCTTTCCTGTGTCAATCAGGCTACACCAAAGACTATTCTAAGCTTATATCTCTTTGTCCTTGTCATAATAAAATAACTAAAAATATATAAGAGAGTTTATCTTGATGCATGATGTTCGTAAATGATATTATTCTAATTACCGAAACTCAAGAAGGTCTTAACAGAAAACTTAAACGATGGAGAACCATGTTCGAAGTTAAGGGGTTCAAGATTAACAGGACAAAGAAGAAATATATGCACTTCAAATTTAGCGAAACCTTGAGAGTTGAAGGGGTCAAAGTAATCTTGGACGGAAAGATACTCGCACCGGGTATCCAATTCAAATATTTGGATTCAATCTTACATATAGATAGGAAATGTGACGAAGATGTCAATCATAAGATTAAAGTGGAATGGTTGAAATGGAGACAGACAACGAGGATTTTAAAATTCTATGTGATCGTAAAATCCTCCTAAAATTAAAAGAAATTTTTTATCGCATAGCTATAAGACCCACCATGCTCTACGATAATAAGTGTTGGGCAACTAATGTAACCTCAAAAATTTAATATTTAAAATTTTGGAAATTCATTTTCCTGTTTGAGTTTTGATTTATTTTGACCATAGCATTGATTTTTTAGGAAAATAGGTGATATCCCATAAAAGTACTAACTAGGGTCCATGATATATATAAAAATATAAGTTAAGGTTGTTAGGTTCTTTGAAATTTATTTTGACCTCTCACCGTCGGATGATGCGAAGATCCGACGTTAATTACATTAAGATTACTCGAATACCCTTGATTATCCATCATAGCAATTCATAACAATAGAAGAACATACATCCACAAAATAAACATTCACAGACACATAGGAGAAACAATAGCCCCATGAACTTGATGGAATGTAAACACTAAATGTGTTTTAATTTGGTTTGGATTGAATTGATTTGAATTTTGTTTGATCTGGTTTGAATTTGATTTGATTAATTGATTTGAGTTTGTTTGGAATGAATTTGTTTAGAATTGATTTGTTTGAATTCAATTTGATTTGAGAGATTTGATTGGAAATTATTTATTTGATTTGGATTGAGTTTGAATTTGGATTTTCTTCTCAGCTTGAGTTCATTCCATTTTGTTTAACTGATTTGAATCTATTTGGAGATTTTGATTTGGATGTGAGTTGTGACCTTAATTTACTTGCAGATCCTGTTTTTAGATTTAATTATGTTTGAGCTTGATGGATGGTCAAATTTGAGTTGGTTAAGGCTCACAGATTTGGTTTGGCAGATTTACTTAAATCATGGTTTGTCATTTGATTTTGTTGGAGTTGAGTGGAATTTAATTCATGAATTGGGTTTGGAAAAATTTTAGTTTATCTTGATGTTTAACAAATTAAGGATTATACGGATTGAGGGTTTTGTGATTACAGTTCTTCAGTTTTGGACATTTGAGTTCTGATTTTAGAAATTTCACATTTTTTATTTGTTATCTTCTTGATTTGCTGATCCTCTTTAAAACATTTAAGATTTTAATCTCCAGATATAAAATTCAGATTTCGGATTTTTGGAGTTCAGATTTTAACTTTCAGATTTCAGATTCAAGTTATGCTTCAGATTTCAGATTAATGGTTTGTTTGATTGATTTTATTTGATTTAGAAATTGAATTTTGCTCATGGGTTTTAATTTATTTTGGTTTAAATGGACTATGTTTGATTAAGGTTGATTTTGACTTGACTTGAGAGATTCGATTGGGTTTAATTTGACTGATCTATGTTTTACTCGGATTCTGCATTGAACCTGAAGATGATTTTAGAAAGCATCAATTTGTTATTTTATCTCACAACCTCTCGATTTACAGGTTTGTTTGGGTTCAGCTTGATTTAAGTTCATTTATTTGGAATTGATTTGGGTTTTTAGTAAGTTAATTGCAGTTTTATTAAAATTGGTTCTTTTCTGATTTGTTTCAAATTGAGTTTGTAATGTTCAGATTTATTGCAATTTACAGAATTGGATCTGGATAAAATCTGTTGACTGAGATTAAATTGAATTTGATTTTTTGAGTTGAATCCAGAGGATTTGATACTTGACAGATTTAAGATCTGAGTTCCATGAGTTAATTAAAATTCATTTTTTACTTGTTACAATCTGATGTCTGCGGATGTGAAAATTATGTTTTGAGTTTGGACTTACAGGTTTCAGATTTATTCAGATCATGTAGATTGATTTGGACTTGATCGATTGGACTTAATTTGATTTGAATTAAGACCTGCTTCATCTTGTTCTGTCTTTAAAGATTATTTTTAACCTGATTCAAGGATATGTATAGTTGAAATCAGTCTGGATTCCGCCTATGGATCTGATTATGCTTGTGATTAGTTTGTCTTTTGGGGATTTAAATCCCTCCAGCCCGGATGCTTTGAGAATTAATTGCCTGAGTTTCACGTGTTTCAGATCTGATTCTTCTTCCGTCTTTCTGTCATACAATAAGTTCAAATTTGATGTTTGAGAATCCCTCATCTGGCCAAAGTTTCGATTCGGATGTTGTTCTGGATCTGGTAGATTTGTTAATGTGTTCAGCATGTGACAGTTTGATCCGACTGATTTTTATTGGTCCCTTTCTCCTTTTTTTTATTACTGTCAGATCCTAATCCAGAGGATGGCTGACCGTAAACCTTTGCGATGAGTTTAGTTTCCTTGACTTGCACTTCTTCAAGTTCACGAAGCTGTTTATATTCTTCATAACATCACAAGTATGTGTAGTCATTCCATCACTTGAATCAAATTACAAAGCATAACAATCATGATTTCTGAATCAACTCTCTTAGCCTCTGATAAGCATCACGACAGTTATCAATCTGTAATTGATCCTGTTCCAGCCTTTGATAGGCACATGGAAAAATAGCTCATTGTCTTGATTGTATCTCAGCCTTTGATAGGCATATGAAATCTCTTCCAAACCGGTCCAAGGTTGAGCATACCTGGCTTTTGACAAGCTTGTGGGAACTCATCTTATGGTCAGTACTCCCCAGGGATCGTGGGATCGGAATCGGAATCGGGATCAGTGGGTACCGATCCAATAGAAGAAAATTGATCCAGAATCGGTAAGAAAAAAAAAGCCGATCCAATTCCGATTCCGAACTGATTCCGGCCGATCCTAGTCGATCCGACTGGAATAGAAAAAAATGAAAAAAACAATTCGATTCCGATTCAAATTCCGATTCCGATCCCGACCGATTCGGCCGATCCGATTCCGATTCCGATTACGATCTAGATCCAATTCCTACTGATCGGGCCAATTCCGACCGATTCTACTAGAATTTTTTTCCGGATCGGTCCTTCGGCCAAGAATCGTATCGGCAATGGCCGATCAAATCCAGGAATCGGCCGATTCCGATCCGGATAGGCCGATTCCGCGATCTATGGTACTCCCTCATTAGCTCATAGTTTGGCATATCGGCATGTTGATCATGCATAGTCTTCCCAAAGCATAATGGATAGATGACTTCCTCTTGGGACATGGTAAGACATTGGGATCTCTTAAATAGACCTTTGTATGTCTAGCTTAAAGGGTCAAGGGGTGTACTTAAAGTCGGCCCATTGCTTTCCCTATTTATTTTGAATTCTTTTAGATTAAGCCAAGACCATGAGGTGGATTTTTAGCCGGCCGGATGCTCGTCCCGGTTTGTGGATTAATTAAATAAATTGTTATTTAATTTCTGTTTATTGTTTGTTTTATTTCATTTTTTATGGGTCAAGAGGCGTGCTTAAAGTCAGCCTATTGCTTTCTCATTTATTTTGAATTCTTTTAGGTTATGCCGAGACCATGAGGCATATTTTTAGCCGGCCGGATGCTCACCTCGGTTTGTTTACTTAATTAATGTATTTTTAATTAATTTCTTTTGATTGTATGTTTTAAAAGATTTTTTTTGTTTGACCGTTGAACTTGCTACCAGCCCATCATAAAGGCCTGTAGAAGCCCTTGTCGACCGGCAGCTTCTGGCCGGTGGCCTCCTCTGCTCAACCCGACGGTCCACAGCTGCAAGGTCCCGGCTGGCTTTGTCCGGCCGTGGCCTCCTTTTTCTTTACTTCATTTCTTGGTGGACCTCACACGCAATTGACCGGCGGGTCAATAGTTTCGCCACGACTTTTCCTCGTGGCACCTCCCGCGGTCAGCCCCACGACATGCCCACGGTGGACATAAGTTGGGGGGGAAATAATCTCCCCCTCCCCCCGACTGGCACTGTTCACCCGACCGCAAGGGAGCTCTTACGGCGAAGGCGCGAGCTTGCGATGGCAAAGGCAGCTTCGGGAAGGGACTCCGGTGATGGTAGCTTCGGGAAGGGACTCCGGCAACGACTGAAGGCTGGTAGGCACATCCTTCGTCCCCCTTGACGGTGGCGGAAGAAAGGAAGGAGCTCGGCGGCGTTGTTTGAAGGAGAACCTGAAGACGACGGCACCGTTCGAAGGAGGACCAGCAGCTCAAGAAGAAGGCACTCTCAGGACAGAGCCGGAAGCAACGTACGGTATCCCTCTATTCTTCCCCTTTCCGGTCTCTTGATCCTCTCCGATTTCTGCCCTTGCTCGATCTCACGGATCCCCTTGCTTCTCTCCTTTGGCCTCTCTCTATTTCTCTATGCCTCTCGAACTATCTTTTTCTCAGCCTCTTGCGCACGCTGGTCCTGGCCTTGTTTATAAAGGACCTGGCCTCCCTTGCCGCCGTTGAGTCTCCTTCCGGAACTAGACGTTCGGCTTCAAAATAGAACTGGATGGGTCCGGGATACTTGGATTTGATGCGCTTCGGAGAATCCTCCCCTCTGTGCAGGATTTCCACCATTAGAAGACTTCTATTTCATATGGGATCCGACTAGAGGTTGATGTGGACACCAAAACTTGCCATTCCTGCTCCTCACGACCTCATTCCCTTTCCGAAAATCTGCTAGCTCCCTCAGCTGGCTCTGTATACACCATTAGGTGTCCTGGACCGACACACCTTCCATACGCGCAGATCCTCCACCTCTCCTTCTGCACTTAGCTCTTGCACAGCCGGTCTCTATACATAGCCAACCGCACTGCCCTTGGGTCAATGACCACCATTATAAGAAATGTTTTATTTATCCCAATTGCCTGCTGGATTGTATGAACATACATTCCATTAATAGTTCAGCCAAATGTGACTTTGCTCTCGCGATTTAATCAATCACCCATTTGCAGCCAGCTTTATCTTGTCCGCCCAACCTCTATGAATATTTAAGGTACCAACAGTAACTAAGAGGAGGTATATAGTCAAATTGAGTGTAGCTAAAATGCGGATGTTGTGATGGATGTGTGGTCACACATAGATAGGTAGAATCCACAACGGGTGCATTAGAGATAAAGTGAGAGTTATGAGAATCAAGGATATTGTAAAAGAGAGAAGATTGCATTGGTTTGGACATATCAGGCAGCGCCCACTTGAAGCACTCAAGCACCTATCAAACAAGTCAAGTCCCTGATAATGTCGACACAGAAGAGGTGGAGAGGCCCAACTTAACTTGGTGTAGATGTATCCAATATGACTTAGAAGAACTAGGTATTTGAGAAGAATTAGAGAAAAATCGTGGTGAATGGAAAAAGATGAATCCATGTAGCTAACCACAATCATTTGGGACTAAGACTTTGAGTTTGAGTTTGATGACAGTGCAAGAGGGTTTTGGTTTGAGTGAGAATTAAGTTTGGTCTTGATTCCGACTCTTGTCCAAACTCTCACATATGTTAAATAAACCTGTCCTCTTTGCGTTTTGGAGCAAGAATAGCTCTCCCTGCCTCTCTCTCTCTCTCATCTCTTTGGCCGCGGCTGAGCCAAGGTTGGTCCTCTCCATCAGGGCTGAAAGGAAGGTAATCTCTTTGCCGTTTTGGCATCCCCGGACCTGTGGAGGTCTGAGTTCTTCACCTTTGGCATTTGATTGACTATTGGCTGGGCAGAAATTTGAGAAAGGGGGTCCTCTTTCTACTCTCCATCAGCAGCAGGTAGGCATGCTCCCTGTCCTATCTTTTTTTGAGGTTTTGGCATTTTTTTTTGATGCACCAGGGCCTGAACTGTCCTACTTCAGGTGAATGTGGACCTCTCCGCTGAGCAGGGAACTCCCGGTTGTCTTCTCTCTTGGCTGTGGCAGAATTGAAGGGATCATCACTCTTGCACCTTTCAATCCTGATCACAGGAAGGTATATTTCTGGTGGGGACACCAGGTTACCTGATAAGTTTGAGTATTTTCGGAAGGTTTACCAAAAAAACCGAAAAGGCTGGGTTCCCTCTGGTTTTGACATCTGCACATAGCCATTTGAAGAGAAAGCATATACCTATACATACTTACATATCGATCAGTCCGCCCCATTATTTAGCCTTGACCACTAAGTGGTATTTTAATAAAAATACAAATATAACTATATACATATATATTTTCCTTTAGCAAAGTTGTCAAGGCGACAAGGCGCCCAAGGCGTTGAAAGGTACTGATTCCGCTTAGACGACAATGCGGCCACTTAGGCGTCGCCTAGACGGTCAAGATAGTATTCAAGGAAGGCTGAGTTGGGAGGGTCATTATACATAAAAATATACATAAATATAATTATTTTATATGTTAAAATTGAATATGAGTGTCTTATCTATGTAAATAAGTAAATATGATGTGTGTGTGTGAAAGAGAAGAAAGTTAAATAGATTTTTATAAAATTTAAGTATATAACACATTTATGATTATAAAATTTATATATGTGCCATAGTATAAATGATAGTGAAATATTGTTATAATATTATTAAATGCGGGACGCAGAGTAGTCGTGGATTGAAGGGGGCTGCGCCCCTTGTGGGGAGGGGGGGTTGTCAGGGAGGCAAAACCCCCCGAAAAAGAATGTAATAGTATAAGTGATCTTATATATGTAATTATGAAAGTGTGGATATTTATTTTTAAATAAGGAGTTAAACTTGATAAATTAAGTGAGACAGAGAGAGAAGAAAGAACTAAAAGAAAATTTAATTAAGTATATAATATATGTTTATAATCATAAATATTAAATATGTTTGATAATACAAGTGATAGTGAAATATATTAATATGCTCAAACTATCATTAAATAAGTGTCCGTTGTGAGGGGTATCAAGCAGACAAAATCCCTCAAAATTATTTTTTAATCATGTAAAAATACCAATGACGCCTTACCTGGGCGCCTTAGGCACCTAGGCAGGCGCCTTGGACGCCTTGGGCAGACTCCTTGGGCACCATTTTGGCCTCAGACAAGGTGCCCTGGCAAGGCGCCGTTGGAAAAGCGCCTTGCCACCTAAGCAGGTGCCTTGACAACTATGTCCTTTAGTAATAGTCGCTGTATTTACTCATACTTTTATTCACACTTTGTGTCTTTTGGAGCTTCTTCTACACACCTAGGTATTTACGATATTTATGATGTCATTGTGGGTCTTTTGTTAATATTGTACCGGCTGCCTATATATATGAAGGCCCGATCCCTCGTTGTACACAGATGAAATCCTTTGAAATGGAACGCCAATTGGCAACTATTCATGCTACAGGGCGAATGTGATGAGTGTGCAGACCGTTCGGTTAAATGTGATTGAAACGGCTTCGCGTCTGCGACCGTAACACCTCGATTCGACGTTGAGGGTCACTTCATCATCCGACCTCCGACCTTCTCTCCCCGTCGTGCCCAAGCTCCGGCGATGGCGATTCCCCCCCCCTCCATGCTTTCCCTCACCTAGATCTCCCATGTGGGTGCTTGGCGTCCTCTACGTCTAAAGAAGATCTGCTTTTCCTCTCTCTCCCCCTCATTTTCTTCTTTTGCAGGTTCTCCTCTCGAGCCCTCCTTGAAGTGTTTTGGGACCTCCGATCTCGGGATAACCGGGTACCTGCTCTTGCTGCATAGCCTCGCCCAGATCGATCGTTCCTGTTCTCGTTTGACTATTTTCATTAGGTGAAGGCAAGATCGTACCATTCTCTGTCGCTGTGCATGCTGGATCCAGGTTTTCCTACCGTCATCTTGTTGTTTCCTCTCGGATATCCACCGTTGTGGGTTGTCAAGTTGTTTGCCTGAGAGAGGGAAAGGTACTATCATCTCCTGCCAGTGGGTAGGATCTATTGAGGCATTGCTACCCTTTTTTCGGTTGGAAGCACCGTGGGTTTTCCTTCTCCATTGATTTCTGCAGTGGCTAACAGGGTGCTCCCCAGCTATATGCGATCTAGCCTCGCCTTCACCGGATGGTTGGCTATGGGACTCTGAGGCTGAAGGATGCCATTGGTGCGGTGTTCCCACCGATCAGGCGACCTTGGTGCTTGTTGAGCCCTCATCACAGATCTTGTTCAGTTCACTTCTTACCTAGCTGGTCAACATAACCAGAGCTCAACTCTGGGAGGTTCGGAGGTTGATCTATTCAAGTCCAACCGAGAACAGTTACGTATGTGGAGAGAAATCAAGTCCCTCCCCCAGTTTACTCCCCCCACTGACAAGCGATCTCTATTTCAATCTTCTGCTACCAGCACGGGGTCTCCTCCCTCCTTGCAGGGCTGAGTACCTCAGCCTTCCAGTCCCTACCGGGGAATGATGATGGATGTGTTGGTTCATCCGGTGGCTGGATTGGTTAGGATGGTGGGTCTCTTCTCAGTGATGGTTCTGGTTGATGCTGTTAAGCGCCTGTTTCTAACTAAGGGTACCTACCCCTAGGCTGACCCCATCGGTTTGGCAAGGGTTGATACTCGGGTGACCTTTAGGGGATGCCAATATCTAACCGCTTAGTCCCAAATGATTAATGATGACAATTGGACATCCGTTGACCCCACTTTCTCCTCTATCACTGCTGCGATCGGTTTGAGTATGCCATTATGTATCGGTTATGTTCCCTGATCAGTGTTCCCTGCAGCGTCTGGACATAAGGGACAATTCTTCAGTCTGTTCGGACCTCCCCACTCAACAGCAAGGGGGCCTTCCTTGGTAATAGTCTGATAACTTCTGGTTATTTCTTATTTCTGATCAAGAGGTACGCACCTATCATCTTACTGAGTTGGTTCATTTGCAAATTAATTATTCTTATTCGATCTTGCCATGCTATGAGAGATAGGTCCTAGCTCTTTAGACTGATTGCTGTTGGTTAATTCAAGTGAGTTCATTAAAGTGCTACCATGATCCAGTCAAATTAAATCTGTCTTGTTAATAGTCCTGAGCGTATTTGCATATCTTGGGGTTTATCTTAATAAGCATGTCTGCTGATTCCCCTTGGTTTATTTCTTGCATGTTCTGGCTTACTTAGTTTCTTTCTTATGAGATAGTTTACCTGCATTTCCTGAAACCTCGTATTGGATCAGAATATTAATTTACATTTGAGTACTACTGTTCATATTCCTTAGTGTCCTCACTCGTGCACATCTGTCCCCCATCAATTACCTTCTCTTATTTTGTTTTTTTTTCCTGAGCTTGCAGGGATCAGACTTGTCCCAAGGTTTCCCCTAGCCTTCCCCTGTCCATCAACTGTTAGGGGTGGGTAGCCTCCACCCCCCCAATTGTTGTATTCTGCCATCCTGGGCCTGGACAGCCATTATCATGTGGATGACCATGTTAATTTTTGTCATAGTCGAATTGTTGGACCTGGGGCATGTTGTTTTTGCTGTGACAGACCCCATGATATGTGTGTTTTGTGAATTGAGGTGTTCGGTTCCCCCCTATTGAGCCATTTCAGGCTTTACCATATGTGTGTGTCTTCTTCTCTCAACCCCATTGGATCAGAATCTTGGTGATCCTAGGCCAACCATATTGATCTTGTGGCAACACTGCATGATTTTGGGACTTGGTTGATTATGGTCAGAACATGCATGCCTTTCTCTGAACTCCCATGTCAGGGCAATCCTACTGGGATTCCAACATCCATGGGTTGAACATGTCTAATTTGTTGTTCTCGTTGACCCCAGACCTGTAAGGTCCTGTGGAATTCTTCTTCGTTCTTCTTTCTCCCAGGTTGTTCGAGGAAATGAACCTGCCATTTATGCCTTGTTGTTGGCGTCAGATTTTTCATAAAAAAGAGGGGGCAGCAAAAAAAAGAGGGAAAATAAGACCGGACCAAACTTCAGTTGACCCAAGTCTTAATTGGGCCAAAACAAGCCATAAATTAGCCCATGGGCACAATCCACAGCAGGCCCACCCCTCATTTTGATATAAAATAATTATCCAGCTCCTTTGAAGCCCATTACGCACAGCCCATGATAGAGGCTGGGCCCAGACCAGGCCAGGCCCACCTGCAGCCAGTGTGAACAGCTCCAGCCCACTCAGCCTGCCACCTCACCTGGTCCAGCCGTACATGCCACCTCAGCCCATTGGGCAGTTGAAGGAAGGGAAGAGATGAAGGATTGGCCAGTCAATTAAGCAAGATTAAGGAGATTAAATGGTGTAACCTCCATGGGGGAGGCCAAAGGCCATCTTACGTACTCCACCAGATGCCCCTTCATCTACCCCTCAGCTCCTATAAAAAGAGAGGACCGCCCAAGGGAAGAGGGGGCTACTGAATACGCCGACAGGCTGCCCCTCTGCCAGCTGATGCCCCCTCTGCCTACTGCTGCACGCCTGCACATCTCCAAGTCTTGCCAACAGCCAAGAGAAGAAGAGAAGAAGAAGAAGAAGAAGAAGAGAGCTGCCACCCCTCCTGCGTACCTGCACCTGCCAGCAGCCAAAAGAGGAAGAAGAGAAGAGGAAGGCAAGGTAGGGGAGGTCTATACATACTAATTATGTAGCCCTCTGAGGGCCCTCTCTCTACCCGTTCTAGCAGCCCCCTCTCGGCCCATGTTCATCTTCAAACATGCCCCATTTCGGCCCTCCTAAAGAGCCCCTAAACCGGTCCCTTTGTGACCAGTCTGCTGCCCCTTTGTGGCCCATCAGAAAACCCCCTTTCTCAGGCCCAAAACAGCCCCCTATACAGCCCACGTCCAGCCATCTGCAGGCCTACCTATCAGCACCCGAGCAGGCCCATCTGCAAGCACCCCAAACAGACCCCAAACAGGTCCATAATCGGCCCATCTACAGGTCCAAAAAAAGGTCCATAACCGACCCCTAACCAGGCCCAAAAACAGGCCCAGTTCTGCACACCGAACAGGTCCCTGTCCAGGCCCATAGCTGGTTCCATATTGGCCTGCTGTACAGCCCCTTTCAGCCCATCCAGAGGACCCCCTAAACAAGTCATCAACAGACCCATACACAGGTCCTCGGCTCCCTGCAGCCCCCCCTCAAATGTACCCAATCCAGCGGGCCCTTGCCCTACCAACAAGACCAAATGAAGGCGTACAAGCACAAAAATCCAGCAGGCCCTTCCGGCTCCAAACAGAGGACTGGACTCTCTCTTCTGCAGGAAGTTCCAAAGCCGCCTGGGCCTCAATGAAGCTCAAACAGGCCTCCAAGACACAATGAAGGCAAATATGGCTGAGTCAAAAGTTTGACGTTAGTGTTAATCAAATAAAATTCACAATCAAACCGACTTGAGACTAATTGGGGGCCGGTCCAATCGGGCACGCTCTACGTCTTTGGAAAATAATCAAAAAATCGAGGCTAATGGGGGCCAGTCTAATCTGGCACGCTCTGCGCTTCGGCATAATCTAAAAGAATAAAAAAATAATAATTGGTTAGCATATAAAGGTCAAAAAAATGACCTCAATGCTATACTATTTTTCCCATCAAGGGATGATTATATCGATTTATATAATGGCTAAATGTATACATATATGCATGAATGCCAAAATATAAAATTGATATGATAAGTGATTATATCGATAGGTAGCACCCACAAACCTTAGTCAAAGGTCGGTGTGCTGTCTTATATCGATATGATCGATTCCATAATGCCTATCAAAGGCTCAATGGACTCAAATAAAAATTTGATTCAATTCATCGTGATCATGACTCTTATGTCTCTCACATTTGTAATTTGTACAAACTTTCCAATTAATGGGAATTACATGTTGTGTATATCATTGATGTCGATAAGAGCTAAAAATAGCTCCATAAATTCAAATGGAATGCAAATAAAAAGAATAATTTAAAACATATCAAAATAATAAAAAAGAGAAAGAATAAGTTAATTAAATAATCTGAAAACACTAAAATTAATCAAAATTGTTAAGCATAATTTTTATGACCTAAAATTAATTTAAGATAAATTTTAGACTACAAGAATAATTTTTCTAGCTTATTAAAGAATAAACAAATCAAATAAATTCAATAATAATAATTATAAAATCAATTTTAAAACCGTTCAAAATATACTTAACCAAGTAAAAGAATGAGTATACAATCTTAAGCTAATTCTTTGGATAATAAACATATTGTCATCTCATAAACAGTAAATAACATATTGTCATCTCATAAAATAATGTTCTTGCTAAATAATGCTAAATAATGTTAAATAATCAAGAATCATGCTAAATAATGCTAAATAATCAAGAATAATTTTAGACTACAAGAATCATGCTAAACAGAATCATGCTAAATAATCAAGCTCCAGGTCAACAAGCACATATCATTCCCATTGATATGAAGCAGAAAAGCTAGGCACCAAGCAGAACAACTTGAACCAATTATATTCTTAAATATTAAAAAAAAGTATCATTGATACGATGATAATGCCAGCTCTAAAGAATGCAAGCTGCAAATGAATAAAGAAAAAAATTTCAGGAGATAACCTGGTGCCCTGCAAAAGCTTTGACAGGACGAGGTTCCCCAATTTTGCAAACATAAATCATATTATCGGTTGAACAGGTAGCAAATGAAACATTGTTTCTCCAATCTACATCAAGTGCTGGAGCTGCAGAAAAAAATTATGCTTCAAATTTCAGCTTTGTACTTTCAGGAGTCAAAAGAAACATAAGAGAAATGGTTACCTGAATGAAACTCAAATTGCTGTTTACATTCTCCAGTTCTTACATCCCAAGCGATAGCAGTCTTGTCCACACTTCCACTAAGAAGGTAATCACCCTTCTTGTTCCATTTTAAGGAGAAGATAGGGCCCTTATGTTTGATCAAGGTACTCTTTAATTCTCCTGTTAATAATATTAACCCAGATAAGAACGAGAAGTAAATCATGGCAAAGGACAACAAAATTAAATGTTGTTTATACGCCAATACAGTATGTAATGGAACAATTACATTAACTTAACCAAATAACTATTTTGTGTAAATACAGTGACAAAGGACGCCTTCCCCCTACTATGCTTTGCATCTAAACATGTACAATTTGTTCCCATAAAAGGTATCTTTGCGCAAACTCAGCTTATAAATATAAATGCTTTCTTTTCTTTCAGGCTATGACCAATGTCCTACAACATGGTGCATTCAGCTCGGTACCACTAGACAATCTACATATTACTGAGAATATTTAATATGATAAGAACAGCCTGAATCCAGGTAGAAGTTGTTTTGTCAATACAGATGCCAAATATGCATTACTAACCGTCTCTACTCCATATTCTTGCCTGGCCATCATAGGATCCTGTTGCAAGAAGCGTACCTTCTCCCTAAATGTGAGAGGAAAGTGTATTGGTACACAATGTTCAGAGTCAGAACATTCAAGAAAAGCAACCTCTATGATTGCAAAAAGAAGAAAAAAAAAATGAATGAGTAGGCATGAAAGACTAGAACACACATTCCAGTCAAGTGTTGTCACATCTTTGCTTTTCTCATTTGTTCTACCCTTGAAGTGTTTCAGAATGACTGCATTTGGTGGTCCATTCTGCACGCTGGATCCACAATGACCAACTGGAATATTCCATATGCGAGCAGTAGAATCTCCAGATCTAGTAATGCAAAGAAATATTAGAAAGTAAAGAAACTACAAAGACATCCTTCAAAAGAATAGAAATGTTATGGAAAAACAGAAATTCCCAGATAAAGAGAAAAGATACATATTTGGTTATTGAAAAGTAATAGTAGCTGGATAACTTTACCAAACAAAATATGAGACCTCGAACACTATAAGTGAGCAGTAACTGTCATCATCATCATTATCATAGCATACGTAATTCACTGCCTATTTTTTTCAAGACACCCCGCAAAAAGATAATTCATTGAACCTGAGAAAAATAATTACAAAAGAGAGAGACAAAAGCTCTATCCAGAAATTAGTTTTTTTAAGGTGGCAGAGCCAGAATTCATTACGAGTCTTTAAAGAAGAGTACAAAACTTTATGGGGTAGAAAAAGCACAAAGAAAACATCTCTAAAGCTGTAACGGACAAAGACCTACATAAAATAAGCCTTCCAGCAAAGAAGTCTGGAAGAAAATACAGAAACGACAGGGTTAAATCCAAAATGGTAAAAAACGAACACTAAATACCATTTGACATGATATAGCCTGGCTGCCAAACTGTTGATAAACAATCCGAAAGTTCCTTTCCCTCCATATATAGCCCAGGATGGCAGGGAAGGTCATCTTCCAAAAGCCTGATTAGTAGGTGATGTGGGACAAAATGGGTAAAAATTGAAATATAACGTTGTAAACAAACTAGAGTATGCCAAATCGAGAAAAATCGGCTGAGATGAGTTTAAACTGGCTTGAAACCCAGTTAAACTCGTTTGAATCTATCTTAAACCAGGCTGAACTGGCATGAAATCTATGGCATGTGAGGCGCGAGGTATCCGAGCAAGACAGGTAAGGAGGGGCTCAAGGCGAGATAGGTAAGGAGGGGCTCGCCTCACCTCAGGCATTTAAATCAAAGTGTAATTTTAATATATATTTATATTTTATTATTTTATATATGTAAAAACATGAGATACTAATAAATCATAAATTCATAGATGGAGTAAAAAATAATAGAAATAAAAATACAACTAACTTAAAAAGTAGCAGCAATAAAATAAGAATCAAGTTAAAGTAAAATAAATCGAAATCAATTTAAAATGAGAGAAATACCGTAATTTAATAAAACGAAATTTGAACAAATTAATAGCATCAACTTAGCATAGATGAATCAAAACCAAAAGTAGATTCAATATCTATGAATGACTATATAGGACCAATAGACAAAATTCAACAAGGGATGGAGTTATTTAGCACATAAAAACATTTAGATGGGAATAAGTATCTAAATTGAGCCCAATTCCCATATTTTTTTATCAAATCACTTTGAGCCCCCTCGGATCCAAACTTACATGAGTTGCCCTCTCCTAATCCTACTAGGATTAGAATTGATGTGATTTACATAAAATTGGGCATCCGCAGTAAGCAATTGTGGGCCTAATTTAGAACCCATTAAACAGTCCATTGTCAACCCAAAAGACTCAGCAATATCGAGAGCTCCTACCACCTCAGCTGGTTTAACCAGAACCTCCCTTGGCTGTTGCAAGGATCGCGACCAATCGTAGATAACTTAGAAGGTGCTGATGACAGTGGAAGTCTTAATGAAGTCAAAATAAGATCTGCAGATGATCCTACAAAACAGGAAGAGGATATCAAGGCAAGAAGGCCAACCAGAGGTGCTGTTCCTCTCTACGGCAAATAGAAGGTCATCAACAGAGGCAGGAGAAAGCATTGGAAGGCTCACGAGCTCCTTTGAAAAAGAATCAAATTGGACCCCATGGGGTACTGAAAGATAATAGGAGTTCCAGCCATTCCGGCTTACCGGATTTGGCTTCTGAAGGAGGCGCAAGCCCAACAGCCTTCTCCAGAAACCTGCCAACCCAGGGAAAAGAGAACCCCAGCGGAAGAGGATTGATCAAGGTGAGATTGTTAGGGTCGTCCCATCATGTATTCTACTTAAAGCCATCCCCATGCAAATCTCAGCTAAACAAAGAAGCATCATTTAAACTCCACCAAAAAATCTGTATAGACGCTTAGCTTGGACACGTCTTGCTTGTCAATTGAGGATGAACAAGACTCGACAATCTGTATAAATGTGTAGTCAAAATCTGTCCTCCGCCTACAAGATTTTGACACTTCCAGGGCCAAGCAAAATGTATAGATGCCCAGTCCACTAAACTGAATTCATCCACAAACGGTTCAAATTGTAAAGGACCGTGCGGAAAACCAGAGCATTGGCAGCAGTATGACAACAAGCTTGCAATGGGCCCGTTGAGGCCCAAGATCAACAGTAGACCAATCCAGCCCGGACAATGTTTAGAACAGGCCAGATGGCCATTAAAATTCATAAAAGCAACAAATAAATCCTGTTGAGAATGATACTAGAGATCTAAGGACACCCTATGTCCCAACTGAATTTAAATAAAAATTAACAAATTAATCAAACAATCAAGACTAGTTGGGGAGCCGGCCTTGTGCACACCCATACGTCTTGGCATAACTTAAAAGAACTATAACATATGGACTAGTTGGGGGGCTGACCTTGTGCATCTCCCAGTCTGTAAGGTTGGAATACAAAAGTCAAATAAAGACCCCAATGTCATACCATGCCCCCGACAAGGAAGAATACACCTACTAAGCTATAAGGAGGCTATGCATGCATAACGTGCAAATATGTCGAACCAGAAGCTAATCAGGTTCATGAACCATAAGAAGAATCCCCACATGCCTATCCAAAGCCAGGGTATACTCGATCCAAAACCAACAGGAAGAGTCCCAACATGCCTATCTAAGAGTCCCTAATGCCTATTAAAGGCCAAAGGAGACTCTGATCCCATATAAATCTATCCATAGGATAAATTCCCTGATGCCTATTAAAGGCTAAAAGGCATGATATCCTAATCCACTCAATTCTATAGAAATTATGGCTTTCATGCTTTCTCTCCATGTATATTTATTTCAATTTGAGCAATAGAAGACAAATTAGATGTTCGGTGCATATGTGATACGATGAGGAGCATAAACAGCCCTATGGGCTTGATGTAATGCAAGCAAGAAGAAGAATCTGAAACTCTGCAATCACTAAATCAGAGGAATCAAAATAACTCAAACAAAAACATATATAGAATCTGGACATCATCCCTGTAAATTCCTTAATCTGAAGTTTCTTGCAACATTTGAGATCCCGAGGATCCACCATCTCAATGATCCCAAACTCCTGAATTCCAACGTGAAATAATTTCAAGGCCAAATTTTGAATCCAGAGCATTCAAAGCAAGTCAAATGTGATGTTTAAATAAAACTTCCTCAACACAACCCCAAACTCTACAGTACCAAAGATTTTCCTGTCAACTAAGATATCCTCAGGCTCTGAGGATTTGAACGGCTGAAAGTTGTGCAAGATAGGAAGAGTCCTGGCACTCAAGAAAACACAGTCTGAAATTCTACAAGGCAGGAATTTCGACAACCAAGTGATCGGGGAATTCAGAAATCAGCGGTTCTAAAAAAACTGTTTTGACAACTATGCAAACCAGGAAACTAGAGGCTTGTAAAAAGAATCCTCAAAGTTCACAAAACTGAATAATCGAAGTTTGAGAAGCCCATTCCAAATTCTGAGGGTCAAAGTAAAAAGAACCAATAATGACTCAAATCTGCAATTCAATGAAACAAAGGTTCTAATCTCAAAGCACGAGAGTGGAATCCAACAAGGGGAGTCCCAATCCATGAACCTCGAGTAAAAAATTCACAATCAAAGCCCGTCTTAAAATTTCATAAACTAGTGGTCAAAATTTCATAGATCTGAAATTAGAGTAAAGAAATCTTCAAATCTGGGAGTCTAAATCTAAGATCATACCCCAAAAGACCACTTAAACCTTGAGATTCAAACCCACTAAACCTGAAATCCCAAACCAAAAAAATCAAAAATCTCGGAATCCAAATCTGAAATTAAGAAGTCAAAACAATCCCAAATCATAAATAAAGAAGCCCTTAAATCTAAAAAGCTCAAAATCTCAACCTCAAGCTCAGCTAATCAAAATTCCAAACTCAGAGGCTCTAAAATAAAAAAAATCTAAAAACAAGATAAGTATTTAGACCCAAAACCAAAAATCCTATGTTAATCTGAAATTGAAATCAAGGGTGTCAAATTTTAAAACTGAAACCTAAATCCCCATATATCAAAACCAAATCCATGCAATCCAAAGTTTGATCTCAATTATAAAGATCATCAAAACTGAAAGTCAAAACTAAGTCACCGGAACCAAAAAATCTTAAACTCTGAAACCAGAAAAATCAGAGCAATCGAGGTTCAAAAACATTCAATGAACCCAGATTCTCCAAAAACAAATGGAACATTAAGTCAAAAGATAACACAACGTCAAACCAAAACCAAGATTTCAATGTAAGTCTCAAACCTCCAAAACACAAAATTGAAATGCAAGAAATGAATCTGGAACTTAAACCAGGAGCTAAAATCTGAAAAATTACCACCCCGGGAGCTTAAAATTGAAATCTCAAATTCCCAAACTCCTTATCTGAGATTTTCTCCTAAATTGTAAGTAATGAAAACCACTCAGACCTGAAACTTCAAATTTCATGTCAGAATCCCTGCAATCAGAAAACTGAAATCAAGAACACTATCAGATAGGAACTAAATTCCTCAATCAAGACATCATTAAATCCCAAGAACAAACCAAACTTTGAACAAACCCACATACAAAATTAAACAACAACACTCAAGAATAAACCAAACCCTCAAAAAAAACTTTAAACAACTCAACCTGTATGTCTTAAAACTTGGTAAACCCATCAAAACTGGAGCTTCGAAGCTTCAAAGCTTGAAACCGCCAAATTTCAAACATGGAACCTAATATATTGAAATTTCGAACATTCAACCATCTTAAAATCTATAGCTCAAAAACTTCAAATCTCCAAGCCAAAAAAAAAAGCTGAACAGAGAATCTCAAGTCTGAGATTTTAACCAAGTCAAGAGGACTCCCTAAACCTTAAGTCTGAAACCTCAAGCTTGAAATCCCAAATCTAAAATCAAACGGAAAAGAAAACCAAGATCTCCAACTTCAGATCAAGGCTTGCCATCTCGGATCTTGGCTTCGTCTCGGGAGGGTGAAAGAGAAGAGATCTCGGAGAGATCTCGGAAAAATCTCAGGAAATCGGATCTCGGATTCTCGGATCAAAATGTATATATGTATGAAACATAACATAATATCTTATAAGGATAGGAGTACATCAATGAATTTACATGAAAATATATAACATATTTATACATCAATTGTATGAATGAACAATTACAAAGTATTCTCAATACCAAAAAAATGATCTTTATGTTTCTAAAAAATTTAATCTTGTATACAATCTTATTTAAATACTAATATGATATTAAATTTGTAGCACATTTTTATCCGCGATAGTATAAGTAATAGTGAGATATATTAATATGTTTACATTATCATAAATGGGGGGCGCAAGTAGTCGCGGATTGACCTACGCGGTCAGGTCGCGGGGGTCAAGGGGGCAACGCCCCTTTATGGGGGGTTGACAGGGGGGCTTTGCCCCCCGAAAGGAATTTTTTGATATATTATGTATAAATTTTGGGGGACTTCCCAAAAGGCGCTGGTCAAGTAGTGCCTTGTCGCCTAGGCGCCCACCTTGACAACTATGGTATCAGGGGGGCAAAGCCCCCCGAAGAAATTTTTTTCCGGACTAGGCTACTTGGGACGAGATCTCGGCAATCTCGTTTCTCGGCCCCCTTGGCGAGACCGAGATCTCGCGAGATCTCGCGAGATCTCGCGAGATCTCGCGAGATGACATTCCATGCTTCAGATCTAGGAAATAAGAATCAAAATTGCTAATCCCAGGCTTTCTCAATCTCAAATTCCAAACTGTTTCAAAATTAAGATTGCAATCTCAGACCCCAAAATGTTCAAATATGAAAGTCTCAATCTAAAATCCTAAATAAAAAGGACTTTAAAACTGAAATTTCAAATTTTCAAATATAAAGTTTGAACTTCAATATTGACCTTGCAAGTCTCAAACATCAAAACTAAAAAAGTGGAAGTAAGAACCTTTAGTTTGAAAGTGGCTAACACTAAATCTGGAATCTAAAGTCATCTGTGAACCCAAAAATTCAAATCCAAAATCCCCAGTCCAACAAAACAAAAATCTGGAACCTCAAGTCAAATCTAAAAATAAAAAAGGCTGATTCTAAAACAAGGATAAAGAAAACCTCAATCATCAAACCACAACCAAACTCAAATCTAAAATCAACTTCAAATTTAAAACCCCATAACAAAAATTCCAAATCTGAAAACTCGAACTAAAGAATTCTCAAAACACATCAAATCTGAAAGACAACAAGTCTAACAGATTAAAAACAGATCAAATTGGAAAGACATTAAACCAAAACATAAAGAAACTTTAAAACAAATCCCAAAGATAAAAGACATCAAGTCTTAATCAAAACAAGGCAAATTTCAAACAAATCCAAAAAGCAAGACAAACCAAACTCAAATCATTAAGTTTTGCATTCCATCAAGCTCATAAGGCCATCGCTCCCAAATGTTTTTTTTATGTGTGGATGTATGTCTTCTATTAACAAACGGAATTGCTATGGCGGTTATTCAAAGGTGTTCGAATGGTTATTCGATGTAATTAACACCGAAACTTTGTAAGTTTGATGGGGAGAGATCAAAAGAAATTTTTAACTCAAACAACCTCAACAAAAAATAAAAAAATGTGATTAAGGTTGTCCAGGATAGGGTATTCCCTATGCCAACACTTGGAAGATCCGTAAAACCTACTTTGTAAGCTCTTAAATAGGCATACCACTTCCAGTTTACTAATGTTACTATGGAATACCATCTATTTTCAAAGTTGTCAATGCAAAACCAAAATAAAACCAAACAATAATTTTCAAACAAAGAAAATATATATTTTATTAAATTATAAAATTTTGAGGTTACATCAATTACATAAATAATGACAAACTTAACAAAAATGCTAAGATTTAAGCAACAAGCAACATAAAAATATTACAAAAATTTAAAACAACAGAAAGAAATAACATCAATTTAAAACTAAAAAGTATAAAATTCATTAAAAATTTAAAACTGGAAAAATGTAGAAACATAATTGAATTAATTCACAATAAGTTAATAACAACAACAAAAATTTTAACATCAAATACTACATAACACCTACCAATAAATAAATAAAATCTAAAATCTTGGAACCATTATGATTACATCAACTAAATCCCATGTCTAATGCTCTCTATGCCAAATACATAATAAGTTTTAATCGATCAGATCCAGGCCAATGGTGGATCTAGAATCGATAGGTGGCCTAGATCTTGTACAGGTGGGTAGGTGAGGTGGATAGCACTTGGGGCAGTCACCTAGGCAACAGAAGCAACCGAGGCGAGAAAGGCCAAGGCGAGGCAGGAAACCACCATCTAGCCTCACCTCATCGCTTAGGCAACAAACATCATCTTTGTGGAATCTTTACTTATCCACTGTGATGTGGTCCATCTAGAAGGAGCGGAACCGTAGAATTTTTTTGAACTCTACCAGGACCCATCTTCCATTCTAGTTTGTGCCAGCAACTTTGTTAAAGACTGGTTCTTTGCATATTCTGGTCGCCCACCAGACCCGTCTTCTTCGGTGAAAATTTGTTGGCTTGAAAGACGTTATGCAAGTAGCATGTAGTTTTTTTGGTCTCCCCCCGCATCTATGCCACCTTGGTAGAGATGTGTGCTTGCTTGTCTTGTTATTCTCATATGTACTTTTCGCGATTTCAGTATTGATAAAATGCAACCTTGTCACCTTCAAAAAAAATAACATAGCTTGAAATTGACTAAATCGGTCCTACACCGATTGAACCAGGTCGATGCGCAGTTTGGACCAGGTGTGCTGCATTGGACAGGAAGTGTGATAGCTTTGGTGGTTCACTCATACCATTGTGACCGGATTGGCTGTGCTGACATGGAGGTGCGAGCAGCTCGGCATAGAGGGCCATCGACCACATGGACGAGGCGGGTGGGCGTTAGGGTGCAATGGCGAGGCACGTGTGAAAGGGGAAAAAGACAAATGGGTGAAGGGCAAGGCAGCGTTGTTTCTATGTGAACAGAAACAATGTAGCTTTGTTGGGTACATTTGGCACAAATGGAAACAGGGGGGCGAGACGATGCTGGTGCATAGGAGAGAGGAATAATGGCAACAGTGTCGAAGAAATCATGATGGAAAAAGAGGAGGTCGATAACCAGGCTCTGCACAGGAAGGAGGAATGGGGCATGTGTGAGAGGACCAGCGCCGAAGGGAGCTCAGAAATGTGCACAATTACTGTGACTATGCAGGCTTGTGAACGGAGGAGGGTAAAGAGGCCGGTGTGACGAAAAGGCTGAAGCTGTAGCAAAATTCCAAAAGATATTTATGAATGGAGGAGGAGGAAGGCAACCTGCACAACAACATCGTTCTGTCCAGAGCTCGCTGAAGAATGTTCAGAGCACTGCACAATATTTCCAGATCCAGATGTTGTTGTCGATGGAGCATGAGTAGAGGATACCTGGAACAATATTGCTAAAGATTGCCGTCGGTAGAACCTTGAGTGTGGAGACCTGTTGGCACCAAAAAATTTCTAAGTACTTAAATATGTCAAGTTTTGGGCAAAAGTGTAAGGAAAAAGAATGGACAGATAGATGTGACCTACACTACACCACATTTGAGACCAACGAGCCCAACGGACCCGATAAGTCTTATTGGATTCGACCAACCGGATGATGGCCCAATAATAATCAGATACCACTATCTGATCTATCTAGCTAAAACTTGAGTAATGCCGAAGTCGGATTGAAAATCTGACTTGTATTTGACAAGTTATGAGCAAAACAGTGAAAATAAACTTCCGACTGGCCTTTGATAGACTTAATAGAGCCAAAGAACAAACTAAGTGGGTCCACAATACTGTGTTGGTCAAGACCTTTGTAATAATGCCTTGAATGTCAAATTTCAACTCTGGGTGGCAGAATGACCGTTTTGCCCCTATTGGGCCCGAGCGACCGAATGCCAGCCCAGCGACGATCAGGCACCACCATCAGGTCCGCCTAGCTCAATGTTGAGCAATGCCAGAATCAAGATCGAAAATCCAATGCATATTTAGAAAGTTATGCAGAAAACAATGAAATTCGATTTCCAGATGGCCTTATCAGGGGCATATCAGACCCGAAAAACAAAACAAGTGGATCCATGAGATTGTATTTGTCGAGGGCTTCGCAATGATACCCTGAATGTCAAAATCCGGTTTCTGACGGACCTCGAACGATAAAATGGCCTCTTTCATCCTTGGTGAGTTTGGACAATTCGGGACAGATCTGATAACATATTGGCACATCATTGGGTCTGCCCAGCTCCATCTTGAGCATCGTTGAAGTCAGATTGAAAATCCGACTAATATTTGGCAAGTTATGGGCCAAAACACCTGAGATTGGTCCAAATGACCAAAATGCCCATCCTCAGCCACATTCAGCTCGGAAGGCCCGAACTCAGCCCATTAACAAACTTGTGAGCTCACATGATGCAGGAAAGTTAGTACATGCGGAAAACTGATTCGGATCAAAAATCCGACCAATATTCAGAAAGTTATAGAGAAATTTTCAAAATTTGTACTTCTCGCCAACCCACCAGGTCAGGGGCAAAATAGTCCAAGTGATCAAAAAATGATTCAGATGAGCCAAGATTGAAGATAGATATTAGATATATTGATCAGAAAATTCTCGAGCCAAAAAGAATATTTTTGTACGTCTCTCTGCATATAAAAATGAAGAATAAGTACAAATTCATTAATTGAGATTATTTGGGACAGATTATGTTGCTTCCATTATGATTATGATACAATTAATGAGCTCAAGATGATAGATCGAGAAGATACACGAATCAAGTTCAATCCGAACTGATTATGTCTCATATCATGTTTATTTGGATATTTATATGATTTGAAAATCATATAAAATGAAATAACAAATATAGGCCATTGGATCGGCCACCAAGATACTGATGGAGATGGAACATCAATCCAAAGGTCTGGATGCGTATTTATTAAGTAATGGATTATCTGTTATCAGATCTTTAATGAGAGCCGTTGGATGTGATGAGATGTTAGGGTAAAAGGACAGCAGCACGTACATCTGCCTGCAGTCGCATGACAAAGTCAATATTCCATCGGTTCACTTACTCCACTCTCCCCACGATGGCCAACAGGAGGTGCGTGAATCAGGATTTCTGCCACCTGTCCCGGTAGTGGAGATGAGGCCTAAAAGTAGGGAGGTGTGCGCATGATCTCCTGGCGGTTCTGCCATCTCCCAATGACCATCTCCTTATAAGAAGATGTTTTGCACCATGTTGAGGGGGGGTTCGTCAGATATCTCCCAGCCGCAACCCTTCCCCTTCTTGCTCTCTATCTCTTCTACCGCATGGAGAGAAGAGGTCTGATGGAAGCATAATGATGTTCACTACTGCTATCGGCTGGCTGCTAGTTGCTGTGTATCATAAACCGAGGAGGAGCTAGCAACCAATGAAGATGAAGCAACCGAAGAAGTCCATGATGTTGTTGCTGCCTCGTTGCTGCGCACCCATCCATGGAAGATGGATACTGGTCTCTGCTGTCAGTACCCGTCTAAGGTGAAGGTGATGTTGTCAAGGGAAGATGGAGATGATGCCACCTCCGTCACCACCTATCCAAGGTGGAGGAGAAAGGAGCCGATGGCTCCACATGATGTTGTACCTGCTATGATTCCCCATCTCCTTCTCTATGCTGTCTGTTTCAGCTGAGGTCCTACACCGTAGCCACCTATCCAAGGTGGAGGAGAAGGAGCCGAAGCTTCTAACCACTGCCGATGTCTGGGCTGAAGCCCCCTTCTTTCAGTTCTTGCAGAACTTGCTGCTGCAGTGACCAGGAGCCCATGTTGATGACGATACCAAGAGGATGATATTGCAGTTGATGTAAACCAAGATGTAGGGTGTTGACGGTCATGTTCTGGCACCAATGAAGAGATGGAGATGAGAAAGAAAATAAAAATCCCCTACCACTGCCTTCCCATCCTGCACCCCACGATGCCTGTTGCTACTACCTGATCAAGGAGGGCCGAAGCCTGCCTCTCCCCTCCATGTCACTAACCTAATGCTAATGAGGATACCAATGCCCCATTCTTCCTCAAGATGCAGTTGAGGTCAACATACTACAACAGATGATAATGCTACCGAAGATGGAAAAGGAGGGAGATGACCCCCGTGGTGTTGTTGCCGCACCAGCCCATTGCGTGAAGACAATGAAGATGATGGGCCATTCAGACCCAAGATGGCATGAAATAAGGTTATACCCGACATCTTTGGGACCCATATAATGAACCAAAGATCCCCCGGGTAGCCTTAATGAAGTAAAGAAGATTTCATGGAGAAGAGGACCTGAAGCCTATAAAAATATGACTGCACATGAAGAGATCGATCATCTGAACCAGGATGAAGCTAAAAATACAGCGAGGATGGGCATTATGTGACCCAACCTATTTGAAGACGATCTTCATGAAGACTTTCACCTACATTCGGGCACATAAATGATATTCTGACAGGTGGTGTTGGGCATGACCCAATACACCTGGTTTGGACAAGGATTCTGGGCATGCATCCCGATATCTTTGATCCTTTCCACAGTGGATGAGCTTATAAACTCACCCCATTAAATCATCATCTCATATAGAGAAAGGTCAACCATAGACCAAAAACTCTATGATTTGGGTGAAAATTGTTCATATAGGGTCATATTATGGCATGGCCTGCAGTATGATGTAATCCCGCTCATTTGAGTGTAATCTATATATCAAATGCCTCCATTATGATAAGCCGAGAAAGATTTTTATGTAGCCCATTTGGTTGATGAGGAATGCAAACATAATGTACGTAATAAAAAATGGAAAACCAATGAGAAAAAAAAGATCAAACAAAGTAGCTATCTTCAGCCCATACATGATGATCATCATATTAGAACCTAGGCAGGCCGGTTACTAAAGAGAATCCAGATCTGACAAAGTCTGACATACAGGTCACCCTCCAGACAATGAGCAGGTTTTTTTAGCACCTTGACAGGGACATAATCGAGCATTAGAGACCAGATTCCAGATATTCTGAAGGCTAGGATGACAAGGCTTCAGTAGAAAGAGCACCAAGGATACTCTGGAAATAAGGTCTCATTCATATCTAACAAAACTTCAAGACTAGAAAATGTTGTAATAATTAGAGCATAAAAATTCAAAATATCAAGCTAAGAAGATATTCGCAGAGGTATAAGCATTTTGGTATTTCTAGAAATATTTTTTTCTTGAAGAGGGTAATATAAACATCTGTTTCAAGTGTGAAATGAACTTGAAGTCAACTCAGACTTCAGATCCGAGAATATACTCCAAACCTAGATGTGAACGTATTCAATCCACTTGGGTCAAATGCCTCTTGATTGATGTCTCATCTTATAATCTGAGGTCCACATAAAGCACAAACATGAAGATGATCAATCTCAAATCTGGAAATCATAAATCTGGAATGTGTTGATCAAAAATATCCAGATTCAAGTGGATATGAGAGCGTCTCTTGGATTAGAACATGATGTCGTTTCCAAAATAAAGTGTCCTGAAATGAAACTTGGATGTCTAGAGCCTGGGTAGGTTAGTATCATAACACATCAAGTCCTAGGTCCGGTCCTATGCACATAATACTTAGAGATTTCAGTAGTGGGAGCTATATAACATAATATGGTCCGTAGACTAGATTCTTTTTGACATAATGGATTCGGATCTAGCAGTTCATAAAGGGGGCCAAGAATAAGAGATGCTTAGATTGAGGACTTCCAGAGATACTAAGTCCCAGACCTTGATTATAGCTATAGACATTCCGAATCAGATTTTGATGTGCCTGTCCCGGATCCTCCAAAGTCTATGTTTACAAGTCAGAAACATATAATAAATATGAAAAGAATGAATCCTATGTCTAATAATGGAAAGACTTAGGTCATAACAATGATAATGAGCATACTCCAAACATATGCCATTTCACTAAGTCAAGATGTAAGGACTTAAACATAAAAAATTCTGGTTTCGCCAATAGGTCTAAGATGTTAGACTTCAATGAAGATAACATAAATCCAAGTTCCTAATGAAAAGGACTTGGACCATAAAATGGTGTAGAAAATGTTGACTTGTTGCCATAAAACTAGGTGTAAACAGATTTCACCTAGTTCAAGATATTAGGACTTAAATGGAATCGACATGGAAGTTCATAACAAAATTTGATCCTAATATGTTCGGATCCAAATTAATTCTAACAATTCAAAATATGTCTTAACAAAAGACTTTGGATTAAAAGAGTTAAACCCATAAAAAAATATGAATCCATTAAGGAACATAAATCTTAAAATGTTGGAATCCTTAAAACACACCTTATAAAAACATAAATCAAACTCAAATCAAACTTAAAATACTAAGTTTGCATTCCATTGACTTTATGGGTTATAGCTCCCATGTGTTTGTGTTTTGGTGATAAATGTTTCTTTTTATGTGAGTTGCTACGACGGTTAATCAAGGGTGTTCGAGAATCTCGATGTAAGTAACGTCAGAAATTCGCATCTTCCGACGAAGAGAGGTCTAAAGACAAATTTCATGAACCCTAACATCGACATATATATTTTATATGCATACCACATATTTTGGCTAATAATTTATATGAAATATCAAATATCATATATTTTGATAGTAGCCAAAGATAAGATAATGAAAGTTCATTTCTCAAATAAACGGAAGTCAAATGAATTTTCAAATCATGCCATACAACATATTTTTATATTAATATATTTTCCAAATTTCGAGGCTTCACGAGGCCTTATTGTTGTAGTGGTCCAAAGTTAGTTGATGAAGCATTGAACCTAACCTATGAACCTTTTACTTGCCAACGATGCCTTGAAGAGTAGTTTCATAATATGCCAGGGATCCTCAATTTGATGGCATCCTTTGTTAAAGATTGATATTTTACGCATTCCGTATCCAATCCAGGACGGTTTATATGGATATATTTCTAAGCTGGAAGTGATTTTGTTTGTAGGGGTATCCAACCACTAATGCCTTGGTTGTTGTTCCGTTTGTAACATGTTCTTGTAGTCCCCTCTCTTCTCTTGTGTTTTTTCTTGTATTTGTTTCATTCCGTTATGAACCAAAATTAACTCCATCCCTAATAGTGAAGCAATAATCCTAGGTAGAAAGTTCTCTTCCTGATAAACTTTTTTGGGGGAGCACAAGGAGGTAAGTAACCGAGAGGAAAATAACAAAATATAGATCCCAAAGAAAAAAATATCTGAATTACAAGAGCATTCTCCAGAATGTAAAATAATACCAACCCAGATGCCAGGTAGGAACCAACTGGACTCCATGCACACGCAAACACCTAAACAAGAAAACAAAATGTAGAAAGAAGAAAAACATTAGCACAAACTAACAATGTTAAGAAATAATGAAAGATGAGGCTTCTAACCTCTGAGGTATGTCCCTCTAAGATGGTTACATCAGAACTTGTGACTACATTAGGTAAAGATTGAAAACAGGGAGTAATATCCATTGGCTCAGGACCTATAAGTACAGAAAAAAAAGCTGGGTGATAAATTCCATTTTCCTTACAAGCAAAAAAAATAGAGATTGAATATGCGAAGTAAGCAAATAACAGGATCAGCTTTAAATTCTTGGGAGCTACAACAACCAATAGAATGCAGAAAGCTAACATATTAGTTTGAACAAAGTTTGGCAGAATTAGCTGACCCAGAATGGTATCAGCCATGGTAGATCCCAGTTCTGCTTATATCGTAGAATTGGTCGGATCGGATCAAGATGGGCTGATTCCAGGATCAAATCAGTTGGTCTTGATCGGATTTTCTCCTGGAGGACTGATCCAACCCCGATCTCCCGCCAGAATTGACCAAAATCGGTTGAACTGGGACAGGAATAAGTTGAATCGGCCGATTCCAGCGAATCGTCGCCAGAATCGAGTCCTCCTCCACCACTGCAGCATTCTCCCCCCCCCCAAATAGGACGGGGAAGACCTCCACAGTGGCCAATATGGCCCCAAAGTGCCTTAGATCGGATAGGAATCCGATATAGGCCCATATATCTATGATTATTTTTCAATTTTTAATGTTTTTTTAGAACCGATCCGGACTGATTCTGGATTGGTTTTCCTCCCATAAAATTGACCAAAATCAACCAATCCAATCCAGATCGGTAGCCACAGGGCCACATATCAGGGTACCGAATCCAATCCGGCGATCATTGCAGCTCTGCCTAGAGCCATTCGAGACAAAAACAGCCAAGGTCTGCCAGGGCAAGCAAAAACCTGCTAAGATTTGCCAATCCTGGGCCAGGATTGGCAACAGATCTGGTCAAATCAGCTTGGACAAGAACCACCACTTTTGAGTGCAGATTGTAAATCCCAGTCTAAAATCAGATGACCCCGACTCAAGTACTCAACTCTGACTCTGTTGGAGTTGTTCATGGTCAAATCCAACCACTTCTAGCTGACTCCTGGCCGATTCTTCACTTCCATGAGACTGGCCGTTCCAATCCTGATTCCACCTCCCTTTCATGGAACTGCAGTTTGACGAGGGACAAGAGGCAATGAGTTCAACACTGATATCATACGCATGAAGTGAAGAAGGGGTCACCACATCTCAGGTAACCACCTTAGGTGGTAGAGGTAAACTCAAATAGATATGAGAAAGAATGAGTAGGTGGAGGCCTGGAGTATCATTCCAGAGCCACCGGAGGCCGGGCAGGTTGCTGGTGCCCCCCCCCAAATCACAGCCCTTACCGAGCTGGGGAAATGAGACCCACGTGGGTCCTGGGATTTGATTCCTGATTTCCCCACCAGGTATCAAACCAGTAGGGCTGCGATGAGAAGCGGTCACTGGCAACCATCCAGCCACCAGCAGCCACAGGCAGCTCCCAGATGACACTTTAGGACCTCCCTTGAGGCATCTGAGGAGTCAGAAATGTCTACCTTGACGGCAATGTCTGTGGAAGCAATCATCTAGGCAATCTAAACTGAGTCAAGGTAAAAAGGGGCCGCCTCACCTCGTCTCATAGGTTAGGTGGTCACCTCAATTGCCTTTAATAACATAGGACTTCAGCATAATAATTTCCACAAAAAATATCACTAATAAAAGACAAAAAAATTTGACTAAACGTGCCCCAGAATAAAATCAAATGATAGTCAGAACATGCTCGTTAACAGCCCCACAGTTCAATCCAATTCAATGAACAAAATAAATGGGATCAACGTGATTTAAAAACCACCTATAATTAAGACCAAGTTCCCAGTTTAATGCCACAAGGAGGGTGGAATCTCACAAGCATGTTACTCATGACAGTTTAATCATACTATCAGATATTTGATCTCTCAGGTGCTATGGAATAATGGCATAAAAATGAACAGTAGAGAGAACTGATGGATGATGGTAGTCGTGCTACTTGGCTCATAATGAGAAGTTCTGTTGAGAAAGACAGAGAAGAACTCAAAATTCAATGCTCCAGCAAAAAAAAAAAAAAACACAATAACAGCAAGACTTTGTGGGGTCACACCATCGGTGAACTAACTGCCACGGTTGTGGCACCAGGTGTAGTTGCAGGGGAGCTTGTTTGTGGATGCCAGTACTGCAGAACTGTGAAGGAATGCAAGGGTCGCTGAATTGTGATTCAGTAAACAAGTGCAATGTATGGTGCAACCAATGATTGGTGGCCTAGCAATTAACTGGATAGAAGCTTGCACTACCTGCCATGCGAGAGTGGAAACCAGCAATTAACTGGATGGAGAACCGCCTTCTGAAAGAGTGGCCTTCTTTGAACCCCTGGCCTCTAAATTTAATGTGTGGAAGCTTATACTGCCTGCCATGTCGTGGTCTATATGGCACATTAGGAACAGAAGAATCTTTAAAGACCAATTTGAGAACCCAAAAGGGATCTTCATTTAATGTCATGCTACAACAGAGACCGGACGATGGATCATGCCGGCTCTTAGATGAGACAGATCAACAAGCTTCTTTCGAAGGGAGATCCTCAAATATTGGGTCCTTCTTTTTGTAGTCTGCTGGGCCCATCTATCCCGTTTCTTGTTTTCTAGTTTTTCCAACCTCCTTTCTTTTGTTGTACGATCATTTGCATCAACGAAATTCTGGCTTTGGCCACTTTCAAAAAAATAACTGGATGGCCGTCCAACCAAGCCAAGTGCTGAACAGTGAGAGGAGTGGTGCTTTAGGGACACACAGCTGCAAAAGTTGCATAGGGGACAAGATATGTACCAGGATGGTAAGGCAAACTGTTGGAGAAGGGGACCGGAGCGTGAAGAGGTGTCTGGGGACAATCACAGAATGGTTGGCCACCCACCGGCTTCAAGTAAACAGATAGTGCACATGGGTGACAGGAGTGGGGAGTTCATGAGACAGGCAGTGAAGATGGCAATGTCTGCATGGATCGATGTAAGAAAAAAGGAAAGCAAGCACAGTCGCGGCTGGCGCAGGAGGGGGTGGCGACTGGGTGAAGGTGTAGGGTTAGGTGGGGATTCATGCCATTGTTGTCAATGTGCCAAGGTCCCCAACACATTCATAAGTGCCATCTCTACCTAGGCAGCAAGGCAGCCAGGCAGCCGCTTAGGTATTGCCCAAGTAGTAGAATGATGTCTTAATTGTACATATATACATAAATATATACACAATATAGAAAGAGAGAGAGAGAGAGTGTGTGTGTGTGTGTGTGTGTGTTAGAAAAAGTATAAAGTAGACTTCCAAATATACAGTAATAATAAAAAAACTTAAATATGTATGGTACTATAAGTGGTGATATAAAATTATAATATAATCTCATCATCATTATTTTTTTTTGAACACTGATGGCCCAGCGGCCAGGGACCCGCCGCGTACGCGGGTGGCGAGGGATCGAGACCTCTCGATCCCCACAAGTTGCCCCCCCATGGGGCGCCCGGCTTGCTGCCGCCGGGAGGCGAACCCGGCCCTGCGCCCCCCCGGGCGCAAGGTGTTGCCAACCGAGCGAAGCTCGGCTAGCTCAACATCATTAAATAGACACCCATGATTTGCGAAGGACCTAGGGCCTAGGCCCCATAGGTGGGCACCTTGAGCACATTTTGGTCCTCCAAAAAGGCGCCCAGGCACCTAGCGCCTGCAGAAGTGCCTTGGTGCCAATTCATACCCAGTCCTACACGGGTAACACTCTTGGTGCCTTTATTGGCCCATCAAAGGCAAATGTTAACCTCTTGTGCTAGCAGAAAAACGTAAAAAAGAATAAAAAAACTTTGTTAACTCTTGAACAAAGATTACAATATCATTTGTAAGTTGCAGACCTGTTGGCACCTAAAATCCTATCAACGGATATTTGATATAGCATTAAGATGGAAGAGGGTCTTCAAAAAGGAAAAAGAAAGGAGGGAGGAGATCTAATTAAAATCTAGCATATATGCTCGAGGCTAGTCATGCATTAGAGAAGATATACCCCTCCTAGACCCATACATAATCGGATATGATAGGAAGAGAGGCTGAAAGCCCAACCGGATTAGGCACATGGCAGAAATAAAAAGAACCTTATGTACACTCTTACCTCCACCGACCAAGAAAAGGTCTACAAAGGAACTAAAAGAAATACAGCACATATGCATTGGCCGACTATTCAAAAAAAATCAGGACAGGATGGGGCAATGCTGGCAGAATTTGGAGGAATCCAGAAAATAGAAGATTAGGAAATCATGAAGAGAATGAGGCTATATGCCCGGTCAGTTTTGGCACATATATGTCCAAGCAAGGGCAGAGGGTTGTAAGCACAAAAGAGGCCCACAACCAACACCAACTGGAGCACCCGGGCACCATGAGATGAGAGGATGGAAGAAAGAAAAATGAAGCAATGGGAAACAAAAAAATACTTAATTCCCTATACCCTATCATCGGTATATGAATCAGAGAAGGAATCAAACACATATATGCATAATTGGATATGAATGCAAAAAGGGGGGGATTCAAACCCCAGCCGAAGTTAGATACATAGGAAGGAAACAAAGGGAGGAGATTTTATGTGCCCATACCCCTGCTGACCGAGTAAGCACCAGCAGCTGACCCCGGAGCAATAGGGAAGGAGGGGGAAAGAAGGATTGGATCAAGGCCCCAATCGGTGATAGTATACAGCTATACGCATAGAGGATCAACAAAATCAAAAAGGGAAAACTAGACATGTTTACCCAATGCATCCAGCTATATGAGAATGTGTTAGAGGTGATGAAGACCTACACAATGCAAGATCGGTGGTGACATAACAGAAACTGAAGAGCTCCTGTTCAAAATTCCCCTCCGAAAAAGAAGAAATTGGATGAATTCCCAACCGGTAATAGCACATGAAGAAGATAGGTCCTCAATACATTCAGAGGTATATATGCTTGTAAGTCACGCATCTAGGAACTAATAGACTCCTATCTAACAAAAAGGAGAAAGGGGAATGTGATAAAGACCCCGACCAAGGATGATGTATGGAGAAGCCGGACCCTTGCATATAAATCAGGCTGAGGAAACAAGGAAATAAACATGTTCCTTAAAATGAGAACATCCTAATACAACCGGCCACACATATATTTGTAAAATGCAAGGCATAGGACAGGTTATGGGCTGTCTACAGAAAATAGAAGGAGAGTGCTAGAGCTATAAGCATCATGGAATGCGATCTCCCGAGAATCTCTCGAGATCTCCCGAGAATCTCTTTTCTTCCATGCATCCGAGAAACGAGATCGCCGAAACGAGAATATCTATGTAGTACCTGTGATACCTTGATCTTCTCCGCCTATTATTATCCCCAACTTGTTAGATGATCTTGTTAAGTTTCCTTCTTATATTGCCAATTTTATTATGGAATCCATCCAAATATTCATCTAAACATTATTGTTTGATAAAATTTCATAGCTTAATATTTTAATGACTTAATATTTTAATGACTATATATGTACAATTGACTCAAAATGTTATCAATCTCCTATCCATATTGTTCATGATGAAATTTTGGTTTGACATAAGATCTTTTGCATGTCTCATGCTAACAATAGTTCATCATCTTTGTATTACACTTTTAATTCTCTCATGACTTATTTTAATATTTAATATGAGTTCTCTTATTCTTTTTAAAGAGATTATATGACATTCTATATTTAAACATGCACATTGATTGATATTTTCAAGATCTAATCCCTGGAGAATTTTTCGAGATCTTTTATCTTCAATCTCCGTGAGATAAAATATAAATGTGAGATGGCAATCATTGGGTAAAGTATACATAAATAAAATCCGAGATCCGATCTCTCGAGATTTTTTCGAGAATCTCACGAGATCTCTTCTCTTTCACGCTTCCGAGACGAAACCGAGATCCGAGACAACAATCTTTGATAAGCATATCTATGGTACAAAACAAAGGGGCGATCATGTGCGGCTGATGATAGCCAGGTAGGAATGAAGACCGGACATAGATGTAGCCATTATGCCCACTCAAAAGAAAAAAAGAAAGAATAGATGAAGATATGCGTACATAACAGCATAGCATAACAATCACCAATAAAGGAGTCACCATGCATGGAGCTGAAGAGAGAAATACATAAACTCTACTCACCCGGATATGATTAAGATGCTGTCCACCTCCACGGATCAACACCAAGAAGAAGACAAGGGCACCCAAGATCTCTAAACAGCAGGTCCGGTGGCTTCTCTTGGCAGGGACAGATGGCTGCTAAACCTGTTAAGATGAAAAGGTGCGATGGAAGGAGGAAGAGGACCAGCTAAAAGAAGGCTCGCAGATAGAAGAATTAGTCTCCAGCTAGGAGACTAAACAGAAATCTATAGAGAGGATGATCCGCAGGGGGGGGGGGGGGCAGCCTGTGGAATTCAAAAGAAATCCAAGGGGGAGGCCGAGGTCATCCAATGGCCAGGATTGGCTAATTAATAAGTCAATTGGATCCTAATATCCATGGATCCTCAACGGTGCATTAAGATGGCCTTATTGGATCCATAATGAGTTAATATCCAATGGATCCAGCATGATGGGATATCCGATAGATAATCCATGGGCAAGGCTAATTACCGGATGACAAGGCCTTCCCGGATCTTTAATAGAATTAATATCCAATAAGAGGATCAATGGTTTGGATTAAATGGAACATCCATCAATCGGATGAGCCACATACTTAAGATAATCCATCAAATGGAGGGGCAGGATGGAAGGATATGTGTTTAAAGGCCGGAATTGGATATTGAATAAGTCAAATGGATTTTAATCCTCATGGATCTTCAACGGTACAGCACAAGGGTTCAACCGGATCCTTAATAGGATTAATATCCAATAAGAAGATGGAAGGCTATGATTGAATGGAGCACCTGTCAACTAGAAAAACCCATCAAATGGAGGGCCGGGATTTGATAAAAGATGTCTCATTGGATGCCTCTCACGTGAGAGAATGTAGGAGGTGGGACAGCCACCTGTCCCCCATGATCTCCCAAGAAGGCTTGCTCCGGAAGTGATGCACATCATGCACCACTTCCCCCCACTTCCGGACATACGCCCATAACCTTCCCCCACCATCGGAGCAAGGGGAGGATTCCAATCACTATAAAAAGGCCAGCCCGCGGCCTAGGAAAGGGGGAGACAAGGAAAAGAAGAGGAGAGATTCTGCCAAAGCTATCTCAGCTAGAAGGATGGCATTAGTCCTATCCAGCTGCATCCCCGAAGCACCAAGAAGGAGAAGCAATTGGGGGTCCTGCGGTTACTTTGCAGAGGATCAAGGGGAGAGTTTGAAGGCTAGAAGGTGAGAAATTATAGCCATTCCCTCATCCGTCCTTCTCCAAATACCATGCCCATCAATTGATCAATTACTATCACCTCATCCGTCCCCCTCCAAACACTGTCTTTTGACTGTTTAATACCCATAGTCCCTTGCTAATATTGGCAAATACCACCTTGTTTGGGCCAGAAATCCCTGGATATGTTATTAGAATCCCGCAGGTCCTGTGATTATCAAATACAGGCCTGAAATTCACCCTCATTTTCTCATACATTTCAGTAATCTAAACCAAGAGGTCAGGTCTATAGGAAGCCCTCATCTCCCGGACATCAAAGGACTAGAGTCTTGGATGGATTCATTTGGTTATAATAATACCAAATTGATGACCACCTTCCCGGATATATGTAAGCCATATCTGGACATACTATTTGGCCCCCATAATTGAGTCCATTCTGTCCCCCCTCCCGGGTACACTTCTGTATCACCATGTATGAAGCTCTTTATATATATACATATGAATACCATGGACAGGTTTTGACCCCCTTCTCGACCCTCTCTTTAGAGCCTCCCTCGGCCTTGAAATTCTGCATGATAAACCCTCAGAGCCCTGTCATTCCGACAGAAGTTGAAGGACATTTTATATCACCAAGGTAGAGAGGGGTCATACCCGGCCTCTTTGGAACCCACATGATGGACCAAAGATCCCCCGGGTAGCCCTAACAGAGCAGTGGATATGAAGAGAGAATGGCCAGCCGGGCCTTGAAGATTCCATGATGGCTGAGCACAAAAAGTGCACAAATTATGAAAGAATTACTTATTGGCTATGAAATCAGGAGGCTGAGAATGCCCGTGGACAGATTCATGCTTACAGCAGGACATGATTGTGGCCTAATGTTGGGCCTAGTTCAATGCATATGTCCCGAACAGGACTGAAATTATGTGTACAGTCCTTTGGTCCATCTCATAGTGAAGAAGGCCAATTGCGGGGCAGACCCCTATGAGATGAATAACTCCTTTTTATGCATAGAGATTTGTACTCCCAAGAGAGATGAGATGGCCTCGATATGATGTAGTTGGGGATTTAGTTAAACTCCAACATACAAGAGTGTGTCACATACCACATGACATGAATGAAACATATGTGCTGATATTCATATGTTGATGATCAAAGATCAGTATATATGTATGCATGCAATTTATGAGAATTATGTATAATCCAGAAGCTGATTGGAAGGCTAAATCTAAACATAAGAGAGCAAGGAGTACATACAGTCCAACAATAGACTGGACTGAACTCTAACCTTCGGATTTCAGGCATATTGACCTGATTTCAGAACTTAGACATCTAGGTTATGATCTACCTATTCAAAATAAATAGGAGAAAGTTGCGCTCAAATCTAATAGTAAATTGGAGGCTGGACATATGAGTACTAGCCTAAACTAGAGCATGAAATCTCAAGACTGAACAGGATTGCAGGTTTTTAGACTTCCAATGTCTACTTCAAATATGAAACAAATTTAAGGCCCGGACATAGTTCAGGCTAACTTCATCAGGTAAATGATAAGATAATGGGCCCGGTCTAAGATGTCTCCATATACAAGTTTAATGTTAACAGGACTCTGAAGTAATAATGTTCAGTATATCATTTTACATGCACCAATATGTACATCACACAGTTGAAGAGAGGGGGGGGAGTCATTGGGGGTCGCTCTCAAAATAGAGTGTCAAATCTGAATTCCTGTATTTCAAGGCTCCAATTAGGATATAAAGAAGTCATGGGATTCCAATCTTAACTACTCAAAACTGATCCTTATAATGGCATGATCTTCTGAACCACGAACTACCTGCATAGTCTCACTCCTATTCTTTTGCTTACCTTCGGACCTACTATTTGATTTTCATTTTTTGACTTACTGTCATTGATAAATTGATGGGATCCGGCCTTAGATTCAGCCTGTCCGAAGGGAGAGCCAAGAGAGGAATGGTTTGGCATTGGGTCCAAACATACTCAGACCATTAGAAATTTGTGCAAGAGACCAAGATAAATATCTCATGGGCTGTTCAAAGAATCTGTGTAGCAGGTTTATGGTCGAATCTGAGTGGCATGAGATGAGGGGCATTTCAGGATTGGGCAAGTCTCATTTAGTATTTCATCTTAAACCTTGTTCAAAGTAGAGTTGAAACCTATTATCGGGCGGAATTTCAGGCATGAATAAGTGCAGAATTCTGATCAGTCTAAGGCTAGCAATGGATGTCAGGTTCGGGTCTAGAGCCTGGCAATATTCGGAAGCTAAATGCTCTGGACCCATATATAAGTAGAGCCTGCCTTAAACAGAAATTTTGGTTTCTAAAGGAGAACTGATTTGTGAGTTTGAACTCAAAACTCAGAATCTGAAATGATGATTTTAATAAATCCTAAGTCGGGTATGTCAAGATTTAGGAAGAGGCGGTATAGTGGACATATGTATGGGGTACCCGGGGAACATATCTTTTGATATATTTGAAATCTAATATCAACATCCCCAGTAGACCTGTCCTCGGTTGGGTTTGAATAGAACCTAGAGGGGGAGGGAATGATACAAAGCATTTGATTTTAAGATAGACATAAGACCAATCTAATGGATTTAGCCACAAACATGTTTGATCCGATAACATAAAAGAAAATCGGATTTAAGTAAATCTGACCAAGCCTGTGATACCGAGATCCAGTTACCTGGATTCAGAGTATCATTATGGAATGAACATATGTGCCATTTGCAATAGAGTATGGTCTGGTTATCATTTCCTAAACGCCCTATGAAGACTAGGCATGCCTATGATCGGCCTAGAGACTTCTTCATTTAAGAGTTTGGATAGCTTAGCCTCATAACATACCAAGTCCTGGGACCGGGTTCACGCCCATAAAGACTAGAAAAACTTCCAATAATGAGAGTTATATGGCAATCTGAATCATAAGCTAGATTTTAGCTGAAGGGACAGGTTCGGATCTAGTAGATTAGTATGGGGAAAAGCATATAAGGTGTTTGGATTAAGGACTTCTAAGTCCTAGATTTCAGTCATAACCATAAGCAATCTAAATCAGATGGTACCATGATAAGGCGCATATGCCATTTCACTTGGAATTTGAGGATGTCCAACTACCTAAGCCTAGGATATCCCCAAGAACCCCATGGTTGGATAAACATAAGAGAAGACCATGGTCCTTTTCCGAATCCAAGCATATATATTCCAATCAAGTTTTTATATATATATTTCTCTTGGGTTCTCCAAAATTTATGAGCACATGCTAAGTCAAGGTATAAGGATTTAAACAAAATTTTGTTTTCATCACTAGGTCTAAGATGATAGACTTAAATGAAGATAACATGAGTCCAATAAAAAGGACTTGGACCATAAAACGGTATATGCGGACAGATTTCATTTTGTTCGATATATAAGAACTTATATATCAACATAGAATTTGACCTGAACATGCTCGGATCTAGATTAGCTTTAATAATCCAACATATGTCTTAATATAAGACATCAAGTTGAAAAGCTAGTCTCACACAAGGTATGGTTGGAATCCTTACCTATACTCTATAAAACATAAATCAAAGAGGCAAATAAAACTTAGATACTAAGTTTTGCATTTTCATTTGGTTAGTCACTATACGTTAGACTTAAATACTAAGTCTGTATTCCATTAATTTTATGGGTTATAATTCCCATGGGATTGTGTTTGTGGATGAATGTTTTCTTTCATGTACGAGTTGCTACGACAGTTAATCAAGGGTGTTTGAGAATCTCGATGTAATTAACATCGGAAATTCGCAACTTCCGATGGAGAGAGGTCCAAAGACAAACTTTATGAACCCTAACCTCGACATACATATTTTATATGCATACCACATATTTTGGCTAATATTTTCTATGAAATATCATATACTTTCATAGTAGCCAAAGATGAGATAATGAAAGTTCATTTCCCAAATGAACGGAAGTTAAATGAATTTTCAAACTATGCCATACAACACGACACACATATTATTTTTATATTATATTAACATATTTTTATATAATTTTTCGAGGTTTCACAAGACCCTAAGCTCCATGATGAGATTAACCCTAATTGAGAAATGGTACAAAACACAATGGACCAGCATATAAGAACAGCCCAATGACTCATAAAAATTAGAAAGAAATAAATGACAAATATGTTGTAATCAGAAAATAAATAAGCTTAATATCTTAGCTGCAACATGGAAGCCTCCACATCCACACGATGATGATGGTAGACAATGAGAAAGAGGTGTTCAAAACAGACCAAAGCTCGGGTATCCTCATCACATTTGCTACCATCAAGGGTGAAGCATAAGGTGAAGCCCAAGTTTAAAGCAACCTAAGAAGCCAATTTAAATCCATACTTGGTGTTATAGTAATTAAAAATTTTCTGTCAGGAAAATATTCAGAACATGTTTCTGCATAACTGCAGTACATTTCAGTAGTTGAAAGAGAGTTTTCAGAGAATCAGGGACAAAAATCAACACCCAAAATCACTAATCTTACTTTAAAAGAGAAAAATGCTCCTGCAATCGGGAGACAGAGCTCTGAATATGTTTATAGCTTATGGGCTATCAGACTTGCTCAAAACACAAGTCCTACAATTGGTGTCTAGAACCCAAGGATTCCCAAATCGGAATTGGTCACCAAATCAGTGAGAACCGATCCGATTTGAATCGGATTGGATGGTCATATTCAGACCGATTCTCCAGAAGAGAAACCAATCCGGAATCGGGATTTTTAAAAAATAAATTAAAAATTCTGATTCAGGCCAATTCTGGCTGAATCAGCCTAAATCTTTTATAAAAAAATCAGGATACCGATTCCCATTCAACCGATTCAAACCATTCAGAATTCAAGTCAAAATCAGTCCTTCGGGCGGGAATCAAATCAAAATCGACTAATTCAATCCAGAATCAGCCAATTCCGATCCGATTCGACCGATTCTACGACTCATGCCAGAACATGGTGGCTTTAATGCTCAACCAACTTGATCTGTCTACTCAGGATTGGATGCTTTCTTATTTCAATGCCTTTTTAAAAGACTTCATAACATCTTTAAATGGAGTTTTCTTCCTGTCATTTTAGACTTGATATAGTTGTACCTTGCAGGATAGAGCAAATATTTCCTTTCTTCTTACTTTTATTATCTTCGTAAAACTTTTGTCATCTTTTAGATGGTTTTATGCTTAGTGATGAATTTCAACCAAGTTTTTCACTTAAATGGCAAAAGCAATGCTCATTCAGCAGATGGCATCATTCTCCCATGTATTCAAGGAAAACATAAAAAGCCAGATGAAACAAGGCTAAAACCATACCCACCTCCACTAAGCTCATTCTCTTCAGGCTTGACTTTTACCTTCTCATCAGGAACTCTAACCACTTCTTTGTCTATATGCTCCTCTAGCTGCTTGTCCTTTTCCTGTTCTTTATCCTTTACTATTTTATCTTTACCCTTCTCTTTCTCTCTCTCTCTCTCTGGCATGTCTTTATCCTTCTCCTGTGCAGGTTCTCGCTCCTTTTCCTGATTCAATTCCCTCTCCTTATCCTTGTCATTCTGCTGCTCCTTTCGAAGATTTTCCTTCCTTTCCTTTATAATTAGCTGTAATTGGTTAACATCCTTGGTGATAAGGTCCAGTGGTTGCAGAAGGGAAAAATCATCGTCGTCGTCATCATTCTGAAAATAATAATAAATGATATAACTCAACAAGAAAAAATCAAGAAATGCAAAATCATGTGCATCTTTCTTCAATATGGTAGAATTGACATGAGTATCTATAACTGTCACATTAACTTACATTGCTTACATTTGCTTCCAGCTCAATGTATTGAAGCCCCTTCTGCACAAATGTAACAAGAGCGCCAGGTGGAATTAGATTACCATCAATAGGGCTTTTGTTGATCCCTGCCTCATACCCTAAAGCAAATGCAGAATGTGTAAAACCTGAAACAAACATCAATGAAAATTAAAAAAGATTGTTAAAAATATGTTAACATTGAAGATCGCTAATAAACCAAGATTGACTGATGACAAGAAAAAATTCAGCTGGTGGCACTAAAGCAAAGCATGTGATCAAGGGACCTGGTTGCCTTCAAAGGTAGACCTTTGGTGAAGACATGTGACTCGAAAACTGTCCATTAGTTCAACAATTTCCAAGATGTATGCTATCACTATCTCTAAGGGTTAAGGGTGGTGCATCTCCAGAATTTTGATAATCGAAGCCAACATTGGAATATTCTATTTAGGCATAATCTCACAAAAATTGAGAATGAAGACTTATCTCTCAGTTAGGTCTTAAAACAAACCAGTTGTACGCAGAGTGAGGATGCTCTGGAATGGAATATATTGTCAGATCTGATGTTTTCGGTTAAGGTTGCATGTCAAAGACTGAATTACTGTGGCAGAGAGGCTCATTGGTGGAGACTGGTGGAAAATTCATCAGGGCAGATTGTCCCAAAGTTCATCCTACACTTTGTCCTTTGTATCAACAGGTTGCGTATTTGTGGAAGCAGCAGAGACTAGAGAGGATATTAATCACCTCATCCTGCAGTACAGTGTTATCAAGGAATGTCAACACAGATTTTGGAATCATCATAGCATGTCCGGCAAGGTAACACTACAAGATATTCTCATGATATAGGGCTGGGGAAGATGCCATGGAGAGATGGAGACAATGGCAGTGGGCGGTGTGCAGTGGCGCAGAGCAAGACCACACTGTGCTGTCTTCACTGCCTGATAGGGTCTGCTGGTCCGGACTCTCGGACTCAGTAACAACATAGATAAGGATCTGGTGCTGCTGGGCTTGTGGATCTTGTATGTTGGGTATCAGCTGGGTTTGTGAATCCAGATCTCCAAGTCAGACGGGAAAGGGACAGTGACGAACAACACCATCCAGTGTCGCTGCCCCCTGTGGCAGCTCCAGCACCACTCCAGCTAAGGGCTTGGGCCCCTTGGATCTTGGCAGCCTGCCGAGACAGAAATTCTCTCAAGATTGCAAACCATGGGTGTTGGTAATATCAACTATCGCAGATTCTTTCAGAAGCTGGAATATAAATTGGCCAAACTGACAGGATATCGGTTATCTTTTTGAAAATTGGAGCAACCTTAACTTGATGGAGAAATCGGTTTAGTGAATTTAAATTTCATTTGCTGTTCTGTCCATTAAAGGTCATATTCGTAAATGTTGTTTTAGAGCCCCCTTTGTTACAAAACTTACTTTATAAAAAGAACACTAATGTACTCTCAAATCAAATGAAACAGTGAAATTTTTAAACTCTCCAATGCAATAACCTTGTAGCAAACCTAGTAAGACCAGTCATGATCAAATTGTGTACCTCAACATATTTCCTCATGATGTGCAATAAATGGAGATGTGAATAAATAAATGATGTAATCACTTGAGTCTGCATGACTAGTGTAGAAACAAAAATCTATTTGTCAATATCCTCCAACATGAGATCAATAGAGTGTGTTGCACATAGTACCTAGAAGAAATGATACCAATTATTAATCAATTTCCTCCCTGCAGCCTCGTAGGATAGTTCATTATCAGTCTCAAACTGAACAACATTTTTTTTACTAATATCTTCTACAATAGCATTCATTAAGAAAAAGATGTAATCAACATTCTTGATCAGACCCAAAACATCAATTGACTTCAAGAAGTTGTGCCCTCTGAACAATAAACCAAAAAGTTGATCATACTCCTCAAGGTGATGTTTGTCCACCTATCATACACAATTGTGCAGCCTATCTTCCTCACACCAACTTGAACTCCTCTATACATATTTTCAGCTCCTCCACCTCCTCATCCAAGACACTAGCATAAATAAACCTACTAATTGAGACTTGCAATCCTGATCTAGCCTTAGCAATAACATCGACTATAATTTGAAAGTGTGGACTAGTGGTTGCATGTGTTGTATTACCTACATTAAGGTATATAGAAAAAATGTTATTGCCTTCACCAACAAATAATTATAATCAAATAAAATATAAAACAAATTTCATATTCATACATGAATATAAAAACCACTTCATAGTACACGTTATTGCTCACTTTGCCATTGTTCTTGTTGTTTTGACCTCTTTCATTGCTTGTTTAGTAGTCTTATGTAGGACAATTTGTTTCCTATACAAATGCTCATCTCCTCCTACTGGTGTGGGGACCAGGCGTGTTGAAAAAGATTGACAATATGCCCCCTCTCATGCTCTCATACCCATACTTGCACTGGGTGTAAGTCATGTGGACTATGATCAACAAAAGACAAGGTCAACTTCAGACTCTCCTACTCCCCTCCTCCTCTCCTCATCATCTCTTTGTGCATACTTGCTTGCATGCCTAGCTATCTTGAACTCAAAGTTAGTGGATGAGTCTCCACTGTCAAGTTCAACGTCAACTCTTGCCTTCCCTTTACCTCTAAAGGTTGGCACCTCTTCTCTCTAAGTTCATCATGTAAATCTTCTCTTTGTTCGATCATAATCTCCCTCTGTAAGACTCTTCCTATGACGTAACCTCTAATATCTTCACTAATCTCCTCAAGTACCTTGTCACATTTTTTAACATTGCCACCAACTCTGACAATGTGTTGCTTCAGTCGGTACACTCCTGCATTCATCGTTTTTGCCGTGCTCAGCCATTGTTTGTAACTATAAGCAAAGAAAATTCAATTAAAGAATTAAACAACCAAGTTAAACAATTAAGAATGAATAAGATTGTTTAGGTGGTGGCCAAGAAAAGGACAGCCCCTTAAAAAGACTATTCAAGCTATTTAATAAATTTACAGAAACTTAATAGCCCCCTTTCTGCCTATACGGGGGTGGTCAGGACTCGAACAACTCTTACAGGGTGGCCAGGACTAAACCAACCCCTTAAGGAGCTGTTCAATAAGGGAGGGGTTGTTCGGCCTTGAGACAAAGTGAAAGGGGGGATGAAAAAGAGGTACAGAACTCTAAACACATCTTTAGGGGATTCCAGAAAAAGAAAACTCAAAAACAATTAGAAATGATAGATCGTCAAGAAAGAATCACCAACATAGACACATCAGACAAATGAAATCGCCGACACAACCACTGGATCGCTAGAGAAGCGCCGAAATCACCTACATCTTTACTAAAATTTGCTAGATCACTGCCAAAATCAGCTTCTTGCCTCCAAAATCTCCAGGAAGCCGCTAGAATGTCCAAGAATCAGGAACCCTAGGGGTGAAAGCCAAGGAATCAGCCCTTCGGCGTCAATATCGGCCTTAAATGGCCAATCCAATATCAAGTCTAGATCAAGAGGAATTAGTCGGATCGACCTATTCAAGCTGATTCCTCTGAAATTCAACTTGGAATCAGTCCTTCAGGCCGGAATTGTATCAAGACCAGCTGATCCGATTCTAGAACCGGTCGATTCTAATCTGATCCGGCCGATTCTGTAAACCTTGGATTTGATGTCCTCCGACTTTTTGACAAGTAATTTTGGCAAGTAGATTACCTCTCGCTAGGGTATGCACGGTTCAGCTCAAGTTGGTTTTTGACCCAAAATTCTCAATCCAATTCCAAACTGAATCATATGCACACCACAACCCGAACCAAACCAAACCCATTTAAATCAGTTTGGTTCCAATTAAACCATTTCAAACCAAAAATAATAACTCATTAATTTTTTAACAAAATTATAAATTTTAAAAAAAAAACTTTTTATTAGTCTAATTTATAAAATAAGATTTTATTGTTGAACTTTGACCCAAGCACTCATGCCCTTCCGAGCACGTGCACCATGTTGAGATGCACCATGTTGAGACGCCTCATAGTTGCTTTTAAAGAAAATCTTAGCTAGCCACATTCTTGGACAACTGATGTGAGATTATCCCCATGCATAGTGCACACTGCACAGCACGTTGTAGCGAATGAATGCCCATATGCCTTCGTCTCACATCGGTTATTTGAAAATCCTTGGCTACCTTATAAATGTTTCTTTGTGCCTTGAAACAAAAGTACTCCACTAGGTGGCTGGAAGAGAAGATGACTTGGTGTGCTTGTTCCCCCTTGGGCCATGGTTGGGTTCGGTTTTCATTGAGTTTAAGTGTTTTGTAATCCGATCAACCCGATGGCCTTCTCAACCTAATAATTTTGATTTGGTCCCTACTCGGGTTCTCAGGTTGACCTAAACAGTGCACATCCCTACCTCTCCTTAGAGACCTTGTTGAATGGGAACGCCGGCAGTGGCAACTCACTATTTCTTTGAGATTTCTGATGTCGTATATTGCCTTCAATCCTATCTCCTTTGATATTAGGCTAGCCAGCGATTATCATTAGCCTCCTCTGATGCCTTTGGCAATGAGACTTGCCATTATTGAGATGTGGGTGAAGAGGGGAAACTGGAAATTCACCAACATGATTGCGGCCCTCATACACGAGGAAGGTTCCGGATAGCTGAGGTGACGGGATCTCATTGTTTACGGAATCGGTGGAATCGGACCGATTCCGATCCAATTCCATGCGGAAGGACCGATTCCGGCATGAATTCCGCGGAATCGGTCGGAATCGGTAGGAATCGGTCCGGAATCGGCCGGAATCGGTCCGGAATCGGAATCGGATCGTTTTTTTTCTTTTTTTGCTATTCCAGTCGGATCGGCCAGAATCGGTCCGAATCGGTCCGAATCGGCCGGAATCGGTCCGAATCGGTCCGAATCGGCCGGAATCGGTACGGAATCGAATCGGAATCGGAATCGGATCATTTTTTTTTCTTACCGATTCTGGATCGATTTTCTTCCATTGAATCGGTCGGAATCGGTCCGATCCAATCCGATCCGGATCGGATCGGTACCCACCGATCCCGATTCCGATTCCGATCCCGCGATCCTTGCGGGATCTTGGCTGGCTGCACAAGGAGGATGCTGATAGGCCATAGATTGTAGAATCCATCAATCCCGATTGGATCAGCCATTGCTGATCCAATTCTCAGCTGGAGGACCGATCCGGGATCAGCCTTATCAGAATCAGATCATTTTTTATTTTTTTTGCAATCCCAGCTGGATCGGCGAGGATCATATCAGAATTGAAATCGGTTTTTTATTTTACCAATTTAGGATCAGAATTTTTTCTGGAGGATCAGCCTGGATCGGATCAGGACCCACTGATCCGGGTCCCAATTCCAATCACGCGATCTTTGCGATAGGTTATTGTTGCATTCTAACGGGCCCCTTAGACTTAGAGGCAAACACATAGTCCAATAGGTGCAAGATATATCTTGCAAAATAGGCACTTTGTATAAACCAAAATAGTCCCCAATCAAGGGGCCGATCTTGAGAATTGAACAAGAACCCCTTAAGAACTGAGTTAAATTTTGTATCACCTCAACTGAAATAAAAAATGCACAATAAAGTGATAAGTGGGCAGCTACTGCTACTCTAACGAGCCCATCTTGTCATAGGTATGTAGCCCACGAAAACATATCATTCGAATCTCAGTCACATTAACCCCCCCTCCTCTTCTTTTAAAAAAATTTAGGAGCTAACAAGACCCCACAAAAAAATGCGGCTTGTGCTTTGGATAAGAAAAATGACAAGGATAATTGACCTTGTTGACAACCTTCTCCTACATATTTTTTCCATAGAAACAACCTAATTCTATATAATAATAAAGGATGCTAAGCAAATATCCACCAATCCACCTCTACGCCCCCTTTAGTTAACTTGTGACAAGCATATTTACATGAGAACAATCAATTCTTTGAATGAAGCCATAACAATTTGTCATCCTTTAAATATATGCATTCGTAATTCATGATAGTACCCAACAAAGTTGCGTAATCAAAACTTTCTTCATCTTAAAGGTCCAGAGAATAGACCAAGTCCGCATAATACCCCAGAAATTGTGAACTTCAACATTCCTATCACTAGCAATATCAAACAACCTAGGGAATTTGTGCGCTAAAAACTCATGACCCACCCATCGGTCCTTCCAGAATTGAGTTCTCCTATAATTCCCAATGTCTATTGTTGTCCTTTATGTTGTTTGTTTTGGTGGGTCAAGTACTAAGCATATTATGCATCAGGCAAGCCAAATTGATTGAGGGAGTCTATATTAGAAATGGCAGGGCACATATCACACATTTGCAGTCAGCTGATAACACTTTTGTTATTCACTTCCAAGGATGAAAAAAATGTGTCAATTTGAGGGTCCTATACTATACCTTCTTAAAGCCATGACAGGTCACGGCTGAAAATTAACAAAGATAAATATGTAATAATTGATATTCATTTACGGGAGGATCAGATGGCTTCTTTACACTGGATCCTTGACATGCCATGGTCCACTTTCCCACTAAAGTACTTGGGGCTTGCTCTGCCGGATAAAGGCACAAAAGGAAAAGACTGGCAAATGTTGATTCAAAAATTAAAAGACAGGCTACAGGACTGGAAGAGTAACATGTTGTCGGTAGATGGAAGATGGATACTATCGAAATGCATTCTTCAAAGCATCGCACTCTATTTTTTTCTCTCCTTCGATTACCTAAAGGCATTTGCAAACAGTTAGAGACTATTAGAGAGAATTTTTTTCAGAAAAGGAGAGGTGAGGCAAGAGAGGGTTGCTGCCTTAAGCCAGTACCTAAAAGGTAAAAAAATGGATCTTTTAATTTTTTATTTCTACAAAGAGGGGATCTTGGAAGCTACTGGAGGTTTACCAGTGGCGGACCAGCAAAACCAGCCAGATGCCATGGTGCACTACAACAACCTCTGGGATTGCCTTATCAAACCAACAGAGATCGCCAGCAGCCTTTAGATTCTAATAGGCACCCAGGGCACATGCCCTTCTAGGCAGCAGTGGCAGCAGTGAAGATGCCTACGTGGTCACCCCAACCGCCTTTGATTGACATAGTTTATGGCAGGACCTCGGTTGAGGCCCTCAAAGGGCTCCTCCAGCCTCTGATGATTCAGTCCACGCTTCCTATGATGCGCCTGAATGAAATGCACACCTCAACAGCAGTGGTGCTAGCGGAGACTGTCTAGGTGATTTAGTCTGATGATGGCACAGCTGGATCGTCCAAATAAGGTTGATGTATTTACACAAAACGTATTAACGTAAGATTTCTAGGAGCAATAACATGTATAAACTATAAAAGATAAGACGATATACCACAGTTAAAAGTGATGTGTGATGATTGGTTCTGTACATAAAAATAAAAGAAGTGGCAGACCTTGAAAAGCAAATATAGACTCTACTGTTTCAATACAAGACACGGTATAAACCAACTAGTTCCAACGGTATATAGAAAGTAAGAATTTTCGGGTAAGAATGACTGATAAAGCTACTATTGGCACACTTAAAATGACTTCACTAGGGACTGAAAGACTTCTTGGTCACAAAAAGCTAGACTAGAATAAAACCCAATTGCATCAACCATAGTTTGAAAATAGGGTCTAGTGGCCGCATGTGATAGAATGATTGTATTTAGCACATAAAAATAATTGTTATTAACCCAATAAAAAATTAAACGATATATATGCCTAAGATTAATGACAATGACATATTGTTACATACATGTCTGCTCTCTTTACAGCTGAAGTGGTCGCCTTGACTCCCATAAATACTTGTCTTATTGTTCTTTGTAAGCTATTCAGTCTTTTGAATATGTGAACATCCTCATTAGGTCCGAGACATGTCAAAATTGATCGACAAAAACCTCCCACTCCTAAACCCACATCCTCAGTGGGTGTGAGTCAAGTCGAGTGAGATCGACGATATCCCAGCTCCTTAGCTCCAGAACCTCCTGCTCCTCTCTTTCTCTCCTCATCTTCTCTTTAAGTTTTTAGCTTGCATGAATTGCTACTCTCAGGCATTCGTCTTCATCAAACTCGAACTCAATCAATGTCTCAATCTCTTAAGTTTGTTCTCTCCCCTTGCCTTTTTCGCTAGGCCTGCCATCCCTTCTTCCTATCAACTTCTCTCGCAACTCCTTTCTCTATTCATCACGAATTCCTCTCTATGAGGTTCTTTCTATAAGGTACGCCCTCATAAACTCAATGCCTTCTCTAACACCTTGTCATATTTTTAGATATTTTCATCCACTCCACTAATGTGTTGTTTTAAGCAAAATACTCCACTATTCATTTGTTTATTACACCACTTACATTGTACTATCTTCTTATCAAAATCTACTAAAAAGATGTGTCCCCACCCGATATCACAGGTGACATCACTGTCTCTTTGCTTGGCCATTATTCCTTGTCATTGATCTACAACATTAACACAGATGTTAACCTCACCATTTAAAGATGACTAATCCGAGAAAAGACTAGAAGTACCCCAATTTTTGGAAAGAAAGAGCACTCACCTAAGGGGTTGCTTAAGCTGAAACAGTCAGCGTTTGGTGATTGTTTCGGCTAAAATTGCCACCACCGCAAGATTGATGATTGTTTGCGAAAACAGCTCACCTAAAACAATTATTAAATGGTGATTGTTGACTGACTAAATGGGTGGCGGGGCAGGTTGGAGTCTAGGGGGACGGAGTAGGAGGAATGGGTGAAATCTTATCAGATTGCGCTGAATCGCAGGTGGAAGGCTAGCAATAGCTAGAAGATCACCGACCAAACACCGAAATCGTTAGAGGAATGCAAAGGAATCACGGAGCAAAGCAAGCGGGTTGGAGTGGGAAATAACATAGAATGTGTTACCCATCTACAGTTTGTTGATTATACGTAGCTCTTCTCTTATGGGAATCTTGATAAATGTATCCATCTACAGATTTTACTTCGTATGCTACAGGGAGTCACAAGCTTGAAATTCAACAAGGACAATATGTGAACTTATTTGTCTCAATTTGGATGTGCAGTAGAAAAGCCATTTACACTATATGTGCCAAGCCTTGGACCAATCTACCAATCAAATATCTTGGCATGCCCTTGTCTGATAGAAAACCAAGTGTGGGGAGTGTGCGGTTTAGAAAATGGATGATAAGATACAAAGTTGGAACAGTAGGATGTTGTCTGCCAAAAGGCAATGGATTTTGTCTAAAGTACTTTCGCAAAGCTTTTCATTGTACTATTTGTCAATTCTTGAATTACTGATAGCCATCTGTAAAAAAATTGGAAAGCATCAGATCTAGATTTTTCTGGCATGGTAATAATGATAGAAAGGGTCTACATCCCATCAAATGGGACCATGTCTGCAGACCGACCAAAGAAGAAGTGGGGCTTGTCCCCCTTGATGCTTTTAACAATGGTTTGTTGTCTAAATGGTTGTGGAAGCTGAATGTAAATGGAGATACCCTCTTAAGTAAAAATTGTGTGTTCCAAATATGGTCTAGGAATAAACCAACAGTCGATCAAAAATTTCAGAGGCGGAGGCAGAATTTCTAGCATATGGCAAGACATACTCTTAGATTGTGATATATCCAAGTCTTCTTCTCATTGTGTTGTGGGAGATCATAGGAAGACACACTTTTGGGTTGATCACTGGATTGGGTATGCACCTTTGTCTTCTATGTTCCCATCTTTGTTTAGTTTGTGTTGTAATCCAGAAGACACTGTCACACAATGTTGGGATGTGACCTTGCATTGGCATCTTCCATTTAAAAGAGACTTGAAGAATGAGGAAATTTGAAATCTTTCTTCTCTTTTGGGACTTATTGACTCTTAAGAACTGTACATGTCTTGAGGGACTTGATGATAGAATTGTTTGGTTGCCCTGTAAAACTTTGAATTTAACTCATAAATCTGCTTTATAAAGGCTAATCGTTAGTGGTGAGGTGGTTTCTTGGCACATGCTGTGTGGTAATGCCCAGTGCCCTTCAAAATTAAGAACCTTTTGTGGAAGACTAAACAGAGACTCCCGACTAGGAGTCATCTTCAAAAGTTGTTTTCAATGGCTTCTTCCTCTTGTGTTTTATGTGGCTGCTGGAAGAAAACCATGGACCATATTTACCTCAACCATGGGGTGATCAATTTCCCTTGGAAAATCATGTTCAAATGCTGGAGGATGATTCGTTGGCCTAGACCACATCAATATTCATACCACAGTTTGGAAGTTCACTTTTCCTGTTATGCTTTGGGAAATCTGATGCACAAGCAATAAAAGGATATTCGAACACCACTATGAGAACGCAAGGTTGATCCTTAATGTTATGTTTGCAAATGTCAGAGATTGGTCAATGTCTTCACCAGGCCATCATTTGCAGGAGACTTTTGTAAGGGAGAATTTCTCACATTTCAGGATGTTCTTTATGTAGTTGTGCTGCCGATCTACCATCTTGGAAGATGGGCTCCCCGTCCCCCTCCCTATTTAACACTCTTGGCTAATGCTTTGTACCCTCTCACTTCCTTTATCTTTTGGTATTAAGTGAGTTTAAGGCCTAGACCTTTCTTCAAATATAAAAAAAAATCAAAAAGAGCATACTTCATCAAAAAACAACACAAGGATGGTAAATTTCAATAAGTAAGAGAAGAACCCAGTGATTCAATACGATAAAATCCAGCATCAAAAGGATTAAATCGTTCACAACCAATTTAATTCTCTGGTTCAAAAAAGACGCACAAAACATGTGAGGAGAACACCGGTGATTCGATATGAGAAATAACATAGGACTATCTAGAAAAAATGTAGTCGATACATAAAATAAGAGAAAATCACGTCTGCGGCCGCACTCCAGAAGATTACATCAGACAGCGACACAACGCCAACCAATAGCACCGCGCTGAATATCAAAACAAACCTCCGATTTCCAAAGCATGCAACACCACATTATAATACGACAGATGAAGACAGGGAGAGGACATCAATAATTTCCCTTCTACAAGCGAAAACAATATGAACGATGGCAAGCGAACAACCCTAGACTCGCATAAATAACCCCACCGGGAGATCGAGGCAACGAGGAACGACCTGATTCCTGAAGATAGCGGAATACGAGGTAATTGAGTTCGTTGGAGGTGATCGAGGGTGCCGCCATGGGATTCTGGCTCTGCACGATCATGGCATGTAGAGCGCCGTGGGCCGAGGCCGCTATGGAGGTAGAACACGCGACGCTATGAATGGAGGAGCAACCGAGAGTGCAAGACAGACGGAGAGAGAGATCGGCACGAATCCCCCCTTCTCAACCCCGCTCCGAAGAGCGCGACGGCGAGAAAAATGATGCGGACTGACTCGCAGGGAAAAGGAGAGAAAGGGAGGGAGGGAGAAAAGGGCGGAATGGGGTTGATATTTTCTTCGTACATTTTTTTTTGCTCTGGTACCCCAAACAATACATTATTTGAAATCTGCGTATTAAATACTCAGACGTTATGTCGAAGTTGTGAGAACGAGGTGACCAAAAATTTAATAATTATATAAACTAGGTTAAAATACATTTGTTTAGTTTTTATTCGTAAGCCTTACACGAGAGGAGACGCTCAACGTTAATAAAGGTTTTTGGTTGCACAATAATTATGCAAATATAGGAAAATGTTTATATGTTTAGATAAAATATGAGACCATATTTGGTACGTATGGCAGAAGAATCCACTTATAAGAATTTATTTGTATCATTTTTGATATTGACACTCCATGCCTTACTTGGTTAGAGAATCAATAATCTTACTATATCAAATTCAGTATTAATATTTCTAAAGGTTAATGCCACTCTGGTAACTGTGTCAAACAAGTCCATCACCATCGATTTTGAAAATGATAGTGATAGAAACCATAAATAAATGTGCGACCATCAATATTAAAATTATTACCGGACCCTATTTGGTAACACTATCACTTATCTTTATTATTATTATCAATTTTAAAATTGAAACTGATGGTAATCACCTAGAAATGTCGGGTTAATGATATCGATTTTAAAGTTTGTAATGTAAAGAACGCATGTATATAACACAAGTGTGAACTTGTATCGATTTTGATATCAAAACTCCAACTTTTATAAAAAATAAATGCCAATATTGATATAATACAATTTTTGATGCCTTGACCAAACGGGCCATAGAGTCATGTTTGGTTGGTTAATGCTATCAATTTTGAAACTTGAAGTGCAAACAAAAAAATTTTAAATTGACACACCAAAATAAACATATTACGAGTCCATTTGTATCAAAATTGGTACTCATTGACATTGTAATATATAATATGTTTTGTTTGCACTCCAAATTTCAAAATTGATATTATCAATTAAACAACGCTTGATGATTCATATCAATAACAGCTCTAAAATTAATAGTGTTAAAATATAATGTTACGTTTCTCCATGGTCTATTTGGTTAGAGTGTCGAAAAAGATGTTATATCAATTTTAACATTGATATCTCTAAAAGTTAGAGTATCAATATCAAAATTGATATAAGTTATGCATTACATAATCTTTTTTGTTTACACTACGAATTTTAAAATTCATACAATTAGTCAAACGCATGTTGGTGATTACTATCAATATCAATTATAAAAATGATAGTGCTCTTAACATTGTTATCAAACACGACATCAACTTTTGTACTCTTGCTAAACAGGCTAGAGATGAAAAGTTGACACGTCTAAAAAGATATGATCAAAAAATTAGTACAAGCTATTCATGACTAAAAAAAGATAGAAACTTTAACAAAGGAACAAGAATGTATTTTTCATTTTAAATTCAATTTTATGTTTTTGACAAATAAGAAATTACTTACAAAAATATATTTTGTGAAGATTTATAAATAATAGTTTTAACAGGTTTTGTCATATACTTGTTAACAAAAACATAAATTTTTATGCAACCAAACACCCACCACAATAAATAGTATTTAGTAAATGGTTTTGATTGGCCTAAGTAGCCACAATTTCGATTTTTATAGCCATTTAGGCCAATTCAAATTAGAAACCGGCTTGAATTGGTCTAATTACCCAAAGTTTGTGTTCATCGTCTGGGCTAATCCAAATCGGAAATGGGCTTGGATTGGCCTAATCTGTCACAACTTAGATTAATACTATTTTGTAACCTTTATGATGGTTTAAACCAATTCAAATTAGAAACCAACTTGGATTTGCCTAACTGGCCACATTGTGGGTTCTAACATCTTTTTTTAAGTTTTATGACCGTTTACGCCAATCCAAACTAAAAAATAAATCTCCATCCTAATATCAATCTCTATTCCTATCCCTATCTCTATCCAAATTGGTCTCTATCCCAATCCCAATCTCGATCTCTATCTATGTCTTGATCTCTATTCTAATATCGGTCTCTATCCCTATCTTGATCTCTATCCAAACTAGTTTCTATCCATATCCCATCTTGATCTCTATCCAAATCATTCTATATCCCTATCCTGATCATGATCACTATCTCTATCCCAATACTGGTCACTATCCTTATCTTGTTCTCTATGCAAATTAATATCTATCCCTATCTCGATCATGATCACTGTCTCTATCCCAATATTGGTCTCTATCTCCATCTCATTATCTATTCAAACCAATCTCTAACTCTATTCAGATCTCAATCCTAATACTGGTAAAATTTTCACTATACAATTATTATCACATATTAGAAAATAAAAATAGAACTATGTAAATAACAACTCTAAGAAACTCAACCAATATAGATATAAATTTAAATTTGTACTTGTATTAGTTGAGTTTCTTGAAGTTGTACGCCTTCATCGGTTATATCAAATGCTATCAATACACTAACAAGTTGTTCTTCATCATCACTATCATTTTCCGATATGTTGTAATAATTACGAGATAGGGACCATACCGGTATTACCCATATTTTATTATAGTTATCAACTACATAAAAAACTTATTTTACTTGACTTGTAAGTGCAAATGATTCATCAATCCTTAAATTTCTTGGTGTATCTAATGATATAAATCCGTTATTCTTAACCTTAAAATCTACATTCTTATACATATGCCACCATTCACATTTAAAAGATATTAAATAACTACTCCTATCAAATACTATCTCATGTATATCTAATGTTTGTCCATAGTATTTGTCACAAGACTCACAACCCGATGATAGTTCAGTGTTCACAATGACTTGAGTTGATTTGATGGAATAATTGAAATCTAAATCTATCATATATATCCAAATAACGGTAATACAAATCTTGAGAGACCAAGCGACAAAATTTCAAGCGTCGTAGTGTACATATAAAAGTCTATGTTTTTTAACTTCTGATTGTTTGATCTGAACCATACTGAAAAGTTATGTTCTATACTTTATTCATTATTAAGAGCATCACTATACTCTCGATGAAAATATTCTATATTATCAATTTGATTCAACACAAATGTATAGATGAAAACTAGTTTCCTTCTCGTCAAAATTATAGGCACATGTATGCATCTCAATGGACAATCAATTGGTTTAAATATTTAACCATCATGATCATTTTCATATAGACGATTGTCGTAGTTGTGATCCCTACTATGTTTGCCCATACCCTGTATATACGTAGAAATAAATTGTGTACATTGCTCAACCAAACAACCCTAGCCTAGACAATTGAACCTTCAACTCTCACCGTGTTGTCCAATTAATCTTTGAATCTCATTAAATATTTTTCAATTGAATACATCCACTGGTATTAAACTAGTCCAGACATTCTGACTTCGTAAGTCAAATGCACAATTAGGTAGATCATAACATTAAAAATAATGGTAAACAATTGTGTTCCAACTTACACAATGTTATTGCAATCTTAAATTCTCAATCTCCCAAAATGCTACTATCTAAAATCTTAGCACAAATGATCTTAAAATATTAGTATAACTCTATAATGGGACTAGGTACATACTTTGATACGATCCCTTGAAATGTCAAAGAAATAATCACATGCATCAAGACATGACAATCATAACTTTTTAACCTACTAATAGGAATATTATTTGCATTTACACATAATCAAATTTAAGGAATACTTATCTGTCACTCGAATATTCTTCATAAAACTAAATATATGAGAATTTTGTTCATTGCTAAGCCTATGAACTACATCTACAAACCTAGATAAAGTATCGTGTGGATGCAATTCTAAACAAATTTATAACTTTACTTATTATTTTCTTTACTTTAAATTATCTTTATCCGATCATGATAGGTTGAACATGTGAAGAATATTGTCCCTCGCATTCTTCTCAATGTACAAGACATTCAAATGATAATGAACAATCCAAGAAACCCAATATGACAGTTGCTCCAAAAAAATATTTTTTTGCGTCCATCTCCTATTATTATCTCCATATCTTATATCATGTTAGTATCTTTGATGTTTCCTTCTCATACCATTGGCCACCAAACAACTGTTTATACTACTTATTTCTCCAACAATGTGCTATAAGTAGAAATCGACAATGTCCTAAGTAACATTGTATTTGACTATGAAGTAGTTGAATAATAACGCGTTTCCTAATTACAAAGTAGACAAGGTAAGTTCTGTTTGGTACTCCATCTAAATAGAAGCATATCCTGAAAAATCATTTATGATATATAGCAATATGACTCTCATGACAAAATTCTCTTTCATTAAAAACATTGTATGTCTCTAATCTAATCTCTTATAAGAACTTTAACTCATCCACCAACAATTTTAAGTATACATCAATATCATTTACGATGACTCTTATATCCGGTATTAAATACGAAATCATCATGTATGCCACTTTCATAGACATCCATGTTGGCAAATTGTAAACCACTATAACGATAAGCCAAACACTACACTTTAAATACATGTTACTGAAGGGGTTAAAGTCATCTGCAGCTAATTCAACTCGAATGTTACATTTCTTAAATGTAAAATCAGTATATAGTTCACCAACTCATATTTGAGAAGGAGAATCAGTAGTATGATGTATTACATCACTTGATTGATAAGAATGAGGCTCGAGGAACTAATTTTTTTGACAGGCATCTGCTGGCCTATTAGAGACTAGTTTGGCAGCAATGATCTTCCTTCCAATGTTTTCTTGGAATGTTGATTAGCATATTAGTTTTGTAAGGAATCGTCCATTAAAATTTGGTGCAGCGGAAGCGACGATTCCTATGGGTTCCTTTAGAATCCGTCTCAATCAAAACCGAACGACGAAAACCGAAAACCGATCAAATCGGGTTCGAATATACCTGATAGGGATTCATATAATCCCAAGGAGAGGAAGGAGATGAGCTTATCAAGCTCTAAAAACCGTTCAAGTATCCGGTCTCCAGCAGTATCCACACGGACTTCATCCACAGCAGGTTCTCCCTTCGCGCCGGCCTCGAGAACTCTTCCCGAACGGAGCTCCATCGACCATGGACACCTTCTAGAGAGAGGAGGAGGTAAGGAGGAGACTTGGGACGTGGTTTCACCCTTGGCTTGATGACGTGTTTGGTCCATGCCATTTATGTAGCAATGTTTGTTGATATAAACAAATGCCACAACCTATTTCTTAACAAAAAATAATATAACATTTTCTATGCTACCTTCTTACTCTAATGTTCAAGATCATATTTATACTTGGAGTTTCACATTGTGACCATACAATTTTATCTACATTCTCTTTTCGAAAGAGAATACAATAATGCATATATTTTTTAATAACTAAGTCCTAAGTCCCTAACAACTTTTTTAAGTTCAAGCCGAGTGTTAGAAACATTTGCATCTTTATGATCTGTTTTGCATAATTAGGGTATCAAAATTGATACTACATTGATTTTAATATTGATATTTTAAGACGATGGAGTACCAATATCAAAAGTGGTAGTATTAAATCTCAAATGTTTGGTAATATTGTATAAATATTAAAATTTATATTAGGTGTTTGATAACAGTATATCAATATCAAAATTTCTTAAATGATTATATTATCAAAACTATTATTAATATTAAAGTAAAATAATACTATTAAAATATATTATTAAAATATAAAAAATTAGTAATGCTATTTAAAAAATTATAAAAAATGTTTTTATAAATTTTAATTTAAATAATAAAATTAAAGTAAAAATTACAGAGAGAGAGTGGCTTTAAACATGTTATAAATGTCAATTTATTTTGTGTGTAAATATTTTATAGTTTCAATGGCAAATGCATGAAAACATCAAATACAAAGAGAATCTTTCATGCAACACCAAGCACCTTTGTAATTAAGAAAAATGAGGTATACACACCTTGTACAAATACATTGTTAAATAAAAGTAATATGAGCATTGGACTTCTGGATTGAAGAAAAATGGTACAATATGTTGCTAAAAGAATATGAACAAGTGACAAACATGCCTCAACAATCAAACATCATAATTCTCAAGCATACTTCCATCCATGATTTCCAAGTAAGACAAAAAAATGTGACTTTGAAATTCTAGGAACTGATTTTTTTGACAGGCATCTGCTGGCCTATTAGAGACTAGTTTGGCAGCAATGATCTTCCTTCCAATGTTTTCTTGGAATGTTGATTAGCATATTAGTTTCTCATATGAGTGACATATGGATACATCTCCATCTACATCAACTTGTTCACTGTCACTTAACTTTCTTGTTAAAGACACTGCATACTCCTAGAATATAGTAGGATGATAATGTTAACGACATCTAAAACATTTAACACGACAACCGAAGTTAATAAAACATTAAAATATAACACTAAGCAATGCTACGCAAGTACGAGAAACCCTATACATAACACAACTATATCAACTAAGCCATTAATGTGAGTATCTGAAAATTAAGATTACAGCTATCAAATGGTATGCAACTCTGGTAAGATAAACCTTGACTGAGATGAATGGTTAGCTTTCGAGCAAAACTTATAAGCAAAACTAAGAATACTCCATGTATGAAGAACAAGCACATACACTCATTCTCGCAATAACCTTGGGAAAGATTGATGTCCGCCCAGTAGTTATAAGTTTATGTGCTTTCAACCCTTGCAACCCAGAAGAATGTGTTGATAAACCATACACCCGCCCACAAGTCATAGCTCATTAGATACCTTCAACCATAGTACACCAGTCAGAAAACTAATTATTATGCATGAAATTGCTTATAGAAAAGATTGTGGATGGAAACATCTATATCATGCAGGTCCACAATAAAAAAACTAAAAGTTTGAAATGTTTATCCAATTGGTTTGATGCACCTTTTCTCACATTCTTTATCATGAAGACCATATTGTGTTCTTGTTTGGGCTATGTTGATAAAAAAGTTCCTTCATGCACCCAGCCCAACATAAAAAACAAAAAATGTTCAAGCTAGTCTTCATACTTCATAGTAACCATACCCAAGTTCCTAGAGTTGTGATTTCATATGCTCGCATGTTCTTACTTGATATCTAATTGGAGATATAATTGTTGAATATCCTCAAACCTGGGTAGCAGAGGGACTTGTAATGTTTTCATGATTTTTTACTGGAGATGCATGGGTAAGTCAAGCAATAACAATGACATCAAAATTTAACCAGAATAGCTGAATCCACATTCTTGAACATTGCTACCATACCATTGTACCTCATCTACTTTGGACAGTAGAGAATTGAACAACTCAACCATTACAGCCATTGGATGTAAACAAGTTGAGTCATCAAATATGCAAACAAGCAACCGTTGGACTGCTTGGATGTTACAATAAAAGGGGGAACACCAAAAACAAAAGCATTATAATGAGTTGTTGTATTACCTTTATGGAAAAAACTATATAATTTTGTAGTGGCTATTTTTCCCTAGTACCGACAGTTCAACAAGGATCAACTCCTCCATATATGGATAGTGCAGGACTTCATGCAGCCAACAAAGAAGAAGGTGGCGGAAGGCATCACAAGAAAATACTTCTAAGATCTCCAAGATGGAGACGGTGCTAGCCAGAGCTTTACGATTCACGGAGCAATCGAAACCCTAGTGCAATCTCTATGGGAATTAGAGAGCTTTGCATAAAGGAGGGCTTTATAATCCTGACCCTGGCATGATTGCTTCGCAGAGAGGAGGCCTTTGCATAGAAATATTGGCTGTGGAGAGGATAGGCCACCGAAGCACAAAACAGGCCTCATGGAGGAGGCCCTCACATTAATGGAGATGATGGTTTCATTGAGAGTAGAACGACCAATGAGTATTGATTTCAATACAAGTCAGGCCTCAGGAGAGGATAGGCCACCGAAGCACAAAACAGGCCTCATGGAGGAGGCCCTCACATTAATGGAGATGATGGTTTCATTGAGAGTAGAACGACCAATGAGTATTGATTTCATTGAGAGTAAAACGACCAATGAGTATTGATTTCAGATATTGGCTGTGGAGAGGATAGGCCACCGAAGCACAAAACAGGCCTCATGGAGGAGGCCCTCACATTAATGGAGATGATGGTTTCATTGAGAGTAGAACGACCAATGAGTATGAATTTCAATACAAGTCTCAGCTTGAATTGATTTTGACTACTATTTCAACTATTAATTTTAAAAGTAATATTGATATCAAAACAACTAACTATGTCATGTATCAATATCAACTTTAATATTAATATTGATTCATATACTTAATATTGTTATCAAACATTACATTAGTCAATATATCCTTAAATAAACGATAGTATAGTATTCATACACTTTCGGTTAGACCATGTATTAACTTTAACTGAATCAACTCTAGCATAAAATTTAACTTAGTTATATCTTTACAATCTTCGTATAAAGATGTTTTGATATCTTTTAATAACTGATAATATTTTTGTGCTTCTATTTTTGATTCTCCTCATTATGTATATATCCTTCATGATTATTTTTAATATCTTAAAATATTTATATCATTTCATCATTAACATTTTAATCTTGTGATTCATTTCATCTAACTTCATATTCATTAATTAAATTAACTTTCATTTCTCCATGACTAATCCACATTCGGTAATTTGACCACATGTCATCTATTATTAAATATTTTTTGACACATTTCCTTTTAATGTTTTACAATGACATTAAATTAAATTATTGTTGAAAACATGTTTAAATCAAGTCCAACATTCATGAAAAACATAATCTAAAATTTCTTCTATTCATTGAATATACTTAGGATCTAATTTGTCAGGTATATCTATCTAAGACTCATCTAAATTAATGGTTCTTTTTAAATTATAGACAGAAATATATACAAAATGAACAATTATATGCAGTTTCGAATAAAAATCTCGTTTAAAATTTTTTAAAAATAAGAAAAATAAAATATGTTCAGATAAATACTTGATCAATTTGGTTTGAAAGGTCGAAGAAATCAAAATACTTTGGGTTTATTAGTTTAGTTTGCTTTGAAAGGACTTATAAACCAAACTAAACTAGTTATCGGTTTAGCTTGCTTTCAAAAAGTTTAGAAACCACACAAAACTAAAATTGATATGGTTTGAAGTGTCTTAAAAATCAAACCAAACTAGTTCACTTGATCTATCGATTTGCTTTTGTTTAAAAAGGTTAGAAGCCGAACCAAACTTGTTCATTAGTTTTTATCGATTTGTTTGACTTGAAAGAGCTTAGAAATCAACTTAGCTTGATGTATGACTTTGAATAAAACCAATTAGTTCAGTTTATGTTTTTTTTTTTGAAACATGTATAGGGTTTGAAAATAAATCATCATTAACAACAAATTAAATTAAACAGTATATAGATAATATTAAATATTAATAAGCCATACTAAATTAAATTAGTCCGATTCAAACTTTATGATTTTATACCAAACAAAATTAGCGCAGTTTATAGTTTATTTATAAATTTGAACCAAACCAAATTAATTTGGCCTACGATTTATTTATGATTTGAACCAATCCAAATTAGCTCAATTTACGATTTGTTTATACTTTTGAACCAGAGTTAATTAGTTTGGCTCGCTGTTTGTTTATATGCTTTTGAAGTAAACCAATTAGTTTAGCTTATGATTGTTTATGGTTTTGAATCAAACCGAATTCACTAGGTTTATAGTTTTGTTTATGTTTTTGAATCATTTTTAGGATCTGCGAATAAAATCACGTAAGAATGAGCTTAACAAAGAATTAACACTTATGGGGTGTTTGATTGCATGATAATTTTTTGTACATTTTCATGATAAAAAATTATATTAAAATAAAAAGTGAACCAACTCATAACATAAAATTATCATGTTTGGAAGGATGTGATTACAAAAAGAGTAACTACCACACATGACCAAACAAAGTGGGGGACCCCGAGAAAAAAGAAAGAGGTGAGACCCTCTTTTTTATTTAAAAATAAAATCACTTTTAAAACATAAAATTGTCATGATTACCAAACACCTCTTTTAACAAGTTTACTTACAATTTTTAAAAATTAAAACAAAAACTTTCATTATCACGCAACCAAACACCCCATTAGATCACAAATTCAAACAAGTGTATAAACATTGAACAAACAACTTTAACAATACTTTAAATACCTAGAAATCTATTTAACCCTATTTTAAACACATCTTAATATATAACAAGTGTACTGCTAGGGCCAATCATATGGACAAGACCATCTTCACAACGCGGTTTATAGTAGCCATCGCAAATGTCCTTCCCCTTTCTCCAGGATTTCCTTTTGGTTTTTTCCATTGTGTTCACGACGATCTTTGCTGCTGCTGCTAATATTATAATTGGCGGCGGTTTACACGAGTCGTCGCTAGTACTTGTTACAATATTTTAAATATACATATACATATATTTAGTGTTACTTCGAAACCCTGAAAATTGGTATATTTGATGAAACATATCAGTAAGTCTACGATTAACAAAAATATTGAATGTAGTTCAGATTATTTGGGCTTCGGTTAAAAATAATAAAGAACACCTTTGGATTGAATTTTTGTGCGGAACAGATTAAAAATGTGAACGGCAAGCGGAAGAACCAGGATATCGAACCCGTCATGGGGAAGATCTTGTTTCCGCCGCCTGGTGGGAATTGATCTTGGATCTGACCCAGTTTCCGCCGCCTGCCCGGCGAATTTTCTGTATATAATCCGCCCCCCTCATCTCAGCGTTTTCATCACACCGCAACATGCTTGTTGGCGTCGCCGGGCGGGAGGAAGGCGGCGGCGGCGAAGGCTTCCTGCTCGTCGCGGCGGGCGAAGGCGGCGGCGCTGTTCCCGGAGGGAAGGGCGTTCTGCGTCCGGGAGATGCCCTCCGGGCCATGGGGGCCGCCCGGGGGCTGCGGCAGCGGCGGTGCGCGGGAGTCGCGAGCCCACTGATACGGCGGCCATTCGGGGGCGCTGCATGGCGTCTCCTCCGGCTCCGCCCGGCCATCTTGCGGACGAAGGTGCGCCGTAGTATTGAACCAGCCCCATTCCCGCCGCAAAGACTCAATCTTTCGGTCTGTGCAGGCGCTGGCTCGCATCCCGCCGGGCACGCCGAGGAAGCGCCGCCGGCGAGGCTCCCGCGGCCGCATCCGCGCCGGCCGGAGCCTGCAGAGACGCCATCCAGCGCCCCCGAATGGCCGCCGCGTCAGTGGGCTCGCGACGCCCGTGCGCCGCAGCCTGCGAGGTCGCCGACCGGTCCCGGAGGCCCAGAAGGCTTCTTCGGGTGGTGCAGCGCCGCCGCCGCCATCGCCCGCCGCGCCCAGGAGGAAGCCTCCACGGCCGTCGTCCCGCCGACGGCGCCAACGCACGTCACCGCCGCGCCACGTCAACGACCGCCGCCGCCCCTTGCCCGACTCCCCCCCAAACCGCCGCCTCGTAGCTAGCTCTCCGCCCCCGCCGCCATGGATGCCGCCGGCCGGAAGATGGAATGTTACGCTGATCGCACAATAAAAATCCGAACTTGATGATTATTCAATGTCAAAAAAAATAAAATTAGAAAAAAATATAAAAAAGTGCTCACATTGTTTCGACATTCATTTTTCGCTTCAAATTTCTGCGCATTTGATTTAGAGGTCTTAAAACCAAAAGAAAATGGAAAAAAAATTACATTTACGTCCGTTGTAGAAACGATGACATTTATGTGTGTAGTTTTTTTATATGGTTATGCTAATTGTATTTTTGAATATTTTTCGCCCAAAATCTTTGTATACGTGTGAAAGCTATATGTTCGAGACTATTACGTTCGATTAACTGTTCGTAGGTAAAAAAATAAACTCCCGCCCCTATTTTCCTATGGATATTTATTCTCTAGTCCCATGAGTACATTAAATTATTTTATGATAAAAAACAGTCTAGAATTCAACTCCCGTCCCCGTTAATGACGTTAAGTGGTGATGTTTGATAAAAAAATTATTTATGCTCTTCATTTATATATATGCCCCTGATGAAGAAATTAAACCTTTTGTTTTTTACGATAATAATTAGTCACATAAAAGAATCGGTTGAACCAAATATAAGAAGAACGACCCCTCCTTCCAGTTTTGCTGTGTGTGAATTAATTAGCAGGCAACATAGGAACAGTAATATGATTTTTGCTGGACTTTACACTACATATATATAGGATGGGAATTAGGGTAAGAGGAAAAACAAATAAAGAAAAGTTGATGGAGAGGATTAAAGATTTTAAAACTGATTAAAACAACGTAGACACATACTAGCATGATAACTCATGCATCCCTTGTTTGTATCACAAAATTCAAAATTAGTATGAATAGCTAAACACCTTGCCATGATGCATATCAATTTCAAAAAAAAAAAGTGTTTAATATTATCATCAAATAATCGGTAAGGCCTTGGTTTGGTTAGATTGTTGAGATACACCAAGCAAGCTAGTTAGCTAAGCAGGGTTGGGGTTGGGAGCAAGTTGGCCCCGACTGACTTAGGTCACTCCGGGGGGTCCGATGGGTTGACCCAGATCAGGACGGGTTAGCTAGCTGTGACAAGCCAGAGTCGCCAAGCAAGTTGTTACGAACTAGATGGCCTATGTTGGATCCGCCGATTTGAGTCTCGATTAGGTTCTTCCATAAACCTACCCAACCTTGAACAGACCTTCTATGACACCAACATTAAATTTTATAATAGTACTTAAAATGCTGTTTGTGGTAAATACTAAATTCAAACAGACCATAAATCATTGAGCAAAAATCAAGTGATCTGCGTGGAAAATCTCAAAACCTAAGCATTGAGATAACCAGGACTAGGCCTACAAACCTGAGGATACTCCCTCCAGTACCCGATATGGGACTTAGTCATTCAACACTCCCCCTCTCGGTCAGTCACCACCGTCGGAGCCATGATAGGAATACACGGGGTAGGGTCGAGCGAAAATAGGAAATGGACCCATCGGAGGGACAGAGTCCGAGTCCACCTGCTCTGATACCATGTGGAAAACCTCAAAATCTAGGCATTGAGGTAACCAAGACCAGGCCTATAAACTTGAGAATATTCCCTCCGGTACCTGATATGGGACTAAGTCCTTCAACAATCTGATGCTGATATCTACAGCAAAAAAAAATGAAGATGTATAAAGAGTCGAGAAAAAATATACTATGACTTGAGCTCCCCATCCCCACCTTAGCCAGCTAAAATAATGTTAGCAATAGATCTTAATTCTACTACCAAATTTCATATATTTTTAGCCCTAACACCGGGCGTCGGGAAAAAGATTTTAGGCATAGCCTTCACCTCTCTCTCTCTCTCCTCTCTTCTCTTCTCTTCTCTTCTCTTAATTATTTTTCTCATATGGCATTGATTAAAATTGGATTTTAGACGCCGTCATAGCTGCTCTTTCTTTGCCGTCGTAGCCTCTTCGTATCTGTCACCTTTTGGAATTCGGTCAATTGTGATTCCGCGGTTGAGATGGACATTCTCAACTACTTATATCATTCTTATAATTTAATCAAAATATAAAATGTGAGTACTTAAACCTTGGTCAGTAAAATGTGATTAATAGTTTAAATAATTTGGTTAAATGTTTTGAATTGATTATATGTCTAATTTAAGTTAAAATATATTGTTTAGTTATGAGTTGATTTAGAACGGTTGTTATCCCCTTTAATCATAATTCTTTTAACATGGTTAATTGATTAAATAGAATGACTTAATTCATGTAAAGTGGAACCAAAAAATATTTGTTGTCAGTGCATTACATGCTTATACGTTAGTTATTAGTTATGAAGTAATTGTGTTAACATGTATGTGATGTTAACATGTGGTTATTTTATGTCTAAAAAGGATATGTGTTGCATAGTAATTACGTCTACGATGCATGTGTCAATCATTTTAAGTTTTATATAAGATATGCATTAGCATGTTGGTTTTGGCAAGTGGATATGTGTCTAACTAAAGTATGTTTTCATTTTGGGAAATGTGATTGATGCAATAAGTTGCATTCTATGATTAATTGTATTTGACCAGACTATGGTTAGTGCCATGGGTAGCAGGGATTATAATAGTCTGGAACATCCATCCATCTCGGATACCACGGTTTATCCTTAGTACAAGTAACTACAAGGCCCAAATAAAACATACGTTTTACTCAATTTATGTTATGTTGCACAATAGCATGTTAATTAGTGTTGTAATAGACGTGGATTGTCATTTCAATAGAAATTCTTAGTTTATGCATTTTATATGATATTAGTGTTCATATCATGGTTAGATGGAAGAACATTTAGTCATTGAGTTATTGTAGATGTTTGTTATGTCTATTCAAGTTGGTAGTGCATTGCATGAATTATATACCATTTAATTAGTTAAGAGAATAAAAGATCACCTCATTTGCATAATTATACCTTGGAAAGTAGTCCTATTTGTATTGTATACAATCTAAAATTTTGAGTTTAATACCTCTTATTATCATCCAGGATAAGTTAGAGAAAGATTGTGAGTCCTATTAGGTCTTTGAGATTCATTCCTTGTAATCTTTAATATTTCCGAGATCACGGGTGTAACGCAACAAAAACATGATAATGTGTTGAAATCTAAATAATGGATTCTTTCATAATATATACTGGTATTTAATCTGCATGGATATGGATATAAATTTATTATGTTATTAGGATGTAATGATTAGAATTGTGAAATTAGATGTGATTTTAATCTGTTCTTGTTCCAAACGAATTATTTAAAGAGTTATTTTTCCGGTTACGTAGCCAAATTATATTAGGATGTGCGTGTTAAAATTTGGGTCACGACGCAACTACAGGCAATTAGAGAAGCAAATCAGCAAATACAACACCGTTCCACCATTGTGGCCGAAACCGCAAATCCAGGACAAGACATAGCGGAGCATCAAACGTAACAATATAACAAAAAATCCGCTGATGGCAAGACCCACCGCGTTATTAGCTATTGCCTTGTTTGGTTAGAGTTTCATTTTTGGTGCTATATCAATATTGATATTGATATTTTCAAATGTTGGAGTATCAATATCAAAAGTAATACTTACGTAACATGCTTTGTTTGCACTACAAATTTTAAAATTGATACAGTTAACCAAACACATCTTAAAGGTTTTTATCAATATCGATTTTAAAATTGATAGTGACAGGGATACCTGATAGTGCTACCAAACAGGGCATATACTATTGCATCAATTCTAATGTGCAAAACCATACAACCAGCACCAACCTTTGTGAAAAACCAAAAATAGCAGCAGCAAGACTGATAGAAACATGATAGCAGACTCGTTTGTCGCTTTGTTTCTCACATCTTGATTCTGTTTAAGGCCCTGCTTGTTTATGGTACCAAGCCCCTGTATCAATATTACTCTCGATATTTGATGGCATAGTTTTTATTGTGTCTGATACCAACACCAAAACTAGTACTGCATTAAATCTAATAATCTAATCAAACAAGCCATCATTTTTAAACTTAAAAACTCAAACATGAAGGTATTGTCATGTGTTGTCACTTATTCTGCGGGAATTCAGTCTGTGTTTTAGCACGGAACAAGGTATACAATACAACACAACACTTGGGGTAACAAGGGCAAGCTCCATGCAAGTTGTCATGCCAAACCATATGCAGGCGAATTACATAACACCAAGGGTCGCGTTCCCTGAAGCCAGCTCCACCAACTCGTCAGGCTGAACTTGGAGAACACCTGGTTGCCCTGCAAGATCAGGGATTTATGATTAAAGCGTTGCAGGGTATCGGAGCCTCAACCCACAAGTTCTATGGCAGCAAGAATTAAACGTGAGTGCTCCTCAAGCTCCAATTTTTTAAAGTGAAAACGGTTAAGGTGATGGCAGATGTAGTTGATTTCAGAGACACCACGGTTCGGTTTGCTCAATGCACCACTTTCCTCTCAACATAGGAGTGCCACGTCAAAATTTGTGCTAGCTGCTAAACGATAGTACCAGGCACTTCTATTACAGTTGCTTTCGGCATGTTTGGTGAAACAGCTTTTGGTTAGGAGCCAAATTTAACTTTCACTTTCCACACTAAAGATAAAAGAAAGCCAAATCTACGTTTGACAAAAATGGAAGTTAAATCACCCTCTGACAACCACTTTTTCTCAAATTTGAAAGCTCCAAAATTTAGCACTTGGATTCCAAACAAAAGCACGCACCTCAATTCACAGGAATAAAATAACTTCCAACAAGTTTCTCCCTAAAAAACTAAAATTTATCAATTCAAAACCAATGTATTCTTTAATGAAGCCATCCTGATCACGGTCTACGATGGCTCAAAAATTATTTCAGATAGAAGCCTCTGAGATTACGCCTTCAAGCTTCAGAAAGCAAGCTTTTGTGGCAACAAAGACTAGTGAAGAAAACCTAGTAAGGTTAAACCAAGAATAGGCACTTAAAACTGACCAAGGATGATGAGAAAAACAACATCCATGCATTCCTTTTAATTGTGCGTCCTGCTTGATATTTGGCATGCAAGCCCTTTTTAGTGAAGAATCGCGATCCTGTGTGTAAACCCTTTTTTAGGATACTACGCAGATCTTAAAAGAGAAGAAGTCAGGACTGTTCGATTCAACCAGGTGAACCAAAACAGAACCAGGCACTTTGGTTCAATTTGGTTCGATTTGAACCAAGTGACTGGTTTTGTTTGGGTTCCCTTTTTTTTAATATTGCCAAAAACCGAAATTGGATTAATGAGATAAATGTAGGTAAATAGAAGGTAGAAACTATAAAGCAATAAAGACTTCTACCAAGGTGGTAAAAGTAAAAGCAATACTACAAAAAGACATTTTCATTTGTAAAAATTTGTCCATGAGGAGCGGTTCCTCATGCCAAGCACAAACATGGCAAAGTTCCAGTCGCTGACAAATGTTGTCATCAAGTGGAGAATCATGCTAAGCCTGTCAAAATGCTACGTGAAATCCTACTATTTCTTGTGTGTCAAAAAACCCATAACATTTCAGGCTGCATGAGCTTCCACAATCTTAACTCTGCTGTCCAAGGGTTCAAAGAAGACCAAATCTGTAATTAGCATGTTGAATTCCTTGGATATGGCTAATATAAGTTCCAACTCTTAAAGAGGGTGCACCATAGCGAGTTGATGATCCCACAGTGCATATCAATATCCTCCTCTTTAATTCCATAGAAGGTGCAGGTCAATGATTTGACTAGGACTAGAAATTTCTTCTATAGATGTCTCCTGGTTGGAAATATTCGTTTGTCAAATTTTCATAGAAAGAGCTTTATTTTGATAAGAAAAATCGGCTCCCACATGACCTGATTCCACCGGATTTCCTCACCTCCGAATATCAGTTTTTGTCTGGCTGACTTGACAGAGAAATTCAGCTTTTTGCTCAGTAGCCACATTAATTTATCCCATTGATTTGCAACACAGCTGTATACTTAGTGGAGCTCCAACAAGCTCGTCAGTTCACTAATTTCATCTTCCTTCAGGTTGTCTAAACTGTAAAGTCCATTTACCTCTCATCCCGGCAGCAACCTATCTTATCAGTGGGTCAATGCACATCCTAAAACGTCTAGAGAACTAAGATACATGTTTGTCAGGGGCGCATACCCTGTCCAGTGGTCTTCCCAAAAAAGAGTTTTCTTCCCATCGCCTGGTGCAACAAAGGATGACGAGTAGAACAGATCGGCAGATCCCAATTTTGAAGTATACCTTTCCACATTTCTGAAACTCTACCATTATCACCGAAGTCCTTGATCCATGCCCCATTGGTTCCCACCTCTTATTTGGAGCAAACTATTTTAGCCCACAGAGCATCAATGTTCTGATTTTCCATAAATGCTGGTTCAGTTTTACAATCCGATGAAATTGAACAAAACTAAACCAAAAGATACTAAAATATGTGTTAAAACCTCATAAATTTTCCTTTTAAAAAAAATTTATAGAAAATGTTTCTTTGTTTTTGAATTTTGAATTTGAACATTGACGACTATGAAAACATATGGTATTCATAGAAGTATTAGCTAATTTTATGTGTGGTATTCGAATATAGGAACACAAACAGTTTCGCGGATGAGGTGACATAAGTTCTTTGAAAATAAATTTTGATCTCTTCCCACCAAACTTGTGATATTCCGGTGTTATTTACATCGAGTAAATACTCGACACTCTTGATTAATTGTCAAAGCAATGTATTGATTGGAAGTCACTCATCCATGTAAAACACAAAATTGGAAGACATATCCCCATGGCCTTATGAGATTAAATTTTGTTTGACTTAATTTTCTTTAAGTTCATGGATTTAATTTTTTTGGTTTGATTTGTTTTAAGTTTGGAGATCATCTTAGTTCAATTCTTAAAAAATCAAGTGGTTGTTTGATTTGTTTGATTTTGTGTCATTTCTCATTCATTTGATTTAGACAATTTTATTGATATTTTTATGATTATATGATGCTCTGTTAACATTTTTTTGCTAACTTTTTAGAAGTTACTATATTTCTTTTTGCTTTGTATGTTATTTATAGGAATTATCTTCCATTTTAATGCATTTTGTTGTTGTTTTATTATGATTTAAAGATATTTTGTTATTAATATTTCTTCTTATTTTACATTATCTACTTAATTTAATATTAAGTTTAATCTAACTTAACATGTCTTGTAACATTTGCAAGCATTTTTTATATATTATTTACTTAAGTGATTTCAAATTGATTATGTTAACATTTTATTAATGTTTAAGTTGTTATTTGATTTGGATTTTACTATGCTTACTTCATAACTAAGTAGCATTATCCACTTAATTTCATGGTTAAGTTAGATTTAACTTAACATGTTTTCTAACAATTGGTGGTCAATTTTTATGTACTGTTTTATGGAGTGAAGTTAATATGATTATCTTGATATTCTGTTAACAATTAAGTCATTATTTAGTTTGAGTTTAATTAGGTTTGCTTGTTTTTTGTTATGTTTTAAGTTGTTTATGTGACTTATCTAATTTCATCCATCTATTTAAAGTCCATGCATATTTGAGGTCACTTTTGTAACAACAGATCATGCCAAGTGAAGTGAACTTGAATTTATTTCATTTCAACTTAAGTACATAGGACATGAGAGTACAAAAAATAATAAGACATAAAAAGTCTTGTTTCTGAATTAGTGGAATTGATTTCCATCATAAAATGTCATAGAGTTTTTATGCATATTTATTATTCATTACTCTGCCTTTTCTGCATATTTGAACAATATTTTGTATACCATATATAGACATGCAAGTTTTGAAATTTTAGCACTATTTCAACTAGACTGAACTTGATTAGTTGTTTCTATCCAAAATAGCAAGCCATTTGGTCCCCTTTTATAGAAAGGTAGAGTAAAACCATGAAATTTAACATTTCGATTGGACCGAACTTGGGTTAATTATTTGTATCCAAAATAGCAAACTATTTTGATCCCTTTTTATAAAAAAATTAAAGAAAAACTATCCAAAAGAGCAATCTATTTTGGTCCCTTTTGAAGGAAATGGAAAACAAAACCACCCCATTATGTATGGAAAGATAGGGCAAAACCCCATTTTTAAGGAAAGGTAGGGCAAAATCAGAGAAGAACTTCAACATTAGGCCATTTCTACCTCCTTCTAATTGGATGAAGAGACAAGGATGAAGCATCTTATTTTCGCATACCCTTAACCCAAAACTATTGGGATGGCAAAAGGATGGAAGTTCAAGTGCGTGGCTGAGAATTCACTCTGATCTGTTAGTGAAATTGATGCAAGGGAACAAGTGAACGTCCAGTAGGAATAAATCTAAAAGAGGGACAATTTGTACTGTTCGTGGTTGATCACAAAATGTACAAATTGGCAGTCAAAGAAGTAGATAACTTAATCAGAAACTAAGATAAACACATTAAATTGGGGATTTCGCCCCCTCCCCCCTCCCGATGCGACAACAATCCAAAACTTGAATCCCGGCAGAAACATAAGCACACAAGGCCGCCCTCTCCAAAGATGAGCAGTTTGGACTTTGGATAGCAGGGTTTCCCCATAAACATGTACGATCATATAAGACCAAAAAAAAAAAAACCGGAAAGAATCCAGAGAAGAACCATACTCGACAACTCCTCGGCCTGCTGAGGAGTGATCTTGGCCGCGAACCCGCTAGCCGCCGCCTTATAGCTGTAGATCAGAGCCTCCTTCGCAGCCTCCTCACTGATTCCAGGAAACAAATTGGCGATCATAGATGCATAGATCGATCGATCGAGTGAGTCCGCGAGAAAGAGACAGATCAAAGTGTCCGACGAGAGAAAAAAAGAGAAACGGGGGCGATCAGGGTGATCAACGGACCTGCCAAGAACGGAAGAGAGGGTCCTGACATGGTGGACCTCGTCCTCGACGTCGTCCGGCTTCAGGGTGAAGACGATGTGCACGGTCGCCTCGTCGTTCTCGGCCGCGCCCACCGGCGCATCCTGCTTCGGCACATCAGCTCCTCCTTCCCCCGCCATCCCCTACAGCGCACAGCACCGACAACAACAGCAAGGCCAGCACTATCAGCTCCGATTGAATTTTGAAGCAATAATATTGCCTGAAATATACTATTGTGGGTGTTTGGTTGCATGGTAATTTTTTGTACATTTTTATGATAAAAAATTGTAATAAAATAAAAAGTGAACTGACATAAAATTATCATGTTTGGAGGGATGTGATTACAAAAAAAAGTAACTACCACACATAATCGAGGGACTACAAGAAAAAAGAAAGAGATGAAATTCTCTTTTTTTGTTTAAGAAGAAAATCGCTTTTAAAACATAAATTTGTCATGGTTACCAAACATCTCTTTTGACAAGTTTTCTTACCATTTTTAAAAATTAAAATAAAAATCTTCGTTATCATGCAACCAAACACCCCATATACGTGCTATGAAAAATATAAATATAAACAAATAATTGACGACAAAATTCTCTCTCTGATTTTTAATATATTTATTTATTTACATCGTCTTTCTTAACCCATGTATATTACTGACAACCATCTGTCTCTCTTCTTCTTAGTTGACCGCTTGTCTATATAGTTTACCGACATCTCCTTTGATCCAGGACTACTTATCTAATAAACATATAATCCCATTTAAATATATTTTGATCTCCTTTAGTCCTTTTGACTTTCAAACATAATATTTGCGTTTAATTTTCTAACGGAGAGAGAGAGAGAGAGAGGGGTCTACTTCTTATATTCCGAGGGTTTATCAAGAGATGAATTATAGAGGTTATGATTATTATAAAATCTATTTTTTAAAAATAAGAGGGATAAAATATCATACTATGTTATATATAAACACTAATTGAATAGATACATCAAAGATAGTAACATGAAAAAACTCAGAGGACTTACAAAATCATATCTGTTGGCAGACTTATAGAGTTATTGCATTGTTTATGGGTGCATGAACATAAGCTTGTAAGCTTAATTACAATGGAACTACATGGATTACACAGGTAGACTCATATAAATTCATTTATAAGAGTACAACAAGATTCAAAATGTGTGTTCCCCCACCTTCTTCATATGATGTTTGGTTGTATGAGAAGATTCAACAAGATTCAAAAATTTGAGTTTTCACTATAAAATTATATCTTAATAACAAAACTTATCCAAAAAGGTGCTTAATTACTAGTTATAACAAAATATATATTTGTATAAAACAATCTTATAAAACAAAAGAAAAGGTGAAATGCCCTTTCTTTTCTTTCTTTTTTTTGGGTTACAAACGATCTTTATCTTTTGATTATCATATCCGACCAAACAAGAAATTTTTTGTCTTCGGACTATATTAGATTTTATCCCAATATATAATTCTAACATTAAAGTGTACACAAAATTATTTTGCAACTAAGCATCCTATTAGCCATGCTTATAGATTCATAGAAGAATTCTTTAGAAAGTCCAAGTGCATGGGTACGATTTTTAAAAGTTAACGTGAGGTAATAAATCCAATTCTATTTTCAAGGACAGCGTGAATTCTTTTGCAAAGGCTCACGTTTATGAATTCGTTTGCAAAGAGGCACGTACAAGTTTGTTTGGTAACCGTATTAAACATCACTGCCATTATTATTTTTGAAATAGATATTAGTATAAATCATCAGAAGTGGACTGACTTTAATATCACTTCAAAAAATTTAAATACAAAAGGCATAAATTATAATACAAGATATCCACATATATCAATTTTATTGTTAAAACTCCATCATCTAAAAATATCAACATCAAAATTTTAGACGATGCAGAGAGAGAGAGAGAGAGAGAGAGAGAGAGAGAGAGAGTAGAGTGCAAGCAAGGGTAGAGCACGTCGTCAAGCCCTTCTTGGTTTTGAGATTTGCTATTTTGGGTTCTCAAAACATTGTCGGAAAATAAGATTCACAGAAAATATCTTAAAATATTAACTACATTCTTCCAAATAAAGTGAGATCACGTTGGATTTCACGGACTGGTTCAAAAAAATCCTAATCTGCTGAACTTCCACCATCCGTCTAACTTCTGAGATTCTCGTACGCCTTCCGGTTCTAGAGGTATAAGAAACTTCATCTTCACTCATCATTTAAATAGATTGCTGAACGGAAGTTCACCAAAAGAAGTCACAGCAGTTCAGTTGAGCTGGAGAACTAATAGACGGGCAATGCTGACTCCCATTTCTTCTTTTCTACCGCGAAACAGAGCACTCCCGCGGTGTCTACAGCATCTCACTAGAAAGACTCCGTACATATGAGGTTCGAGGAACGGCTCATGGGCTGATCAAGGCCAAAAATTGTATACAAAACAGAATACGAGCACACCAAAATACTACGGCCAAGAAGGGACAAACTGCTCAAGGCCAAATTTTAGCAGAAATGTTCTGATTGCCTCGATCCAAGGGCATACTTATTTCAGAATAAGGTTCTGCAACATGTGGCATTCGACTCATTCTTACGGTAAGTTCGCATTATCCGAAGTAGGCCACAAAAGTTCTCATTTTAGACTCCATGCGAGGGGCAGGGGAAACCGAAACCAAAGGATTGATACTGATATAATAAATAGAATCACGAGATGCCCTTCTTCGTATGCTTTATGCAAATATTTGGTACTTGGAACATGCAGAGCGAACGCCGAAGTCCGTTAGCAGGCGGATAACAAAACCCAGATGCGACACTTCGACCGCCCAACAGAAAAAAGGGGTGAAATAAGATAGGAGGGACTTGTTTTTTAGTGATGCGATAAGAATAATAATATTCAGAAACTAACCGGGCGGGGGAGAACCAAAAAACAAGCAAGTTTTTCAGCACCCATTTGTAGAGGACAAGACATTTGTCCTTCAAGGCGGTGTGCATGAGCCATGGACCAGGCTGACATAGATAGGTATTAACTATTAGTCCTGTGGCACAACTTAAAACGGAGCAACTGACCCTTCATGCCTGTCCGACCGTCAAACCAGTAAAAAATGAAAAAAGAAAAATAGCTGGGTTGTTGGCGCAAGAGCTACTTCGGTCCGATGTCTTTGATGGCGCAAATCTGTTCCTCGCCCATGGCGGACATCACGGTGACAACCAGGTCCTTCCCCTCGGCAAATCCATCTTTGATCTACAATGGATATTTCCCACATTTAGCCGCATCCAAATTCCAAGTAGTGTAGCTTTATTGCAAATTAAAGACTAAAACACGTAGAATATGAGAATCGGTGAAAGAATCCAAGAAACAGAAAGCAACAGAAAGCAACGGCGAAAGCATGAGAAATAAAGAATTAAAATCATGCAAAAACGTTCCGAACAAGCTGACGTTGGACAGGCACGGTAGGATAGCACATTCTTATGGGGGTGTTTGGTTGAATGATAATAGAGATTTTAATTTTAATTTTTAAAAATTGTAAAAAAAAATTTAAAAGAGGTGTTTGGCAACCTTGACAATTTTATGTTTTGAAAGTGGTTTTCTTCTTAAACAAAAAAAAGTCTCACCTCTTTCTTTTTTTCTTGTGATCCCTTATTGGGTGTTTGGTTGCATTTTATTTTTTATATGGTTTCATGATAAAAAATGATATCACACATTGAAACTTGACAAATTTTAAAATTAAAAACTAAAAAAATATAATGTTTGGCCAAAAAATTATCATTTTTAGAAATGATGGTAAGGTGTTTGGTGCATAAATGAAAAGTCACTTATGAAAAGTCACTTATGCATAAATGAAAAGTCAATTTTTATAAATGATGGGGTGTTTGGTTGCATGATAATTTTTTGTACACTTTCATGATAAAAAATTGTATTAAAATAAAAAGTAAACCAACTCATGACATAAAATTATCATGTTTGGAGGGATGTGATTACAAAAAAGGGTAACCACCGCACATGACCAAATAAAGTGGGGAACCACAAGAAAAAAGAAAGAGGTGAGACCCTCTTTTTTTGTTTAAGAAGAAAATCACTTTCAAAACATAAAATTGTCATGGTTGTCAAACACCTCTTTTAACAAGTTTTCTTACAATTTTTAAAAATTAAAATAAAAACCTCAATTATCATGCAACCAAACACCCCACTAGGCTTGTGGACCATGTGCATTGGTTGTGCCCTTTTGAAAAAAAAAATGCTCACTACCTCTTTTTTTCTCCATCACGTGGAGGAGGGTGAAAAAAATTTTATGTCATGAGTTGGTTCACTTTTTATTTTAATACAATTTTTTATCATGAAAGTGTACAAAAAATTATCATGCAACCAAACACCCCATTACTTTGTTTGGTCATGAATGATAGTTACTCTTTTTTGTTATCACATCGCTCCAAACATGATAATTTTATGTAATATCTTGATTCACTTTTTATTTTAATACAATTTTTTATCATGAAAGTGTACAAAAAATTATCATGCAACCAAACACTCCATTATGTTGTGTTTGGTTAATAAAAACAGAAATTATATCAATTTTCATTTCAAAAGGTTATCAGTACTATTCAACTCAACTCGAACTTTAGTACCAAAGTACATAGGGTTGACCACATAAATTATCTTTCTCCACTCGAATCAATTTTGAGTGACTTCTTCATAAATGTTAAAATCATACAAATCATATTGAACCACCCTCCTCAAAGTTAGACTAATAAGGTGTTTGTATATGTTTTCTTGGTACTTTTAGCTACTTTTCTTTCTTAAAATAAAAAAACAAGAGAGAAAGATATACAGATGGGTTTGGCTAATGGGGTGTTTGGTTGCATGATAATTGATGCTTTTATTTTAATTTTTAAAAATTGTAAGAAAACTTGTTAAAAGAGGTGTTTGACAACCATGACAATTTTATGTTTTGAAAGTGATTTTCTTCTTAAACAAAAAAAGAGGGTTTCACCTCTTTCTTTTTTCTTGTGATCCCCCACTTTATTTGGTCATGTACGGTGGTTACTTTTTTTTGTAATCACATCCCTCCAAACATGATAATTTTATGTCATGAGTTGATTTACTTTTTATTTTAATACAATTTTTTATCATGAAAGTGTACAAAAAATTATCACGCAACCAAACACCCCATAAGTGTTTCTTAACCCTAAAAGTGACGCTATTTCTTTTGTTACTCTCTCAAATTAGAAACAACAGTACCCTTGTTTTGTTTTCAAGATAGACAGGGAGGGAGGACAAAACGTGGAATGTGACCTAGACCACCTTCTCATCTTTGTATCTATTCGGTTACCAAACGCTCTGCACTAAATTTTAAAAATTGTTATTTTTGCCAAACATACCTTTTAAGTATTTTAAAATTTTAAAAATCGAATCTACCTAAAAAAATTATATCCAAACACGCTACAAGTCTATGATGTCCTTTTTTTGTTTATGTTATTTTAATATTTTCTACTTGTCTCACTAGAACCTCCTTACTTCTACCAAAAGTGGCCAAGGTGCACCAAATAACCGAAACAGGGCTCCTGTTAGGTTCTAGATCCCTTTACCAAACAGTATCTCAATCGGATGACCACCAGATTGAACATGTTTCAATCAGGTATTAAATGAAGTTGAACATGTAGAGAAGGAAATATGACCGTGCAACATTGTAAAATATGCAATTGAACCTCCCTAATCGGTTCATTTTGACAGGTTGAGCCAATTAATGCACACCCCTAACCACAGAAAATATCAGTAAAATTGTTTTGGTAACATAATCAACTTCAAGAAACGTATTTTCAAATTGCCCTTGTTGCATTTCCTCTGCTAAATCTTAATGAAGTAGATTGAAATACAACATGATGTGCACTTAAAAATTGTTGGATTTCAATAGATAGCAACGCCACAAGGGTTGTTTGGAACAATATTGAATTGGGGATAAACCTGGTTTATCCGCAAATTCTAGAGGATAAGCCAGATTTATCCCCTAAATAATCTTGTACCCAACAGGCCCTTAAAGAATATTCACCATGAATCTGAGTGGATAATACTATCCAAACCCCCACGTCTCCATTAGATATATGGAGTGGCCCAAAAAACTTCAAACTACCCAGAGAAATTCAACAGTATGAAGAATAAAAAAATGCATAATAAACAAATTTACCTGAGTAAGAAGTTGCTCATCAGTTGGGAGCCTCAGATCATCTTTTGTACCTCCACTTTCGGTCAGCAGACTCACCTGCATGCAACATTCCCCTTGGATAAGATTCAGGATAAAAGAGCCAACTGAGGCAAAGAATAAGGTACAGGGCATACAAATCCATCCTCAGAGATATCAATGAGCTGGTAATCAGTGCGGTTAACATGGGGGACCTGTCAAAAGAAAAACAGTAGAAATGAATCAGTGGTCATAAATTATACAAATTCATTAAGAAAACAGCTAAACTTAGTAACAAGGAGGGCAAGATAATATTACATCACAATTATGGGAGGAGGGAACAATATCCTCAAGCTTCTTCCCGTTGAAGATATCAATAGCAACAAAATGACATTTTGCATGGCCATGCTTCCCAGTCTTGGAAGTTGAAACCTCAACAACCTATTTTTAGAATGACATTAAATATCAGCTGCGTACCAGCATGTAAAGATAACCTGCTTTTAGAGTCTTAAAACAATTAGAAACTAAAAAAAATAACCTGCCAAATCCAGCAGTTTTTTCTGTAAGGTACCAATAACAAAGTGTTGCATTAAAGGGGGAAGGGTAGGAGAGTAGCCAAAGGGCAATCAAGGCCAACCTAGTGGTTGTAGTTTGGTACTTGCTAACTCCACACCCTTAGGTTTTAACGCTTCAAGCAAGAAAGGCTGGGTCAGGGGTCGGCTCGGGGTCGGTCGGTAAACGAAATCCGATAATCCAAAATTTCGATTTGATTCCAATAAAAATTAACGGGTTTGGAAACTGTTTTTGTATCCTATAAGCTATCGGAATCAGAATCGGATATTCCGATAGCTTATCGGAATCGGAATCGGAATCTGGTGATTCCGTTTCTGATTTCGATAATAAATAAATAAATATAAGTAAAAAAATCAAAATAAAGTCAACTAAATCATAAAATATAATATATAAATTGATAAAAATAAAGTTTTAAAATATTATATCAAAATTTATTAATTATATGTGAATTATTAATAAATTTTTGAATAAAAATTAATATTTAATATCGGAATCGGTTATTATTGGATTCGATTCCAATTTCGATAACGGAATCGGAATCAAATCGAAATCAAAACATGGTGATTCCAAAATTATCGGAATCAGAATCGGAACACCTTCTCCCTTATCGGAATCGGAATTGGATTCTGTGATTCCACTACCGAATCTGACCTGTTTACACCCCTACCCAAAACCGACTTAGTCGGACGGGGTCAGATATTTATTTATTTTATCATAAAAATATTAAAAATTATATAAAATTATATAAAAATAAAAACAATGTTTTTTATATTATATATATTATGTATGCATAAAAATATACATAGATATAATTATATTTTTATGTTATAATTGAATATGAGTGTTTTATCTATGTATATAAGTAAATATGATGTGTGTGAAAGAAAAAAGAGTTAAAATAATTTTTTATAAAATTTAAGTATATAACATATTTATGATTATAACATTTATATATGTGCCATAGTATAAGTGATAGTGAAATATTGTTATAAAATTATTAAACATGGCAAAGAGTAGTCGCGGATCAGGGTCGGCGACTTAGGAGTGATATATATACAAGAAAAAAAATTGACTTAGGAGTCGGCCTGGGGTCTAGCGACTTGGCGACGACTAGGGCAACCCCACACAGGGCCGCTGTAGAGTCACCCAGGCCGGGTCGTTTCCAGGTCAGTCGGCCCGAAAACGAGCCGGGTCGGGCATGGCCTTCCATGTTCAAGCTCAATGCCCTCCTTCCTAATTCACCACCAAGGTGTGTTTGACCATGACCTCCCCTCAATACTCCACTAACTCGAATTGCACACGATTGCAGCTGGGATGTAGGTCAAGTTAGTTGAAAGCACTGTAGGTTTGTCCCGATAATAAAAAAGAAAGTGTGCATGCGCTCTATGCATTCAAAAGAAAGGATTCAGTTAACCTGATGTGATGGCTGTCCTCCATTTGACAGCAGATTAACTACCCAGTTAGCACACCATCTGTATGCTGCAACGCTTCTAGGACCACCATCATCAACCAGAAAAGGATGGTGCAAGAAAGAAAGTTAATGGGATGTCTGCAGACCCATCTCCCACTGTAATCGAGCATGTCCACAGCATCTGTTTACAATTTCCACTTGCCACTGCTGCTAGCCAATATTGCCTCAGCAGCACAAAGCAAAGATCTGTGGCTTTGCTTCTAATAACTTTTCTGCTCTTTATATATCAATAAATGATCTGTATCCATGTGGACCATACGGGGCGGAGGAGGATGCTGTATGAGAGGAAAAGGCATCCACATGAGTTGCCCGGGTGTCAACAAAATCATCTTCCTCAGAAAACAAAAAACACTGGACAGAGATGTGTGTGTATGAGAGAGAGATGGGGGTAGGATGCTTGTGTAGTTGACAAGGCAACCGAGCACTCCTTGTATGCTCAGGCAGTGAGCGATTACCCAAGACATGAAGACGGGGTTCTTGGAAGAAAGAATGAGAAAAAAATCAGCATTTCATTTGACCAATCATTGGTGGCATAGACGCTTTAAATAATATAAATAGCACAATCATCCCATGGCCCTAAAGTGCTGCTTAACTGTCTTCTTTGACAACCATGCATGCTTTATAAAGTTCAACGGGAGGAATATTTTGGGGAGCAACTTATCCTGTCAGGAGGAGAAAATTTGGTGAGGACACCCGAGGCAAAGATTATTTTGGCAAGGTCTACCGGCGTAGACCATTGGGATCAATTTGGTTGGGAGATTATGTTTTTTGAGATCAATTGCTGTTCAGAATATTTTTCTTGAGCATCTATAAATTTTCTGGAATTTTGGAAGACTTCAAACATTTTTTTTAGCATTTCCTGATTTTCTAGTATTTTTTTGAGTCATGTCCTGTAAATTTGGCATTTTTCTGTTGTCGCCAAGCCTTGTTTTCCATTTTCAGTGGTTTTACGGCATTTACAGTATTTCTCTCCTATAAATAGGAGCCCTCATGTATACATTGAGACGATGGTTGAATGAATTTGAAAATTGTTGGTTGCTTTCCCATTTTGCCCCTGTCGACCCTTCTATGCGTCTTCTGGATTCTTCCCGAGTTCCCATTTTACCCCTCCGGTCCCGCGCGACTTAATGAGGCGGCTTCTTCTCTCTCCGTCATTCGCTCTCGACGGCTACGCGAGCTCCTCTCTCCTCCTAGCAGTGGGGGAACCCTAAACCCTCCTCGACGGTCCGGATCTCCTCTCTCCCGTGAGTTTTAGAGGTGGTTCACGTTCGAGAGAAGTGTTCCTCCGCCTCTCGATCTACCATTCTTCCTTCGTCCATTCTCCATCGTATGAGTGCTAGCTGTTTTTCTCGCTCCAACCTCCATGGTTTCGACTAGTTCTTCTACGGATCTACTTCTTGGTCTTATCTGCTACACCAGGAGGCAAGCTTCCAGCTCGGAAGACCTGTTTCCGTGAGCGGACGCGTTGGAACTTCAGTTTCGGTGCTGAAATCTGTTCGTTGCTTCTCCGTTTGGTAACGAGAGCTCCAGATCTGTGGGTTTCAAGAGGTTTCGTTCATTTAAAGTCTTCTTCTCTTCTTGATTAGCTCATCCTGAGCTGAAGAACGGTAAACTCTAAACCATGGATTGCAGAATCGGCCGATCCGGATCGGAATCGGCCGATTCTTGGATCGGATCGGACCCCTCCGATCCGATTCCCGGCGGAACTACCGATCCGGACCAAAGATCGGTCCGGATCGATGTTTGTAGGTGGAATCGGTGCCGGAATCGACCGATTTGGTCGATTCCGGCGATTCCCTCGCCGGAATCGACCCACAGGCTGCCGCGGCGGCCATCCCACCGCGGCAGCCCTCTTCCCTGCCCTATCGGGCGGGGAAGACGACCTTACCGGGTCCATCGACGGTAAGGCCAAGATCCGGTGACTTAAGTCACCGGATCCGTATTTTAGCTGCATCGGTCCCATGGACCCGATACGCAAACCGCAGGGTTATACCCCCTACGGGTTGAGGATCCGTGACTTAAGTCACCAGATCCTGGCCTTACCGGGTCCGATGGACCCGGTAGTGTCGTCTTCCCCGCCCGATAGGCGTGGGAAGATGTCACGCGCGGCAAGCTACGCCGTGGCCAATTTCGGGCCAGTCTGAATCACCCCAAAACATGCTAGATCGGATCGGAATCCGATCTAGCATGTTATTTTGATATTTTTTTTAATATTTTAGCACCTTTGAAGAACCGATCCGGAGCAATTCCGGATCGAAAGTTCTTCCGGAAGATCGGTCGGAATCGGATCGATCCGATCCGATCCGGATCGGTACCCACCGATCCCGATTCCGATCCCGCGATCCTTGCTCTAAACTATACTTGTATGCGCCAAAGTACAGTCCTCTGAAATGGTTATGCCCGTCGGATGGACACTTTCTGAGCTGGTTTTCAGTTGAGTTCCATGTATTCCAGACCGATTCCAATGAGATTCCTGATTTCTGTGATGGTTTACTACTTCGGTAGTCTTTTCTGAGATTGTCCTCCCGCTGGATTTGATTCTGAGGCTATCACAGCCCAAGGAAATAGTGAGACTGGTCCTCTCCAGTCAGTGAACTGATCTGCTTATACTGGTCCAGTCCAGTCCGGATCTGCTGCTTATTGTCCCGATTTGCTGGATGTTAATACAGTTGCTGATTGTTGCTACAAGCAACCTGGTTTTCAAAATTATGATGATCTTGAGCTTATCTGGTTGAATTGACATCCAGACCGTCCGTTTACTCAAGATCCGATTTCGATTGATGCATATTCTGTTGGCTGTTGGTGGTTTATCTGATGAATATGATGACGAGCCTGAATAGATCTTCCTGGCGACTTGATTTATTCAAGATGCCGTTGATCTAAATATGTCAGCAGTCCACTACTGACAGTGGTATTCCTTAATTGATGAATTTCGGCTCGACCGATTCCTAGGCTAGGCGATGATGGCCGAGCCTTACATATTTGATCACATTTGAATTCAATTGGTCTGCTAAGAGTTGCCTGTTTCAGATTTGCATATAGTCCAAGACGTTTGGATAATTGGAAGTCTCATTTCTGAAGGAGCAAGAAAATCTAAAATAGAAATTGAATATAAAATGCTCAGTATTCGTATTTTTCTATTCTTTCGAGGTGACTTCCTGTTTGCTTATTATGCTCATCAAGATGCCATGCTCCTTGAGTAGTAGGTTCTAGCTACTTCTAAGTGTTGTTGGAAATTAATTTCATATTGAGTTGCCTTATTCTTGTTAGCTTTTAAATCTGAAATTTGTTAATTGTTTGCTATTCCCATTTGTGTGGTTAATTGAAACTGAACATTGTTTCTGTTCTCAAATTTTTCTTGTTATGTTATTTGGAAATGCAATTCGGACTGATTTCTAGTGATAACAATTTACATACCACATTGTTTGTTCAAATTATTGATTGATTTTACAATTCTGAAACTGAACGTGGTTTTCAAATACATTCAGTAAATTCCCTAGTCTAGATCATTTGTCCCCCATCATAATTCCTTCTTTACTCAGAAAGGAAAGAGATAACTGAAAGGATCACCAAAATCTTAACAAGTTGACCTCACAGGACACTTTTAACTTCTCCACTCAAAACATGGTGGAGAAGGCAACAGGAGATGCCTATGGTGCCCCACTCACAGTGGCAGTGGGAGCGATTGCCTATGCAATTTGGCTGAAGCCAAGGCAATGAGGGAGCCCTTGCCGGGCCATGAGCCGCCTAGGTAGTTGCCTCAACTACTTTGGATGATGCAGCTAACATTCTCACAAAGTGTCACTGATTGCTGATTGCAGAAACATTTAAGTGTGATTTTACAGGGAGGGTAACTGTAAATCTCTAGAGAATGAATAGTTATGTAACAAGCCATAAGGAAAATGCATTATAAATAGACATTTCCCACACATACATGTAGGCATTAATATTTACAGATAATGGAGGTAAGTATGGCAACAAATAATCAGTTTATACATGTTCATACACATGAGGAAATGATACATAAAAATACTATACACAATGTTTGGAACAGCAGAAAGATTATAAGAAAAGGCAAATAGCTATTTGCATCTAGCATTCAACCATTTCAAAAGCACGCATCACTAAATATGGCAAAAGTCAATCAAATGTTTCATACGAAAATGTGAAGATAGATCTCAAAGGCTAACAACAAATGGACATTAACGAGGCTGTCAAAACAATAATATCAACAACACAGTACTAAAAGATATATGTACGATATAGGCATATCAGAAATAAGAATACCATCCATTAACTAGTATCCTTCAGAAATAAGCGGATCAAGAAAGTAGGCATCGAAATCCCACCATATACCATCCGATAACTCGAACAAAAGATTAAATGAACTAATCCATGATAAACGGAGAGAAAGTGTATCAGATCGGTGCCCTGGCAGCAGACCTTGCAGGGTCTCGACTTGATGACGAGGTAACCGTTCTTACGGATGGTTCCAGCCTGCTGCGGGTACGTCTTCGACGCCCCAGCATCAGCCTTCGACTCGAAGTGATGCTCTTCGTCCGACATGGTCTCTACCGAGGGACGCAGAAAGAAATAATAAGAGCCCAAGAAAAGCCTAAAAAAGCCATCGACGAGCAGATCCAGCGCGGGAAAGAACATTGACAGGAATCAAGTCCAGGGAAAGAAAGGAGGACGTGCCGCGAGGCCATCCTCCATTACCTGGTGCGATCGATGCCGAGGACCACGAGCGTCGCGGAAGAAACGGGCCGGCGGGGAAGGACGAAGAGGGTCGAAGCGGGAAGCTACTTATCGGGCGCGTCTTGAAACGAACGTGCTCGGGGGGGGAGGTGCCCAGATCCGGCGCACCCAGGCCTAGGGTTTCACGAATCAGGTCGGGTGCGGGGGCTACGCGTCAGCGCTATTGCTGGCCCTACGATCATATTCTCATCCAGTGGACGGTGGATGCCGAAGATGCGGCCCTCGCGTCTGTCGTACGCCGTGTCGGGGCCCACAGCCGAGATATTCGGTACCCGTTCGGATATCCGTTTACAAGATACCATTTACCGACGGAGTGAGTTGTACTAGTTGGATTATTATACCTTCATTAAAGAATATAGATAAATTTTATTTTTGAAAGTTTATAAAAATCGAAACCAAGCACCAAGTTGAGAAAAGTTATTTAAAATTGATTACATATTATTATTCCACGACGCTCAATGCCTATGATTTACATATGATGAGACGTTTCAAAGCACGAGGATTACATGCATTTAGTTGCAAGGTAAAATAAAAATTACCATTAAAACATGCTTTTCCAACAGAACATGTGAAAAAGGGTGTTTGGTTATCATGATAAAAAATTATAAGGACTATCTTATTTGATGAAAGAGATGAGATCTCTTTACCTAACTATAACTATGTTAGATTTTACTTCATTATATATATTCATCAAAAATTATGTAAGAACTTTTTACGACCAAACACCTTTTTATAAGTGATGAAGTTCATATAAAACCATGACTTTATGAGATATTTGATTAGCCAATTATTTTTATACTCCTATATATTGAAATAAAAGCTAATAACATAAAAATTATCACGTTCCGTAAAATACGATAACGAAAAGAGAGTAGAAAATGTGTACCTACAACAAGGCGGAGGCACCTAAGTGAAAAGGATATCATTGCTTTTAATCTAAAAATAATCTAAGTAAAATTATATTTTACCATTATTGCAAATACTTTTATTAATTTATCACAAATACATATACACTGTAAATAACTTGTTTGATCACATAACCAAAAACAGTATCAAGATTATCGTCAGAATTCGAAAGAACTCTCTGCAGACTGCAACCATTCAATTGCATCGTCCCTTCTCACTTTAGAATATTGCACCACCCTCCAGAATATTGCATAAAATTATTTGGCATATAAATTTAAAAATTCCAAAACTCTAGATGATTACATATAACAAGTATTTTTTACGACTTTTATCTGAAACAAGTTGCTATCGTCAAGCTCAATTTAGCACCTTCCCTTGATCAGGCTAGATTTGTGAAAAATGGACATCCCTGATCAACAGCAGGTGGTGTGCAGCTGTGGTAAGCAAAGAATATCCCTTCCCTGATCTTGCTGAAAATACCAACAATTACCTGTTCCTTGGACACTATCAGAATGAGTTTATAGGGTGTTTGGCTGAAGGATACTTTTGTGTACACTTTTGTGGTAAAATTACATAATAGATGGCTAGAAACAGAAGTTTATCATGTTTGGCAAAATAAATGACAATAAACAATGTGAAACTCAAATTCAAAATCTTAGTCTCAAATAATTGGAGCCAGCTAATGACAATAAAAATTGTGAACCACATAAAACAAAAAATGGTGAGGGGCCATAGAAAAAAAAGAAAAGATATCTCTTGTCTAAGAAAATTTTTTTATAATTTTTTTATAATGATTATAAAAGAAATCTTGTTTAACAAATTTTGTTACAAAATTATATTACTGTAGCAAAAATTCTTCTCATCATGCAACCAAACACCCTATTAATGCATGTGAGCTGTAAATCACAATAAGGCACAATACCATGTAGTTCTTGTCCATAACACCATAAATTACAACCTACAAGAACTAAGCATCATTAGAACTGAAAGTTCACTTCTAAACAAAATAATCTAAGTGGTTGGCAGATTTGAACTCTCTTCTTTTCCTTCCTCAAGCATGATGCAAATTGCAAAAGCTACCTCCGTGATCTGTTAACGGATATGCCTCTAGAGGCTTTAATTCTTCCAAAATCTAAGCATTGCATACAATAACAAACCAAAAGAACAAAGTAAGCTATACATGGAATTGGTTTTAAGCCCCTAGGCTAATCCTACATGCCTTCAACATAGGATTGGGAACAATAGGAACAAATAGTTACAAGGGCACAGGTTGAATTAGACAGGACGGTTGGTTCTTGTTCCAGTCAGTCAAAGAGACTTCTTTCTAGGAGGATGGCTTTCCTACGTTGTCCAATTCATATATAAAAATCTGAGGAGCTTGTTCCCTGAGAGAGGATGTGAAGGAAATTTTGGTTAGTTTTTTGTCCATTGAAATGAATAAAGACTAGGGGTTTGTTTGCTTATAATATAAATTTGATATTACATCAATTTTAATATTTGACATTATATACATAAGCACATGAAATGACACTATCTGGCATTAGATTAAATATTGATACAGAATACAGATGTTTAGCAGAAATAACACTAGCAAATCAACTATTACTCGCACAACATGAATTATTAATCACTACATATTTCTCAAACGCCGACAACCAATGCATAATAGTTGTCATAAAAATACAAGAATTTCTTCCGTGAAGTACTCATGTTGCATTATATCTTTTCTATGTTCTTTCTATCAACAGTTTATCTACCTAACAAATGGTAAACTAAAAGAAGAATACAACTAACTTGCCCTAGCTTACCCGACATATTCACATAACCCAAAATTTCCAGATAGACTAAGATAAGTCTTCCCTTTTTTTGGCATGCAGGAGAAGCAAAGTTACATTATTAATGAAATATTCTTCTATAGAATGAACTGGAATCAGAAGGTTGACTTTTGTAGATACAATAACAACGACAATGCAAACATTGAAAACTCACAAGTTTAAGAAAATAATTAACCAAATTATCGATATCTTATGTTACAACAAATAATTTATAAGACACACTTACTGTTCCTCGATGTCTTGATATACATAACTGCAAGCAGTTGCCAACCTCTGACCATTATGATTATATGATACTGATGCAACACTGTTGGTGTACCTGGGGAACTGCAGAGGAGTCAATGCAGGTAGCAAAAAGCATTTTTTTTCAAAGTGATTTCAATCATGCTATCCAATACACAAAATGGCAATAACAGCAAAGAAAGACAAATGAAAACCAAAATCAGTCATCATAATGTTGGCAGACAAACGATCTGACGAGTGATGACATTCAATATGAACAATGACAGATCATTTCAACTTGCAACACAAGTAAAAAAAGTGCTATTGTTAACAATTCCCACCCCCAGAAAAAGAAAAGGAAATGAATTTACCATGTCAGGAAAAAACATGGAATGCAACAGATATGAAAGTATAACCATATGATTTTTTGAAAGTGGAGGAAGACATAGAATCATGATAGACAATCTGTGTAGCACACTCGATAAAGAGATATTCAATATGCAAGCAACCAAACATATGTAAACTAATTAAAAGTTTGAGTAGCTCTTCAACTAACGAAATGAGTTGTTTAAACAAATCTCCATCTTAAAATTGAAATACTGAAAATGAAATGACAAAAATTAAGAACCCATGCATGCATCTATCTTGCCGTAGGAACACATTGGAATTCAACACTTAGGCCCTTCTGATAACCATATTAGAAACATGTCATTATTAATTTTGAAATTGTTATTGATATAAATCATAAAGCAGTGTTTGGCTAATAGTACCAATTTTGAAACTTGTAATACAAACAAACCATGTAATGTAATAAAAAGTGTCCACCTGTATCACTTTTGATATCGATACTCTATCCTCTAAAAATATCAATATCAAAATTGATATAGTACCATTTTTGATACTCTAACGAAACAGGACATCAGCTATATTGCCTGTGATGCGAAGCACCCAAGGTCAGGATGGTCTTGCCTCACTTAAGCCACTTGAGGTGGAGGGATAGAGAACAGGCAGAGGGAGTGGAATGAGCAAAGTGCTTGACCTGTTAAAATGGAGTTCCACAACTTCGAATGGAGCCATTAGCAGGTGAGCCACTCTGCCAGACCAGCCGGTTGGCAACTAAGCGGGATCAAACTTAAGTTTTGGACCTTGCTCACACTGGATCCACAAGACCTGATGTTGAAACCTCATTTTTTTCTCTTTTCTTTTTAAAAGAAAAAAGAAAATTTTGTGGGGGGATTAGAATTCCTTTTTGAAATTCTTCTTTCTTTTGGGCTATCATTGACTACTATGAAAATATCTGGTATTCATAGGAGTATTAGCTAATTTGATGTGATATTATTTTATAAGAACACCAATGGTTCCATAAAATTGCTAAGTGTTGACATGGGTATCACCCACCACTTAGATGATCTGAACCACAATTTAATTTTTTGACATTTTCTGAGTTCTTTGAAAATAAATTTTGACCTCTCTCCACCGGACTTGCGATATTCCGGTGTTAATTACATCGAACGAATACTCGAACACCCTTGATTGACCATCACAGCAACATATTGAACAGAAGTCATTCATCCACATAAACACAAAATAGGAAGACATCCCCATAGTCTTATGAGATAGAATTTGGTTGAACTTAATCAAACTTTTTAGTTTGAATTCATTGATTTTTTCCCTTTTTCTAGTTTAAAATTTTAATTTGATTTGTTTATGTCTTTGGTCATTTGTTGACTTAGACAATTTTGAGTTGATGTCTCTCTTTTTTATTGGAATTGATTTCTATTTTTTTATTGTGTTGGTTAGCATTTTTGTTTGATTTAAGTGGATTTATTGTTATTATTAAGATTTTTTTCTTAATAATATTGACCATTTTAATTTTATGGTTGATTTTAATCCAACTTAACTTGTTTTTATAGCTATTGGTTGATATTTTTTATGCATTATTTAATGACATAATTTTGGTTGGATTATGTTAACATTTTATTAACGTTTTAATCATTTATTTGATTTAGATTTTGTTATGCACACTTAATTATTTAAGTAGCATTATCTATTTAGGTTGATTTAATTTTTCATGGTTAAGTCGAATTCAAACTTTACATGTTTAGTAACCGTTTGTGGTTATTTTTTATGAACGATTTTATGACATGAATTTAATTTGATTATGAAGGCATTTTTGTTAATAAATAAGTCATTATTTGATTTGATTTAATTAAATTTGATTTAATCAAATTTGATTATTTAATTAAAATTTAAAATTATTTAAATGATTTATTTAATTTTTATTCATCTTTTGGAGTCCATGTGGATTTGATGTCACATTTGAATGGCACATCGGGTCAATCGAACTTGAATTTCATTTTTTATGTTGATTTAAGTATGTGGAAGTATAATAAATGAGGGGACATTCGAGCCTTTGTTCCCCAATATATGTCAGAGTTTGTTCAGTTTGGCCAACACTTCGGCTTTACCGATTTGGATTTCGGCCATTCCAACATTTCGACTTTACAAAATCAAATTTTCTTCATATATCCAAAAATGGCTTGATTGCATTTGATATGCGTTCTAGAGATTGTTCGATTTTGCCAACATTTCAGTTTTCCTTAATCTAGGTTTTGGCTTTTCCGGCATTTCGGCTTTACCGAACCAGATTTTCTTCGTATATTCAAGAATGACTTGATTACATTTGATATGTGACATTTCTGTAGCTTGTTCGGTTTTGCCGGCATTTTGACTTTACTGATATGAGTTTCGGTTTTTCCAACATTTTGGCTTTACCAAACCAAATTTTCTTCGTATGCCCAAGAATTTCTAGATTGCATTTGATATGCGGCATTTCTGGAACTTGTTCGGTTTTGCCAACATTTCGACTTTACCGATCTAAGTTTTGGCTTTTCTGGCATTTCGGCTTTACCGAACCAGATTTTCTTCGTATATTCAAGAATGACTTGATTGCATTTGATATGCAGCATTTCTGGAGCTTGTTCGATTTTGCCGACATTCCGACTTTACCGATCTGGGTTTCAACTTTTCCAATGTTTCAGTTTTACCGAACTAGATTTTCCTCATATATCCAAGAATGGCTTGATTGCATTTGATATATAGCATTTCTGGAGCTTGTTCGGTTTTGCCGACATTTCGATTTTACCGATTTAAGTTTTCTTTTAGAATTCCCGTTCGGTTTGACTAGCATTTTGATTTTACCGATTTAGGTTTTCTTTTAGAATTCTCATTCGGTTTGACAGGCATTTCGACTTTACCGATTGGGTTTTCTTTTAGAATTCTCATTCGGTTTGACCAACATTTCGACTTTATCGAACCAGATTTTCTTCATATGTCCAAGAATGGCTTAATTGCATTTGATATGCGACATTTCCGGAGCTTGTTTAGTTTTGCCGGCATTTCGGCTTTTACCAATCTAGATTTCGGCTTTTCCAGCATTTCAGCTTTAGCGAACCAGATTTTTTTCTCATATCCAAGAATGGCTTGATTGCATTTGGTATGCAGCATTTCTGGAGTTTGTTTAGTTTTGCCAACGCTTCGACTTTGCCAATTTGGGTTTCGGCTTTTTCGGCATTTCGACTTTACCAAATCAGATTTTCTTCACATATCCAAGAATGGCCTTGATTGCATTTGGTATGCGACATTTCTGGAGTTCGCTCGATTTTGCCGGCATTTCAACTGTACCAATCTGAGTTTCGACTTTTTTCGACATTTCAATTTTACCAAACCAGATTTTCTTCATATATCCAAAAATGACTTGATTGCATTTGATATGCGGCATTTCTAGAGCTTGTTCGGTTTTGCCTGCATTTTGGCTTTACCGATCTGGTTTCTCTCCTTGAATTCATGTTCGGTTTGACCGACATTTTGGCTTTACCGATTTGGGTTTTCTTTTAGAATTCCGATTTGGGTTTTCTTTTAGAATTCCCGTTCGGTTTGATCGGCATTTCGACTTTACTGATTTGGGTTTTTTTTATAATTCATGTTCGGTTTGACCGACATTTTGGCTTTACCGATTTGGGTTTTCTTTTAGAATTTCTGTTCAGTTTGATCGGCATTTCAACTTTTACCGATTTGGGTTTTCTTTTAGAATTCCCGTTCAGTTTGACTGGTATTTCGGCTTTACCGATTTGAATTTTCTATTTGATCCCGAGTAGCTTAAGTTCACATTTTTAAATGCAGGCTACTCGATCCCTCTCGCGAAACGAGATAAAAATCGGATCGATTGGACTTTCGAAGGTTGGGCGAAACCCTTACTCCCTTCTCGAACGGTTAAAAGTCAATTCGAGTTGATTGGAACTTTCTTTGGAGGTCGGGCGAAACCCTTCCTTCCTTTTCGAACGGCCAAAAGTCAATTCGAAGAAAATCGGGGCTTACTTTGAAGAATAGACTTCCTCTCTCTTGAAAAATCTTTCTCCTCCTAATCTTCTCACTTTCCAACCACTCTTCAACCCCTCCTCCTTAGGCAGCAGGTGACGACTGCCTCTTTTTTTTTCTGCACAGTGGTAGGATAGGACCGTGGGGACCCCTTAGTCTCCTTTTCTTCTTCTTTAGTTTTTCTTTCACCTCCCTTAGGTGGTGCACGGCAGCAAGATCTCTGGCCGGTACTCCCACCTTCCCTTCCTTTCTCTTTCTGCCACCGAGGTGCTCCCTCCACATTTTTTGTTTTGCCTTTTTTTCTGGGCGTAGCAGCAACAGGAAGGGCCATAGGTGCTCTCTTCTTCTCTCCCTCTTGGCGTAGCAGCAACAGATATGAGCTCTCTTCTTCTCCTCCTCTTGACGTAACATCAACAAGGAAGAAGGCTTCTATTGGCAGCACGTTGATGGCACCATAGGGAGACACACGAGATGCAGGTGACAGTAGGGAGCATCGAGGACTTTAATAATCTCTTCTCCTCCTCCTATGGACGTTTGCAGTAGAGGTCATATGGAGACTCAACCTTCGGGGGAGAGAGAGATGGCAGCCGCCCGAGAGCCAGAAGGGATGTCCACCCCTTGGTCCGCCCACCTTTTTTTTTTCAGAAGAGAAAAAAACCCACCACCTTATTTACTCCTTCCTTAGTTTACGTGCAACAGCGGTAAGTGGGGAAGAGAGGAAACGGTCAAAACGTGAGCTACGTGGGAAGGAGGTGGAGATGTATGTAGACAATCTTCTTTGACCTGGTCAAAGATGTCATCATGGGGGGTGTAGTGACTTTGTGGGGAGTTGTGGCAGGATTAAGATAAAAAAGGCAGTTACGTGACTTTTAAAAGTGCTGAAGACAACTCCAGAAAATGATGAGGTGGCATAACTTGAAGTTTCCAGGAAGTGGGCCAAGATTAACAGAGAGATGAGCTTTCTTACAAGGATCATATACAGCCCACTAACTGCATATAAAAGGTCTACAAAAATAGACCATCACGCGGTCATCTTTTTGACAAGTTGATGGGCCCAAAGATGAGTTAAATGTTAACCCATTAATAGAATAGAAAATGGGTTATGCAAATGATATAAATGACCCATTGAGATATAACTCATTAAATGTCAAAACAGTGAGTTACGGAATTAACAATATAAATAAGTTTATTTTTTTTAATGAATTAAGGCCAATGATGAGCCTTAACTGAAATGGGAATTCAGTCCATTAACAATAGACCATGGGCTATGCAAATGAGTATGAAATAATGCACAATAAATGGGCCAAAACTAAGAATGGATTATGATGTATCAATCAACCACCCCACATGTATTGAATATTTTAGGTGCCAACAAGCAGGAACAGTCATATTGGGCAATTCTGATTGATTCTGGCCAGGCATGGCTTAATCTCAGCTGAGTATGGGATCAGTCCATGTCCTCAAAATTGGATCAGCCATAGCTGATGAAAATATACATTGGGGGCTACCGCAAACCATGTATGTCAAAAGATGAAAGAGACATTTTGCATAAGAAAATTATCAGACTAAAGCCTAATTTTGTTTCCCCTTTATCACCCATCATTAGTACATATAAACACGTGCTAAGTACTGGTAAGGGGCATCATGCTCATAAGGTAAGTGCATACGGAAACAAATTATAAGCTGAAAATTAGGTAAAAGTGTATCAAGTGAATTAAGGCCAATGATGAGCCTCAAGTGAAATGGGAATTCAGCCCATTAACGATAGAACATGGGCTATGCAAATGAGTATGAAATAACGCACAATAAATGGGCCAAAACTAAGAATAGATTATGATGTATCAATCAACCACCCCACATGTATTGAATATTTTAGGTGCCAACACCTGATAAAACCAAGGATTCCGAAATCGGAATCGGAATCGGAATCGGGGACCTAAAGATTCCAGGAATCCGCCGGAATCGGCCGATTCCTGGGAAGAGAATCGATTCGGGATCGACCCGGAATCGGGTTTTTTTTTTGAATTTTTTTTGTCAAAAAAATTCAGAAAAAATTCTAAAAAAATAGGAAATGAATTAAAAAAAATTAAAAATAACCAATGCATTCATCCACAGGACCACATCGAATAAATACTAATGAACTCCAATTGAAGACTTGAAATTAAGTATATATTCCAATTCCATTGATTCAAAAATCAAAGAGATGATACATCAAGAAAAAAAATTTACATCATATCGATCTACTACCAAAATCTAGGATATAAATATGGGTCTTCCTCCTCTCCCTGCTGCGCTTGATGCTTCTCCCTCGTGCTCAGTCTTGTATACTGTTCGGGACCATATCCATATGAAAATAATGCCGATGCCATGCTATCAAGGTCGTACGGATCGGACTGCGGGACGACCAGGACGTAAGCAGAGGACGGTGGAGCTAGTGATGTAATCCACTGCTGGTCAGTCTGGCCAAATGCTGGATACTGTGGCTCCTGTATATAAGAATCATGTGTATCTGAATCCAGCGTGTAATACGGCTTTGTATGCCGTGAATTAGGAGACTCAGCTGCTGCTGATGGCTGCGTCGCTGGTATACACTCCTCGTCATCATTACATTTCTTGACATTCCCACATGTTCCGGCAATATGTTATTTCAGCCGGAACACCCCCCCGTTCATCTCCTTCCCACACCATTTGCATTGTACCCTCTTCCTGACTGGGTCTACCATGTGCCCGTGTTCCCAACCCACGTCGGAAGCACGTGCTGGTGCTGCATCACCTTGATCGGCCATTGCTTATATCTGCAAAAATTGTAAACAACGCACTAAAAATGATTAGATAACATAAAAATTGATTTAGACGTTGTTCGGGAAACAGACAACCCAAGTAACACACCATTCAGTATGTTTAAAGGGTTACGTATTTGCCGAAAATGGTCGTAAATTAACGTACGGGATATCCGGAATTTTTCCCGTGCAAAATGGACTTAAACGGATAGTTCAAAACTTGGACGGACTTGTTCGGTCGGAAATCACAACGTTTAACGACGGTCGGACTCGTCGGAAACGCGTAAGAATGGACGTACGAAGTTTTCGGCGAAGAAATCTTACCAAAAACCTTATAAAGATCGAAGAAGAGGTTGATTCGAGGCCGATCCGAGCTTGGATCGGCGGAATCCCTTGAAGACGTTGCTTGGAATCGCCGGAATCGATGCTGGCAACTGGGATCGAGGCCGGAATCGCCTGGGAATCGCGCCGGAATCGCCGGATCCACCTTCTGCCGCCGTGGGATCAACAGAATCGACCGCCACGGGTCGATTCCGGCCCTAAAAGGGCCGGAATCGGTTCGATTCCCGGTCCAGAATCGAACCGGGAATCGAACCGGGCCAACTGACCCGGTCTTCCGACGGAATCGGTCAGATCGACCGATTCCACAAGGAATGGGTCGGAATCGGATCGATTCCGACCGATTCCAGGCGATTCATACCGATTCCGCGGAATTCTTCCCGGAATCGGTCCTTCCACCTGGAATCTCCGATCCGATTCCGGAATCGATCGGAATCGGACCGATTCCACCGATTCTGCAATCTATGGATAAAACAGGATGGAGAAGGCACTGCAGGTACCTGGGGTACTCATTCAAGCAGCCGCGGCAGTAGGCATGATTGCCTAGGTGACTTGGTACAGGTTGAGGCAATAAGAAGCCACCTCGCCTCATCGATTAGGGGCCTAAGCAATTATCCAAGGATTTTTGGATCGAGATTGGCCAGGATAATCTCGATCGGATGAGGATCACAACAGCCGGCTCAGCCAGTCATCAGAAGGAAATGTTATCCAAGATCATCCTGGATCGATTCTCCCAAAAACTGAAAAAACATAAAAGAAGACCTCAAACATATCCAGGGTGGAAGGGCAGCCGATTCTTTGCATTTCGCGGTGGAGAGGCAGCGGTGCCACTGCCTGAGTTAAGTGAGGTAAAGATAGTCATATCAGGTCAATCCGACCCCATACAACTAGATCTGGTAACTTAAGTTAATGAATCACATATAATAGAGTCCTAGTGACCTGATAACCGGTTGTATCAGGTCCATTGTCAAATGGCACCTATCCAACCCTGATAGAGGTCAGATCAGTCCGAAATCAGTCAATCCAAGTTGATCTGACTGCTAAGAGCTTGATTCCTGCAGAAGCTCTTTTCTAGATCAGGATCCTTTCCATGGATAAGCTTGGCAGGTGCTGATCCCAATCTCAACATGATACCTTTGATAACATTGGACCTTAATTGACAAGGTGACTGCATATCAACAAGATTTGGTCGGAAAACCATTAATGAGCGCAAAAGAAACTATATACTTAAACAAAATGAGTGAAAGCAAGAATAAAAGACATTCGTAAAATATTAACAATTAATGTGAATACCTCAAAAATTCTCTTCTTACTCTGAGCATCCCAAATAATTGCATACCCTGAGTTATCTCCAGTAATAAATGTATTATAGCTGAAAGACCACATGTAATGGAATTATGGAACCAAAATAAATGTGAACTAAAGTTTAATGTGAGCAAAGCATAGAAGGAAAGAGGAGAGCAACGTATACCATGGGTGAAATGCAATGTCGTTTATGCCTACTAGATGGTGCCTTCTGTCTTGTGATTTTGGATGACAATGAAAAATACACCTGCAATGAAACATGCTTAAATGATATGTATTTCTGAACATAAAGCAAAGTACTGATCTCTATGGTGCTTTACAGTCCTCTTTTGATGCTTGCATTGTTTGGGGTGATCTGTCATCTTGATAGATCCCGTGCTTTTAATATTTGTTGTGTAAATAAATAAGTGTTCTCTTTTTGCTTCACCGAGACAGATAGGCATCCAAACAAAATAATCCCCTAAAATAGGGCAGGTGATGAAATGGTCTACACTGGAGCAAAGAGAAATAACCTATGACAAAGATGCTCAATAGCAAGTATTTACAAGAACATGAATATAAGCGTTGGTAAGCTTGATACAATATAGCATAAACACTGACATGAACCAGTAACTAACCCCATTTCTAATGATCTTGATGGCTCTAGATATCTTAGTGCAACACGTCCATCAACTGAACCAACAGCGAACACTGCATAACATGCATACAGTAGAGGACAAAGTAGACATCAAGGTTAGAAATCAGTTATACACGTTAATTCACTTGAAAGGTGTACAGACATTCTATTTGACATTCAGTTTATGCAATAAAATACAGATGATTAACAGAACCAAACTTGAGAAGGCCTTCTCCCAACAAACTTTTAGAAGACACTGCATTCCTTAAGATACGGTATAAAATTTAATGATGTCCATCAATTTAGAACCACATGGAAGTGAACATAAGTTGCCAACAGAATGCAGAATGCATGACAATTACATAAGAAGAATACCAAGAAGAGCATGTTTATTGCCACCCATGAAACGGTTGGCAGTATCTTGGTTTACGCCTATACGGTGATGACAGCACTTCTGGTGTTTACATAGAGCAGCTTCAGGCAAGCATTTTCCGTACCCGCCGGAAATGAACCCATATTTTACGATTCAGTTATTTAATAAAATATACAAAAATGTTTTTTTGATGTGGATATCTGTTATGGGAATAATTAAATTTACTTCCGTGAAAAAAAATCTATAACTTTCTAAAAATGGAAGGAAAAATCATCCCCATTAGTACCTTCTTTCTTAGATAATGAACGAGCACAACATATTTTGTACTCCATAGAAGATCCCTCAGAATGAAGTAGTCCTTTTAGATTTCTTAAGTCGTACACGTTTGTATGTGTTCCAACAGCAACAATTATGTAGTGACCACATAGGGACATGGACATTACTTCAGAGTCTGTCTGCAAGTATCCAGCAGTCCTGGTTCCTGCATGCATGTCCCATAACATCATTTTCTTGTCCATACCTGCGGAAATCAGCAGCCCTGCACAATAACTACCACCTAAGCACCAATTGAATAAGATGTCAAACAGCAAGGTAAAACAAAATTGATCGCAGGAAAAAAAATAAAACAAGCATTAAAAATGGACAATTGCAAAATCTCTTTGGTTCAGAACGGCAGATCATAAGATGTATCATGTTTGCCACTGTAATTGTCTACATCCGAACCCCGTGTCTTTATAAAACAAGAATCAAGTGCAGATTGATCAGACAATCCAAAAGCTAAAGATAAGTATACTTGGTTGTGGGGCTAATTACATTCCAATAAAGATGAATATATATAATTCATTTAAGTATAACCAAAAAGTCAAGAAAACATTGCTATAAAGAACATTACGAGTAAGTTACCAGTTTCTGCAGAATATTCAATACATGTCACTGCATCATTATGGTTGCCAACTGTTTCTCGCTCTGCCAGCATCCAATCATACCTAAAGGAATTCACAAGTAGCAGATGTTGATGAACGAGAAGCAACTGAACATAGTATGTAAAACAAGGAATGTTTGCAAAACTGAACGCAGGTGTAACTATCTCTTAGCACCGCAACTCTGCACAGTCTCACTGTGCAGGTTCTTTTTGTATGCACCCTCCTTTTGGGCGGTCTCATGTTGTTGATGTCTAGACCTCTTATACACCACTCTTATTAATACACTGTGGTAAACTGGTACCGACCACTTTTCTGAAAATTAAGGAGTTAACAAATATACCCTTATTATTGGATTTACAGATGGCAATATATATAGACACACATACACACACAAATGCCCTTTCACATTGCATCCGATTTGAACATTCTAACCTCTGAATACAACAATCAACGCCGGCAGATAGCGCCACAGACTCGTCGACGAAGCAGCAGTCCAGCAGGGGGGCATCCAGGGCAGCTTCTGACCTAAGCTCTGAGGCGTCGACGTCATACAATCTCAGAACCTGCAGTGTCAACAATCAGCGCTCATCATCATCGGCAAATGGTCCAGAGAAGAAGCGCTCTTGCTTGCGAACACGGACGAGAGCTACGAACGCTGTCCCAGGAAGAGATCAGAAGATTGCTGGACGTGGGAGCGAAGCGGATTCTCGAAATGGCTTCCCGGATAGGCTCCTCAAGCTTCACGAGGCGCCCCGTCATCTCATTTCTCTAGGGTTTCAACTTCGCGCGCTCGACGGAGGGAAGAAGGAAGAAGGGGGAGGGAGCGGAGCGACGCGGCAAAACGATATTCAATTTTTGCGACCACGTTGGGAAAACCTTTACAAGATAAAAATATAGGTGGAAAATATCATTTTATAAAAAGAAATATTACTCGAATAGTCTGGCGCCGTTTGATTGGCCCGCTGATGACATAAAGTTCGGATGATTGATTTGACAATTGCTGACTAAATCAACGATTATTTGCGATTGCAGTGATAATTATCCTCTAAGTTAGACAGATTGATTTTTTTTATTTTTCAGAAGCAATATTTTATAGAAGACAGAAGCAATATGTATTTAAGTGAACACTAAACGGATTCATTTGTAAAATATCTTAATCAAAATAATTACTTACTTTTGTTACAATTAAAACGTTAAATATAGAATCAAGGTGTCATTTGTTTTGATTTCATCTAAAAACATAAACTCTTAATTTGATGTATAACTTCTTAGTTTATAGTAAAAGTATTTGATATGATTAAGTTATTTACATGTTAATTAATTTAATATATATTATAGATATTTGTTTTATTTCCACGAAAAAGTGTACAACTTATTTTTAAAAGAATTTTTAAGATATAACAAGCATATTTAGAAGTTAATTGAGACGAAAATTTGAACACCTATTTCTACCAACTTCTGATCAAAATCAAAGCAGAAGTCGGTCAGGCGCACCCAAAAATAAAATAAAATAAAACTAAGAGCCCACTTGGTACCAAATTATTTAAGGGATAAATAGCAATCTCTAAATTATCATGTAGCAAACGGGCCTAAAAGATTTTTTGATTAATAATGCTATGTAAATGACCCTTTTTGTTCAGGAATCAACCAGAGGAGACCATACCCCCACCACCATTTTCCGTGATCTCTCTCTCTCTCCTTTTGTTAGTAACATATATGAGATTGACACTCTTCGGGTTAATGACCTGTTTAATTAGAGTATCAAAAATAATACTATAGTAGTATTAATATTGATATTTTTAGAAATTGAAGTATCAATATCAAAATTGATACAAGTTGACACTTGTATTACGTTACATGTTTTGTTTTCACTATAAATTTCAAAATTGAAACTATTAGTCAAACATATCTAAGTGATTACCATCAATATCAATTTTAAAATTGATAACGATAAAGGTGTTGAAAAGTGTTACCAAACAGAGCCTAATGGCCCGTTTGATTAGAGTTTTAAATTTGATACTATATCAATATTGATATTGATAATTTTAGAGGTTGGAGTATCAATATCAAAATATAATGTGTTTTGTTTTCACTACCAATTTCAAAATTGATATTACTAACCAAACACTTCTTAGTGATTACTAAGAATATCAATTTTAAAATTGATAGTGATAGAGGTGTCAAATAGTGTTACCAAACATGGCCTAAGTTATTAAGAAGTTAATAATATATGTAAGAGAACATATGTTGGCAGTTAATACTCTCCCCACTTTGCCCTAGAGCTCCCTCCATCGACCAGTGGAGGTGATTCACTCTTTTCCCATAAGCCGGTGGTGGCAACTTTCGTACCCCAAGTTAAGTGAGTACCAAATTTGCAACAATAGCATCTATCTATAAAGTTCAAAGAATATATTATATTTATGTAAGGAATATTTTTAAAAAATAATAATTTTAAGTTTCACTATTTCACCTAACTGATATTATTACTTGTTGAATCACATAACAAAACCGATGTAACATATTTAGCCAAATGCCACAACACTACAGAATACACAACTCAGCCACGCCCTAGTGAAACATTGGATGAATATGACCTTTTTTTTGTTTGTTGATCATCAGATTAGGCCTAATCTGATCCGAGCTGATGCAGATCACCTTATCAGCGAACCTGTAAAAAGGATCAGCTGTTCTGACTTGCATTGGTTAGACATATGTACGTGTGTGTGTGTGTGTATATATATATATATATATATATATCAATGAGATAATTTTGAAGGGAGTGGGTTTGAAGTTGAGCAAAGAATTTCGCAAGTGAACTGGGATTAACACAGCCATGCTCTAGTGAAGAATATGACCTTTTTTTTCGTTTGTTGATTATCAGATTAGGCCTGATCTGATCCGAGCTGATGCAGATCACCTTATCAGCGAACCTGTTAAAAGGATCAGCTGTTCTGACTTGCACTGGTTAGACATATATATATATATATATATATATATATATCAATGAGATAATTTTGAAGGGAGTGGGATTGAAGTTGAGCAAAGAATTTCGCAAGTGAACTGGGATTAACGCAGCCATGCTCTAGTGAAGAATATGACCTTTTTTTTCGTTTGTTGATTATCAGATGAGGCCTGATCTAATAAGAGCTGATGCAGATCACCTTATCAGCGATCCTGTTAAAAGGATCAGCTGTTCTGACTTGCACTGGTTAGACATACATATCAATGAGATAATTTTGAAGAGAGTGGGTTGGAAGTTGAGCAAAGAATTTTGCAAGTGAACTGGGATCAACATCTCGTTTTTTTTTTCTAAATTCTCATCCTGTGGGGTTCGGGTGCTCGCCAGAGCACTCGAACCCTCGCCGGTGCGCAGTGCGGCGCACTCCTGGCCACTGTGCCATGTCCAAAAAAAAAAAAACAGTAGTACCCATGGCTCGATCTCTTCTGCAAAATAAATTGTCATGTTTGGAGAGATGTGATAACAAAAAAAGGGAGGAAACCATGTGACCAATAAGAGGTGAGGGACCACAACATAAAAAAGGAAGAAGATCTGACCCCTTTTTCAGTCCAGGAAGAAAAAACTCTTTGCAAAGCATGATTTTGTAATGGTTGCCAAACAACTATTTTAACAAGTTTTGTTACACAAACATATTTTTGTAACAAAAAATCAATTTTCCTTGCAACCAAACACCCCCATTAACTGACGTTGAGAATTTCTCTTACCATTGTTGAATGTGCAAGGCCAGCTTCCCTCTGCAGAACTTCGTTAAGTACAAGTAGATATGTTTTGGAATCACAATCAGATTTCAGTAAACATGTAGATAAGCAACAACAGCAATGTTTTCTTTGGATTTAATGGTGGTCCCAAGAAAAGAATGTGCAGTTTATCCAGAACTTGAAAGCTCTATTGGGTTGTCTCTTGTCCCAGGCCTTCCTCACTCGAGAGTCGAGACTAGCACTGTTATGAAATATAGGGGAGAATAGAGGCCTCCAATGGCAGACGGTATGTAGACAACACTTGGGGAACTTTCAAGTTTTTGATAAATATAGTATAATCATTTCAGCTGAATGCAAAACAAAACCTTGTCAAATACACTTTCAGTTCAGGGCATATCTGCAAGAAGCCCAAATGCCATATCGGTAAGGAAAATGCAGAATGAGTACCTCCCAGGACAGTGGAAAAATAATACGCAAGGCCCATCCTGGTAACACCTATTTTGAATCTTTGATCCCAAGGCAGAAGAGTTCCACCATAAATCGATAAATTTATCTGTGTGATGTGAAGGCAGCTTTTGCCTTCAAGCTGGAGGTGAAACAAGGATGCTACCTGATGAACATCTCTGCCTCCAGCATCGTCTTGTTGTCCTTCCCCACCCAACAATGTTTCTACCATCAGTATTAGCCTCAGCATTACTAGGTTGCTTTTGATCACCTTCCCTTGGGACTTCCATTACAGGAGCAGCAAGAAGTGTACCTCTTCTCCGTCCTCTCCCCCTTTTCTGGGAATTTGTCCAATTTCGACCACTGGACCTTCTTGAACCACCATCCTGCCATGATTGACCAGAGGCTTTCATTAAACCCTCAAGTATTTGCATGTCCTTTGTGACTTCATGCCTTGGCAAAGATGCAAGGCCCGGAAGAATATCTTTCTGGAAGTCCCTTTTCTGTCGCCGCCGTCTTGCCTGGCCCCTCCTTGGCTTGGTTAACAGTAAATGAGAGAAATCAGTTTCATCATTTAAAACCTCTACTTCAATGGGCTTGGGATAGTACTCATCTACTTTGACGTGGATCGAATTCAATGTCATATACTCAAAGTAATCCATGCCATCAATATCTGAAGATCCTTGCTCTCCCTCCCTTGATCCATCTAGATCCTTTGAATGAAAAGTAACAACATCAGCAAACCAGTTCAAGGTATCAAGTGAAGCGGAAGGAGATGCTGCAATATCTTCTAGATTGGCATATTTATAAGAAGCCATTGAGTGCAGAGTTGCCGCTGCCACCCTTAGAATTTTTTTATCTACAGTTTCTGTACCACGTATAATATCTTCTTTGCTATCTGGTTCAACTGATGAAATAATGGTTTTGTATTGCCCAGCTGATTTCGTGGAAGGAATTTGTTCTACCGGAGAAGGAATTGGTGCCTCTAAGTCAATCAAACCAAATTTTGGAGCAGCGGCAGCAGTCTTCTGTACAGGAAATGCTGGGAACAACTGATCTTTCTCACCAGATGTATGCTGCAATGACCTCGGCCAATCCATGCTTGTTTCAGCACATGTAACATTCAAATGGTTCTTAAAATCACTCACAACTTTTTTTTGTAGATCCAGATCCGGCAATGGAAAACCAAGAATCTTTATACTATTTGAAGTTCTAGGAGTTGCATTCTGTTGGGCTTTACCTCCTGCTTTGAAGATTAATGGTATAACATCCAAGTAAGAAATATTTTCTGTTTCTTTTTCATTATTTTTCCACAATGTAGGATAATTTGACATCAATGGAGAAGATCCATATTCAACACCAACATCATCCCGGTTAACACCAACTTTTATTGTAAGCTGTTCCTGACAAGGTGATTTTATTTTGAGACAAGAAATTTTTTCTGGTGTGTTTTCCCCCTTTCTCAGTGTAGCACTGGGCATTTTCCCTTTGGATGCATCTTCAAGCTCATATCCACATTGGGAAACCAGATCCATGTTCATCTCGTTTGCAGTTTGCACATCTATAAAATCTAAAGTCTTCACATGGTTTTGAAATTCAAAATTTTCTTGTTTCACGGGAGTAGAATTTGCATCATTGTTGGGTTCTGGCTTATCGAGTGAAACAGATGGCAAATATGCACAAAAAGAACCACAGCTCTCTGGCTGAAAACTATGGGGAAAACCATTTGGAAAAAAAAATGCTTTATGTCCACATGGAAGAGTTGATTTGGAACTCTGAGGGCATTGCCCCTTCTCACAAGCATTACTGATCTTTTGTGAGGATGTGTTAAAGCTCCTGCTTTGGTCATTTACAATAGATCCACCAAACCATGGAAAGGATTCAACAGGTAGTGAAGGATTCGTACTACAAGAAAATTGTGATGGTGCACCTCCAACGTTATGAACATGAGGAAGAACGGGAAATGGATCTAGCACCGTAGGGACTGCAGTTCCTGCCAATTTTGTGTTAGTAACCAGGGATGCGTTAGAGAATTCATTGCACCGAGATAGCTTTTCTGTAAACCCTGATTTTGTTTCACTTCGTTGCACAGACAGAAATGAAGGAAAATCTTGATCAATCTTATTCTTGATTTCAGTATCACACATTGTTCTTGCATTTTTCTGACTGAAGGCTGACATAAAATATTCCGCATGGCTGCTTGATTTTCCTGTATATACTAATGCATGTGAATAAAAACTGAGGAAAAGTTGATATAAATGGCACTGGCCAGTTCTGTAAAGCATAAGCCAAGTTTAAATGCGAGTTAAAAATGAATTGAAACCCACATAAATGACCCAGAAAAGAAAGAATCTATCAATCTTGTAGTACTTATCTATCAACCTATCTGCAGCAGCAGCAGCAGCAGCAGTGCACACAATGTAGGGAGAAGGTAAAGAGTGACTGCACAGCTTCTGTTTGCAATAGTTTGCAGGTGATGGGTCACAATACTTCTTGCAGTCAACCATCACAGTCTGTAAAACAGAGAGTGAGAAGAACCTAGATAGGTTGTGATAGTAACTACATCTACGGGTAATACCACAGCAATCCAGAGATGATCATCCATCCTACCCCAGAGGAATGGTGTCAGAAGTTCCATTGGTTTCTATCCCAGTCTTCTCATATGGAAACCCATCAATAGAGATTCTTCCATTTATTGAGGTTTTCCAAAAGGAGACAAGCATCGGCAAGGTCCTCGTCCCAGCTGCTATAATTTTCAGACGAATTTAGAGTCAAAGGCACTTCTGAAAATTTGAGTGGTTGAGGAAGGTGGACAGACCAGGGCACAGAATCTACTTGGTGTTTGCAAATACAAATTAGTTGATAACCTGGTTCAGTTTACGAAGCAGCAGCAACCCAGATGATGTCATTATTCATGGGCTCCATAAATAGCGATAGCGACTAGGTCAACCACCACAATTTTTCTAGGGCTCTTCATAGAGAGGAAAGTCAACAGCAAACAGAAGTGCTAGCTTTGAACTGAAGCCAGAGAACTGCTGGCAAGAAAGAAAAGGGAGGAGAAGCAAGGGCTCTCATGATGGTTCCTGGTGTTAAACAAAAAAGAATCTCCCTTCTAAATGTGTTATGTGATACTGAAATTAGTCCTCGCAAGCAAAATAACTCAAGCAACACTGATTAAACAAAACAATACAGAAGATTTAAAGTGGCTAATCACCAATACATATCAAACATGAAATGTTTTCCAATTTTATGTAAATGAATTGCAGCTACATAAAACAAACTAGTGGGTCATCCAAGTAGGATGTTTAAAAACATGAAGCAGAAGTACCAAAAGTAGAGCAAGAGAAACGTTAGACAAGATCTATAGCCAGGTACTGAGTTAAGGTCAAGAAAGTTTGATGGATCAGCAACATAATAAACAGTAACCAAGTAGAGAAAAAGGAAGTTCCTTGGGTTAACGCCAATATTCAGCGGTATCAGACAAGGTTATATTTACAGTCTTTAACTGCTGTAGACTTCATCTGGCACTGCCTCAGGTGATTCGAGCTGGGTACTTTGGATGTTGCCGGAGCGATGTTTTTGTTCATAGAGGCTGGAAGCACACCATCAGACGGACATATAAACACAGCTGAAATTTTTGGTTGCCAACTGTCTGTGACCAGCATTCATCCCAAATATCACCAACAAGAGTGCCGCTGTTTGGTTGACCAGCAATGGCTGGAGACTCAAGAATGTATGACATGTGATGCTTGGCCTGAGAATGACTGCCTGTGTAATTGAAAGGGAAGGGTGCATGGACAAGGTTTCTGTGACAGAGTTGCTTGTGCAGTAGGCACTTGCGTGGCCAGAAAGGGAGGCTGGCCCAGTGCAGGTTGAACTTCACCTCTAGAACCAAAAGATCATGTGCTGCCTGCGTGGAGGGGCAGTGGCTAATGCTCAGGCGTTGTGCTGATGTACTGCAGTCAAAGGAGGGCATACGATCTCAAATTGATGTCAACAGGATTGCAGATGTGCCTGGAGCAGATGCTCATTGCAGTGTAGGCACAGCCGGGAGATGCAGAGGAGTTGGAGGTAAACTCATCAAGGGAGACCGATATTGTCATGGTCATCCAACAGTGTGGAAATGTCCCAGAGTGCACTCAGTGTAGCAATGTTGTTTCAAAGAAGATGAATGTGGTGAAGTTGCAAGGAAGGACAGCTGCTTCTCATAACTGCCTCAAGAGATGAAGGAAGAAGACTTTGTACCTGACTCAAATTCAGTTCTCAAAAATAACCATCCGACTCACATTATGTAAACATTAGCCCCTATAAATAGAGTCCTTAAGGGCATAACTAACAATAAGATAAAGGCCCCTTAAATATGCCCATATAAGATAGTGCATGACAAACTCTCAAGGTAATAAAAGAAGCAGCATGGTAGACATACAATAGAATGCACAAAATAAACAGTACTAAATACTCAACTACAACCACAAAGAAACACTAGTTGTCTTGATGGCGATGCCACTGGTACACACAGTCTGATGTCTGTAATAGTTCCTCGGCATCATGTTTATAGTTGGTTCTTTAGAAGATATCAAGAATATAACTTTTTTAAACAATGTTTAATCACCAGTCCACATTTACCAGAAATCTTAGATAAGGTTCACCTAAAGGTGCACATTTGTATTCTCCACTGGCATTGAAATAATAACTTATCCAACTAAGAGGATGCTCTTCCTGCTGCAACTTCGATGCAAGATAATAGATATCATAAGAGAAAATTATTTAGAACATCATATTGAATTTTCAGCACTGGCAGTTGAAAATGAAGACAATTAGAAAAAAAATATTACCTGTTTCATTTCTGGAAGATGAGATGGCGTATCCCTTTTCACTTCTATCCAAATTCAAAATTGTGGATTTTCCTTGACATTTCGACATGTCATCAAAGATGTTTTTCTGGGGGTAAAATGATTCTGTAGCTGATCGAGAAACACATTGCTCTTGGAGTCCTTCAGAAGAGATCATCTGGACTGCAGCGCTACACGAAGAGAATACTACTTCCTCACTGCTCAGTTCTCTGTGAGGTTCATTCAAGTCAACCATGTTCCTCTTATGAAGTAGGTTCTTCTGTAGTGGTGGACCTGGATTTGGTGTTTCAGTTTTGCTCACATGATTCTGTGAAGTACCTAGAGTTAGTTTTACAACATCCTCTGTAATGAACACAGAATCTACTTTGTTTGGGTGCCTATGTTCAAATATAGGATGTATAAGATTTTTTTCTGTGGTTTGCTCTGCATCTTCATCATCAAAATATGCATCAGCTGGCAAGTGAAGATCAAACATCCTTCTAGATGTCTTCCCAGTATTAAACTCTGTCAGTTCGTTGACACCCCATAAACCACCTTCATGTTCTCTTGATACCAGCAAATCTTGGGAAGTGCTTCCGGTTAAAAATCTTAAAAGTGGATCTTTGATGCCAGAGACACTTGTCCTAGTGGGATTAACATGTTCTGAAGGTAGACCATGACCATATGATGATTCTTCTCGGTTTACCATAAGCTTCTTAATTGAAAATGATTCAGATAAATGCATTTTCACACAAAAGGTTTGCTCATTTTTCTTTCTCATTTCATCCATCAGAACTCTTTGCGTTCCGTATAGCCGGTGAAGTTCAAAAACCTACATTACAGGAACAATATAAAAATCACAAAAGAGCAAACTTTTGTTCTGACATCTGATGCAAAAAGTACCAACAATAATTTATGATCGTATGCAATGCATAGGATGCAAGAGTACCATGTATAAACAGTAAAGCAAAGATGAACCACATACTAGATGTGTAATTCAGTTATCAAATCCTTCTTTACCTGTCTCCGAAAAATTTCATCATGCTCAAGCATCATCTGCTTCACAGCCTTCACCACTTCATTATCATTCTCCCCATACACATTAGCATATCTTAGTTTAGAACCAATATGGAATTTCCCAATTATTGTCTTATCTTCATATTGAAAGGGCCAGAAATTGCCTGCATCTTTACTGGGATCTCCCATGGGATAATATTCTGGTACATAACCTTTATCATGCACTTCTTTTCCCATACCTGAAAAGCTCAATTAAGAAGACGAAAGAAACATTATGAAGGGAATGAGAGAAAAGTTCTCCGTTCAGAGGTACAGTTTCCTTTCTCCTAGGAGAACATGGAAGGCACAGATCAAACAGGCCATGGCATATGCATCGAGTATTGACTTATCAAATACACAGGCAATCAGGCTCACCATATAGTTGTTACATATGCCACAACAATATTTGAATACATTTAGAGAACCCACATATTCACCTATGCATTCAGTATCATCCATGTTAATATGTTAAATTCTACATCTTCAACAATTAAAAAAAATAAATACAGAAAAGTAATAAGAACTTCGCAAACTGGACTTAGGAACTAATTGGAGTGCAAAGTGCAAACGGAATTTGAGATTCTAATATTCTAATTTGATTTTGATAAATTTAATGGATTCGGAAGCACTTTATGTATCCTATAAGCTACCGAAATAGGAAACATGCAATTTCGTATTCATTTTCCCAATTTTGATAAAACAATATATACCTATAAAAATAATATTATAATAAATAAAATATATAAATATAAATATGCTATATAAATAATATAAAATTAAAAGTAAATATTTAAAAGTATTTGATCAAATTTTAGGAGTAATATTAGATTTATTAGCTCATTTTCTAATAAAAACAAATATATAATACATGTTTTGGAAATTATCAGTTCGCTTGAATTCCAATAACAAAATCAGAAACATAATGAAATCAGAATAGCACGATTCGAATTTAATCAAAATTAAAATGACTTAACCCTTGTCGGAATCAAAAATAGGCAATTTTGCTACCGGATCCAAACCCATTCGCAGCCCTAGGAACTAGGCAAGTTAGATTGATGATAGATCCTTGAGAAGATTGACATGTCTTATTATGAAGATTTATCGTCCCCTAGTATGTGTACGCTAGAATACAGGTATCAGATCTTCTGAAGTCACTGCGTCACTGTTGGCAACAATGCTAACGTTACCTTTTTATCTTTTAGAATTATCCAAGAACAACCGTCTTTGTCTCTATTGACTGTGTATCTTTAAATGTTACAGTCACATCGACAGCTGAAAATCCTTAGGCTTAATCCTTGATTTCTCTGAAGGAAACTTCAGAGGAGAAACCACTTTTTTCTAATCATGACTAAAAACATTAGCTCCTAAAAGAGGATCCAATGTTCATCAGCTTCTCTTCATAAACTTTTGTTGTGAATCATGTATGTGATAAAAAGATGAACCTGATCATGATCTAGCCAAACTGCACTATATTTATTCTCAATGCTAAACAAAAGAACTTAACTGAAAGGCATCATTAACGAACCATCAAATATTAAGAAGGAAGTTTGAGAATGATATGTGACTTTTGACTCAGTGCAGGACGCACAATCACTCTGTGGATAACTAACGTGGTCCGTGGAGTGAAAAGTATTTGATATGATCCACAGCAAGTAAAAGTTAGTTCATATCTGGATTCAAGGCTCTCACAGTTCCCTATGTAATAGGTCATTGAATAGTTTGGACTAGGTTAAATGTAGAAAAAGAAGAAGAAAGATAATGCCTGCAAATTCAACTGGAATTGGAAAGCATTCGAGAAAAGATAGAACAGACACAATGACGTAACAACCGTTAACTAGGAAAATTAAGAAAAAAAGACACCGGCCCTTTCTGCAGTCGGAAGGCAAACAATTCACGCATAAATTCAAAAGGAAAGATAACACCGCGAGAGAACCCTTTCCTCTCTGCAGGATGAGATGTCTACAGCGAACAAAAGAGAAGTCAGAGGCTGATATAAGATTGTCCGACGCTTCACATATGGAAAAGTGGATGGCGACAACACGTGTACACACGGAGGGCACGTTCCCAACTATGAAATACAAACCAGGGATAAGAAGCTGGGAAGCGATCCCGGAGACGGGAATCAGAACGTCTTAATGACACCGAAAAAAATAGATGACTAATGTATCCCTCTTCCGAAATCCACTTGGTTGCAAATGACTTCGACACGAGAAAGATAATAATGACGACGATACACTTCCAAAAAGTGATGATGGCACTCTGCCATCCAGCAGACCTCTTCAATGCGTCATATACAGTGTCATCCGACTCTGCTGAATAAAAGGAGAGAAACAACTAGTACACGAAAGACAGATCAATGCACTCGAAAGCAAGCATCCGATCCTCCCGTGCCGTGCTGTACGATGAAATGGGGAAGCCAATCAGAAACCCGAAGAGACGGACGATAAGTTCTCATATTACCTCGAACCCGCAGCTCCCGTCACCCGCCTAACCCCATCGGCCTCCGGATACACAGCAATCGAAGGCACAAGGCAACAGAAACCAAACACTCCGACGCCAGTTCTACACGAGAACTGCATGCCAAATTGGCCGCTCCGAAGGCGAGCAGCACCCCCGCGGAAAGCGGCGCCGGCGAGCTCTGCGGCGTCCCCCGTGCCCAGCCACGGGGACGAAACGGCCCGTAGAAAGAGAAGAAAGACACAAAAAAGAGGTAGACAGGTAGCCAGATGAACGGAAAGACAGCCGGAGCGCCGGCGGCGGAGTGAGGTGAGGGCGCGGACTCGGCGGCTCCCCGGAGCGGCGGGAGGTCGGAGAGGGGGAGCTTCAGATCGGCATCGGATGCGGTAGGCCTCGATCTGCCGGGCCAGTGAGATGGAAGTGAGAGGAGGAGGAGAGAAATCCCAGATAAGAAGATCCCCACTCCTCCCAGGAACAAACGACCTTCCACTAACAGGGACGGGAGATTTGTCAACACCTGGTCTTTCTATTCCCTGCCCCCCTCCTGCCCAACCCCCCCCCCCTATTTTATCCACATCCCTGTCCTGTCGAGCACGTAGACGATCCGATCCAATTTGTCCCCGTCTCTGTCGCAAAAGGCGGTTGATGGATTTGCCGGGGTGTTATCTGATAAATGCGCTTTCCGAGATCCTCCGCGCCCGCTTTTCGGTGTTCGCAGCTCGGACACCGGGGTCAGGGGGGTGCAAACGAGCTGAGTTTACTCGAGTTTGAGTTAGAGTTCAAGTTTTAATAAATACGATAAATATTTGTTTAAATTTAATTAATTTATTAATCGAGTTGAAAGCGCCTTCGAATTTGAATAATAATTATACTAAAATTTAATTAACGTTTAAATTATATATAAACTCGTTTATAAAATATAAAATCAATAAAAAAATATTTGTGAAACTTTAGATTTAACTCATTTATAAAACTTAATCTAAATTTAAACTTAAATTTAAATTATTTAATATATATTAAATAATAATATATAATTAATTATAATTTAATTTAATTTTAAAATATAAATATATAATATAATATCTAATCTAACTATTCGCGAGTTTATCGAGCCGAGTAGGAGTCTTTTCAAACTTGACTCGTTTAATAAGTTGAGCTTTATTTTTTGTTCAAACTTGTTTATTTAACATGATAAACGAGTCGAGTCGAATTTTTATCGAACCGAATTTTAAGATACTCCTCGAGTGTATCGATTCGTTTGCATCCCCACCGGGAGAGTCAGTCGGACAAACAAGCTTGCGCGAGAAGCCTCTCGCGTGGACTCCCTCGCCGGCTCCCGGCGGATAGATCGGCGCCTTCGCCGGACTTTATTGCCGATCTCGGCGTCCTCGACGTCTGTCATCGTCGCCCCCGGCGGTCTCGCAGCTCGGAGGAGGCGGAACCCTCGCTCGCGGAGGCATACTCCCTCGCGGGTTTGAAAATCTTCCAATCACTCGCGGCCTCGGCGGCGGAACCCTCGCTCGCGGCCTTTGGCGGCGGCGGTACCTCTCGGCGGCCCCTCGCTCGCAGCAGCTCGGAGGAGGCGGAACCCTCGCTCGCGGAGGCAGATTCCCTTGGGGCCTCAGCGGCGGAACCCTCGTTTAGCGGCCTCGGCGGAGGCGGTACCTAGCTTCGCGGCGACCCTCTCGTTTGCGGCTCCTTGGTGGGGGGCAGGCGGCTTCCCGGACCTCCCCTCAGCGGCATCTCGCGGCTTCCTCGGCAACATCGCGGCAGTGACATCTTCCGGCGATCTCTCGAGGGTGACATTTACACCCATCGATTTCCTGTTCTCCTTTTATCGCTGCTGCATTGTTCTCGTTACTCGCTTTTGCATCCTTGGACAATTTCTTTTTGTCATTTTGTAGGTGCTGTTGTTTTGGGAGGGAGGATGTTCCTCCCTCCCGCGCTCCCTCTTCAACGCTCTGTCTAAACATAAGTTTAGACGTTTTTGAATCTTTTTGTCGCGTTGAAGATGAGGAGTCCGGCTTACGTATGTTGACTTGTGTTTTAGGTACTTGGTTTTTGTTTGTTGTCGTGTGGTCTAGTTTCTTCATGGTATCTTCTCTAGTTGTCTTCATAGTCACCTGGTTTATCTCGAGACCGATGGCCTGGGCGATATCCACATCTTTCTGGTGTGATCTTCCGGTCTCAGCAAAGTTATCAAACTCCTTTCATGGAGTTCCTGCATCTACGGTTCGACCACATAAACACTTATATGTGTTGGTCGATGTGTGGCTATGTTTGAATCACTTAGAAAAGATAAGTTCTCTTGGTACCTTTGTTATGTGTAGTTTAATCTTGTGTCTTTTCTTTGGTTTAAGTCTCCTAGTCTATCTTGTTGTATGTACTCTTTTATATTGTGAATGAATTACTATGGTGGTGTTGTTGTTCAAAAAAAAAAAAAAAAGAGTCAGTCGGACAAAGGTGGAAGGGGGTGTCGTGCTACGAGGGGCGGGGCAGTTTCTTCGCCGCGGGACCTCGCAATTCTCGCTATTTCTGATATGGATTTTCCGTATTTTCTGGTGCCGATGTTCTTCGTTAATTTCGCCCGAGGGGCTCTGTTATACGTGTAGTTTAAATAAAATCTATGATCAAGAAAGGAAGGGGGGCGTGCAAAGGAGGCAGAAGAAGCGTCGGATTTCGTGTCGAGAAGAGGTGTTCACGTGAATGAGAAACATCTCTTTGGATAGTTTTGGTTGGAATCACGGGAATTGAATTCATGAAGTAAACTATATATTTATATTTATATATATTTTATTTACTTTTCAATTTTTCAATTTTATAATAATTATTAGTCTTTATGTTCTGTTACGGAATTTTTAAAAGTTGAGGGAGAAAGTAAGTGACAAGCCTATTGTCTATCACTTCTTTGAAAATCTAAGCTTGTTTTTTTTTTTTTGGACACTGGTCGCATTTAGGGGTGCAAACGAGCTGAGTCGAGCCGAGTAGTATGGTGTTCAAGCTCGGCTCGTTTATTTTACACGAGTTCGGGTTCGAGCTCGAGTTTTAGCGAGTATGTGGAACCCTTGTTCAAGCTTGGTTCGTTTATTAATCGAGCAGAGTTGAGCTCGAACTCAAGTAGTAGTTAGACTAAAATTCAATTCATATTCAAACTTAAGCTATATACAAACTCCTTTTATAAAGTCAAAATCAATGAAAAGTCATTTGTGAAATTTCAGATTTAACTTATTTATGAAACTCAATCTAAGTTTAAACCAAAATTTTGAATTATTTAATATATTTAAGTGACAATATATAAATATTAATACTTAAAATTTAATTTTTAAAAATAAATATATAATATAATATTTAATCGAGCAGCTCGCGAGCTTATCGAGCCGAGCAGGAGTCTGTTCAAGCTCAGCTCGTTTAATAAGTCGAGCTTTATTTTTTGTTCAAGCTTGTTCATTTAACATAATAAACGAGCCGAGTCGAGTTTTTATCGAGCCGAGCTTCGAGTTACTTGTCGAGTGTATTGGTTCGTTTGCACCCGTAGTCGCATTGGCCGAAGACGTGCCGCATGCGCAAGGCGAGGGTACGAGCCTCCCGGCGACTGTAGTCTGGTGCCCCTGGAGAGTGGGGTGACATCTGGAGATGAGCGTAGGTTACGTGTTTCTAGAAAATGTAATAATCTCTTTATATATAGTTGCATTGTCAGGGGTGTTCAAGCAAATCGGTTCAAGGAGTGTTCGGTTCGTTGAATCGGATCGATATCATCTTATCTGTTTGGTTTGATTTGGTATCTCCTAGAATTAAATCGGATCGATAAATTAGTTGACCCATCTTATTATATATTATATTAATTATAAATATGTTTTATCTATAAATTCAAGCTAAGTAATATAAAAATTAATATCTTTTATAAATAAAGGTATTGATTGTAATCTTAACTTTAATTATTTATCGAACTTACAATTATTTTTATTTAGTTTGATGTATGTTATTCACATTTGGTTCAAGTCCTGTCGAACCGGTATTTTTATTTATTTTAATATATGTTGTTCGCATTTGGTTCAAGTCCTGTCGAACCGGTTTGGTTCCCTTTTCGGTTCGATTTCAGTTTCAAAAAAATAAAAAAAGGTTTGAATAACAGCCCTATCCATTGTAATGAGATCCCTTCAACACATGTCGAGATATCCCACTATTATATTCGAACAAAATTAATTAATTCATTATCTCCTCTTTGTCTCGTTCACTTATTCAAAATAAATGCTGCCGGAACATGGTTAGGCAGATATCTGGTTGGTATTAAACACCTATATACTTTATAAAACTTCGAAATTTATATTAATATAAAATATTACAGAGATGCTTGACTATCAATATTACCTTTGAAATTTGTAATACAACCAACATAATAATTATAAATAGGTCCTTGCTTATAACAATTTTGTTTGCGGTGTATTATTTTTTTATAAATGCCAATATGAATATATGTTGATATAATAGTATTTTTAATACTCTAACCAAATATGGCATAAGATAGGCCTTTCTTTTAGCTTGGGCATATCCAGTTTGAGGTATTGTAACATACATCATAGGATAGTTCTATCAGATATATATAATTTTCAGGGTGCTTACAATATAAAAACATACCAATCTTGTTATTAATACCGGATATACCAATGTTAAAGATACCACACCATATCAAATATTATATATTTGATATATGAAGATATTGGATATAATATATACTCAAACAATTCCCCTCAATAATTATTAATAGCAGTTTTGATATTAATATCAATATCAAAACTGCCATTGCAGATTTTATCATTCTAATCTACTGGCCCAAAAGTTTATCATTTACCCCGCCATTACACGGGTGAGGCATATATTGATTTGAATATTATTTCTATTTAAATTTGACCGCATTAATTATTTGTATATATATTATTTTTAGTTATAGTTATCTAATACAGATATTATTTTATTATAAAATTATATAGATGTTGATGTTATGAACAATATATAGTAATATTTTTTATCATGCTTGACTTAAATTAGTCTTATCAATTCATGTTTTTATTTGGTTTGGTTTGAATATGTTTCAAACCGAGAAAAACAAAACAATGGCTCAAATTGAACCAAATCAGTCATTTTACACATACAGACTAATTGTAAATTCATCTGTCAATAAACCTTTACACACTACACGTCGGATAATTCATTATACTATTTTAAAACTTTAAATAACGAACATAAATTTTATTTAGATATAAAAAAGTTAATATTAATTTTAGTTTTAATTCACTCTAAAATATAAAATCAGTCATACATATAAAATTTTAATATAAATACAATAAACTAGGTGCATCTGATATCGATTTAAATAAAACACAATGACACACAATCCTCGTCCTTTTTGTACTAAGTATATAAGTACGATTTTTCAGAAATATAAATTTTATTAATATTAATATTATTACTATTACTGGTGCGTAGGGAGGTGAGCACAGCCGCACGGGACAGAAGGTGGTCCCCACCCGCACGTGTCGGAAGAGCACCGGATTCGTGACGGGTGGATGTCGGGGCGGAGAGAGGTCGGCCTGGGCCCGGCCTCACGAGGAAGTACTTGCCGGCGGGGCCCCCAATTGGCGGGGCCCACGTGGTCCCCTCCCACTCTCTTCGCAGTTCCGGGGAAAACCGTTTGGACGCGGGATTTTGTAAGCCGGGGATTCGGCAACGTCTGGCTGCCTGGCTGGCGCTGGTCTGCTCGGCTGTCAGTTGGCAGACGCCTGCTGACGTATTGATGTCTGTCCGCGTGACGTGAACAGAATCCCGTATTCCGGCATTTGGAAACGATTTCGATAAAAGTTAAGGGCAGTGTTTGTTGACATTTTTTATATTTAGATAATTTATTTAAAAAATAAATTATAGAGGACGTTGTCTTATGCCTTGTTTGGTTAGAGTTTCATTCTTGATGCTATATCAATATTGACATAAAGATTTACAAATATTGGAGTAGCAATATCAAAAGTAATACAAGTTGGCACTTGTATTACATAATATGTTTTGTTTGTACTACAAATTTTAAAATTGATACAATCAACCAAACACTTTCTAATGGTTCTTATCAATATTAAGAGGTGTTTGGTCGATTGTATCAATTTTAAAAATTTTAGTACAAACAAAACATATTACATAATACTAATGTCAACTTGTATTACTTTCGATATAAATACTCCAACATTTAAAAATATTAATATCAATATTGATATAGTATCAAAAATGAAACTCTAACCAAACAGGATATTACGTCTTGATTGGAAACACTGTTAGGTACCTCTATCACTATTCACTATTAATTTTAAAATTGATATTGATAGAAATTATTAAGAAATGTTTGGTTAATTGTATTGATTTTAAAATTTGTAAGACAAACAAAACATATTATGTAATATAAGTGTCAATTTATATTACTTTTGATATCGATACTCCCACATTTGAAATTATTAATATTAATATTGATATAGTACCAAAAATGAAACTCTAACCAAACAGAGCATTAACTTCTAAAATTGGAGAAACAGATATTACATGTGGTTGACAAACTTAATAGTGTAAATGCACACTAGGTCTGTTTTAAGGAAACCACTTTACCACTATGTCCGTTTTCAAAAACACCTTTTCATTAGGTCCGTTTTTTCAAAATATCATCACACCCACTCCAATTTGGATTTGAAATGACCTTCTTGCCCCTTGCACATTGAAGAAGACCCGTAGCGTACATCCTCTCTTAATATTAAATATATAAAGACTTCAAATAACGTCTTTTAATGTTTAAAAAATAAATTAAAATGTTATAATTAAGTTAACGCTATTTACTTTCTTGCGAACAGAATTAAATAAAAAAACGTTAATTAGTTTCTTGTTATATTAAAAATATAAAGAGTTAATTAAGTTAATGTTCCCTTACATTCTTGCAAACTAAAATAAATTAAAAAAATAAAGTAACGTTGAATCTACGACTATTTAACAGATGATTAAATAAAAAAACGTTGAAACCTATTATTTGTGTATATGACGTTAAAACAAACACTTAATATATAAGTTAATTAAAATAAAAATCAATAACACACATTCATATAGATATCTAATTTAATTTATTTTTTGTCATGTAGACATGTTTTCACTGACAACACTAATTCGATTCCCTACGTCACGTATACGTTCTTGCAAACAGAGTCACAAAAAAAGAATATAGAAATTCAATAACAGACATTCTCAACCATCAAGGTGGTCAACCATAGAGAATCCTAACATCGAACATAAACTGTTACACACAACAAAGCAAAGTGATAAAACGTAGAATACAAAACATCTACATTTAAAGTTCATATAATAAGCCTTTATGTTCGCAGTACAAAGATTGCAAAGACCTCCGAATCATCCCAAAGAGACGCTCATTACTTCATTTGAGGCACCATCACTTTGCTCTCCCATCGTCATCGATGAATCGAGCCATTTTCATTATGGCTTTAGCAAACAACTTCATTTTACGTCTACGTTTTTTCTCTCTTGCCAATGCACTCTCTAAAAATGTTATACGTCTCTCTAAATGTCGATTTCGTTCTGCCCTTTGACAACAACAAGTAGTAGATGATTCCATCAAGTTAAGTAGCTCGTCACACCACAAAAAGAAATTGCAACCTTCTACCTACAAAACCAAAATCAAGATATAATGACATACATGGCACACACAAATGTAGAATATTCATAAAAAAATAAGATAGAATGACCAAATATCCGAAGAAAGACACCCCCTAAAATCAGTCCAACTAAGCGTAAATTGATCATTCCAAACCAATTTAACTTATTTGTTTTATCAGCTCGGCTTCGTCTTGTGCACCCCCAAACCAAATCAAACCAATGTGAAGCATAAACTGAAGTAGCTCATTCAGTTTGGTTTTCTAGTTAAAATTTAAAAAGTGAAGATATCTGCTCCCGTTGTATTTTAGTTGCCTTGGGAGCATTCAGTTGCAACAAAGATTCTTTTATCTGCTTCTTCTCCCTTGGGTTCCCTAAATGACAGTTCATGTCTTGACTAAAAATTGTATTACAAACTGCAGCTGCAAATCTAAACCGCTAATCCTTGTAATTGCCCTACTGAATTCTTTCCTTCTGTGTTTGTATTACGAACTGCAGAACATGGGTTTGCGCATCTGATCTCATGGGTTTGCAGAACTGCAGAACCAGTCGAGATTGCATGGGTTGCATTGGATCCAGGGTAGTGTGGTCTGTCACCAGGGTAGTGTGGTCTGGATCCAGGCCTGGTACCAGACAATATCAATGAAAACAGGGTTTGGATGGGTTGCATTGGACACTGGATTGACCAGGCCAATCTGATCCATCCGATCTGGCAAAACCCAAGAATCAGCCTAAATCAGGCAGAACACATCTTAAACCAATCAATAACCTGCATATTATCTCATGGGTTTGCAGAACTGCAGAACCAGTCGAGATTGGTGACGATTGGCTCAGGTCAGCCAATCCCATTCCCTATTGATATAGATGAAGTTATTTGAATAATATAAAAAAGGAAAGCCAGTCAGGACCAGGGTAGTGTGGTCTGGATCCAGGCCAATCTGATCCATCCGATCTGGCAGAACCCAAGAATCAGCCTAAATCAGGCAGAACACATCTTAAACCAATCAAGAACCTGCAGTTAAACCAATCATGCATAGTAGAACAGTTTTTTATAAATTCTTAAGAAAAGCAAAAATCAGATATAAATATCGTACCTTGCATTTATAGAACTTTCTTCTGGATTCTTTTTTATTTGACTCACCACCAACAACACGGTAACCATGCCCCTGAGCACATCGCATCGATGGGATTGGAGAACCAGTGGCCATTTCTAAAAAAAAAGAAGAAGAAGAACACAAGATTACAACATGTGAAAGATTTGTAATAAGTTTCATAAATTTTAGCAAACAAAAAGGAGCATGTATAAAAAGATTTGTAATAACTTTCATACCTATTCTGCTATAGCATTCTTACAAGATTGACGATTATGTCCGATTTGCTTACTAGAACAAGTGTAAACTACTCGATCTACTTCCAATTCCTTTTGTGACGGAATCCTCTTCTTCTTGTTTCTCACCTGCCCTCTTCTTGGTCAAAGGGGCTTTACTTGAATGTCTTCAAGATGCAGTACGAGTTTATTCACATCGGAGATTGGTGCAATTATCCTCTCATAACATTGTTTGTAGGATTGTGCAGTGTAATATGTTGAAACAAAGTGTTCTATGTTTCCACCTATTTTATGAATTGCGGCACATGTATGCTTACATGGCAAATGAATAACTTGCCATTCCCTACATGTACATGTACCGTCACTCAAATTAACCACTGCTGATGGCCTGCTGCATACTTCATACACAATACCATCGGAAATGTTAACTATGTAACCTCGAGAATTGTCCATCAACTTTTTAATCTTTTTATGAATGGTTGGACATAAATAAGTCTCCCATGACCTGCACATCTCTCTTCGTTTCGCACTTAGATTCATTATTTTCATTCGTATCCTCTCAAGCATGTGAAAGATAAGAAGATGCCGTTCCTCTAACACCCATTCATTAAACGACTCGGCAGGATTGGAATACATTTCCCCAAACCTATCACCTGCAAAGTATGCATTTGCCCAGTGATTAGGATTAGAATTTCTTGCCCACATCTCTGCTTCTATGAAATAACACCCATACTATGCAAAACAGACCTCATGCTCCTCTACGGTGTATGCGTATGCCGCTTTATCAAGCAAAGATAAGCAGCTCATTTTTCATTGATCCTCTGCACTTTCCGGCGATGTGTTTAGCAAAGTTAGCTTTCAAATGTCGAAGCAATAAGCATGGTCAGCCTCAGGAAAAATTTTTGTGATGGCCTCAATCAATCCTTTACACCTATCAGATATAAATGTTACCTTCTGAGTAGGTGATATAGCATTCCTCAAACACCTCATGAACCATGTCCAATTCTCCTCATTCTCAATGTCACAAACTGCGTATGCAAGAGGGAACAACTCATTTTCCCCATTTAAAGCGGTTGCACCTAAAAGTATTCCCTTATACTTATCTTTTAAAAATGTTCCGTCAAGAAATAACATCGGTCTACAAGCAGTTGCAAAACCGACTTGGCATGCGTAATAACATACAAAGAAACACTTGAACCTTCCTTCCCCCGTAATTTCCAAGTCAACAATACTACTCGGGTTTGTAGATTCAATGGCTGAAACATACCAATGCAAAGAGTCAAAAGAAAAGCGTTCATCACTAAGCACATCTTTAGTTGCTACCTCCTTACCAAACCATGCTTGATGATAGGAGACATCAAGTCCGAAATCTTTGAAGATATCTTTCTTAATGTCGGAGGGTCGATACAATGGAGAATCGACAACCTTATCGACTATAAGAGATCCTACAAATTTTCGTGATGCCCTTGGGTGTTTTTGTGTGCTGACACCTCCTGAACATGTGTGCTCATTATGTAATTTTTTTATAACAAATGCTGGACCACCACCAACTCTTAGAGCATGTAAGAACCATGGACAATTATCGAATCTACACGTAACTGTGAAACGTGTCAACTCATTTCTTAAAAATTTGTAGTCAAAACCTCTTGCAATAGCATACTTAATTAGATCTTGCCTCAAGTGCTCGACATTGTCAAACACTTGACCTTTGGAGTGAATTAAATCATTCCAAAGTGAAGTCTTTTTCTCCATTGCTACTAGAAGGAATGTTAGATGAAGGACATACTATCAAATTACTACTCTCTTGAGTATTCCCAAATGGTTGAGTTGCATATCTGTAAGACCGAATAAGACCAACATAAGACACATTTTTACACCATAAAATGAGTAGAATGATAGGTAATTAGATGACTTACCGCTCAGACAAACTTTCCCTTGAAGTTGAAGATGTAACTTGTATATTCATTATCCTCTTGGCAAACCCCTTATGTATGTTTATCGCATTGACTAGATCTTCATCATTAAGTATAAGAAAAATTGTCGACTCTTCTTCAGGTATTGTATACATAAGATCCACATATGAAGGATCAAAAGACCACCTACTTGATATCAATTGAATGACTTCTTCCAATGTCATATTTTCTTTGTACTGGATAATATACCCTTCACCATTGTACTTCACTATAATTGAAATACTATCCATATCAAATTAAGCAGAATAATGAGTGTTACAAAACACAACTCAATGGACCTGTTCTCTGCAAGATTAGACCGAGGATAATGAAATCAATATGGACTGAATGGTAGACATATGGATGCATAAATACATGTTCTGAAATTGGAAAATTAGCAGAATAATGAGCACAAAAATGTTCTGAAATTGCAAATTTGATCTCTACTGCGATTTGTTTCTTGTGGGCTCACGTGGACACAAGCTCTGCTACCCAAAGTACCCATACTGTCTGGAGCCTCAAAATTTACAACATACTGGATTAAAAAGAAGAAAGCGATAGGATAAAAAAGATGCGGTGCATAAGAAGGTAAACGTCCTCGTGATAACCTACGGCTTAGCCATGAAGTAGTTATTTCAATCAAATGTCACAAATACAATGAAAAGTACACTGAAAGCTTCTGAAACCTCAAGCATAGACTACTTACTCATGCGAAATAAGAAGACAATCAAAATGTGGATGAGTTCCAAAAAACAGAAGCACCCACTTCAAGTATTCGGTTCTAAAAGGACAGCCCATGTGCTGCTGTGAAGGGGTCGATCGTCCAGCCATCTAAAGGGGTCGATCGTCCGGCGCAATTGGATCTCTACGGGAAGAAGAAGGGGGCAGTGGGATAACCTGTGCTGCTGTGGAGTCTTCTTGTGGATGGCTCTCTTCGCGGCGGCAGCGACTGGACGGGGAGGGCTTCGCGGCGGCAGCGGCTGGGCTTCACGGCGGCAACGGGAGGGCTTCGTGGCGGCTGCAATGGGAGGGCTTCGCGGCTGCGGCGGCAGGGCTTCGCGGCTGCGGCGGCAGCGGCTGGGCTTCACGGCGGCAACGGGAGGGCTTCGCGGCGGCTGCAATGGGAGGGCTTCGCGGCTGCGGCGGCAGCGGTTGGGCTTCACGGCGGCAACGGGAGGGCTTTGCGGCTGCAATGGGAGGGCTTCGCGGCGGCTGCAATGGGAGGGCTTCCGGCGGCTGCAATGGGAGGGCTTCGCGGCTGTGGCGGCAGGGCTTCGCGGCTGCGGCGGCAACAGGAGGGCTTCGCGGCTGCAATGGGAGGGCTTCGCGGCGGCTGCAATGTGAGGGCTTCGCGGCGGCAATGGGAGGGCTTCGCGGCTGCGGCGGCAGCGGCTGGGCTTCACGGCGGCAACGGGAGGGCTTCGCGGCTGCAATGGGAGGGCTTCGCGGCTGCGGCGGCGGCGGCGGGCTTCCGCGGCAGAAACGGGAGGAAGCTAGGGTGTGCGCCGCGGGCGAGAAAGGGGACAGCGATTGAACTCGGGGGAGGGGGTAAAAGTGGGATTTGAAAATGACGGGATGAAGAAATGGACTGGGTGATAATGAAATTCAATGTCAACGGACTAAACAGTAATGAAATGTGGTCAACGGAGTTTTTACTAAAGTCATTTTCTTAAATGGACCTAAGAGTAATTCTCCCAACTTAATACCATGTTTGGTTAGAGTTTCATTTTTGGTACTATATCAATATTGATATTAATATTTTCAAATGTTGGAGTATCAATATCAAAAGTAATACAAGTTGACACTTGTATTACATAATATACATTGTTTGCACTACAAATTTTAAAATTGATACAATTAACCAAACACTTCTTAATGGTTCCTATCAATATCAATTTTAAAATTGATAGTGATAGAGGTACCTAATAGTGTTACCAAACAGGGCATAAGATAATTTTTAGAAATTATACAAACCTAGTTGGCAACCTTTTGACCTTAAGATTTTGTCCATATTTTTGAAAATAATAATCAACAAGTATATTGTAACATAGTAAATGGCGAAATATCTAAAATATATAAGATATATTAAGATAACCAATAGGGTGTTCGGAGATAAATTTCTTATTGAGATACAATGCTTTCTAAAATTGATATCAAATTATGTGTGAACACGAATTTTAAAATAAATAATAAATAATTTATCTGTTTGATATAAATGACATATATTTTAAAAGTATATAAAATTTTTTGATAGCACATGAAGTTTAACATTTTTATGAAATTATCAATATATATTGATAAGATGATAAATAAATTGACCAAAAAAGAATACAAGTTAAGAATTATCATTGACCACAAAGTCTCTGACATATCCGGCCGAAAATAACATATTCTGTCATCCGTTAATTTAATTAAGCATAAAAATAACTATCTTAAAACATAAATATAGACATTTCCAGTAATAAATTAAAATCTTCAAAAAATTTGTCAAGGGTGCCGCGCGCTCTTAACAGCTGATAAAATCACATTTGTCACAAATTAAGATTTTATATCAAACATTCTAAAAAACATTATATTTACATTTTTTAAATTAAGATATAACAAAATTTATATTTCTTGTATGATTAAAAAAACGTCAATGAGTAAATCAATATCACTCCATCGCGTGGATGTCAATCGTCATGTCCTTCCGTAGTTAACTAAAATAAAAATTGTGCGGAAGCTGAGTTTCTGCTATGCAAATTGTTTTTGCCTCCTTTGTGCTTTTCCTGAAAATAAAACAAACCTCTCCTTATGTTAATTACAGAAAAGGTTATAATAAAAAGATTGCACACTTTTTAAAAAAATAAGAGTCAATCCGAAGAGTCTTAATTCATCTGTAATCTTATTTTTAAATTTATGAAATAAAAACTTGATAAAATCATAACCAAACAAATTCTTTTTTTGTGTCTTATAAGTTATGAGATTTGGAATCGAATATTGATAACTTGTTGGAATCAGAATTGAAATCAACTAATTCCATTCTATTTATTTAATTTAGACAACAAATATGCATACAAGTAAAATTAATTAAAATAAAGTTAAATAAATCATAAAATATGACAGGTGAATTGATAAAATGAGATAACTTTATAACTCTTTTAAAAAGTTTGAAGACACAATGATATCTTTAGAATTGAAGTAAATTATAGGGATCGATATGTAAAAAAAATCATAGCTAAAATATTTAAAATAAAATTACAGACAATTTTTTTTCATGCAACCAAACACCCCCAGTGGGACTATGCAATTATTTTGTTTGCAATCAATTTATTCGATCTAGACAACTAAACATCCAACCGGTCCCAATGAATCTACACCAAGATCCTTCTTTCCTTGTTATGAGATTATACATTGTTATGGCGTTACTATGAAAAAAAATTAAATCCTCTTCATAATCCCAAGCAAACACACCCAAACATGTGAATAAAAAAGTACTTCAATAGATTTCAGTTATTCTCTAGCATAATACAGGAATTCTCTAAATACGTAAATACTGAATCAAGACTTCCGCTGTCAGCACTGTTGAGACATTGAAGTAGACAGCAAGGGATACCAAAAGGAGTGAAGACCAAATGTAACTAAAAAAAGGTGGCGGACCACAAGAAAATAATGGTGTCAGTGTGCCACCTATTTTTTGTTCAATAAAAAAATGATCTATAAAAACATTTTTTTACAATGATAGCCAAACACCATTCTTAACATATTTTTGCAACAAAGAACTCAATCTATCATACAACCAAACACCACATTATGATGTAGACTTCGTTCAATTTCAGGAACTTAAAACAGTAGTGTAGTGCTCGGGAACAATGATTGGAAACAAAACAACAACAAATTCATAATCTGACTAGCTTATCTTCATTCTACGTGAATTCCTAAAAAGCAACACAAGTCTGTGCTAGATCATAAACTATGTGGAACTAAGTTATTTTTAGGCGACGATCAACAAAAAAAAAATCAACATTTGGAAGAAAAGGGCAAGTTCTCTACCATCTCTGCAACAGAGAGCACCATTCCAGTCATCTAGCCCTCCTCCATCATGGCCTTGGCTGCGTCTATTAGTGCGGCTCTTAGGTCATTTGAAGCACGGCCTAACACTGTGTATCCTTCCTTGTCCTCGATATCAACGTAGGCTCCGTGCCTAACCAAGAGCAGAGCAACCTGTAACATCAACATGATAAAACACTTCAGCTCAAAGAAATAAGTAAAGGAGTTCGATGCATGTCAGCACAAAGTAATTCAGAACAAGACATACCGTTTCACAAGTAACAATGCCAAATCAATGTCTATTTTACCTACATATTTAAAAAATAACTTTGAACCGCATAAAACAGCAATCTTATGCCCTGTTTGGTAACACTACAAGGATTCGGGACCAATATTTATATTATTGTTGATATTGATACAAATAAACATGTTTCTTTAGTTTAAATTAATTTTAAAACTTAATATTACTTTTCATGGATTTCACAAAATAAGTTACGAACTGTATCAAATCAAATATAGGTATATGGGCGCATGCTCAGCCTTCTTAATGCCCAGATAATCAATCTCCTACAAAATGAATGTAATTATCTTTCGTTTAGAAACTATAATACATTCGTTTTTTATAGTACTATTCCACCCTGCAAAGCATTGGCTTAAAATTAATATAGTAGTAGATTTGATAATCTGACCAAACAGGGCATCATATAACAAAATTGGGAATTAGGAGTTCCATATTGCTATTTTGTCTCCCGGAAACAGGATAAGAAAAGAGAACCCAAGTACAAAATCTTCACATTCTGCCCTCAAAAGTAGCAGACTGAGTGAATTTTGACCAAGTATAACGTGTATTGGTTTTTCCAAAAGGGCATTTTCGTTGCTACACCATGATGAGCACCACCTAATCCGACAACACTTCAAACCCAGCAGGTTCTTATGACTTACGAACCATCTCGACATCAAGGAAGATGGAGTCAGAATTAAGATCATGCATCTCAAACCAGGTCCACTGATTTCCATTAAGCCAAGAATTGGCCAAGAGTCTACCGGAATAGGCCCCACTCAGCTAGACTTGACAGTGAACCAGGTGGACGCCAGCTGATTCCTGGGATGGCCATTTCAGGTTGAGGGTTAGCCACGTGGATAGGCCAATCTAAGCCCAGATCGAAATTGACTAAGGATCGGTACTACAAGGCGGAATCAAGATCAGCCATAGCCGATTCAAATATAGACTGGCTGATTTTGTCAACCAAGATAGTGGCTACTGGTTTGTCCAAGTGTTCAACAGTCCTATGCTTTAGGTCAATACAAACAAATCAACTACGATAAACGAGCAAAGTTACACCCACGAAAGTACCACATTTAACACTTTCGAACCGGACTAAATCAACTTCACCCTAATACTAGAGAATGGTAGCTCTGCTATGAATTACAGAGTCAGCTGAATCGGATCAGAATTGGTCGATGTTGATCCAATTTTGACCTGGAGCACCAATCCAGATGTGACTTTCGGTGGAATTGGTCGAGAATCTGTTGATTCAACGGATTTTGCCAAGACAATTTAAATCCTGGGCTGTTAGCAATATCAGGCCAGAATCAACCCTCCCCTTCATCTTCCACCAGAAGCTGCTAGGGCACTTGCAATTTCAGCGATCCAGCTGCTATTTGGCTAGATCCGGTGGCGACTCAGCATTAATCCTTCCACATTTCGACCTTCTTCAGATGATTCCCCTCCCCTTCTCTCAATTGCACCAATTCTTCCCAGAATCTCTTCCCAAATCGCTCCCTCCCTCCCGATTCATGGCCCTCACCCTCCATTACACCTGAAATAGTCATCGACTGACTGTTTCTCCTCCCCCTCCTTTATCCCTTGAAATACTGAAACAACCCCTAAGAAGTTGTTCATGCCCTCTTGCCATGATAGTCTTGAATAGCCCCGTTAAAGGGCTATTCAAGTCACCCCCTCCTGATCTCGGCAACCCCATTTAATCGGTGAAGTTGAAAATATTTGTTAACATGTTAAACTTTTGATGTTGTATACGAAGGATTCAAGAAGCAATGGCCAAGGAGGAAGACATTGATGCACATAATTTCCATAATATCGGGTGAGAACACAGCCACCTGGTAAATTTTGACAAAAAGATGATACAATACAAGTGGTGTGAGAAACAGACGAATGAAAAAGTATTCCATTTAAAGTAACACATAAGTGGTGTGAGTGAAAATGTAAAAAAATGTGACAAGGTGTCCAAAAAAATTGGAAGAGCAATGAAGTCATAAGGGTATACCATACTGGAAGAGCCTCAAAAAAGAGAATTTGTGTTGAACAAATAGAAGAGTGGTATGAGAAACTTTTGGAAAGAAGAGATAACAGACTTAACTAAAAAGGTAAGAAGAAAAGACAAGCTTAAAAGGTTAAAACATCATTTGAGTCTAATGAAGTTGAAGACATGAGAAGAACAGTTCACGTAAGCAAACAATCACAAAAAAAACATGAGGAAAGAAGAAGAGGAGTAGGAAACTTTGGAGTTAGTGAGTCAAGATATCGTCAGTCACAGTCCACCCGACCCACATCCATTAAGAATGTGAGAGCTAGAGAGGCAGAGTCCATTTCGTCGATCTACTTTGACATGATCCATTGCCACTGAGGATCCTCACATATCTAGATAATAAACAGCTCGCAGAGAACAATAAAACAAGCATTTAAAAGAGTTAAGACAACCACTTCCGATGTAAAATAAGCAGTCAATCAAATTTACAAGTGGTTTCTATATGTAGATAATAATCTCAAATTTGATCAACTCATACATGTGTATTCTATGCATTTCTTTAATGGCCTAATAATATATTTTTTCCATCTTAACCTAATACAAGCATTCCAACACATGCCGCCACTAACCCCTACATCTAGACTATGGCTGATGTCAACCAGTCTGTACATTTACGATGTCTACTTTAATGAAGAAGTAGAAGATTTTAAAACCTGGATAGATGGTTTCAAGATAGTTTGGAGGGATAGGAGATAGGACTGTTCACGTCGAACCGGAAAACCGAAAAACCGAACCGAACCGAACCGAACCGTTCGGTTCAGTTCGGTTTGAAAAAAAAAATCGGTTTTTAAAACCGAACCGAACCGATAAGGCACTGTTGGTTCGGTTCGGTTTTGATTAATCCGGAAACCGAATGAACCGTAAACCCGAAAACATTTACGTCACATAAAAAAAACTTTGGACACTTCGTTGTTAAGACAGCCACCGTGTCACAACCCTCAGTCCCTCACCGCGTCCTAACCCTACCTCGCCAGCCGCAGCCAGGCCGCCGCTTCTTCGCATTCGCAATTCGTCTTCGTCGCCGTCGGCCATCGCAGTCCGCAGAGGAAGGACGCAGCCGCGTGCGTCGCGTGCGCAGGCCCGCGCAGGCGCTGCAGCCTGCAGGTCCGCAACCGTTGGTCCGTTGCGGCGCCGGCGTTGCCCTCTTTCACCGTCGGAATCTTCACCCTCGCTGGCTCGCCGCGCCGTGGCCTCGCCCTCCAACTCCAACTCTCCAAGCGGACCAAGCCTCCACCTTCTGTGCTCTCACCCTCGCATCAGCAGGTGCCAGGTGGCACTGGCAGCGCCCAGCCCGCCAGCCGCAGGCTCGCAGCCGCCCACTCGCAGTCGCAGCACCTAGCCGCACTGGCAGCGCCCACTCGCCCAGGCCCAGCAGGTGGCAATCGGCACGGCAACAGGCAACAACCAACAGCGCCCAGACTCCCAGTATTCATCCTCTTCGATTTATTATTATTACATCTTTGCAAGCGGATCAGGTACTTTTTTCATTTTCTTACTCCACTTCATAGTTCACAGACGGTTAATCACATGAGCATCTTGTATATATTTATTTGTTCAATTATTTTTTTATTTTTTGTAAATACCTCCATTGATTGGGTCAATCGAGACCACTTGGGCATCTTTTCAATTTTCAATGGTCAACATGAACCGTTGACCCGAACCGAACCGAACGGTTCGGTTCGGTTAGGTTCATTTTCGGTTTGGCTCTCAAGGGAACCGGTTCGGTTCGGTTCGGTTCACCTTAACGGTTCGGTTCGGTTCACCTTAACGGTTCGGTTCGGTTCGAAGAAAATTGGTCTCAAACCGAACCAAACCGAACCGTGAACAGTCCTAATAGGAGATGCACAGTAATGTGTGATGGGTGGACAAACATAGCGAAGAAATCTATGATTAACCTTCTTGTTTATTATTCAAATGGCACAACATTTTTAAAGTTTATTGATGCTTAAGGTCATATTAAGAATGATGAATACATTTTTAACCTTGTAGATAATGTTATGGAAGAGAATGAGAAAAAGAACAATGTCCAGTTCGTAATAGATAACGAAGCATCTTACAAGATGGCAGGGAGAAAATTGATGGACAAGAGGCCATACCTTTTCTAGGTACCATCGATCTAATGTTTGCAGTTTTTTTTTGTAAATATCTCCTCCCTTTATATAAGGAGGACTAACATGAACAAAAAGATATACGGTGAATTATAATTTTTAGAGCCAATTGATGTCTCCCCTGTCAGAGGCTTCGGCCAATTCCCCTTCCCGCCTTCTCCTTATCCCGACCAGGAGGGCCACGTTCCCTTCTCCTTTTCCAACTCTGGGAAGGATCCCGGTGTGTTTCTCTTCCAGCCTCTAACAATAATGTCGATTTCCTCTCTTCTTCACCTTTGATAAATCAGGTTGGCTTCTTATTTCTTCCAAAAACCCGACATATATGGATTGTAGAATAGGCCGATCTGGATCGGCCATTACCGATTCGATTTTCGACAGAATTACATATACAGATAGAACATCAGTCCAGATCGGTGTTTCTGGATAGAATTAGTGTCGAAATCAACTGATTCAGTCGATTTTAGAACGATTCTGGCAAGGATTCTAGCGATTCCTCGTTGAAATCAACCCAAAGACCGCCGTAGCGGCCCTCTTCCCTGCCCAAGCTACCAGGTCCCGAGACCTGGTAGCGACAGATCCAATTTTTTAAGTATATCGGGTCCATTGGACCTGATGAGCAAACCAGTAGGGTTTAACCCTATCGGTTAAGACACTGGATCCTAATCTTACTGCAAGGAAGACATTGCGGTGGCGAGTTGCCATCGTGGTGGCAATTCTGGGCCTATTTTGGGCCCGAAATCGTCCCAAAATGAGGTAGATCAAAGTCCGTTTGTGTTTTAGGGTCTTTCGAGGATTGATCCGAATCGATTTTTCTTCCAACAGATCAGTCGAAATCGGTCTAATCCGATCCATATCAAATCGAACTTGGCCGATCTACTGATTCTTACTGGTATCGAAGGCCAGCTTCCGTTTCATCTTCCACGTCCACCCTCGGCACGGCATTCAACTCCAACGATTGACGCCCCCCTTCAACGGCATTAGATCCTTTGATTGGGACAGCAACAGAAGAAGCGGACCCAACAATCCTCAGATTTGTCTTCCTCTTCGCACAATCTCCTCCGCCATCAACTAGCAACCATGTCACGAACAGCATCTCTGCGTGCTCCTTTCCGGTAGGTCCCACCTCGTCGGCATCTTAACGCTCAGAAGACTTCAAGAGTGCGGCTCTTCCAATCTAAATAGCATCGTGGAAATCCGTGGTGGAGCACCGATCAGCCACCTTCGTTGCCATCATGCCAACTCCGTCTGGATCCAATAGGGGTTAACAGATCCGGTTGATGAAATGTCTTCTGAGACAAAGGCGGAAAAAGAAGACTACGCAAGTGGCCCATGTCTTCGCCTCTTCCTCCCAACCAAGCTACTGAACGTGACTGAGAAGGACGAAGTTCCTTTTCCCTGTCAGGCTTGTTTACCACCACTCACAATCCCAAGAGAGTGTCGCGATGGCGCCACAACACCACAACTTGATGGCTTTTTCCTCATCCGCATGCGCCCGACGTTGGCACGTCCACGTACCACATTGGGGCCTTCCGTTTGAACGCATGCACGGTCATCCATGCTGCCGCACTCATTGTCCGTTCGACGAACATGCGAACGTGGGCACCATCTTCCAACATGCCATCATCCCCTTCTGCCAAGTCTCCTCCATCAAGCACTGTGATTGAATAAACCAAATTTTGAGCATTTTTTATTTCGTTCGAGCATTTTATTTTTCAATCTTAGCTTCGTCGTTTAATCTTAGTTTTAAAATTTTTGTCCTGCATCACTTCTGTTTTTACTCTTGTGAGTCGAGCACAGTTAATCACATCCTTTGTCTATTCACACCCTCATTATTTTAAATCATGAGACATCATACAGAGGGGCATGATCTGATCAAGTCTGGGCCGACTAGATTTGTCACAAATTTCATTGTCTTGAAAAGCTTACACCGACAGAAACATGCACTGGTCCAATTCCTAACATTAGTTAAGCACATCTACTATATGGTCAACCAGTATAATAGTATAAATCAATTGAAAATTTTTACATAAATTGAGTGTTTGATTACAAATAAACTTTTTTGAAGAAAATTATTTACTACTTGTCCATCATTAAGCCACTTGTAAATATGTTGAAATTAATGGACTCATATGAGACAAACTATATGAGATACCTTTACGATATCAAGAATAAAAAGAAATTAAAAATTAATGAGAAACATCACAAATGTTACAATAAGTGATGACAAATAATAGATGTCAGATGGGATATAACACAACACCATGATATGTATACAACAAGTAAATTTTGTTATGTATAATTTAATTATTACTTGATGTATAAATGTATTGATGCAGGACGAAACTAAACCGAATCTAAGTGTATAATATAGAATTAAAATGTCTAAAATTCAATTTATCATAGACCGATTGGGACCAATCAATCTACCAATGGACCCGATGGTCTAGCTCAAGCGCACCCAAATGAAGATGCGAATCACTCGGACGACCAGTCAATAGAGGCTTGTGGCAAATTTTGATGGCAAGTGGCGTAGGTGAATGGTGACAGAAGGAGGTGCAAGGGCACTAGTGTGAGGATGTATGGCGAGAGACATGGCCGAACATGGCGGAGGGATTGCGATTATGTATGGCAGGCGGACATTGTTTGCGAACACTTAACAAGACCACTGTTGCCGCGTTAATCCCCTTTGAAAAGGTTCTACAAACGACACTGTTCATCGTCTCTTTTGCTGCAATCCGAAAACAGGAGTCACAGGGTTCCTGAGTCGAGGATGATGGCAACATCAATCGATGAAGACGTTGCTACATGGAGGGAGTTGCAGGACTAGGGATTGCCGAATCTAATCCCTCCTCCTCGAAGTTGTATCATCTCGACAAAGTCACCAACCAATGAAGAGGCTGAAGAAGCCGGATCTACAGTTGAAGGAAATGACAACTCCAGGGATCGCCAGATTTGTCAACTTCTTCATCTTCAAATCTAAAAGCCTTCACTACTGTTCAGATCTGAAAGTCTTCGTTGTTGTTCAGATCTGAGAAAGACTTGATATCGCAGCGTCATTGTCGAAGCCAACTGACTGGATCTAGTTCCAAGTATCGCCGGAGTAGATGTTGGCGATGACTATGGGAGGTGTAGAAGATGTCATCGTCGTCGTTGAAGGAGCCGAAGCTGAAGAAATCGGAGAGAAAGGAAGAGAAGATAGAAGTGTCAGCCTGATCTACCAGAGGTGAAGGAGATAAGAGAGAAAGCAATCAGTCTCTACCGGGGGTTTGGAAGGTGAAGGCCGACCACCTGCCAGGGATGAAGAAGGGAATGCTGACATCCTCACCGGAGACGTCGAAGATGAATGATGGAGGGAGAAGGAAGGGCCACAGCCCTCACATGGGAGAACCAAAGGCAAAAGCCTCTCCAAAAATTATATTATATCACTGTATTACATGTTAGATTATGCCCCTTTTATAGAAAGTGGCATATTACAAGAAAAGAAATCTAAAGCAAAAATTATATTCAAAAGCAGTAAAAAAACTATTGAAAAAATATTTACAAACTCATGGACTCAATGTAAAAACAATTTAAAAATTATTTTAAACTCCTAAAATTTGTCCCCATCATGTATGTTCACATGTCATATGTGATACAAGCAGTATATTTTTGTAAACTCTAGAATGCAATATGGATCACAAATATGTAATGATCAAGAAGTCACAAGGGATACTTTATTGGTAATACAACAACTTTCAAGAACTCAATCGGATAGATGTGAAGATGAGTTAAAAGTAAGTGATAAAGTTACTTATCTCGATTTTTTTCCCTTGGAGCATTAACATTCTAATCATTTGGCAACTCTCAACTTTCATATACAATCTTATAGATGAGAATTCCGAGCATGCTCAAATAGATTTTCGAGGTATTCATTTGACAAGGTTACTTATGATATGTTGAAATTAAAACAAACTTCATTTTATTTTATGATATACAAACCCTTATTGTGATAGTAACATCACGTTCTATTGTTTTTTTTTTTGTAACTGAGTGATGAGTGCAAATGAACATAAGAAATGGATGGAATCCACGTGTTGCAATTGTCATTTAAATTTTAAATTAGAGCACAAGTTCCTCCCAATGTGATATAAACTTAAATATATTTAATCTTATTTAAACAAAAAAAGGAATATGCTAACATTTAAAAGATTGGAGAAACTTATGTTCTACCACTACATGTGGCTGAAGATAAAAAACATCAAAGACCGCCAAAAAATTACAAAATAGAGATTTGCTAGATTTGTATGTGATCCATATGAACAAGGAGCCAAGGCAGTACATAAACTGCCTACTAAAAATGTTGATATAGATTACCACTTTTAGGGGGAGCTCCAACTCCTGCCAAGACAAGAACAAAGACCATAACAAATAGATTGAGACACTTTTCATAATTGAAAAAGGTATATCAACGTGACATGGGGATCAGGAGTTCTTCATCACAAGTAGAGAAAACAAAGAAGAAAAAGTTAGAAATCAAAAGATGGTCTGTTAGTCCAACACACAATACCCAAGCATGTTCCTTAAATGACGATGAGGAAAAGTTCATTCTTCATACACAACAGCAAAATGGGGGAGATTTATGTGACAATGATAATGGAAGAGGAGTATGTTCTTACGCTGCATGCACATTGGGGCAAAAGTTGATGATGTTGGACAAAGACAACATTCCAATAAGATAAGTTAACGATGGAATCAAAGGCTTTTTGATTAGTACACGGCAACAAATTATCCGAAACCCCCCTCAAGACTTACAATCATATATTCCAACTACATCTCCAACACACAATAATGTCTATGATTTTGCTCATGTGGTTGATTCGTTATTTTCATATAAATATGGGCCAATTATGACAAACAACTCTCAACGAAACATCCAAAAGCATTTAGAGAATGATTACAATGAAGGCCAACTCCTAAAATATTGGTGAAAAAATATATAACATTTTATTTTATATCAATATTATATCTGTGTGTGCTACGTATGTGTTGGCGTCAGAATTTTCAGAAAAAAAAAAGAAACAGGAGGGGCAGCAAAAAAAAAAGAATTGGTTCAGGCCAATTTCTGGCTGGACCGACCCTCAATTGGGTCAAATCAGGACCCAAAACAGATCCTAAATTGGGCCCATTGGCACAAATTCCAGCTGGCCCAGTCTTTCTTAATTTAATTAACTGAATTTCAGCTCCTATAACTCACCTACGTACAGGCCCATAAGAGAGGGAGGAAGTGGGCCGCAGCCATTGAAAAAACAGGCCCAGTTTTGCCACCTCAGCAAGCCTTGTACGCACATAACCTGCCACCTCATCCTTGACCCATTTATGAGGTGAAGAAGCCAATGAGGCCAGCCTACGTGGGAGATACCAAGGGTCAGTCCAACATTGAAGACTGGTGGGAATTCAAAGAGTTGGGGAGATCAAGGGACAGCCAGCCATTAAATTGCAATAAATGGAGTAATTGCATGGGGGAGGCCAAGAGGCCTACGTACAGGCCACCTGCTGGCTCTTCACCTCCCCCTCCAGCCTCTATAAAAGAGAGGGCGCACCAGCCAGAGGGGCTGCTTCACACGCCGATAGGCTGCCAGTTTGTCCACTGCACCTGCTGCCCACTGTGCACCTGCTGCCCACTGCACCTGCTGCCCACTGTGCACCTGCTGCCCACCGCACCTGCTGCCTGCCGCCAAGAGGAAGAAGAGAAAGAAGAGAAGAAGAAGACAAGGTAGGAAGGAGCAGTACGTACTAGCTATGTAGCCCTCTAAGGGCACTCTTTTCAACCTGTTCTAGCAGCCCTTTTTCTATCCTTTCTTCATTTCCAGAAAATGCCTCATCTCGGCCCAACTAAACCCCCTTAGAGTGGACTACACTGACCTCTGAACAGGCCATTTTTTAGGTCCCCAAACAGGTCCATTCCCAGCCCATGCTCGACCCCAATCCAGGTCCATATACAGCCCATGTTCGGCCCATCCCCAGGCCCATGTTTCGGCACACCTGCAGGTCCATGCGCAGCCACCTGTAGCCACCCAAACCATGCCCCCTAAAAGACCCCACATAGGTCTATGATCGGCCCATCACCAAGGCCCAAAACAGGTCCCTAAATCAGACCCCAACCAGGTCCTGTTCGGTCTCCAAACCAGACCCCTACACAGGCCCTGTCCGGTCCCTAAATCAGACCCCAACCAGGTCCTGTTCGGTCTCCAAACCAGACCCCTACACAGGCCCTGTCCGGTCCCTAAATCAGACCCCAACCAGGTCCTGTTCGGTCTCCAAACCAGACCCCTACACAGGCCTTCTCCGGTCTCCAAACCAGACCCCTACACTGGCCTTGTCCTGCCCCAAAATCAGACCCCTACACAGGTCATGTCTCAGCCTCTACCGCCCACACTCCAGGCCGCTGCAGCAGGGGAGAAAACTCCCAAAACAGGTTCTGCAGAGGTCCAATGAAGCGGTGGACAGCAGCCAGAAAGTGGGCCGACTTGAAGGTGACAGCCCGGCACCCCTTGGAAACCGTCCGACGGGCCAAGGGCATAGCCGGGTGGCCTTCCAAGCCGGTCCAGCCAAGCAGGGCCAGCAGAGCAGCAGCTTCCCAACAGGCCCATCCGGCCCAAAGACAGTCCAAGCCAGGCCCGGCGGGCCTATGAAGATTGAAGGCCGGCTCGGAACGCCGATGGAATTGAACCGGCCTCCATGGCCTATGTTTCAAAAAATGAACAAAATAAAATCCAGAATGCGAAAGCTACATTAAAGTAAGGAGATCCACCCTTTGTGGGGACTCCAACCTTGGACGACTCCCCCGGGTCCGCCCCGGAATGTCGATCCGGACGGTGGCGCGGGCATGCTCCCGTAGCCAGCGGTTCCTTCCCCCAATATGGCTAAGCTAAGGCTGGCTATTTTGGATGGGTAAATTTTCACTAAGTTGGAAAAATGGTTGGCATACCGTCGTAATGCCAAAATTTTTCTAAAGTAGTGGAGATAAACCTATATTGGGGGAAGGATCAATCATATTTCACACCAATGTACTCCACTCATTTTTTTCAATGAAATGAAGTTCAAAGTCAATTCGATGCATGAAAGTGGGCACCGGTTGGCAGCCCAATGTGCCCGATCAGATGCAAACCGCCAAAACTAAATAAACAAACTATTTTTTTTTAAACAATCAAAAAATAAAACAATGCAGGTTCTGAAATGGGATTTTACTGCCACATTTCCCCAACCGCCTGCAGGTCTCGGACCACCAACCAGAGCCCAGTTCGGCCCAAGAACAGAACCCTGTTCAGGCCCTTAGTCGGTCCCCTTGTGACCTAGTTCCAGCCCACCTAAAACCACCTGCGTGGACCCCAATCCAGGCCCATGAACAGCCTCCTGTTCGGCCCACCTGCTGCCCCCCTTTTCAGGCCCAATTCGAACCCATATGGTCAGACCCAAGAGCTGGCCCAAGTCCAGTCCAATTTAACCTGCAATCAGTCCCCTTGCGATCTGATTTCAGCCCATTTAGAGCATCTCTAATAGGTCATTTGCAGGCCCATTTTCAGCCTTGTTCGGCCTTCTGCATAGGTCATTTGTAGCCCATCCAGGGCATCTCAAACAGGCCCATATTCCGGCCCTCCAGCAGACACCCCTGTCAGGCCCATATTTCGGCCCACCTGCAGGCCTATGTCCAGAGCCTAAAACCAGTCCCCTTGTGACCCGGTTTCAGCCCATCAAGGACATCTCAAACAGGCCCATATTCCGGCCCTCCAGCAGACACCCCTGTCAGGCCCATATTTCGGCCCACCTGCAGGCCTATGTCCAGAGCCTAAAACCAGTCCCCTTGTGACCCGGTTTCAGCCCATCAAGGATATCTCAAACAGATCCCCGACCGGTCTATTCAAAGTCATCTGAACAGACCCCTTAAGCAGGTCCGAAGCTGCCCTTGCTCAGCCCACGTTCAGGTCCTAGAACCGGTTCCAAATCAGCCTCCTGTGCAGGCCAATTTCGGCCCACCATAATCTATTCATTCCAGCCCCTTTGTGGCTCGGTGAAATCCCAAATCAGTCCTCAAGTAAAAATCAGATTTTTGACCGAATCCAAAGCAGATGAACTCAAAAAATCAGAAAAAATCAAAGTCGACAAAAAATAACAAATCAATAAAATCAACCCGAACAAATCGGTTTGCATTTGATCGGACCCAAAAGGCCGCTGCCCTTTTGAGTTCTTTACTTTATTTTGTGGATGTGCATGTCTCCGAAAACAGGTTGCCGCGACGGTTAATCAAAGGCATTCGAGCCGTTGCTCGATGTAAGTTAACGCCGGATACTCGCACCATCCGGCGGAGAAGGGTCAAAAAATAAAATTTTCAAAGAACCCGAACCTCGGTTCTAATATTTTAAAACTATCACCGGACTACCTAATATTTTTAGGATATCACATATTTTCCTAGAAAAGTCCGGGGATGTCTTTCTTTCTAAAGAACAGACGCAGAAAAAAGAGGTTCACACAGTATGTTTAATAAAATGATAATTGCTATTAAAGTATATCTATTTGTCTTAAACTCTCTTGTACTAACATGAAACTATGTTAGTGTGAAACCGAAATTTTTGGCCCCTTTACAAGAAGAAGAAGAAGAAGAAGAAGAAGAAGAAGAAGAAAAACAGAGGAATAGGAGGGCTTTGCCGTAAGGGGAACCCCTTTCTCCGTCATCTTCACAAGTAGTTATCGTCGTTGCCGTCATCGGACCACACAATCGCCACCACCGGACCAAGCCTCCGCCACCGCCGAGCTCGCGGTGAGAAGGCTCCGCAGTGGAGCTCCCGTCGTGAGGGAGCAAAAGAGAAGGGGGAGGAGCCGTCGCCGCCACCTTCACTAGCCGCGGTTGCCGCCGCCATCGTCGCCGGAAGGAGCACCGCGAGCAAACCCTCGCGGGTGCCATGCCGTCGGAGAGGAGCTCCTCCCGCAGCCGTCGTCGTCGCCGCCGTTGCCGGAGCCCGCCGTCGCCGTCGCCGGAGCCATCGCCGGAGCTCGCCGCGACAAGGCCCTCGCGGGCGTCTCCTGTCGGGGAGAGAGAAAGAGGGCCGAGTGTCGGGGAGAGAGAGAGCCGAGGGGGGGGGAGGCCGGTTCGCGGTCAAACCGCGGTTAAAAAAAAAAGAAGAAGGAGAAGAGGCCCGATCGGGCGATCGTGGCCCACGCGCGCTCGCGCGTGGGCGGGCGTTCAAATGGGACCCGGTCAAAAATGGGATCCAGTCACCGCCGGTCACCCTACCACCTTGGGTTGACCGCCAGTTAAACAAGGGCTTAAAAGAAGGAGAAAACAGAGGTTAAACTCACCTTGAATCGGGTCACCCCCCACTAACTCGAAAATGGGTTTAGTGGGGTCTTCCAAATGACCTTTTTGCCCCTTTAAAATTCCTATAAATAGCCCCCCAAGTGCCATACGTGAAAGGGTTGGAAAAAGGGGTTGGCATAAGAGAGAGTTGGGAAGAGAGAGAAGCTCCACATTCTCACTCCTTAGAAGGTAAGAAATACCTTGGTTTTGTGCTACATTTCCATAAAAATGGGCTGGTTTTGTGCTACATTTCCATAAAAGGGACCCAAAATAGTAAACTATTTTGGATAGAAAAAAGCCAACCCAACTCCGGTCTAACCGAAATGCTGCCGAAATTAAGTGGTTTTGCGCTACCTTTCCATTAAAAGGGGCCCAAAAAAGTTCGCTATTTTGGATAAAAACAGAAAACCCAAGTCGGTCAAACCGAAATACCGGTCAAACCGAACGGGAATTCAAATAGAAAACCCAAGTCGGTCAAACCGAAATGCCGGTCAAACCGAACGGGAATTCAAATGGAAAACCCAAGTCGGTCAAACCGAAATGCCGGTCGAACCGAACGGGAATTTTAAATGAAAACCCAAATCGGTCAAACCGAAATGCCGGTCAAACCGAACGGGAATTCTAAATGAAAACCCAAATCGGTCAAACCGAAATGCCGGTCAAACCGAACGGGAATTCTAAATGAAAACCCAGATCGGTAAAGCCGTAATGCCGGTCAAACCGAACATAAGTTATGACATGTATTGAGAAGAAAGGCTTGAGTGCCCTCTCATTTGTTGTACTCCCATGTACTCAGATCGACATGAAATGAAATTCAAGTTCGATTGATGTGTTATGTTACTCCAAAAGTGACATTAAATCCCCGTGGACTCCAAAAGATGGAATAAACTAAATAAATTATTTAAATAATTTCCAAACTTAATCAAATAATTAAATTTGATTGAATCAAATCAAATAATTAAATTTTATTAAATCAAATCAAATAAATAAATCTGATTAAATCAAATCAAATAATTACTTATTTATTAACAAAAATGCCATCATGATCAAATCAAATTCATGCCATAAAATCATACATAAAAAATGACTACAAATGGTTACAAAACATGTTAAGTTTAAATCCGACTTAACCATGAAAAATTAAATCAACCCAAATAGATAATGCTACTTAATTAAATAAGTATGCATAACTAAATTCAAATCAAATAAATGATCAAAACATTAATAAAATGTTAACATAATGCAACCAAAATTATGTCATTAAATAATGCATAAAAAATGTCAACCAATGACTACAAAAACAAGTTATGTTGGATTAAAATCAACTATGAAAAATTAGAGTGATCAATATTATTAAGAACAAACCTTAATAATAATAGTAAATTCACTCAAATCAAGCAAAAAATGCTAACAAACACATAAAAATAGAAATTCCTACAAACAAATAAAAAAGAGAGAGATCAACTCAAAATTGTCTAAGTCAACAAATGACCAAAGACAAATAAAACAAATCAAATCAAATCTTAAATCAAGAAGAAAATCAATGAACTCAAACTTAAAAGTTTGAATTAAGTTCAACCAAATTCCATCTCATAAGGCCATGGGGATATGTCTTCCAGCTTTGTTTATGTGGATGAATGACTTCCGATCAATATGTTGCTGTGACGGTCAATCAAGGGTATTCGAGTGTTCGCTCGATGTAATTAACACCGGAATATCGCAAGTCCGGTGGAGAGAGGTCAAAATTTATTTTCAAAGAACTCAGATAACCTCACAAATTAAATTGTGGTTCAGATCATCTAAGTGGTGGGTGATACCTATATCGACACTTAGCAAATCTGTGGAACCATCGGTGTTCCTATAAAATAATACCCCATCAAATTAGCTAATACTCCTATGAATACCACATATTTTCATAGTAGTCAATGCTAGCCTAAAGTCAAAAAAGAATTTGCTAAAAAAGGGAATTCTGACGACGAGAGGGAAAATTCGAGGTTCCAACAGTTAGATAAGTAATTTTTATTTTTAACAAATTTTAAAGGTACTCTTGATAATTTTTTTGATTTTTTTACAACGAATAAATGAATAGACAAACTTGATCGATTCAAATGGATTCCGAATTGGTTATCTTCCCAAAAAATCAGTTGATTTTGACCGATTCAATATGATTCGGATCGAATCGGTACCCACCGATTCTGATTCTGATTTTGACTTTCCCACCCTTGAGCTCTACAATACAAAGATAGCAGCAGGGACAGTATTGGGCCTAACTAGTAAAAATAGAAAAATCAAGAAAAATTCTTACACATCATTAATCCATCATTCAGCCATTTACAGTATATATTTTAAAAAGTTAGTCATTTACAATATTGAAAACAAATGAACTGAAAGCAAATTGAGATTATGACTCAGCCAGCCCTCAAGATGGACTCGGTAAGAACATCATAAAAATGGGATTTTTCAAAAAAAACAGGCAAAACATTAAAGGCAAAAAATCATCAATGTTTTTAAGAACTCAAGGAATTGGTAAGGCATTTTGTCAAGCCTCGTGGGATAGATGCCTCAAGACATTAAAAAATAAAGTTCAATTTTAAAAAATATATGTAAATGTTAGTTCTAAACATATTTACAATTTGACATGAAAATGTCTGTAAATTATTATTAATCAACAAGATAAAACATTAAAAACTAACATTGAAACATGCACACAGCAGCCAGTAGATGAGTGCTTACTGACCTCCACAGTTCTACAATAATCAATTTTTAAAATCAAGAAAATGAAAAGCCGGCAAGTATGCGAGGTAGAGAGAAGAAAATCCTTCCTCTGTTCCCCTTGGTGCAGCTAGGGAGAAGTTTGAATTGGTAAAAGTATGGCCCAACATTTCATATCCTATAATTCCACTTGATGGCATTTGATAACTCTAAATGTACTTCTTACCACCGATTTGGTAAGAGGTTGGCGTTTAGTTTTATTTCTTAGTATATTTTAATCAATATCTTCTGTCTTAAAAAACTTTTAAAATATAAGCTATATGAACTACCTTTTTCCTTTTCAGATATTGTTTTAACAACTAGATGGTTAGCTATGAAGTAAAGAGTTCAAAGAAAATATATCTTCGTACGTACTGGTTACATGCATAGGAATGCTTTATCATGCTATTCCATGTTATGCAACAAGAACTACAAAATTTGTAAGGTAAAATAATAAAAATTCAAAGATATACACTATGAATAAAATCAAGTGAATATATATATATATATTTGATACGACACAACAATTACATGAATAACTAATAAACATTATAGGTTTGTTTTAGATAATTTTAATACATACACATCCTATTTCTATTCATTTGATTTACAGTGTACATGATATGAGCTTGATTTACACTCTATCATATTTAACTAGAATCCGTGTTTAAAGTCAAATATGCCAAACTAAAGCTTGAGCATAGCAAAATAAAAAGCTTGTCAATGATGCAATGTTCTCTTAACTTCACCTGTTTATTCTCGCACATAATTGCATGCATAAGTGGCGTTTGACCTGTTTTGTCAACAGCATCAACATCAGCCCCTTCTTCTATTAATAATTCACATAATTCTGCATTGCCAGTGCTTGCCGCACGATGAAGTGGTGTACATCCAACCTAAAAAGAGTGTAGTCCTTTAGTCCAATAGAAGTGACGCAGAAAAGCCCAAACATATTTAAAATGACAGCAAATTTTTGCAGCAGGACTATACAATCATAGTAAGTGGGGGGTTGGTGTGCACAGACCTTGTCCTTGATATTGACCTTTGAGCCATGATCTAGTAAAATTTCAGCTATCTTAAACCATCCCTTGCTGGCAGCATAATGAAGTGCAGTGCGGCCACCGTCATTTGCCAAATTAACTGATGCCCCTGCTTGTGATATTTCAATCATAATAATACTCAACCAGCATAGCAACATTACTGTCCTTTAACCAATACAACTATATGATGACCCTTAACTTAAATAAAACCATGACCAACCTTTTCTTGAATAACATGAATGAATTGCTCGAGAACAACCAAAGTGAAAATGAAGGAATTATATAAATGTTACAGTAGTTATATAGCTACTTGACATTCAACCCTTGATAAGTCAAATTAAATCAAATTAAAGTGTGCAAAAGTGAAAGTGTCTACTCCCTCCATAAATGAAAAAAAGAAAGGCATCCTCTATCTAAATAAATAAGTAAACTAATTAATAAATGATCATTCTGAAACTTGCCAAGTAACTTCATACCTTTCTTCACTCAAGTAGTTTTGCACTAACCCTCATCTAGAAATGAACCCAAAAAAGGTGAGGGATCTAGGGCTTTCTCTATCACATGCAATCAGAAAATCATCTCAAACAGAAACTTCTAAACAAAATACACCTGCCAAGCTGACAGAATCCTGCATTTCAAGCCTTGTACTTTCTTTCTAAACTTGATGACAAGATCACCAAATCAAAAGTTAGACAAGTGATCATTTACTTCTTAAGCAACAACGCAGCCGCATAAGCAATAGGAGATTGAAGGTAAAGCCAGAGGGTGCACTCAGTTGTGCTGCCAGTGGTGAATGAAGCAAAGGCAGAGGCAGAGAACAAAAAAGGAAAATCAAAAAAGATTGAGATAAGAAAAAAGTAGAGAACTATATACATGGCGAATCGAGCAGCAGCAGCTGCCAGTGGCAACAGTTGTGCTAGTGGTGACAGTAGGCACCTTGGGCACCTAAGCAGGTGCATTGGATGCCTTTACCTGAGAAAGGTTTCTCATGCCACATGTCTTGACTTGTAGATGGTGGACACCTTGGCAACTATGGAACAAATGGATAGATACAACCAAGATAAGTAACAGGGAAACCCTCCATTCATTACCAAAAATGTGTGTGTGTGTGAGTGTGAGTGTGTGTGAGAGAGAGAGAGAAAGGACCACCCACCCTCTTGGGTTACCAACATAGCACAAGTACTATTCAGCAATACATAAAGCAGAATCAGCTGACCGGAATTGCCATTGTTTACGGAATCGGTGGAATCGAACCGATTCCGACCGATTCCGGAATCGGATCCATGCGGAAGGACCGATTCCGGCATGAATTCCGCGGAATCGGTCGGAATCGGTAGGAATCGGTCGGAATCGGTCCGGAATCGGCCGGAATCGGTCCGGAATCGGAATCGGAATCGGAATCGGATCGTTTTTTCATATTTTGCTATTCCAGTCGGATCGGCCCGAATCGGTCCGAATCGGCCGGAATCGGTCCAGAATCGGACCGGAATCGGAATCGGATCGTTTTTTTTTTTTTTGCTTTTTTTCTTACCGATTCTGGATCGATTTTCTTCCATTGAATCGGTCGGAATCGGTCCGATCCGATCCGATCCGGATCGAATCGGTACCCACCGATTCCGATTCCGATTCCGATCCCGCGATCCTTGGGAATTGGAATTCACAATTGACAAAAACACCTAAGAAGTTTCCAATTGATCTTACTTCTGAGCATTTGAAACTGTGCAAAGAGAATGAATCTTTTAAGTTCATTTCGAAAAAGAAGAAAACAGCTTCAGCAGAAAATTTCCAGTAAAAAAAACTTGTCTAAGGATGCCCTCCTTACCGTATCTTTTGAGTCACACAGTTGCCGTATAACTACTAATAGCTCCGGCTTAGTCATTTTTCGAAGATTAAGTTGAAAAGTATTCCAAAGTTGTAGTTCCATAGTGAGTAACCTCCCTAGGAAGACTAACAAATTAGCAGGGTTGTTAGACCGGTTAAAAGACTTGAACATTACATATGGTGTCAGAGTTATGACTCGGTCAGAAAGTCCTGCGCAAGGATTCCGGAATCGGATAGATTCCGATTCCAGGAATCGGCCGGAATCGGCCGATTCCTGGGAAGAGAATCGATTCCGGATCGGTCTGGAATCGGTTTTTTTTTTATTTTTTTTTCGTCAAAAAAATTCAAAAAATTCAGAAAAAATTCTAAAAAAAATAAGAAATGAGTTAGAATTTTTTTTAAAATAGCCAATGCATTCATCCACATGACCACATCGAATAAATACTAATGAACTCCAATTGAAGACTTGAAGTTAAGTACATATTTGATGTAACCTCAAAAATCTCAAAAGAATCTGTTTCTTTTGAAAATTCATTTTTCATTTGAATTTGAATTAGGTTTGACCTTAGCATTGACTTTGTAAGAAAATAGATGGTATTCCATAAAAGTACTAACTAGGGTCAATGATATTTAAAATTATAATTTGAGGTTGTTAGGTTCTTTGAAAATTGATTTTGACCTCTCCCCGTCGGATGGTGCGAAGATCCGACGTTAATTACATCGAGATAACTCGAATACCCTTGATTAAACGTTATAGCAATCCATGGAATAGAAAACATACATCCACAAAATAAGCATTCACATACACACATAGGAGAAAACAGTCCCATGAATTTGATGGAAGGCAAGCATTTGATTTGTTTGAATTTTGTTTGAATTGAATTGGTTAAAATTGATTTGAGTTGAATTGGTTTGATTAAGTTTAAGTTGAATTGAATTGATTTGAATTTCAGTTTGAATTGATTTGAATTGAGTTGGTTGAATTGAGTTTTGTTGGTTTGAATTTTGATTGAGTTGAATTGAATTTAATTGGTTGAGTTTCTTTTAGTTTGGATTGGAGTTGAATTTGTTCCTTGATTTAAGTTTGGTTCAATTTGAATTTGTTAATTGATTTTAAACTTGATCCGAGTTTGATTTAATTTGTGTATTGTTTGATTTTTAGTTTGATTGGAGTTGAATTTGAATTATATTGAGTCTGGCTTTGATTTGATTTGTATTTGAGTTGATTTGATTGAGTTTGGGGTGAATTTGACATTTTGGGAGTTTTATGCAACTAATTTGGGTTTGAGTTTGCATTTGATTAATTGATTTAAGTTTGGTTGGAATGAGTTGAATTTGTTTGTTGATTTAAATTTGGTTAGAGTTAGAAAAACAATTTATTTATTGCTTGATGATATTTGGGCTCAACTTTTGAGTTCGGTTTGTTTTAAATCACGTTTGTTTGTTTGGGAAATTTGGGTTTAGTCTGAATTTTATTTGAATTTGAGTTTGTTTAGTGGAATCTATTTGATGACTTGCTCTGTTGATTGAAAATTATTGGGTTTGTTTTATTTTAAGGTTGGATCTGACAAGATTGGTTTTGACTCGGATTTTAGCTTGTTTGATTTTTAAATCTAACCTAATCTTATTTATTGAGATTGGATTATTTGGCTTTGGTTTGGTTAAGATTGATTCTGTTTTGAAATTTATTGAATTTGTGATCTGTTTTATGATTCAGTTCAGATTCTTTTTTTTATTTTTATTTTTTCTTTACTTGAGTTTGTGTTTTGCTTGAGTGATGTTTTCATGCAGATTTTGGGTTTTAGGTTTGACAGGTGATCATTTGTGAGTTGGATTCAAATTTAGTTCAGGGGATTTAATCTTCCGGTTGAATTCTGTTTGATTGGAATTAGCTTGAGTTTAAGAGTTTGACTGCATGTCTTCCAATTTTCGGATTTTACAGTTTCAGATTTGCTTGAATTAGAGTTGAGCTTGATTTGAATTCAATTTTGATTGGTTTAGATTTCAGTTACTGCAGATCACAGTTTCTGGATTCTCTCTTATGCAATTTTCAGATTTTTGTGAAGTGATTTGGGATGGCTTTGAATTTGAGTTTTTTATGGGTTTGAATCACCTATCTACGGATCAGCCTCTGACTTGTACTAGTTTCAATTTTTGGAATTCATATTTGAAACCTCAAATTTCTGAATTTAGTTCGGATCTCCTGCAGGCCCAAATTCTGTACATTGCACATCTTCTGATTTTTGGTTGTAGGCCTTAAACTTTCAGATTTTTTCATTCACAAATCTCCGATTGCTGATTTCAGATTTCAGATTTCGGATCTGCCAAGTCCAGATTTACAAATTGCCGTATATTTTTTTATTTCAGATTTTGGTTGCAGGTTTATTTGGTTAGAATTGATTTGAGTTAAAAGTTGTTTATGGATTGATTTAATTTCAGTTCGTTTTAAATTTGTTTGGTTAAAGTTAACTTGTTTTAAGGTTTGATTTTTAAAAGAAATGATTCGGATTGATTTAAATTTGTTCAAGACAGGTTTGGTTTGAAGTTTGTTTGGTTTAATTTTGTTTGATTATCTTGAGTTTAATTTAAGAGTTGGATTTGAATTGAATTTGATTGGTGTTTGAATTTTAATTTTTGATTTTTTTTCTTTCCGCATTGTTTGACGGATTGGATTGAATTCATGGGATGTAAAAAAAAAAGATCAACGGCACTTCTTAATGGCGCCAAGAAATTTTATTAACAGAGGGGACATATGAATATTCCGGAGATGTTCCATGAAAACATAATTCCGGGTTGATTCTCAACTTGCATACAACTCCATTTTTTAAAATTAAATTTCTCATGGCTCTTTGTGAGCATCGAGAGATTTATCTCAAATGAATTTTGGGTATCGAAAATCGACCCCACAAAGAAAATTAAATCTCATATGACCTTTTATAGGCATTAAGAGATTTAAAATTGAATGGATTTTGGGGAATTAAAAATTAACTCCACAATTATTATTAATCGAATTAAGGGAGAGTAGCCCCGGTCCATAAGGACTTGTGGAGGGTCTCCCAAGGACATCACCTCATTGACCTATGGTTTAGCACATGGCCATCCCACGGTCCCAGGGTGAAGATCCTTTTAATTTGATTTTTTTATTTTATTTTTTTTTGTTGAAGAGAGGTTCCTGCATTGTGTGCGCAGGGCACTGTGCGCAGAGGGGGACTGCTTCAACCAGCCGGGGGATCCTGGCACTGTTTGGACCGGCTCTGTCCTGGGCCGGACCGGCTCACTCCCGCGGGGTCCCGGTTCTACGCAAGCCTCGCCCGGCCGCGCGGAAGCCTTCTTCTCTCTTTTTCTTTTTTTTTTGTCTTCTCTTCACCAGGTGGGCCCCACCCTTTTCCACCGTGGAACAAAGTCACGGAGGCATTATTTCATTCCTCCCCCCCCCCGACCGGACAGCGGCAGCGGACGGCACCTCTGTGGCAGCGGAAGAAGGAGGGGAGCTCGGGGGCGCGTCCCTTAGCCCTTCGACGGAGGCCTCCCTCTCTTGCGGCGTATTCGGAAGTCCGACGAGGGTTCCGACGACTTGCGAGGGCAACTCCGGTGATCCTAACGAGGAGGAGGGTTCTCCGGTGCTATCGGGAGGAAGACAAAGGCCTCGCGGCCTCGACGGGAGCAGAAGGTCTCCTCGGCGGTGCTGTTGGGCAGCGAGGAGCCCTGCTAGCCTTTCCGAGAGCTTCGAGGAGGCGAACGGCAGCGCGGGCCTGGAGAAGACGACTTCCGCAGCCTGTGTCGGGTGAAGGAGAAGCCTTCGCCGGCTCGCGGGGAAGAAAGATAAAGGGGTGACGGCCCGTCCGGGAAGAGGTAAGCCTCCGCCTCGTTTCTTGCGGTCCCCCTCGATCTCGCGACAGCCCCTCCTTCTTCTTTTTTTGTCTCTCCCCCTCCCTCCTTGCGCGATGGCCTCCGACGGGCCTTATAAGCCTCTCTGGACTTCCCTTCATTTGCTAGGAGACCGCCGAACGAGGGAAATCTGGTTACGAGATGGACACGGAGGATTCGAAAATACCGGAATCGTTTGTTGGAGAAATCTTTCCCTCCTTTTTTTCGATTTCCAATGTCGGAAGACTCCCGCCGTCGCAATTCCGGAAGGGAATCGATGCACCATAATAGGCGGGGTTTCCTTCGATTGCCCCCCTTCTATGTTTATCCCTTCCGTCTCGACCGTCTCGATTAGGATTCGGTACCGGGTCTCTATCGCATACGGTACTCCCGGCAACCTCTCCTTCCGTAATTTATTTTCCTTCTTTTTTTTTTCTTTCTTTGAAAAGAAATTCTCCCGGAACACAGGGATTGTGAGCCTGGGTCAATTATTTGACGTGGGCTTCCTGATTCAAAATCAGGCCTAATGAAGAGTGGGCCATTTGTGGGTCAGCTTCCACGTTGCCCATTCTAAAACCAAAACAGGTCGGTTTATGCTTTAGAAATCACCCCCTTTTTTTTCTTTTTTTCTTTTTTTTTTCTTCTCTCTCTCTTTTTTTGAAAATTTTAGGTTCTAACAATATTCCAATTCCATTGATTCAAAAATCAAAGAGGTGATACATCGTGAAAAAAAAAATTTACATCATATCAATCTACTACCAAAATCTAGGATATAAATATGGGTCTTCCTCCTCTCCCTGTTGCGTTTCACGCTCCTCCCTCGTGCTCAGTCTTGTATACTGCCCGGGACCATATCCATATGAAAATAATGCCGATGCTATGCCATTAAGGTCGTATGGATCGGACTGCAGGACGACCGGGACGTAAGCAGAGGATGGTGGAGCTGGTGGTGTAATCCACTGCTGGTCAACCTGGCCAAATGCTGGATATTGTGGCTCCTGTATATAAGAATCATGTGTATCCGAATCCAGCGTGTAATACGGCTTTGGAAGCCGGTGAATCGTAGACTCGGCTGCCGCCGATGGGCCGCGTCGCCGGTATGCACTCTCGTCATCCTCACCTCGAGAAGTGAGAAGGAGCCCGCGTGCGTCGTACGGGGTCGCAGACGCCGACCTCTACTCCTTCTCTTCACCTCTTCGCCCATCTCTCGAAGTACCGAGAAGGTCCGAACCCAAAGTTTTTTTCAACTTTGCAAATCCTCCCATTTTCCGTGCGCGGTCACTTTTGTTTTCGTTTTCCGACCGCGAACGGGCCGGGTAGTAGCGGACCTATGCCGGAGGCGGAAGCCGGGCTACAGGCCGCAGTGGTCGCGGTCCATAGCCGCCGTAGGCGTGCTAAGAAGGCCCCTGCCCGAGCCGAGAAGTAGATGGAGGTGGAGGGCGGAGCATCCTTCTCGCTTTCAACACCATCCAACTCTCGCCGGCCACGCACGGTCATCGGGATCAAACTCGCCGTACGATCCCCGGCTTCCCTCTCCCTGTCAGAGGCAGGTACGTTCTCCCGGAATATACGATCCACGTGTCCACCTCCTCGGGTGGTGGTGTGGCGGAGAAATGTCTCTGCTCGTACGGACCACCCGCGACCGTGCGAATCGTGCCTCGGCCGATCTTCGTCGATCCTTGATGTTCTTTATGCGCGTTGACTACGTTGTATTTGTAATGACGAAGAAGACCGGCCTCTCCAACCGGTCCGAGGTCAACATGTTCCTCGTTTTCGTATGTATCGGGTTGAATGTACTCCGGCTTCTCTCGCGAATGGGAGAGACTCGGTGCTACAGCGAGTATCCTGATACCGATGGCAACAAGTGGATTCCATCCACTCCTGTTGTTCACCTGAACCCACCACTCAGCTGCAAGAAAAAAACAAGAAGAGAAAAGGTAAACAATTAGCCCATCATCTACCATAACTAACATGAAAAGAAAACAAAATCTTCATCAAGCTATTACTATATACCAGGTGACATTTTGTCAACTGAATATTTCAGATCTGCATCTGAGTATACGCCGACCCTCATTTTATACTTCTGCATCTGAAAATTTTATAAAAAAAAACATTAGTTGCCTGGTAAGGCTACTCCAAGGTATTGAATGAACTCTAACTTACTTCTATCTCAGCCTCTATCATGTCCTGCTGAGATCGGCACAGACGCTGAATAACAATAAGTGTACTCCGCATCACCTCGTTGTCGTTCACCACCTGTTCTCCATATTGGATGCGGGGGTTCAAAAAATATCCTGCGAATTTTATTAGTTAACACTGTGTATTGTGCGTATAAGACAATTATTCGTAAAATAATTTTTTTTAACGAAGTTACTCCAACATAGATATCAGTGCGAGGTCTGTCCCATCGGTCATCTATGATCTTCCACCACTTTTTGTAACCTCTCGGGATTTTTTTCTTTTATTTTCACTTTGCCGTGCCTACGGCATCATACAACGCGTGCCCATCCGGTCACCCGTATCCGAGTCTACCCAACCTCGCGACAACTACTCGCCCCATCTCCTCATAACCAGTGTGAACATAACCAATACATGCCTACGCCGGTGTAGACTCTCCAACGCAATGAAAGTCGTAGCAAAACAAGACGGACCGGGCCTAACAAGATCGTGCCCTCCCGCGTGATCTCACGATATGTAGTAGGCGGAAATGCGAATAAATAAAAGATGTGATCGTCGCGCCCGCCCGACGAGTGTGGATACACCCTCCTCCCCGCCTATATCCTCTAATATGAGATCTATGGAATGTCTTGCCGCACAGGCATCCAGAAGATGTGCTTCCTCTTCTCCATCAACTTCCTCCCGGCCGCCTTATATGATAGTTCGTTGTCGGTGACAACCCGAACCACATGTCCTCCCGATCTCCTCCACCACCCCATCCATCGAGAAAAAATGAAGTCGGCATTTTTTATCTTCCCGTGCATCTACCGACTTGAGAATGTTGTCCGCCGTGGAACGGTACACCGAAGTTTATCATACTCCCTCTTGGTGATACACAATCCACCCATCGCACATAATTGTGCAACCCCTCTCCTTCCACACCAACTTAAATCCATCCATCCACTCCTTGACTCCTGGACCTCCTCATCCGTCTAGTGGCCGCCGTATACGTGTCCGGGGCTTGCAAACCCGGTCAGTCTCACGGCATCCACCATCGTACGGAAGTAGGGCTGGTGGCCATGTCTTCAGGATACCTACATCGAAGTTAAAAAAATTTGGGATCATCTAAAATTAAGTTTAAGTAAATAAAACACACATAATGTCAATTTTAATTTAAAAAGTGATACTTATTACGTAAAAACCATTTCACAATGTGTGGCGAACGGCTCTCTTTGCGGCCGTCCTCGTCGCCCTTCACCCTTTCATTGCCTGTTTAATCCCCATCCGCCCGCATCGTTTCCTAAATAAATACCCGTCACTCGGTGTAAATCGAGTGCCTTTGCAGGGTAAAAAACGACGGGTGTGGCTCCCCGTCTCCACAGGGTCGGGTCTCTCGGTCCCCCGAGGTCGCGAGCCGATGCCGATCGATCGGCCCCAGTAGGGTCAACTGCGGACCCGTACCCTCCCCGCTCCCCCTCCTCGTCCTTCTCCTCAACAAATGCACGCTTGCTATCGTGCACAAGACGTCTAAGCTCGGGTCCGAGGACTCGTCCTCGATCTACGGCTCCGGCTCGACTAGTGCCTTCCCCTCGTCTTTCCCTTTCGAGATAGGCAAATCGCGATCCCTCCTCCTCTCGAGTAGCTCGTCGCGCAACTCCTCCCTCTCGGCTCGATCCCAATGTACTCGTCGAGAGGCTCTATCATTACGGCCTCTCGTCTCCTCACTCTTCTCCCCGGGCACCTTGTCGCATTTCTTGACATTCCCGCGTATTCCCGATATCTTGTTTCGGCGGAACACCCCCGTTCATCTCCTTCCCACACCATTCGTTGCATTGTACCCTCTTCATTGGATCTACCATCTCGCCCGTGTTCTAAACCCACGCGTCGGAAGCACGTCTTGTGTCGCATCACCTTGATCGGCCATCGCTTATATCTCGTAAAATTGTAAACAATGCACTAAAAATGATTAGATAACATAAAAATTGATTTGCATTTCGTTCGGGAAGCAGACAACCCAAGTAACACACCATTCGGTATGTTTAAAGGGTTACGTATTTACCGAAAATAGTCGTAAATTAACGTACGGGATATCCGGAATTTTTCCCGTGCAAAATAGACTTAAACGGATAGTTCAAACTTAGACGGACTTGTTCGGTCGGAAATCACGACGTTTAACGACGCTCGGACTCGTCGGAAACGCGTAAGAATGGACGTACAAAGTTTTCGATGAAGAAATCTTACCAAAAACCTTACAAAGATCGAATAAGAGGTTGATTCGAGGCCGGTCCGAGCTTGAATCGGCGGAATCCCTTGAAGACGTTGCTTGAAATCGCCGGAATTGCCGCCGGAATCTTCGGAATCGGTGGAATCGGGCCGGAATCGATGCTTGGATCGACGGAATCGGCCGGAATCGACACTGGCAGCTGGGATCGAGGCCGGAATCGCCGGAATCGCGCCGGAATCGCCGGATCCAGCTTCTGGCGCCGCGGGATCAACAAAATCAACCCGCGCGGGTCGATTCCGGCCCTTTTAGGGCCGGAATCGGTTCGATTCCCGGTCCAGAATCGAACCGAGAATCGAACCGGGCCGGTTGACCCGGTCTTCCGAAGGAATCGGTCGGATCGACCGATTCCACAAGGACGATTCCGACCGATTCCAGGCGATTCATACCGATTCCGCGGAATTCTTCCCGGAATCGGTCCTTCCGCCAGGAATCGGATCGGAACCGATTCGATTCCGGAATCGGTCGGAATCGGACCGATTCCGCCGATTCTGCAATCCATGGTCCTGCAGGTGTTTGGTATGTGATGGTCTTGACAATGATGTCAAGCCTTTAAATAGGTTAAATTTTAACACCTCGTATAATAACATGTTAAAAGATCAAACTGGTACAGTACAAACGATTCTTGTTAGACATTTTTAAGAGACTGGGCTTAAAAAGAACTAGCAAGTTAAGCATGATTGGTTGAGAGTAGTCCTGTGATGAATAACCTCCCTTAGAAGACTATCAATTAACATGGTCGATAGACCAATTACATGATTTGCTCGTTACATCTAGACCTAGTACGGTGCTTTTCTCCCTTTCGTTAGAAAAGGAAGCACTCCTCTTCTTATGTCTACTCTACTAGCTCCATCAATTTTCTAGAAAAGAATTAGATGCAACTTCACCCTCTTTCGAAAATAAAAGGCCTAACCATTACTAAGCAAGACCTCGACAATGTCTACACGCCCGCTACTGGCAGCAGAGTGAAGCGGCGTCCACCCTTCCTCGTCCTTGCTGTTTACACTCAACGGGCCGGCTGTCGAGAGCAGGCTCACCAACTGCCGCCACAAGACAAAAAACACCGATCAGCAAAACAAAACCGACATAAAAAATCCATACCATCCCGTAGAACGACACCAAAATCCTGGTGCAAACAAGTGATGAGCCGTAGACCCTTCGAATTCCCACCACCCACCTCGGCTTGACCGAAGGAGGCCGCGACGTGGAGGAGGGAGCGGCGATCGTCGTTACGCAGGGCGCACGCCTTCCTCAGCGCCTCGGGGGTGAGAGCGAGGAAGGGAGACATTTCCCCTGTCTCGGCGGCTTCGAAGAGAACCTCCGGCGTCGGGATGTCGACTTCCTTCTCCATGGGCAACGTAGGGTTCGGAGTACGACGCGGTGACGATGGAACACAACGGCCTCGTCTTAAATACCAATATTCTAAGATATTTTTATAAAAACCTTCCCGCCAAGTTTACACACTTGAATAGCCTCCTGTTTAGATAAATTATTAGATATCTGTATCAATAATATTTTTGTCATCTAGTTTTTTAGACCGTAGTGCATCAAAATCTGTGTTAGGTATGATGTTATAATTAAATAAATATTTAGGACCGTTTGGTTGAAACATTAAAGTTAATGCAATATTATTTTTCATTTCTGTACCGGACACATTAGTATCAAAATGGTTGAAAAAGTGATACTGATAAAAGATCCTAATTACTTTTAAATTCGAGGGACATTCAGATCCAATCGATTTAATCAAGTTAAATTGTCTAATATATATCAACACAGTACATATAAATTTCCTGACATTATTATGAGTAAAATATGTTAACTTTTACTATTGAATTTTTTTTGTCACCCGTGACTCAAGAAAAATGTTTGACGACTATTACATATTTATATTTTTAAAGATATTCTTTCTTTGATTTTTCTTCTGGTCTCACCCGTCGATAGTTCGAGATTTCTATCATAAATCGTTAGATATTTTATCAAATTATGTGACATAAGTAATTTTTTAAAAAATGTGACTCCACTTATGGGGTGTTTGGTTGCATGATAATGAAGGTTTTTATTTTAATTTTTAAAAATTGTAAGAAAACTTGTTAAAAGAGGTGTTTGGTAACCATGACAATTTTATGTTTTAAAAGTGATTTTCTTCTTAAACAAAAAAAGAGAGTCTCACCTCTTTCTTTTTTCTTGTGGTCCCCCACTTTGTTTGTTCTTGTGTAGTAGTTACTCTTTTTTGTAATCACATCCCTCCAAACATGATAATTTTATGTCATGAGTTGGTTCACTTTTTATTTTAATACAATTTTTTATCATGAAAGTGTACAAAAAATTATCATGCAACCAAACACCCCATTAATTTTGTTTCGTGACCCTGAATATCGACATTCTTTAGATCTGCCACTATCCCGACCTTGTTTTGTTCATATATGATATCTACTCTTTTTTGTTATCATGGCTCTCAGAATATGTCAACTTTATATTATTAGTTAGATCATATTTTAATTTAATATAATTATAGACATTTATTATACAACCAAAGAATCTTGTGAGACATTCAAAAGGTGGAGAACATAAAAAACAAATGACACAAATTTTTTGTTAAAGTGCGCGGGAATTAAAAAGTAAAGTGATTCACTAAAATCGTAAAAAAAAATTTACTGTGGGTATTATTATACGTAATTTTAAGAAAATGTGGCACAGGCTAAATGCTTATGTTACAGTGTGATTAATTCACGATAAATTATGAAAAAATGAGTTATGAAAAATCCCCTATAAAATATTACGAATATTTTGGGCAACTAATTAAAGAACATGCTTTGTCTGTTTACAATAGATGTTTTTTATATTATTTGAAATTTAACAAAGAGATGTCATTATATAGATAAAAAATGGTGTATGGTGTCTTATTTATCGACTTCAAAACATATTTATGATAGAGTTATAAAATATATTTGTGATGGGCGTTGGAGAAAAAAAAGATTATGCCATGAAATTTTATATCTTATTACTTTATGCCCTATTTGGTTAGAATTTCATTTTTGATACTGTGTCACTATTGATGTTAATACTTTCAAATGTTCGAATATCAATATCAATAGTAATGCAAGTTGACACTTATATTACATAATATACTTTGTTAGTACTACAAATTTTAAAATTGTAACAATTGATCAAACACCTATTAATGATTTATATCAATATCATTTTTAAATTTGATAGTGATAAAATTACCTAACAATATTACCAAACAGGGTGTTATAAAGAATATGCTGAACACAACAATCAACATGTTTGTTAGAAATGTTGATAAAAGCGCATGCAATAATTGCAAATTTAATAAGGGTAGGGACGACAGAGAGAAGGCAATGGTAAATTTTGCTACGATATTATCAAAATATTATTTTTGATATTGATATTTATATAATACCCTGTTTGGTTAGAGTTTCATTTTTGGTACTATAACAATATTGATATTAATATTTTCAAATGTTGGAGTATCAATATCAAAAATAATACAAGTTGACACTTGTATTACATAATATACTTTATTTGCACTACAAATTTTAAAACTGATACAATTAACCAAACACCTCTTAATAGTTTCTATCAATATCAATTTTAAAATTGATAGTGACAAAGGTACCTAATAGTGTTACCAAAAAGGGCGTAAATTAACACCATGTTTGGTAACACTATTACGTATCTCTATCACAATCAATTTTAAAATTGATATTGATAGGGACCATTAAGAGGTGTTTGGGTAATTGTATCAATTTTAAAATTTGTAGTACAAACAAAGCATATTATGTAATACAAGTGTCCACTTGTATTACTTTTGATATTGATACTCCAACATTTGAAAATATTAATATCAATATTGATGTAGTACCAAAAATGAAACTCTAACCAAACAGGGCCATAATAGTGTTACCAAACAGGGCGTAAAGTATCAATATCAACATCGATATAAGTAGACTTTTATGATATATATTATATTGTTTTCATTATAAATTTTTAAAAGTGATACTATTAGCTATTAGCTGAACACACACATGTGAGTATTATCGGTATTATTTTTAAAAGTGATATCGATACAAATGTTTAATGGCGATACCAAAATATGGCCTTATTTTTTTTAAGTTGCACCGTTGATTTGTATTGAGTTTATTTTCTTGGTTGGTCACGGAGAAAGTGAGCCAGGAATAAATTCCATGATCTATCAAATAAATGCATAAATTAATTTTAGTAATTACATGAGAAAAAGGTGATATATCAACAGAGTGTTCGACAATTTACACACTTTTATGATAATTCTTATACACTAAAACCTAAAAAGAGCCAAACATGTAAATTTGTCATGTTTGGTAAGATATGGTAACAAATATATAGAGTGGGAGCTACGTGTGACTAAAAAAAATTGCTGACTTGAGAAAAAAAAAGGTTTCACATTTACTGTCCAATATTTTTTTTATGAAATTACAGATTTGCAATAGTTGTCAGACATCTTATATAAATAGTTTTATTATAAAAACGCATTTTGTAACTTAAAAGATGAAAGTAGAAACATTTTAATATGAGTCCCGGATATTATCTAGTATTTCATAACCACCAGATAATGCTCGGGAGATAAGAGGCATACAACCGAAATGTTATAAATTTAAAAATAGTCAATCTACAAATTATTATCTATTAGAAGTGGGAGTAAATTTAAAAATAGTCAATCTACACATTAGTATCAAAATGGTTGAAAAGGTGATACTGAAAAAAGATCCTAATTACTTTTAAATTCGAGGGACATTGAGATCCAATCGATTTAATCAAGTTAAATTGTCTAATATACATCAACACAGTACATATAAATTTCCTAACATTATTATGAGTAAAATATGTTAACTTTTACTATTGAATTTTTTTTGTCACCTGTGACTCAAGAAGAATGTTTGACGACTATTACAGATTTATATTTTTAAAGATATTCTTTCTTTGATTTTTCTTCTGGTCTCACCCGTCGATAGTTCGAGATTTCTATCATAAATCGTTAGATATTTTATCAAATTATGTGACATAAGTAAATTTTTTAAAAATGTGACTCCACTTAATTTTGTTTCGTGACCCCGAATATCGACATTCTTTAGATCTGCCACTATCTCGACCTTGCTTTGCTCATATATGATATCTACTCTTTTTTGTTATCATGGCTCTCCGAATATGTCAACTTTATATTATTAGTTAGATCATATTTTAATTTAATATAATTATAGACATTTATTATGCAACCAAAGAATCTTGTGAGACATTCAAAAGTGTCGAAAGGGGCATTGGAGAGGTGGAGAACATAAAAGACAAATGACACGAAATTTTTTGTTAAAGTGCGCGGGAATTAAAAAGTAAAGTGATTCACTAAAATCGTAAAAAAAATTAAATGTAAAAAAATTTTACTGTGGGTATTATTATACGTATTTTTAAGAAAATGTGGCACAGACTCAATGCTTATGTTACAGACTTACAGTGTGATTAATTCACGATAAATTATGTAAAAATGAGTTATGAAAATCCTCTATAAAATTTTACGAACATTTTGGGCAACTAATTAAAGAACATGTTTTGACTGTTTACAATAGATGTTTTTTATAATATTTGAAATTTAACAAAGAGATGTCATTATATAGATAAAAAATGGTGTATGGTGTCTTATTTATCGACTTCAAAACATATTTATGATAGAGTTATAAAATATATTTGTGATGGGCGTTGGGAAAAAAATATTATGCCATGAAAATTTATATCTTATTACTTTATGCCCTATTTAGTTAGAATTTCATTTTTGATACTGTGTCACTATTGATGTTAATATTTTCAAATGTTCGAGTATCAATATCAATAGTAATGCAAGTTGACACTTATATTACATAATATACTTTGTTAGTACTACAAATTTTAAAATTGTAACAATTGATCAAACACCTCTTAATGATTTATATCAATATCATTTTTAAAATTGATAGTGATAAAAGTACCTAACAATATTACCAAACAGGGTGTTATAAAGAATATGGTGTTCAGCAATCAACATGTTTGTTAGAAATGTTGATAAAAGGGCATGCAATAATTGCAAATTTAATAAGGGTAGGGACGACAGAGAGAAGGCAATGGTAAATTTTGCTACGATATTATCAGAATATTATTTTTGATATTGATATTTATATAAATTAAAGTATCAATATCAAAATCGATATAAGTAGACTTTTATGATATATATTATATTGTTTTCATTATAACTTTTTAAAAGTGATACTATTAGCTATTAGCTGAACACACACATGTGAGTATTATCGGTATTATTTTTAAAATTGATATCGATACAAATGTTTAATGGCGATACCAAAATATGGCCTTATTTTTTTAAGTTGCACCGTTGATTTGTATTGAGTTTATTTTCTTGGTTGGTCACGGAGAAAGTGAGCCAGGAATAAATTCCATGATCTATCAAATAAATGCATAAATTAATTTTAGTAATTACATGTACATGTGTGTGAGAAAAAGGTGATATATCAACAGAGTGTTCGACCATTTACACACTTTTATGATAATTCTTATACACTAAAACCTAAAAGAGCCAAACATGTAAATTTGTCATGTTTGGTAAGATATGGTAACAAATATATAGAGTGGGAGCTACGTGTGACTAAAAAAAATTGCTGACTTGAGAAAAAAAAGGTTTCACATTTACTGTCCAATATTTTTTTTATGAAATTACAGATTTGCAATAGTTGTCAGACATCTTATATAAATAGTTTTATTATAAAAACGCATTTTGTAACTTAAAAGATGAAAGTAGAAACATTTTAATATGAGTCCCGGATATTATCTAGTATTTCATAACCACCAGATAATGCTCGGGAGATAAGAGGCATACAACCGAAATGTTATAAATTTAAAAATAGTCAATCTACAAATTATTATCTATTAGAAGTGGGAGTAATTTTTTCGTCGACAAGCACCTGCCCATCTTTGTATCTACCTACATCACTCTGTTTAGTAACGTTATCTCTCCTGTTTTTCTGCCGCCCGCAGCGGCCAACACTTACCTCTTTACCACGTTCCGCCTCCACCGCGGGAGCAATCTTCGCCTCATCTCCTGACGCTGTTTCCGCATCTCGCTCATCGTTGTTTCTCTCTCCCTCACGCCGTCTGACTCTTTCTTTCGCTCTGTCTCTCCTTCCCTGCCGTCGGTGCGGTGTTGCCTCCTGCAGAGGAAGCCAGCGGTGGATCTAACTTTCCTATATGATATTATAGGAATAGATGGATCTGGTTTATGTATATAATTAGCAGTCAGATTTGTTAGTATATTAGGAAAGTTGGGTATAAGTCCTACTGAGTTTGCGTGACTCATTCTAAATCCTTTAACATTTTTCAGGTAATCAGATTTAGCGCAGCAGAAGCGTAGTGGATCAGAATTTGTGCAGAAGAGGATTAGAGAATTTGGTTAATTGAAATCAATGTATGATTTATTTTTGGGTTGAGTTATTTATTCTAATGAACTGGGACCTGTTAGTCTTCAATTTTCCCAAACCGACGTAGTTTAGGGGTTAAATCCCCAGTCTCGTCGCCGGATTTATTCCAATGCGCAGGCTAGGAAATCCGGGGCGTGACAATTATCTTTATTTTCTTTTCCCATCTCTTTTAAACCCAAAACTTGGTTACTGTTTGCACTCTTCCAACGTCGATTACAAGGTGCACGCTTTCGTGACGATCCTCTCAATTTTTTTCTACGATTTTATTGCTTTTAATTTATCAACTGTAGGTTTATCCTCTTCTTAATCTGACGGATTATCTGGCATTTTATTTTTACATAGTTGCTGAAGAAGGACGAAAGGTATAGATCTTAGGTCTCCAATCTCCGAGCAGGTATATTTCTCGGACAAAAGTTTTGCCTGCATTTTCTTCTATCCATGTTCTAACTCCCTGTTCTTATTAACTCTGTTTTTAATCTTTCCAACAATTTTGACCATCAAATTTGACCATTGGATCCCTCAATTTTGACCGTAACACAACAAGGGCTTCGAGTTCCATTACAGTGTTGTTTTATGTATTTTATTCAGATAATATGCAATCATAACCTACATAATATAACAATATACAACTACTCTTGCACTTACCAGAGATGATATAAATTTTTTTATAATGATCGTTAATCACCCTTTTACAAATTTTATTACGTAACAATTATCAAAACCTCATATTTGATAGTTTATTTTATCTATTTTTTAAGATAAAATTAACATTGCATTCTATTATTTTATCTATTTGTTTTATGATTATATTTTGTGTAAATATAAATGCTATATTTTTATTAAAGTATGATATAAAATGAATATACCAAAATTTAAGCATAGAAATTTGAAGCACATACTTGGTAGGACCTTTGATGCTACCCAAGAATGTTGCAGTTGTTTTAATTGAGATTTTCGATGTGAATGTATATTTTTAGGATCAGATTTAGTTTGATTAAAATTTGTTTAAGACTTTAACGTCATTTGCAGTTTGATTTAAGTTAATTGAACTTGGTCTCTTGATATCTTTCGATATGAATGACTAAATTTGGGTTTATGTGGCCTCTACAAATTTCAGGATTTTAAGATTTCAGATTACATGTATTTCGGGTTTGTTTTAAGTTGGTTGTTCATTAAAACTTATTGTCTTGAGAATTTAATTGACCCTGCTTTAAGCTTACTTGATAATGAATTTTTAGATTTTAGGTTTTTATTTGTAAATTTAAAGCTTGTTCACGGATTCCATATTATTTGAAATATGTTAATTATGTATAGATTTTAGATTTGGTTGAATGATGTAGGTTTGATTGCCTATTTATTTTTAAAGAAACATTACTCAAAATGTTTTTGAAGCTTGATTGATCTGATTTTCTTTCAACATCTTAATTCCTCTGGGCTGATAGTCTTATTCCTAAATCTTATTGTGCTGCTCATAGGACTGATTAAAAGGCCCTTGTTCAGTCATCCAAACCTTGTTCATATGCATACCCTTAAATCTGCACACTTCAGTTTTGAGTGCCCCATGGAAAGATGTCATGTTAGAACCCATGCCCCTGCACATAACCCTCAAATTGGCCATGCAAAAGCCCATCAATACGCCCTCTGCGCAGTCCCAATACAAGTTTAAAAACTCCCAATTTTCATATCTGAAATACGCTATATTCTTGTCCCAAAACAACCCCTGCGTATCAACCTAAATACAAGTCCCAAAACAAGCCCATATACAAGTCTAAATACCGCTATAACCAGGTCTTGTTTATAGCCCCTGTACATCCCAGGTTAAGTCATCCGAGTGCTTTAAAAACAACCTATGGTGGGTAGCAAATCTATCCATAAAACAAGTCTGAATGGTGGTGCTGGACGGAGCCCTTTCCCACCAGACGTCCCTCCCTCCGCCTACTGATCTTCCCCACTGTTGAGCCCACCCAACCCATATCTATATATATACACACATAATCTCCTATCTAAAATTTAATTCATTTCGTCCTTTTTTGTTTTAAGAAGAAATTAAGGGCTCATCTTTAATTGCTTGTCAATTGTGCAGATACACCATGAACATCATACGAAATTATTTCAACTCTAGCATCTCTGGTAAGCTTTTATGTGGTTGATGTTCTGAATGGTTTAGAGAAGCCTAAATTTCTTTTTGTGTTTTAACTGTATAGATAAAAAACGCAGCTACAAAGCTTACTTCCAGTGATGAATGGCACTTTCAATCAAGATCTTCAGAAAAATTACCGATATCTTTGTACTAAGCTTTTCATATGTGACTTTCATGTTTTTAAAATTTATGCGCTTCTTGCTAACACCTCTTCTTCATGTGCCCTTGTCTAAGTAGATATCTCTTTCATCGCCGTGTCCATCGATGTTGAATCTCCCACAAATCTTGTTAGGGATTTATCTTTCACCTCTATTTAAAACTTAAATAAATTTCCATTTTTATATATCGATCCATACCAAATATCTCAAATTCAATTTTCAAATAAATTTGTATCCTCATATTGTTGGTTACATCTTTAGATTTTTTTATTCTCTAGGGAGAGATAGAAGAGATTGCACTTCTTAAACAAAATGTCTTGTTTAATTTTCCAAAACAATTGATTTTATGCTATAGGTGTGTTTAATTTTTCATTACTTTCTAATTGAGTTATACTTATTTGCGGTCCTATTAATTATTATCATTTTCCTTGTGATTCTTCATTAGACCTTCATCCTCCCTCCGGATCTCAAGGATACTCGCAGGCTGTGATTTAAAAAGAGATTTGGAATTGAGAATTTTCTATATACAGTGTGGTTACTTTTGGTAAGGATGACTTCTCAAAATAAATTATATTTTATTTGATATATTTTAAATAAAATTTTAAAAATATTTTCTCTATCACATCATATGATACACAATCAAGGTAAATAAATTTTAATAAATATTTAATTTATGTTAATATATCTTATTTTATTTTTAACTTTTGTATTTAATCAATATATAGTATATCACTCACACACGTGCGTAGCACGTAATTTGACTTATGTTATAAACGACAGCAAATACTCTGTTTATTTTTTTCAAGGGAACGTTGTCGGATTATTTTCTCGTACAACCAGAAACATCATATAAATCTGACTATATAAAAATAACCTTTTTTTTGCTTTTTAAGTTGCATTCTAATATTATAAACAGTCTTATGTAGAGTTTAGTTGGGATTAATTATAAAGAGATTTTAACAATTGAAACATCTAACCACACATGAACTAATTCAAAAGCATTTTATCTGATTTTAACTCTTAGATTATAATAATTCTCCTTCAAATTTTAGTAGTTACCGAATCATAGATTATAAGAATATTAAATATTAAAATTTATATTTTTAATAAAATAAAAATGGTAAAGATTATTTTATAATTGTCGTTTCATTATCTCAACCAAACGTACCTTTAACTATATATAAGTCAGATTTTGAGACTTAGGCAGAGATGTCAATGATTACGGATTATATTTAGATATTTTTAATTATTATTATGAAATCGTAAATTATTTTTAAATAAATAATATAATGTAGTTCGTTAACTAATTACAAGTGATATAGAGAACATGAAATCCGACCGGCTGCAACTTCAAATAATTAATTAATTTTTTTATTATTAGGACCAAAACAAATTAAAATATTAGCCAGGGGCCTCGCTGTCATTTAGGTCATCCGCTCCAATGCCAGATCCAAGCGAATCCCTGCTTCTCGCCCAGCCAGCCACTGCGAGCGAAGGAGCGGCGGAGGAGAGGGTCCGGGCGGGAGGATCCCGTGCCCACCCCCCGTCGCCAGCCTACCCGCCATCTCCGTGCACCTGGTAATCTCGCCGTTCTCTTATTCATTCGTTCGCCTGGTAATCTCTAATGTCATGGAAATCGCGCGAAAGATGGTATGCTTCGTATTGGTATACCATCGAAGAGAGACGACCGAGACGCGGAGACAAAATCAGAGTTACGAAAGTTTTTTACCCGAACTTAGCGAGGAAATCTTCAACCTATTTGGAAATGCGTTGAGATAGACGACGTCTACAATAATCTTTAAGGCGCGGTGTTTGGAAATGATATAGTGGATGTCTTCAGGATCATTGGAACGAAATTGTTTTATGCGTGCCTGGAGCTGTGTTTTTTTTTATTTTCTTTCTCTTATATTTTCGACGGGGACGGTTGAAGAGGGTTCTTTACTGTATCTGATCGGTCAAGCTGGGGAAACTTTTAATTTGCTGCAAAATGTCATCTAATTTTCACAGTTTTACAGAGACATAAAACTGACCTGGGTTCCACAACGTAGATGATACAAGGGGAACAGATACGAACGCATACCTTTCAAGATTTATATACACATCATTATTTGTTTGGATTCCTTGACAAAATTGACAGCACGGAATCTACTGATTAATGTAATCAAGTAACATCTTTTTTATATGAAACCGAACGTAGTCAAATATATATGTAAATGAGAGTGAATTTGATCTTTTTGTAAACGAGAACGGAACAAAAAAAGTGAAACATGCGCTCTTTGAATACCCACGTAGATATATGTATGCATCACTATTCAGACACGTTATGATCATTGGTAGTGCTCTTCAGGAAAACATTATCATCCAAGATAAATGTGCATTGGCATCCATTAAGATGAAACACGATGTAACTAAATATAAATGAAAATGAGGGAATTGTGTTCGATAAAAAACTTAGTGGAAGCAAGTCAAAGGCTTGTCAAAGTAAGGACCCTCGAGTGAGAGTTAGTAGAGAGATAGGTATGGGTTTTATGATGCAGATTGATGCACATTTTAGTATGTCTTATCTTATAGGACATGTCCCCCTCCACTCCCCACGCACATCTATAACACACCAACATCATGGTCTTTCAAAAGGCAAATGAAGACCATGAATCAAGATGATGCTTTTGGGAGAACCTCCATCCAGACAAAATGTAAAGAAACTACGAAACGAACAAATCATAATAGAGGATCTGAAAGAGTTAAAAGGCTTTTCCTTGAGCTACAATTGTAGTTAATATTTCAGGGTTATTAATTGAGAATGACAAGTATGTATAAGTATTACGTAACTGCTGATGTGGACAGGACCTAGCAAGGTTGCTCTGAATCCTTATGCTTTTGTTAGGATGGGGCTTATTCCAACTTTATAATATGAGGCTCATCGATGCCAATAAACATAAGGATTTTTCAAGATGGGCTATCTTAATGGGATTAGGGCTGTAAACGGGTCAGATTCGGTAGTGGAATCAACAGAATCCGATTCTGATTCCGATAAGGATTAAGGGGTTCCGATTCCGATTCCAATAATTTCGGAATCACTATGTTCCGATTTCGATCCGATTTCGATTCCGTTATCAAAATTGGATTCGAATCTGATGATTTTCGAAATACATATTAAATACTAATTTTTATTCAAAATTAAGTTAATAATTTACGTATAATTACTAAAAATTGATATTATTTTTTAAAAATTTAATTTTTATCATCATGTTAAATTATATAATATATTTTATAATTTATTTAACTTTGTTTTATTTAATTTAATTTATATTTATTTATTTATTATCAAAATCAGATTATCGAAAACGGAATCAACTGATTCCGATTCCGATTCCGATAAGCTACTGGAATATCCGATTCCGATAGCTTATAGGATACAAAAACAAGTTTCAAACTCGTTAATTTTTATTAGAATCGAATCGGAATATCGGAATATCGGATTCCGTTTACACCCCTAAATGGGATAGTTGGTGAATATATATGGATGTCCAAGGTGAAGATCATTGATCTTCTATTTTTGTCTTGTGGTTATACTGTATTTCCAGAGATCCTCGCAGAAATTAAGTGGGGTTTCTACTAGCAAACATGTTAGATATCAATGTTTTGTTTGGAAGGTTGACTGGCTAGAAAAACCAACTTTGAGGTTGATCCACTGTCTGTCTTTAGAAATTGCTACATGCAATTTTGTCTAACAGGACCCTGAAAGTTTAATACTATGTTGAACTCGGTCTGGACTTGACTACATAACACTTCGTGGTAGTTGAATTCTAAACTAAATAGATGCATGGAAGTGGGGTCAAGCTTAGAAAAATGTTGAATGCAGTTGTCTGAAAATAACTACCTGATATAACCAGATTGAAAGATTTTCTTTATTCTTCATAGTTATGCGAATCATACAGTAGTTATGCTTTAGAAAGGTACAAAGCATTATCTTCATTTTTTATGTAGGGTAGGAATTGACTGAGTATTTGACACAATGAATCAATGATGGTCAGTAATATCTCATTGGATGCACCATTTAATGAAAGCATGATTGTTGTTTACTTGTAAATCACAAAATTTATGGCTGAACATGCATGTTTTCCTTTGGGAGTTATGTGAAGGAGTGGGATGCAAGTGCTTTATAGATGAAGTATATAATTGCAACTCAGCTGTCTTCAAAGAGTTATCCTGAGGTTGAGAGTTTGAGCTGCTCTCCACCCCATCATCTTGTGGCAGTGTGGCACTGTGAAGACTATGCAGGAACTATTTCTGAAGGCATCCCAATTAACAGGAAATAAATATTCCGATATCATACACATGACAAAATGGAAAATTTGAACCCAAGAGTCTAACAAAAAGCTTTGGCCTTTCTTCTTACAAGCTATTATTTGGGCAATACGGAAAGAAAAGAGTGGGTGTATATTCAACAACACTATAAGGAGCGTTGAAGATATATCCCGTTGTGCTATTGCGCTGGTTCAAGGATGGTATTTTGGTCACTACGGTGTTTACCCAGAAGAAGTGATATTGTGGGAAATTCAAAGAGGGTGAAGGAGATCTTTTATCTAGGGCGTTGGCATCACTTTATTCTTACTGTCACTGTCATTGTTCTCTTTGAATTTAGAACATCTCACCCTACTACCTTAGTAGGGAATAGCTGATCCCTTGTTTCTCTTTTTGTACTCTAGTCATGAACAGCTATTTTGATATTTCATATTAATGAATCATGGTCATGATAGGACAACTCCAGAAAAAATTAATTATACAACATGCGATGCAAACTTGTGAGATCTTTCAAGATTCTTACTCTCAGCTGGCTGTTGAGATCGATCTTAGGGACCAGGTACTGTTGGTGGTGTGCTGGAGCTGCTGGAGAGGGAAGGGCAGATGGGTCTTGCCATCTGGGTTCCTGGATCTGGTAGGGACTGAGAAAAGAAAGATCTGTCAGATACTGCTGGATCAGTTGCAAATCCACCGGTTTTGGGCTACTGCTGGGTCCAAGAATCTGACCTGGGTGACCAAAGTGGGGAAGACACAGTGGCTGTGCTGGCTGCCCTCCAACCGCTGGTCACCAGTGACTGTCTCCGCTCCTCCGGGGTGTCTTCCCTCCCTGATCTTGTCTCACTGACCATTCCAAGGCAAGGTCGAGCTCCAAGTTGGAATTCCTTGATACTCAGTAGCGTCATTTTTTTTTCCTTTGATGAGCTGTAGCTTTATCATATATGCAGCGTGTAGATAGTATCCTTTGGTTTATCTCTTTTCTTTTATATTTTTAATTTTTTAGTTTATAACCTTTAAGGTGTTTCTGTTTTAAATTTTGTAGTGCTGATCACTTCACGGTTCGAAAACTGCATGTTATTTACTCATACAATTTTGACATTTTAAGATATTTTCATTGCCCAAATTGACTGGAAGGGTGTATGGAATATGGATTATGGATCATGAATTTCACTAACCTAGTCACGTTGGATTTAACATTTGACTTGCACTACTTTGGACCTTGTTGTGGTCAGAAATTTTATCCATGCCATCATGGTTCTAACCTTTTTTGACCCAACTATATATTTTTGACTTGCTTCTTATGTTTGGGCAAGGGTGCGAATTATGAACTTGAAGAGGGTTGGTCAAACTAGGATCAAGCAAGTTTTTTTCTTTCAAAAAAGGAGATTTATGACCCAATTTTAATCCAGGATTTCTCAGGCATCTAATTGTAAGTTGATAGGCCCGAGTGAGGTTATGATCACCACTTAGCTTTGTGCTTGGGTATCCTAGGAAATATTCTTAAAATTTCAATTTGAATTTCTCCGTGTGAGACTCCATCACAAGCTCCTTGCTCCTTATCATGGTACAAACCTCCCCACGGGGCACTTTTTGCATGCCATTTAGGCAAACAGTTATTGACACCTAAGTGCAGATTGGAAAACAGTAGTACATGGCTTTTATTCTATTTCAAAACATTCAAGAGGCGAACTCAGACTTCTTGTTTTTATTTTTCTGGATAAGCCACACACAAGCTTCACTTTCTCGGGGTGTAGCCGTAACTGATCACCAAAATGGTAAGAATCTGTTATTTCCTCAGACTGGGTCTCAGGACTAGAAACGGGGCAGTAACTGTTGATATTTGTCTAGTTCAAATTCTTGGTTTTCTGGTTGTCAGGACTAGAAAAAAGGTGTCTGGCTTAAGACCATTGAACTGGGAGTAAAAATTTGTGAAAGGTTTAGATTTTGTCTTGTCATGTTTTCATCTGGAAGCAGTACGAGGTATGCGCAATTTGGATCCAAAAATTAGTTCTGTATCAGATAGGTTTGAGTATTTTCTACATGTTTCTCTGGTGGTCTTCATCTTGCCATGTTTTGAGAAATGGTTTATACATGTTTATTACCCTGCTCAACAAGGTCTAGTTGATAATAAAGATAAAAATATTGGTTTCTATCATAGATCTCTATGATTTATCTACGTTCATAAAGGACCTCTCTTTACCGTTCTGTATAAAAGTCGTGAGCTAGGAATGAATTACCAAACTAGTGAACCCTGAACAGCAGAGAGGAATCATCTTATCTTTTTAGAGTTTTGGGACCTGATCTAACTGCTCCTATAATTTTTCCTTGTATCATATTTTTCCAGAGAAGTGTTGTTCGAACCTAAAATAGTCCGAAGATTGGAGTGAAGTTCATCTGACCTGCATATATTCTTTCTAACATTCCTTCTTGGCCAGACGACTATTATCAGAATGTGGGGTTTTGCTGCTAAAGCCATGGGTGGAAGCACTGGTCAGAAGGACAAGCACACAAAGACATGCCAGACTACTGCCGAATGTTCGGATGACGAGGTATCTTCAAACATCAGTGGTGAAGAAGGTTTAGATTGCCCAATTTGCTGGGAATCATTCAACATTGTGGAGAACGTGCCTTACGTCTTATGGTGTGGCCACACCCTTTGCAAGAACTGTGTTCTCGGACTGCAGTGGGCTGTTGTGAAGTTCCCTACTCTTCCCGTCCAACTACCTCTTTTCATATCCTGCCCATGGTGCCATCTACTATCTTTCAGATTGGTTTACAAAGGCGACCTAAAATTTCCCCGAAAAAATTTCTTTCTTTTATGGATGGTGGAAAGCATGAACGGTGATAGGGTGAAGATTCATGCCTCATTGTCTGCTGCTCACCAACCTGTCTGGTCTTCAAACAATCGTTCACTTTTAGGGAGTGAACTTCCCCAAAGGAGTCTCAGAAGAGCACCACATGAACCGGATCATCCGCGTCAGAATCCAGCTCAGGAGCACCATGTTGCCAACTTTCTCACTATGGGGGCTGTGCATGACTCCGTCCGCAAATCCTTGCTTTTCTTTGCCCATCTGACATCCAAGTTCCCTTTGGTTGTCATTTTCCTCCTCATTGTCCTATATGCAATCCCTGCTAGTGCTGCTATCCTGGCCCTGTACATGCTTGTCACTATCTTGTTTGCCCTGCCATCATTTCTCATATTATATTTTGCATATCCTAGCTTGGATTGGCTAGTCAGGGAAATTATCACCTGATCTTACCCGGTTCTTTACTTGGATCAAGTTATCGCCCCACGAGAGTTGTCAACTAGCATTCTCAGTCGTGCCTGCATCCAAGCAAAGCAACCATTAACTAGTCGACTTGTCGTGTATTGCCATTTACCCATATGATATGCCAATATCTATGATCACCATGGTTAGATTATATATATGCCAATATCTCCCTATATATTCTGGTTCTTGTGAATCTACAGGTGTTTATCTTCCCCATTTGGTTTGTGACCTTTGAAGCGTGTGCTTTACTGCCTACCTCTCTCATGGAGTTGGTCGCAAGGGAGTAACCAGACACCACTGCGATGGTAGAAAGCTTATTTAAAAGGCGAAATGTTTTCAGGAAATGCTCTGTCAGATGAACTGGAATTTGGCTATGGTCCTTCATTCTCTTAGCTTCTTTGGGTTTGTCTAATGTATTGGGGAAGTGCGAAATCATCTCTTGTCGTGTATGGGGTGTTTGGTTGCATGATAACGAATGTTTTTTTTTTAATTTTTAAAAATTGTAAGAAAACTTGTTAAAAGAGGTGTTTGGTAACCATGATAATTTTATGTTTTAAAAGTGATTTTCTTCTTAAACAAAAAAGAGGATCTCACCTCTTTCTTTTTTAGAAATGGTCCCCACTTTGTTTGGTCATGTGTGGTAGTTACTTTTTTTTGTAATCACATCCCTCCAAACATGATAATTTTATGTCATGAGTTGGTTCACTTTTTATTTTAATACAATTTTTTATTATGAAAGTGTACAAAAAATTATCATGCAACCAAACACCCCCGTAATGTTTTTCTCTTTCTTGTAAATATTGATGTGCAGGCAACATATATATATATATATATATATGATCTACGGTCGTCAACCGTGTTGGGCCGGGAATAGGGCTCTCGGTCGATAAGGTACTGCAAAGAAAATGTTCATACTTCCTTTTTCCATTTGGATTAAACTAGTATGGTCTTTTAATATGTCGCTACTGAATTAGCCTTTTGGATGACACTATTTCTGTTCAATTAGTGGAAAATTTTAATTTTTTTCTAACTTTCTGACTTCCTGAAAATGTGAAGATTCTTGTATAATTGTATCTTGAATTTCCGACGAGTGCTGATTTTGAACCTAGTGTACACAAAAAGTAATTGCCTGATCAGAGCTGGACAATGGTTTACTTTTTTTTGGACACCGATGACCCAGCGGCCCGAGACCCGTCGCATACGCGGGTGACGAGGGATCGAGCCCTCTCGATCCCCACAAGTCACCCCCCTTGGGGCACCCGGCTTGCAGCCGCCGGGAGGCGATCCCCGGCCCTGCTCCCCCCTAGTGCAGGGTGTTGCCAACCGAGCCAATGGTTTACTACAACCTAACATTTATGGTATCGAATAATTATATAGATGAACATGCAAAATTTGAATTTATTTCACAAAATATTTTTACGAAAAGCGATCCCAAAATCAACAATCTCGCAGTCTCTGATGTCAAACTGAGCATCAACGGCCTCTTCGTCAAAATTATATGGACATTTAAATTGCCAATTGATTATATGGATGAAAATGTGAAATTATAAATATATTTCACAAAATATCTTGACGAAAAGTGATGCCAAAAATCAAACAACCTCGGAGCCTCTAATGTGAAGCTGAGCGTGCACGACCTTTTCAGCTTCCAATCTGTTTGTTAATGATATCAAACACATATGTTGCTATTAATTTTAATTTTTATATGAATATAGATCATCATAAAATAATCGATTATTAATATAAAATTTTGAACTTTATAGGGTAAACAAGACAATAGTAATATAAAATTTTAGCTATGTCAATTTGTTATCGCTATTTATCTTTAAAAATGCCATTATCAAAATTCATATATTATTATTTCAATACTCTAACTAAATAGGGCATTAACCTATGGGTGTCAGAGTTTTTTTTTATTTTTTTTAAATGAGATCAAACAAGAAGTCCCTGGTCATGTTCTGACTAAAAATAGTTGACCAAGACGAATTTCGACCGGTTGACTTAGCGCGCGTGACCTTGGACTCGGTCTATTTGACTGGGTCCCCAAATTTCAAGCGGACGCCATTCACTTTTCTGAAGTTTGATGTCGCACTCTCAAATTTTCCATTATTGTTTCTATGTCCCTCCTGTGTCTTTACTCGGTGGCAATATTAACACGTTGACTTCCAAGAAGTTGAAGTAGGAAGGTTTGATTGTTAATTCGATCGCTTTTACTAGTTTCATATAATCTTAGGTCCAGTTTGCTAACAATATTGGGTACTTATATCATTGTTAATTTAAATTTTATATTGATATAAATTATGAATATGTGTTTAGACAATAGTAACAATTTTGAGATTATAGAAATATAAATGTCCACTTACGTTAATTTTGATACTCTAATCTCTTGAAATATCAATATCAAAATTGAGATAATATCATTTTTAATACTCTAACCAAACATGATTATATTTTAAAGATACAAAACATTAATATAATAGAAACTTGCAGTACAAAGAGAAAATTCTCTTTTTCCCGGGAGTCAAAAAAATAGATTCAAATTTATTCTCAAGAATATTTTTTGGCATAAAAATATCATGGAATAACTTATCTAAATAAGGATTTATTTTTACAAATATATCTCTAAAAGCATTGCTGATTTCACATACATCTTTGTAATTTTAATAATTTTTTAAACTCCCCAAAATCTTACTCATTTCAAAAATAAAATTCTTTGGTTCATTTTTATGGTTGAATTTAACCCATCCAGTGTATCTTAACTCTAAATATATTTATTATGACACTCCTCATGATCTGAGCTAGGCTAATGCTATATAAATCTGGTTCAAATGTCTAAAGAATATTTATACTAATTCTGTATCGGCTTTTCATGTTTACCTAAATCCCTCCTTCAATACACCAGCATTTAGAAGTTTTTGCCTGTGTTAAATTCAACACAAGATTGACATCAGTTTTGATGAAGAAACATACATATATATATGGTATAGGATTGAAAATTTATATCCCAAATAGATAATGAGTAGAGATAGAGATATACGTAAGAGTGTCAATGGGTTGAGCCATAACAAGTCAGATAGATCAAAAGCTTCATGGCATAATTCTATTAAAAATTATTTTTGTTCATGAAAAAATATACTATAATTTAAGCTACGGTCAATCTTATAATATTTTTATAATAATATATGAATAAAATAAAAAATTAGCCAAACTAATAGTCTAATGTCAGCTGAATCATACCAACTCAACATTTTATAAACTTGACCTTACGATGGCCATTGCGGGTTAAGCCCGGCCCGACTCATTGACGACCCTATTTGGATGCAACTTGGAAGCTGACCCTCTTGGTCTAGGACCACAGCCTTTCCCTTGCCTATGTTGATATCTCCAATATCAATGTTAAAATTGCATTATATTATTATTAATATTTTAAACCAAACGGTAACTATTTTAATCCATATACATACAGTTACGTTAACTATTAGAATCACTTTTATTCGTTTAAATTATATTTAATTTATTGATGTATGACAAATTATATTTTTTGTTTGAAATAATAATAATAATAATAATAATCCGTAATTTTTTGTATAATAAATTGAAACAAGTGTAGATTATCTATTTTTCTTGATTGGAAAATGCAATACCGGTTATAATCTTGGTACAATTTTCACATGGTCGCATCTTAATATAAAAAAATCAAACGATGATGACGTCACTTTCAACGATCTTTTGCAAGAAAACCCCTCTCTCTCAAGTATATTTTTCCTACGGGATTCGAGGCTATTTACATAAACCCACTAGTGATGGGTGCCTGGATCGAAATGGCAGCTCGAAGGTCTTTTACAGGTCAACCGCCCTACAGCTCACATGACCCCGCTGGAGCGGATGAAGACGGGCCGGTGGAAGGCGGCGGGGGGCGGGGGGCCGCCTCCGATGCCGGCGACCGTTTCCTCTTTTGACCCCTTCTCCGCGTCCCCTCAGGTTCTTCCACTTCGATCTCGGCAGGTCAGCAAGACCGGATCCCTCCTCCTACCACCGCTGTCTCCTTCTTCTACTCGCCATCCGTCTGGAGACTCCCTTGTTCCTCCTCTTCGGCCGGGACTGGCGGAGAATCTCCATCTTGCGTCGTGCGAGGTGGAGAGATTGCAGGCAGGTAAGTTCTTTCGCGATTCTCGCCTATTTCGTATGATAAGATCGAGCAATAGGTTGTCCCCGTTTTCAGAAGCGGATGACGGGTTTCTGGTTCCTACTGTTGATCTTTTGTTTGCCTGTTTGGTGGGGTGGGAGGGAGATTCGCCCCTCTTCCATCCCTATAGGGAGACATGGAGAGACGATCATTCTCTTCCCTCAGGAATGATAATTAAGGTGACGAGAGTGTGATTGTTTGTTCTGGCTGCGTTGTCCCCAGAGTTTTAGGTCTAATTCGAACGAGACGCGGATGCACTCTCAGTGTAGTCTTTTCCTTTTGATTCATGAGAGCTGAACTTACTTCCTAATTTCTGATATTGTTTCACCAGTTTACCAAAAGTGTAATAATTATCAGTGTAGTATTTACACCCACACTTCATTTCCTGATTTCTCAGTTTTTCGTTTATTTTCCTTTTGATTCTTGGAGATCTGCTATTCCTTTACGAAACGGTGGAGGTCATTTCTTACAGAACCACACTGTCTTCGTTTCTGTTAAGTGGCAAGATACTTGATAAGTGGTCCTCGTTCTCTCCTATTTGTTTTTATGGTTGATGGTGAGTGGAACAAGAAAATACCCGGTTCTGTCAAGGGCTATACTAGACAGAGTCAGACGGATTCTCCATCATTTCCATGATGGAAAAAAATAAGTATCATATATCTATCGTTGCTCTTTTAACTCTGAAATTAAATCTTCTACCGCAGAACTAGTCCTTTTCAAGAATGGTTCCTTTTATGTGATGATTTCTTTACTGATGCATGGTCTTATTCTTGTGATTTGAATAGTTTTATTCAATTTCTTGATGTTCTCTGAACTTGTTATACCCAAAATCTTTACGTAATGCGGGGAGAAACTTCGAAGCAAAAAGAGATTTTGGGGGAAATGAATATCACCACGTGTGACCGGAAGGACACTTGAAGAGGGGGAGGGGGGATCAGCTTGATCTCAGTCCTCTTTTCGTGAGGTAGCCCTTGAGAGCAAAAGGGGAACATTTCACTCTCAAGAAGAGCAATCTTGACCTCATAAAAATGGAGGAATTCACTTCTACTCTCTTTTTCACCGGATCTCTTCTTTTGCAAACCTTAAAACCACGACATCAAGGTTGAAAGGCTATGAACACATCGTCATATCTTGAATATCCAATGACTGCCAAGATGCGAAGTGAGCTTTTAATTTGGGGGGTGGGGGTGGGCAGGGGCAAGATAATCAAATATTAAAATAGAAAAGAACCTACCTCTGACACCATCTTCCAAAATTTTAAAACTTGGCATTAAGGTGAGAGGCTGATAATTTGAACACATTATGACATCTTAAATGTCCAATGTTGGACTACATCACTTTTCAACGTCTTCTCCTGGTCTTTTCTTCTATTACCAATTTTAGTGATCATGTCCGCCCTTCAATAAAATTAGTAATTTGTCAGAATGAGGTCAAATAATCTCATCTTTCCTCGAAAAGCCTCTGCTGTCAGTCAGTCGAAGTTAACAAGAGATCAGTTTGCAGATTTAGCTAAGCTAAATGTGAAGCCCCACACAGAAATTGCGTTGCCTTTCCTGAATCATTTTCGAAAGTTCCTAATTACTTGTGCCTTCTTGTCGCATTAATCCTGAGATGTTTGTTGTCCTACTGCAGGCCAGCGGCATCATTACCTGTTGACCACATTTCATCACTAGCTCCTTTCAAATGGATGCCGAAGCAACTGAAAAGGGCCTTCCCCCGAGGACCCCCGAGACAGTCAGTTCTGTAGGAGATGGGAGTAATTCTGCTGTAAAATCAGCTACTACAGCGTCATTGTCCCAGTCCAAGGAGCAAAGCAAAGTTGTTCCTCGTTATCTCAGGCCTTCTAAAGGTTCCTGTCATGATTTCTGCAAGTACGGAAGGAAACACAGTTTAAGATTAAGGGGAAAGTATCCTTGTTTCCCCTCATTTGCAGGCAGTCATTCGGCTCCCGAGAAGGAGAATCATCGAGTTAAGATTCCATGTCTGGCAGAGAAACGCAAGAAATCAGCTGCTAGAGCTAGACAGAAGTCTTCTGCTCATCTAAAAGCTGGCTTATGCGATAAGCATGTTATGCTCGAGGAAGGATCCGCTTCTCCTGTGGACACAATCAAGCTCGCCGAAGAGTCTGAGATTATCGATCGATTTCTTGAGAATTATGGGTTATCACTTGTGCTCGAAGCCACCGATCACAATCTGCCATCACCATCCAAGAAGATTGAGCCGTCTAGTGAATCTGAGTCCAGCAAACGAGGTACTTCCACGGAGGGGACTGTTTTATGCGATGATCCTGGGTTGAGTGCTGAAGAAATGTCTCTGCGGGCCAAGAAAGCTGAAGCATCTCGTGATCCTGATACTGCGAAGAAGGCCACCAAGAAAGTCGGTGCGTTTTCATCCATTAAATCCAAGCTAGTGCAGAAAGTGCCGTCGCCTATCAAGAAAGCCCTTTCATCGGGGTCGGGAAAATCTAAGGCGAGAGATCTGGTGGTGTCGGCTTCATCTGCCAAGAAACCCGATGCCTTCGCCAAACCAGGACCTTCTGGAAAGCCGAAGGACACGACTGCCAAATCAATGCCCCCGTTGAATCCTACATCCGGAACAGCGAGCAAGAAATCTGAAATCAGACGTACGAGAAACGTTGATCTGCCAAACCACGATGGCAAGAAAAAGCCGAAACCTCCACCATCTTCCTTGTCATCCCAGCCCATTCTTAATCGGATTTCTAGCATTTCCTTGAGGAGAGTCAAGATCACAAGAACCTCTTCCGTCAGACGCCCGAAGAACCTTGAAAAGGCGAAGGAAGAGTCTCCGAACGTCGCAGAGCCAAGAGCAGAGGTAGACAAGACTTCCGTAGCTCGACGGCCATCGGCTGTCCCGAACCAAGGGAAGCAGCACAAGGTTCCTGTGCCGGCGTCGGTCAGTAAGCAAGGCGGAACCCTAGTAGCGAGAGCTGCCCAAATTGAAGACAAGAAGAGTCGGAGGAAGGGGGCAACCAGTCAGCCGGAAGACGGAGATCCGGCTTCGAGCAGGCCGGAGCTCAGAAGAGGGAAGGTGGTAGACCCTCAATCCGTCGACGACGTCGCGAGAAGGATCTGGTTCCGGCAAGGAAGGAGGACGGGCGACAACCCGGGCAGCAAATCTGGAAGGAGGAGCTTCAGGATCAGGGATCGGGGACGCGTAGCGGCGAATCCGCCTCGCCCAGGAGGGGAGATCGTCGTGCTGAGGCACCAGGATACGCCGGAGAGGGAGGTGCAGGGCCTGTTCAACGAGGTGATCGAAGAAACTGCCAAGAAGCTCTCCAAGAGCAAGAAAAGCAAGGTGAGGGCGCTGGTCGGTGCCTTCGAGACGGTGATCTCTCTCCAGGAAGCCCTTCGGTTTGAAGTGGCCGTCGTAAAACCCCGACGTCCGCAAGCTTCGTGAAGAGCTCGGAGGAGGAGATCGGATGCTTTAAATTTTTTTTTTCATCGTTTTACAGAATGATAATCTGTAAAAAGATTACCTTGTTTGTTTGATTGTAAAATTCTGCAAAGTCGTGCGTTTGTTCTCTATTCTGCAGTATTTTCAATTGTCTGGGCTGTTTTGTGAAGCAATTTATTTGGGAAAAAGATGGTTCTAGATTGGGGTTTCACGAGGAGGGAAGGAGGTGGAAACTGGAAACCAAAACAAGAACGTGGTAGTTGCAAACTCATCTTAATCCTGGGGCCCGTGGTCTCCTACTTTTGTTTTCGTCTCTTATATTTTTAACCAACAAAAGTTCTTGTCTTGTATTCCGAAAGGATTCTGGTTTCTAGATAAGAGATTTTGAAACAAGAAAAATTAATGACAACACGGCAGTTGGAGTTTCCAACTATTTATCAAACATATCTAGTTTCAAATTTTACACCTTATTTTTAACCTGACATTCAATTCCAACTCTACACAATTCTGTTAATGCTATTTTAATTAGTTTTAAGTTGTTATTATGCTTTCTGAGTCCCATTTTTGTGGACATTTCATGACCCTAATAGTGAGCTCAAATAAGTTCATTTACAGGATCATAAAGTAAACACGCGCACAAGCACAACAGTGTTCTAGCATTCCTTTGGCAACAGGCTACAGCACATCCTCCCGACACTGAACATTGCAAGGAGCGGGTACTTGCATTAACTGAGAATACAAAGTGCAAGTTATCTTTCACCTCTTTTAGCCAAAAACGGTAGATGCCCCATGTCCCTGATTATTGCCTTCCTCCAGCCCATGGAAGGCTGGGTAGGGGTGGGGTCGGCCAACCCTGCCCGACTGGTAAGATTTGGGCTCATTCGACCTGATGGGACCCAAATCAACCAACCTGGCCCTGGGTTGTCCGGATCAGCTGGGCTGGCCAGCCCAGGGTTGGCCAGGGTCTGACTGGGTCACCATGCCTATCAGTTCGGATCCTGGGTTGACCTGGGTTGCCGGCCCGGGCAATCCGGTTCGGTCGGGGCCGGGGTAACCGTAACCTACTCCCGACCCTCAACCCGGCCTACGTTACTCCAAACATCCTAGTCAAAAATGTTCAGAACATATGCCCATGCACAATCATTGGGGTTTTCCGTGCAATGAGTGGGTGGGAAAAATTGAAGTGCATCTCTGAGTGCTTAGACATCACCATCATCTCCTTTTCCGGTCTCCACGGCTCCATTTACTTTGCCACCACGGTTAATGCCCCACAAAGGTGATAAATCACGTAAGATAAGTAGATAACCACATCATCGTCAAGGAAAACAACCTTCTTTAGGTCTGGGAACAACTGTTACAAAGGGTGGAGAGAGAGGCATCATCAACTCAATCCAATTTGCAAACTGTAATGCATGAAATATTGAAATACAAGAGTTGAGTGAGAACCAACTAAAGAGAACAGCTTTATCAAGCAGTTGAACAACCCTCATCAACAAGCTATACTTCCCAAGTTTTAATTCCTAATGAATCATGCATAAAACCAAACATGTTCATTGCCATATTACCAAAATTCATTAAGAAGCACTTAATTATTTGGTTTTCCCTATAGATTTAAGCAAACAGAACTACTGGGTGATACCATTCATGCAGTCTCTTTAGTGCCTTGTACATCAGAATCTCCACTAGATGAAAAGGTCACCTGAAGAGATGTATGTGTGATAAACTAAAGTTCAAAGGCATCCAACAGTTCAACAAATTGTGAAGTACGATAAAGCAGAAACCTATGGACAAAGGTCATAATAGTAACCTATCCCTAAAGGAATTATACTAAACCTATTAATGAAACAAGTGCAATATTTCTTTGAAGATGGGTAGCACATAACCACACCTTCAAAAGAGTTTCGGAATGAACAGTCATGTTTTTCATGAATATTCCTTGATTATAAAACTGAGATGAAGCAATAAGAACATCATTAAATACACATGGCAAACACTGAAAGACTGATAAATTGATTATATGATTTAAAAAATCGAGTTACTAGACAAAACATGTGATCGATGTCGTCGTGGGTAGAAAGATGTAAAGGCGAATTCACCTCTGGTGGATACATTAGATGGTTTAGCAGAGAGATATTTTGGATTTCTGGCCTCTAGCTTAGAAGCGAGATATGGGAATTGTCAGTCAAATTTGCTTCTAAAACATGATCCCCATAGTATTGGTTTCTATGCCATCAAGGATTGGAATGCCTTCTCTTGTCAACCAATCAAATTGATGGAACACCTTTTATCTCTATAATAGGTGGGGATTTTGGATTCAATGCAAACCACGAACGCATGCCTGCATGTCTTCTTAGAAGATCTCACCGTGGGTGTCACCCCAACAGACGCTGCAAGGATGCGGACACTGGCAAGAACAAAATGATGATAGGAGTTTGTCTGACAACAGAGGGAGTAGTTCTAGAGGTGGCAATTGTCTACGAGCATGCGCACTGGATGAGTATTCGTTAGTTAGACGCAAAGAGAGGCAATGGAGCCCTCTTGGAATAGCAGTTGGTAATAACTGCGTATGCCTATGCCTGTGCTGCGACGTGTCAGGATGTGTCATGTACGTGCCGATCAAAATTGTTGGTGTCCCGAAGCAACAAAAAATGTCCCCGTGTCCCTTCCGATTATATATTCTAAACTTGTAAGTCGCTCCATATCACCTAATCGCGAACGTCGTCAAACATACCACTCGTCTCATCAGGAAAGATGGGATGCCATGCCATTCTGATAGAGGTCTACGACTACACCCATTTATAATGAAGGATAGGTGACATAAGAAAGTTATGAATTGATACTTAAACGAGACTACATCGACCTACTATTTTCTTTCCGGGTCATTGTCCCGAGTACACATTTTGTAAACAATGTTTTATAATCCCGTTCCCTTGGGTCATTTGATTAAAAGATTATGTAGAGTTTTACAATATTGCACATTAATTCCTAACAGAGAATTATATATGAATACTATAACCTGTGTTAATCCTTGAGAGGAAACAAGATCTATAATCTTCTCTACCTTTTCATCTTTACAAAAGGAATAAAAATCGAAGCACAAATATACAACATACAAAAGGTGCCCCTTCTGGGAATAACGCATACCGTTGATATCATCGGTAAATAGTTCGGTTTAAATGGTCACTCCTTTTAGACACTGTCACCACATCGGATAACTTGTGTAGTCCAAAAACTGCAATATAACAAGCCAACCATGATATATCGTTCAATATCTAGGAAGATTCTGACATAGAGAGCACAAATTTGAGCCTTCAGAAACGTAGCAGTTCATCTCCAGACAGCGCCCAGAGCAGCAGGACGCTGCTCAAATGTAGCTATCGATCAGTGATTTCCTCATCTCGTCAACAACCGCGTTGGGCTGAGATTCTCTCAGCTTGAAGACACTTTCTATCACGGACAGCTCTGTGGCCGTGGTGTCCGACCCACAGAAAGCTGTCCAGTCGTTGACTGTCATTCCAGCGGCGATTACCTCGCTTCCTCTGTTCACAGTTCCAGCGACAAGCGGGACTTGGAGAAGTGTGGAGAGTTCATCCATGTCTTCTACCGAGGTATGTGGATGAACCTGGTCGAAAGACTCCGAATTAACCGGATGGATGAAAATAAGAAAGATCATATGCTGGTCAATCCGCTGCCTTACCAAGCCGCCTCTGTTGGAGAGAGCACAATAGCTGCCGACGAGAATGTTTCCGGCAATTGTCTGCCTGAACACTTCCACCCCAAGAACATCAGCGATTATTTCCTCGGTGTCCTGATTTTTGATGAAAAAAAAAGTGACGGCTGAAATATGAGAGCAAATGGATCACTGGTGCACACCATGTAATCAAGGCATAAAAGGAGGACAGAAATCAGTACATGTAGGAGCAAAGTTGTATACAAAACCAAATATGTGGATTGTGGAGGATCTTGTGCCTCAAATGAATACGATGGACAGCAATATGCTCCCGTGAGTACAGAAAAAGAATAAGCACCATACTGTACAATTTTTTGGCCAACAAAAAGTTCTAAATTTTAGGATCTCTGGTGCAGTCATGGACTGGGGATTGACCGATTCCCGGATTGGATCAGCCCTAAGGGCCGATTTGAAAGAGATTCCCGGAGGAATCAGACCGAATCGATCAATTCCGCAGAATTGGATTGGAAACAACCAATCCATCCAATTCCACTGGAAGACCCGATCTCGGGGGGGGGGGGAATTGGCCGATCTTCCCTCCCCTGCGATGATCCCCCCTTCAAGCTTCTCTTTCCCCCTATTCTAGGGCACCAGTGCCCCCCCTCTTGCGGCACCCCCACCATGATTCGGTAAGGCCCTCAGAGGCATCCCTTCCTCCCCCTCACCCCCGTCTCTCTCTTGGCTCCCCTGCACTTGTAGGCTCTCCTGTGCCAGAACCCTCCCCCCTCCTGGTGAACCCCGACCCCCCCCTGCACAGTCACCCCGAGGGGTGACCACCCCTTAGGATGGGTCCCCCCTCCACCTCCAGACTTAACCCATGCGGAGGATTTGTCCAGGACAATCAGCTGATCCCAATCCTTGGCCGATTCAGCATTCTATGTTTGCCCTTTAAAGTCTCTCAAGACAGATTTAAAAGAAATAGTAGATTTCTACTAGATGTCGATAAAAAATGAGTTCAATGTAGATGACGTGGAAAACAAATAGATGGAGATGTTTTACACCTCAAACAATATATTGGTGGAATAACGAAAAACATGAAGAAATATGATAAAAGACAAACGATAAGTATTTGTCAATGTTCATATTTCATTTATTTGTTATAACCTTAACTTAATTGTTTGAATCCATTAAGGCATGATATTTCTTAAACCCAATGATACAATATGACAAACAAGTATGCAATGACACGGAGGCTATGCATGGTATATTGTTAGTTATACAACGTCTAGCAAGAACTTAGCAAGACAGAACAAAGTTGAGTTAGAAGTAGAGTTGGACATTGATTCTTCTTTTTCTATTTGTTCAACACTTTTGGATTTTGTCCCAATTTTCAGATGCAATCATATAAGATGAGGTTTGATGTTTACTCGGATTCATATATCAGATGCAATCATATGAATGAGGGTTGATGTTTACTCGGATTCATATATCAAATATTCATATGATAAAGTTACCCTGGTATGATTCACACAACTTTTTTTGTTGCATAAGTTAATGAGGCATCAAAGGTCTCTCTCTCTTTCTCTCTCTCTCTCACACACACACGAGCGCACACATATTTAGAGTTTATGTAGTGGTGGATACATGTCAACAAAAAAAGGATAGAATCTACTTGCAGCTATTACAATTCGCATATTTAGCCAAACACCAGATCATCATAGTGCGTGAGAAATTAGAGTACATTCAATTTTACACAAAGAAAAAGAATAAATTGAAGAGTGATAGATTGCATAAGCTGGTGCTTTATCATTATAATATGTGATTGAGGATTAAAAGTATCAAGGAGAAACAGAGAATATCAAAAGAACGAACGATTTGCAAGACTTGCATGTGGACTATATCATGAAAGAGCCAAAGCAGGAGGGCAAGAATCCACTCCCGTTGATGTTGACTTGGAGTGCATTTTTCAAAAGCAACATCCACTTGCAGCTTGGACGGAGGATAAGGACGCTAGACCACATATATAGTTCAACCCAAATGATTGTGAATAAGCCAAAGGTAAACTTGACAATAAACTTGATAGTGTAATAGATAAAATAGATAACATACAAGATAAAACATAACCTCCAGCCCCAGGTCTAGGTCCAACTCCTACACAGAAATCTTCACAAAAGACAAACAAATTTGCCAAATTTAAACATTTAAAGAAAGTCTACTAGTGAAGTGTCAGAGCTAGCTCACAAGAAGAAGAAATGGGGAAAAAAGAAGTTAAAAATTAGGAAAAGACCTGTGAGCCCAACATATAGCACACAAGCACCTTCTTTAGATGACAATGAAAAAGAGTTCATACCACCAACTCAACGACAACATGTGGGAGAGAAATTGGCTAGATAGTGGTAGAGATGAAGGTTTAAGTGGAGGTGGAGGTTCAGACATGTGCACATGCAAATGGAGTGGGTGCTGATGATTTGGACCAACATTAACATTTGAGTGGCCAAAGTTAGCATCCGACACAAATGAGTTTTTTTATGAATGATATAGTTCAATGGATTTGTGGTACATGATAGATTTTTATTTTTACATTTTTACAAGGTTTCCTATTTTTATGATTTTTACCAATTTATGTATTTTTTTAAAATGAAAAAAATCCAATCTAGACCAATTCCGGATTGAAAATCCTCCTAAAAGATTAGTTGATCCAGATCGGATCAGTGACCATTGGAAGCAACAAAGAAGGCTGAGGTGGATGATGAGTTAAAGCTGGTAAGAATAATATTTGGGATGTGAGACTTGAGTGGTAGACTCCATAGAAATTCAGCTTACAAAAACAAAAAATTAGATGGTCTAAACCATGGTTCGCCGGGTCGGCGACCCGGTCGGCCGGGTCGCCCGACCCGGCCGGTTTCCGGGCCGACCGGCCCGAAAACGACCCTGTCGGGCCGACTCCAAGCCGGCCCGACAGGGGGTCGCGCGACCCAACTTCGGGTCGCGCGACCCGGTCGGCCGGGTCGCCCGACCCCGGGGCGACCCGGCCTACTTCAATTTTTTTTTACTATTATTATATACTTAAATTTTTTTCTTCCCCGTCCCCATTACCACCGGCGACCCGACCCGGCGATCCGCGACTACTCTGCGCCGCATTTAATAATAGTATAACAATACTTCACTATCACTTATACCATCACATGTATATAAGAATTTTAATCATAAAATACGTGTTATATACTCAAATTTTATAAAAGATCTATTTTAACTCTCTTCTCTTTCACACACATCATCAAATTTGTCAAGAACAATTATTTTTTGAGTGTCCCATTTATTAATTGTACAATAATATTTTACTAGTATTTATATTATTATGTATGTTTAAAATTTATAATTATAAATATATGATACATCTTAAAAATTATAATTTTATTTGTTAAGTATCTTTATCTTCTCACTTAAGATTAACTCTTTCCCAACATATATTAATACAACATAATCACAAAAAATCATATCTACTTGTATACATAGATAAACACTCATATTCAATTATAATATAAAAAATATAATTATATTTATGTATATATTTTATGTATACATAAATATATGACATAAAATTATTGTTTCTATTTGTTTCTTATTTTTATATAATTTTTTATAATAAAATATTTAAAATCCGACCCCATCCGACCCTGTCCGACCCGGGGTTGCGACCCCGTCCGACTAGGTCAGTTTTGGGGCCGACCGACCCCGGGCCGACCCCCGACCCTGCCTTCCTTGGTCTAAACACACTTCATTTCATCAAAAAATGCTTCTAGTTAAAAGATTTATGAAATTAAAATAAAAAGTAAAAATGGACTAGGCTTAAAATTATTAAGTCACTTGTTGCAATAGATTGAAAAACATTGTATGATAGATTCGTCTAGCCAACTAAAAAAATAGTTGGGATGAGACTCCAACTCTCCGTATGCTGAGTTAATGGTCCAGCTTACTGACATAGAAACTAGGCAAAAAGATGCCAATAGGACATGTGATCGTGGTCTTTTACCTGAATATCTCTCTAACCATTTAATTTTAGAATATGTTGTCTGGTGCACCGTTTGCAGCAGATTCAGCAAACCTAAACTAGGAACTAGATCCTTCATGGAAGTCATGAGAAGTGGTTTTGCCTCAATATATTGTTTAGAGAACTTTATCTCCCTCCCACGTCCCTCCTTTTTTTCTCTCTTCACCTTTCTTTCTCCTCCGTTTGCACTCTCGACGTTTCTCTCTCCTCTCTGTGCAGTCAAAAGCAAGAGGCAATTGAAGCGACTCATCTCAACTGTCTTGCTCCACACCTGGGAGAGAAATGGAGGCCATCGTCCTTTTAATGTTCATTCTACATAAACAATACAGTTATACTGAAAATTATAATAGATTAGAGAATAATATGCCAGAGAACTGCTAATCCATCAACTTGTAAGTCTGAAGTCATCCAAAAGTCAAATTTATAAAGAATGCTCCCAAAAACTACTGACTAATCTTGAGAAGAAAAAGGCCACACTGGGGTTGAGGTGAGAAAACCTACCACCTTTGATAACGTAACTCTCTATTTTGCTGTTTCCAGATTCGAGCTTATTTCCATCATATAACAGTTATAAGAAATCACCACGTATGAACATATTTTCAAAACTATCTTGACTTTCCCAACAATTCAACACATTGTCTACTGATAACAGATGAGTAGAAATTAAAGAAAAAATAGATCTAAGAACAAGAGAATGTCAAGCAAAAACACTTCCAAAGTCAAACGCTCTTAAGTGAAGAAATGTAAAACTTACCCTGTCCAAATCAGGATGTGCAAGTGCAACATGGTCATTGCAAACAATGCAATTGCCCAAGGCAGAAAGTCTTTCTTCAATTCGCTGGACGACAACTTGGTCAGGTAAGCTGTTCCTCAGGTGCTGAAGCTCTAAAAACAATAGAATAAATAAAAACAAAGTCAATGCATTCTACCTATTTAATGGGGCAATATGTGGAAGCAAGGCAGGGACCAATACATAGTCACACAAGTTCTCTAAACCAGATGATAACCCCTTGATATTGTTCAAATTAAACAAGAGAGTAAGACATGCCTTTACACAGTTAAGTCTGCACTGTCTGCTCTGTGTATTCTTGTCCCATGGCATAAGAAAGTTTGGTCATCTTTGTTGCCTTTCAAAATCAATATTTTCTTATGGAAGATCGCTAAGATGAGGCTACCTACCAGATGCCACCTTCAGAAGTTTTTCTCATGTCTTCCACTAATTGCATGATCCATGGCAACAGGGAGGAACCTTGGATCATCTATTTATTAACTGTGGGACCATTAATTTCCTCTGGAGAACTTAGCTTGGAAGATTCACTAGGCGGACCCGATAACACATTGTCTCTTCTAATAAAATGGCACACATTGAATCCTTGGCCGGATGATCTTAATGTTTGAAAGCTCACTCTCCCTGCAATACTATGGACCATTTGCCACTCAAGAAATAGAAGAATCTTTGAAGACAAATTTGAGAACCCGAGAATGATTACAGTTGTGATGGACAGTCTAGTCAAAGAGCCTGTGCACTCCGAAATTCTGTTGGCTTCTTCAAGAAATAATTCCTATCTCTCAATGCTTTTTTCTTGTAGTGCTTGTTCCCATCTACCTCCTGCTCCTTGGTAGATGACTCCCCCCTCCCCTTGTCAATCCTCCATTTTCTTGATGTACTCTTCATTTAAATTAATAGAATTTTGGCCTCAGTCAAATTAAAAAAAATCATGAAATTCCTCCAACTTGTGTGCTGTTGAAAAATAAGTACCTATATCTAAAACCCATATAAAATGACAACAATCAGGCACTTTTTTTGACAAAAATGTCCTATCTTTTCTAAAGAGATAGAAAAGGGATGGAAGAGAGAAGGAAGAGAAAGTTTTTATAGAGTAATATTTTTCTCAGAGAAATAAAAAATATTAAATTCAGTATTTTGGATGGTTTACAGATGGCATGGATTCATTTTTGAACAAAAGAAAGTTTTAGGGGCTGAATGGGTTTTCCATTTTTATAATTCATAAATACAAACAATTGCAGGGACCAATATTTAATAATCTCATGGCAGTTTTTGGAGGATGCCAGAGATGGACAGGGTCTTTGGAGAATGCCAGAGGCTCATTCTGGCCACTGCTCGATGAGGAAACCCTGCTGAAAGGCAGGTTCAGATGAAGAAGATGATATGACCAGGTCCAGCATACTTGATAGAAAGCATTCAAAAACTTGAAATGGATCCCCAGGTCTGCTGAATCAAGACACCTGTAACATCCTCAATCCTGGCGGAGCAACTGCCTAGGAGGTTTGGGCCAGGTAGAAGTGAGGAGGAGCTGCTTCACCTTGCCTTGTCACTTAGGTAGTCACCTTGACCACCCTAGATAACATAGGAATCGAAAGATCTTATGAATGCATTTAAAAAATTTGGCTCTGTGCATTGTCTACGTGTCAAAAAGATGCCTGAACAGAGTGGGAAGAAGCAAAATGCCTGCTAAAAAAGGATAATCGTTTATGATGGAAACCTAGCTTCTGTCTTGGAGACTTTATGCTCAGAGGTTGGGAACTATATTTCTATGCTCAAATATTTGGCATCAAACTCTGAAGACACCAACACCATTTTTTTTCAAGAACTGTTAGAAAAGAAGTACAGTCAGAATCAGTCCTTTAGTTTACAAGATGTCCAATCTTGCCCAATTCCCCAATAACTTCCCACTAGTGGAGAACATAGTTAGTGAATTCGCGTATTATACGCGTTTGATACGTCACGTCCGTATCAAATGAATAAAACGGATTGATGCGGGACGAGGCGGGACGGACCGGCGACGTGGCGCTGCAGGGGGCCTTCGGGAGGCGCAAAAGACCTAGAAATGCATCAAACAAGCAAAACCGGACTTAAACCGGTCAAAACGGGCCCAAAATATGTCAAACCATGCCCGAAACCCTCAAAACGGGCCTGAACCGGCCCCAAAATAGGGTGAACCGGCCTGAACCGGCCCAAAACATGGTGAACCGGCCGGTTTAGGCCTTGAACCGGCCTCTGGAGGGTCAAACCGGGCCGAACCGGCCTTGAACCGGGCTGAACCGGCGGCCTGACCCGGTCTGGACGTTAGACCGGCGGCTTGGTTCGATGGCGGGCGAACCGTCGCCGGGCCGGCCGGGCGGAGGCGAACCAGCGGCGGTTCGCTCGAACCGCCACTTAACGGGGGGGCCGTGGCCCTCCGTGGTTGGCCGCGAGGGAGGGGGGATGCGGCCGGCGAGCCGGCCGCCGCGTACCCCCCCCCCCCCCCCGGGGGGTCGACCTCGCCAGCGCGAGGGTTCGATCGGGGGGAGGGATCCTTCGCTCGTCCTCCGTCTCGTCGACGGCCGCGGTGGAGCCGCGGGCGGGAGAAGGCCCAGCCATCGCCGTCGCCGTCGGGGAAGGAGGAAGAGAGGAAGGCCGGAGGGGCCGTGGCCGTCCCCGGACGCCCCGGACGCCGTCGCGGGAGGAGGGAAGCTGGGGGGGCTTCGAAGGTCGCCGGAAAGGGGAAGGCCACCAGAGCCCTTGCGAGGGCCGTTGCGGTGTTGCCTTCGCCGGCAGTTGGGGGGGGGGTCGACCGGAGGGGCCGAGGGACCCTAGGAGGTGGTCCGACCTCCTCTTTCTCCCCCTCATCTTCTTCTCCTCCTTCCTTCTCCGTCTTCGTCGCGCCAGACTCCCGGAAGGGGTCCGCCAGGGGGCAGGTGGGTGCGCAGTTCCAACAGAGGGTACGGGGGTTTGCGCAGACGGCAAAGGGGATGGATGGGGGTACTCCAGGGATCGCCGGAGGTGGGGGTGGAAGGGCGGAGGAAGTCGAGGTCGTCGGAGACGTCGAAACGGACGGAAACGGGGGTGAACGATGTCGGTAAGGTTCCAAATCGAACCGGTGAAGGGGGAAAGGGGAATGAATGGCTCGGAGGCCGCTGGACGGAAGAGAAGGAGAAGGCACCCACGCCGGAGGGTCGCGAAAAGACCAGTTTTCACCGGAGGTGGAACTGGACGACCTCCATCGTGGAGGGGGTGAAGGGGAAAGGGGCAACGCCCCAGCACAAGAGGCAGCCCCCTAGGGTTCCAAAAATTCAACTAAAACTCTCTCTTTCATTCAACAATGTGCCCTCTTAAATAGAAGAGCCTATTACAAATAAGACACCCTAAATGACTATTTACATATATGTCCTCGTAAGGACCCAAATTAAAGGAAAAGACTAAAACAAACTTCAAATATTTACAATGAAGCCCATAAGGACGTAAACGTAAATAAACCCCAAAAAGGACCGGACCGGGTCCCCATCACGGATCGTTTCCGTCTAAAATGCAAACATCCGGTTTTATACACGAATATACACAGTCACCCGAATAAAACGCGTACCGAATGAAAAATCGTTTTAAACACACGTTTAATACGCAGCCTTTGATTCTGATTTCCTACTATTTTATTCAATGTAAAAAATGCCCTAATCGCAGATTTAGTTTGCGCGATCATCTCTTTTACCTATACCAAAGCTCCGGCGCCCGAACGAAAGGTTGAAGCTTCGCAGAGCACCTTCACCCAGCATCTTCTTCCCACCGAGCACTGCACCTTCTGCAGCGCTGTCATCACCCCCCACCCCCACCTTCTTTGCCCGTGTATGTAGTCTATTGGCCTGTGCTAGAACACCATGGTGACCACACTGACCAGCAGTCAGTTTGACTCCCATGCAACATAAAGTATCCTGCAGCGTTGCCGTCCAGCATAAGTATTGCGCACAGCACAAGGAGAGCCAGTCCCTTAGCTTTTGTGTGCGTAGGCTGTCCAGCGGCCGAACAACACTGCTGTGCCAAAACTACCGCCCGCATAGGCCACATGTGACAACAGACTTGACACATTGGTTGCTAGCGCTAACATAAAAGTAAGATCAAGAAAGGTATATTATTTTACTATTCATCCTTTGTCTTTTTGTGGTTATTTTGTTTAGATTGGTGCCATTGCTTTTATAGGTACGTGGTTGTTTCTATGTTTAGAAAAAATTGAGAGAAATAGTTTTATTTTCAGCCTAATCTTGAAGACCCAAGAAGTTGAATTTTTAAGAGCATATCAACCGTCTGATTCTTTCAAATCGATTCAGGTATTTTTTTTGTTTTTATATTTGGCATTACTATATAAATACTTAATTAATATGCTGAAGTTCAAATTTGTTATGTGATGTCCCTAATTTATTTATCATAAGAATATGGTGAGGCCAAAGCAAAAATTTTGGGATTACGCTGGAGATCTTGGTGGCCGTTTTAAATGTAAATTTTGTGAAAAAGAGTTTTCTAGAAGAATTGCTCGCATAAAATCTCATTTAGCCGACATAGTAGGTCGTGATATTCAAATATGTTCAAAGGTGCCGGAAGAAGTTCAAGCTGAGATTTTCCTAGCTATTGATGAGAGTAATAAAAAAATAAGAAGTTCAACATCTTCATCAAATATCCGTGAAAGTAGAGCAGAGTCTGCTTCTTTATTCAGAGCTCAAAACAGTACCTCAAATCAATGTACAATTCCACAGTTGAATCATAAGAAGGATAAGGCAAACTTAGAGAAGAAGATTGCAAATTTCTTTATCATGAATAATATTGCATTTAATGTGATTCAATCAAGATCATTTATTGAAATGATGAAAGCTCAGGGTGATTATGGAACTGGTTTTATAATGCCAAGTTATTCAACTTTACGTACTAGACTAATTCTAGAATCAAGGAAAGATGTTGAAGAATATGTTCTTAATGTGAAAAAATCATGGACATCAACATGATGTACAATAATGTCTGATTCATGGACTGATATAAGAAGAAGATCTTGGATTAATGTCATTGCATATTCTCCATTAGGTGCAGTGTTTATAAAATCTATCGAATGTTCTGAAGAAAGATTGACAGGTGGATATCTTTCAAATATATTATCAGGTGTCATTGATGAAATCGGTCCACAACATATTGTGCAACTTGTTACAGATAATGCATCAAATTATGAGTCTGCTGGTGATATATTGATGGGAAAGTATCCTCACTTGTATAAGATTCGTTGGGCAGCACATGGTATTAACTTGTTTTTTAAGGACATTTTCCAAGAAATTTTTTGGGTTAAGAATGTTATTGATGATGGAAAAAAAGTTGTTGACTTCATGTATAAACATACTCTTGTTTTAAAGATGATGAAAAAATTCACAGAGCAAAAAAAATTAAAAAGTCCTTGCAAGACAAGATTTGCTACAAACTTTTTGATGTTACAATCAATCGTTGACGTGGAAAATCAATTGCGAATTTGTAGCATCTTCTGAATGGAGAGGTGTAAATTACACTAGATCTCCACTCTGAATACAAGCAACTCTTATCATTCAAAATGATTCATTTTGGTCAGAGACTAAAGAGGTGATTGAGTTTCTTGATCCTATAATTCGAGTACTTCGTTTGGTTGATAGTGATGGCTCAACTGCAAGATATTTGTATGATGCCATGCAATGAGCTAGAGAGACATCGAGACGACGCATAGAAGCTAATGAATCAAAGTACAAGACAATACTTGAATTATTTGATCAAAGAAAAGATAGAAACATACTTCATCCAGTTCATGCAGCAGCCGCAATTCTCAACCCAACTTATTTTTGTAGAGCATCATTTATTGATAATGGTGACATAAAAAATGGCATTGATTATGTTTTGAAAATGATGCTTAAAGAAAATGAGAGAGCAGATTTTGTCAAGCAATTTGTGGCATATCGTAGTAAATCTTAGAAATTGTTTACATGCACTGGATTGACATTGATGGAAACAAATCATCCATGTAAGTTTTTCATTCTGAGATTACTTTTCATTTTTTATTATTAATACTATTTCTCATTTTATGTGATATTTTGTAGTTGTTTGGTGGGATTATATGGGAAGTGATGAAAATTTTTCTATTATCAAAAGAATTGCTATACGAATTCTTAGCCAACCTTGTAGCTCATCAGCTTGTGAACGAAATTGGCGTGCATGGGAAGCTGCTCAAACAAAGAAAAGAAATAGACTAGCTCCAGAAATGCTTGAAGATTTGGTTTATGTGAGAATGAATTCTTTGATGATGTCAAAATTTAAAGATCGTGAAGAAGAAGATTTGAAACCAATTGATCTTGACAAGATTGATATACTTGTTGACGATTATGTCATTGAAACACACGAAAGAGAAGATATCTTGATCAATAATAGTCTAAATGAAGACTCAGCTCAAGACCCAGAGGAAACTCATGATGGACATTATTTTCTTGACTCATTTATTTAGTTACGAAAGAATTGTGTTGCTTATTTTGAATGAAGTTAAGTTACTTAATGTCTGCTCTATTTTAGATACATCGTTATCATTATTATCTTTAGAGACTTTTGATGATTATGTGATCTTTTTTCTTATTATCAATTTTATGTTGTTCAAATAGTGTTTACCATGCATTTTTAAGTATTATGTATTTTTGTAATTGTTATCATTGTAGAGACATGATTTTTATGTTGTATTTGAAAGTTTGTATGTTCCATATGTTTGGTACGTATTGTTAAAATATGACCGTATTATACTTCGTACGTATAGTATAACGAACTTTAAAAGTATCCGAATATTTGACCATCCTCTAAAAATTTTTAAGCGAACTATACACGAACGTATTTTTACCGTATAATATCCGATCCGTATTTAACTAACTATGGTGGAGAACCCCTAAAACAATATATTTTCTGTATCTCCCAAAATTCAATCAAATCCTCAACATTAAAATTATTTGCAGTTTCATGCTTAGTTGCTTACATCCAGGAGAATATATGTTCCCCGAAACACAGCCACTTCATGCTGCTGCTGTTGTCACAATCTCCTGTCACCTATGTTATCCGAGGCGTGAGGCGCCTGAGGCGAGGGACCCTGCGCCTCGCCTCAGGCGCCTAAGGCGGGCGCCTCAGGCGCCTGAGGCGTTTTTAATATTATAATAATATTTATTTTAATAATGATATATGTGATATTAGATAATTGAAAAAATACATAAAACACATGGAATCATTAACTAACAAGAGTGACAATTAAATATAACATTAAAAAGAGGAATTCAACCATGCAATAAGAAAAGAATACAACCATCATTCCAAACATAATCAGTGAAGTAAGTCTAATTCGAATACAACCATACAAATACAAACATCACTCACTAGTCAAGAGGTCACTAGCAATCACTATCGAATCAAGGTTACTGGGAGCTTCCCGATCATCATTACTCGGTATCGTCCGAATCTTCATTAAAGACGAACTCTTTTCCTAGTAAGACCTAGAAATTCATTTCAAACATGTAAAAACATAACATCAAAATTGTAACAAAAAAACAACCAAACTCAATAACTAGAAATAAGACATGTAGTTGTTTAAAATACGACCTCGTACTTGGCCCCTCCTCTTCATCCATTCCAAAGAAGAAGTTCTACATCTCTCCATCTCAAGTCTTCGCCTTCACGGACAAGATCTTCATCTTCATTTGCAATCCACTCACTCGATTCATCAATGTCATCTAAGGATATCGGGTCTAGACCCGATTTCTCCAACATTAGATGTCTTTCCCTAAGCCTGTTGTCAGATCGACGAATACCAAATCATTCAACTTCTTTTTGTTCCAATCTATTCCTCTTTTCGTATTTGAATCTATACAACAACATAAAGAAGAAAATATGATTCTATTAATCAAATAAATGATGTAGGATTAGTTCTAATGCCTTGAAATGTGTTAAGGAATATTACCTCGCTCAAATGCGCTCCAATTACGTTCACAACAGAGGCACTACATGTTAAGCTCACTACGCGTATCGCCAACTTTTCGTAATCGAGGGGTCGCGCTTCCCCATCTACCCACCAATTTGCTACAAAAGAACAAATTGATATTAAAATACACTAGAAAGTGATTGATACAAGTTTATAAATAAATAAGCAAATAATCATACCTCGAGTAGATGTCTTTCGAAGCCCGATAGCCATGTCCCTACCAAACATACCTTTGCCTCTCTATACATTGCCAATCGCCTAAAAATTCGATTCGATCTTCACGCAAAGGTACCAACTTTTCAATACAATCATACAAACTCGCTTCGATTTCGTTGTCACTCTCAATATCGGGATTGGCATAGTGAAATCGTGGATTTAGATAATACCCCGCAAAGACGCAACGACGATGTAATCGAAAATCCCATCTTCTCGTCAATGATATCCCAAATCGGGCCATATTTATCTATTTTATCATCTAATGCCTTCTTTATTCCTTCCTCGGCACGATCCACGGCTTCATATATATATCCCATCGTTGTGCTTTTCACCATCAACTAGCCTTAATACAAGGACAAGTGGCTTCAAGATCTTCAAAGCATAAGCCACTCCTTTCCAAAATGTAGTCTTTAAAACTATTTCACAACTCTTTTTCCTTCAACCTTTTTATTCCATCGATTGTTGTTATCATTCAATCCTCGCGAGGTGAACATACGTCGCAAATCATCCTTGCATGTGTTTAAGCCGTCCAAACTCGTATAGTTAGTTGCAAATCTAGTTACAATACCGCACGAACAAGGTTCTTATCATTCGTGTATTTCCTCATAAGAGCTGTAACCTTGCGGTATGGCCATAAATGAAGCTCATGGACATATTTCGCATGTCGAATCGTGGACTTTATTGGTGATAACTTGGAAATATCTTCAAGCATTAAATCAAGGCAAGCAGCACATGGTGTCCAAAACAAAATGGTGGTGCGTGTCCATCAAAATGCGGCCCTGGCAGCTCACATAGCTTGCCTCATTGTCCGTAACAACTGGCAGACATTTTCTCGACCAACCTCCTCCACAACCTTATCAAGAAGACCTCGCTAGTAACTCGGCATCTTTCGACCTCTCCATGAAGCATCAATTCGATCTTAAGAAAACCGTACTCGCAGGGAGTGTTTACCAAAAAAGTTAATTAATGATCTTCCCCTTCTATCCGTCCACGCATCGTACATGATACTACAACCAAATCTCACCCAACTCGCCTTTCTCCTTCTCCACCAACTTTTGGTGGTCTCAATCTCTTTGGGACAAGAGAGTCTCTCTTACTTCTACGATAACTAGGTCCTTTCAAGCCCGGTCCAAACCGACCAACCGCCTCTAAGATTGTTTCGAAAGCTATTAAGGCGGGATGCTGTTGAAAGAAATGCCCGTCACACATCCATCTAGCGATGTATTGGATACATCGCTCTCTTTCCTCTTTCAAATGTTTTTCGTCCTTTATTGTTTTTGCTTTCGACTCCTCGTGAGGTGCACAAAAACGATCCATAGGTCCTTTCATTCGGGAGGAAGAAATCGAGTGAAAGCTCATCTACACTCGCGAGGCATCTGCGAAGATGTCTCCATTCGTTGTACTCCTTGCCCAAGGAGGTTGTCCCTCCCTTCCATCTCTCTCGACATTCATTGCCTTTTCAACTCTCGTTTGTTTCGTCTTGTTGCATACACGCTGATCTCCTCCTTAGCCTCTAGCGTCGCTTTTCGCATGCGCTCACATTCGTCCCCAAGCCCGCAATGTGTTGCTTCAAACGATAGATGCCTCCTTTCGCACTCCTTTTCGGCAAAATCGACACCTAACAAGATCCCGGTTCCGAGGATCTACTAAAATCCCATATTTCCATCCAACATCTTTGGATTTAGGAGGTGCTCTTGATATGGAACCGGATGCTTCAGTTGTAGTCATGGGCGCAGAAGGTTGACTATTAGAACCTGTCCCTGATCCATGGTCTTCACGTGCTTGAGACATGATAAAATTTAACCTAAAATGAACCAAAATAAGTCGCGAAGGCGGCTCAGGCGGCTGGGGCTGCAAGTCGCGAAGGCGGCTCAGGGTACTCGCGGACCCTTCCCAAAGCAGCGGCGGCGGGTGCAGCTCCAGGCAGCGGCGGCGGCGGCAGGTCCAGCCGCAGGCTGCGGCGGCGGCGGGTGCAGCTCCAGGCGGCGGCGTCGGCGGCAGGTCCAGCCGCAGGCGGCGGCGGCGGGTGCAGCTCCAGGCGGCGGCGTCGGCAGCAGGTCCAGCCGCAGGCGGCGGCGGCGGCGGGTGCAGCTCCAGGCGGCGGCGTCGGCGGCAGGTCCAGCCGCAGGCGGCGGCGGCGGCGGGTGCAGCTCCAGGCGGCGGCGGCCGGGCAGCAGGTCCAGCTGCAGGCGGCGGCGGCGGCGGGTGCAGCTCCAGGCGGCGGCGGCCGGGCGGCAGGTCCAGCCGCAGGCAGCGGTGGCGGCGGGTGCAGCTCCAGGCGGCGGCGGCGTCGGCGGCAGGTGCAGCCGCAGGCGGCGGCGGCGGCGGCGGTGCAGCCGCAGGCGGCGGCTAGGTCCGGAGGAGGGAGCAGCGGCCGGGGGCGACCGTCGGGGGCGACTTCTTTGGGCGTACGAGGGTTCGGGAGGGAGGGAGAGAGAAGAATGGGGTGTTTAAGTTACCCGGATCCGGTCTTACCGGATCCGGTTCTTACCGGACCGCAGGGGGAGGCGGGCGAGGCGGGTAGGGCGCCTGAGGCGCTCGCTGCAACGGTCGAGGCGCCGGAGGCGCTCGCCTCAGGCGGGAAAAGCCAACGCGAGGCGGTTTTCAACCGCCTCGCCTCGCCTCACCGCCTAGGCGGGTGAGGCGACCGCCTCTAACTACACAGCCTGTCACCCAGGAGAAGCTCTATTCCCTGAACTGCCGTCAGGCTCCAAAAGATCATAGCTCCATACTACACTGCAACCTCCCGCATGAATTCCGCCAGCTCACAGCAAGTCAGGCTCATTCATACTAACTTCTACTATGCACTCAAGAAGTTGGGCTTCTTTGTCCCAACTTCTAGCTTACACTGAACATACTGCGCTAGTTTTACAACTTTTTCCATGTAAGGTAGTTTTAAATTTTTTATTTTAAACTGTGCTATTTTAAAGAAAAAAGTCAAAAGAGGCAACGAGGCTCCTCATAAAACCTATATTACAGTCTCACATAAAAATGCTTAAAATTCAATGCATGACATGAATCAAGCAACTTACCATGTCACTTCAAAAATGGATAGATTATAAACTTTATTTCAACTTGAACACCTGAATGATTCCACTCCGTACAATCTTTCTTCCTACAGGATCTGGACCCTTGGATGTTTGAAGCTAGCATCTGGCACCCATTGACCACTGTATTCTTCTGGCAAATCAGTATTCTCCAGATTCCCTCTTCTAATGAAAGATCCACCATTCTGTCCTCCAACTATTAGCAAAATGCCTAATCAACACCAACGGTAGTACTCATCACTAGACAATAGAACTTTCATATACTAAGTCCGGTAAATAAATAGAATGTGGAATCAACATTTGCAGACTAGACTTGTCTACGTTACAGCTCTGTTTACCCCTTTTAGATCGTTTTAGTAGCTTCCTTCAGGCTCGACTACTATCCACAGTAGTTAGAGCCTCTCTCTTTGTAAACTTCTCTTCTTTTCACATTTTATTTTTTTATATGTTTGCATCTGCATCAATATAAATTGAAGCTTTCTGCCTTATTAAAAAAATGTTTGCAGACTGGAAACAAGTCAAGTACACTTTCTTTGTCACATCTACTTTGTGAGTGTTAAGAGTCCATTTACCCACAAATGACCAGATAATGACCAGCTATATGTCTCTTACAAGAGCCATGTATGAAGCATAAATAACTACTCCTGAATGAAATAGATTCTTCTCCCAACCCCCAGAATAAATGTCCTTGTCCAAATCATTTTCCTACATGTATTGCACAGAATAGTTCATGCTAGCTGGAAATAATAAAGTAAGAGAGATCATCAGATCATTCTGAAGTAGGAGAGCATTATGATCATCCAAGTATCCGGTTTCCCCTAACATATACAAACCATTCGTGAACTTACCTTGGTCAGTGGTGGTGTGTGGCAAGAGAAGCCCATTCTTGTTCCCTGGCCCGGCAAAATACAAAAAACCCATATGAGAAAGACAAAAAAATAAAGTAACTCAAATTAAGATTGAAATTTACAAATCATAACAAGAATATCTTCCAACCGTCTCACCGGCACATAGTCGCCCAATAATTCTAGTGCCTCCTATGGAAGTCTTCACCACGGGGATAACACCTGCCAACTCCGCTTCAAACGCACTGAAGACGTAGAAATCACATGAGCACCTCAGAAATTCAACCGAGATATAAGATCTTAAAACAAACACCTTCCGAGAAATATCTCGGATGCACAAACCTGTAGAAAGTCTCCGACCCTCCGATCCCAACTAAACAGTACGCATTAGTTAACTTGGAGAAAACACCAATATCGCAGCAATTTTCGAACTGGATTCCTGCAAAGATTCACATAACAACAAGGGAGTGAGGAATAGAGGGGTATTAATTAACCTATTCGCTAGGAGGCTCAACTCAAAAATAAACAAGGACATCGTCAAGAGACAGAACAATCCAGACAAACGAAACGAAGAAGAGAAATGGAAAGCTTCCAAGTTTCAAGCACCTACTGCTAGCCATGGCCTCGAAACTTCACAAAAGCAGGCCGATCCCTGCAACGCAGCGCAGTTAACACCTTTGCACTCCCCGAGAGTAACGGAGACAAGGATCTAAAGGAGATGCTGACCTGACAGTGGTGCTCTCTTCAATACGCTGCAGAGGAACCAGGAGCTCCTCTTCAGCCGTACAAGCAGAAGAGTGGGAAGAAGGCGAGGCATAAAAGCGCGGCGGCGCGGAGGGAAAAGAAATACCACAACGTAGGTTTAGGATGATGCCGCGGCCGCAGCCGCACCTTGTCCCGCAGGCCGTACTCGAGCCGAGTCGTACCGAGTCGAGCAGTCCTCGTCTCAGACTCGGCCCGCTCGTTTCTCAGCCAGCAAACTTGGTCACTCGCTGCCCATTATATCATGCTAGATATTTTTTGATAATACAGTATTATTAGTATCAAATTTGATAAATATAAAATTTTATAAAATTTAAAATTGATATTGATAACTAAATATTTTGTCATAACTGATGCTGTTACGAAATATGCCATTAACCATAGGAAGCTCGCTAGTTTATGAAAGAACATAACTTGTCTTGTTGGGTGACAATCATTTGAGAATGGTATTAAATATTCCTATCACCATTAATTTTAAAATTAATATTGATGTAAGTTCCATATGTATGATTATTAATATTTAATTTTAATTTTATAATACCAATAAACAAAAATTATAATACAAAACATTTTCTTGTATCAATTTAGCTATGAATATTCTACCTATATCAATCTCAAAACTGATATAATATTATTTTTAATATTATAAACAAAAACTGACTCTAAGAAGAAACAAATTTTGACCTAAAAACTGACCGGGTCGTGACCGAACGGCGACCCCAGGTGGACCTGACATTCCATGATATACGTTATCTCAAGATATAAAATGGAGCATTTGGCACTTCGTTGTATTAATAGAGATAATACTCTGGTTAGAAATCTTTTACAGGTCTCTACTCTATTTTATGAAAAGATAGAAAACAGTTTTTGTCAAGTGGAAAAATACATACATTAAATTATGTTAAAAATCCTGGACAGATTTCGACGAAATCTGGCTGTTATATGCAAATACGTCAATGAGGGGTGCTTTTGATAAATGGGCACAGTGGCATCATTGTTTGAGTCTACGAGACACTATTAATAAGCATTTTTATGCAAGTTCTCTCTCAGTCGATCCCCTTTCATTTTTTCTCAGACAAGGTATACGCCTATTTTTACTAGCATCTGATTTTTACAATAACACAAAAATAAATGCGACGGATTTATTTTTATTTTTTACAGTAGTTCAGCCGTTAAAAAAACTCTTATAACAATTATACCTTTCCTGTTCCAATGATATAAAATTATTTTTCTTTATTTCAAGTCGCATGTGTTCTTGTACAGAATATAGAAAAAACAAAAACTAGATCTCTCCTCCTTAGTAGGCTACAAGGAAAAGGACTACAAGTTAAATATATTCTCAAACAAAAGTTAACGTCCTGTTTGGTAACACTATTAGGTATCTCTATCACTATAAATTTTAAAATTGATATTGATAGGAATTATTAAGAGGTGTTTGACTAAGTGTATCAATTTTAAAATTTATAGTACAGACAAAACATATTATGTAATACAAGTGTCAACTTTATTACTTTTGATATTGATACTCTAATATTTGAAAATATTAATATCAATATTGATATAGTACCAAAAATGAAACTCTAACCAAACAGGGCATAAGCCAAGAGACGTGTGTAAAAAATAAATATAATTAGAAAAGCAAAGGGAATGAGATGAACCAAAAATTGTTTCTTCAGCCCAATGTGAGGGTTGAAATGTCGATCTTGTCAGACTTCAAAGGTAAGACTGTGAATGATAGAAAACCATAATCTTCAGCCCGTTAAAACTGTCGGGGAAACACTCTTCAGGTTCAGGTCCCCTGATATTGTCACAATTATATCAAATTTTAGATGAAAAAATAATCTTTTTTATCTTCATACAAACCAAATATAATGTGTTACAGTCATTGAACTCCACAAGCCAGCGATTTTAATGTTCAACTTTTTAATATCCTGTGTTTGGGATGGGACTTGCTTCAAGGTACTAAACAAATATTCGTGTACTGCATTCCCTTCTTGAAGAATATCCTGTCTAGTGAATGAAATCCAACGCACTAAACATATGATGTGATCTTTTAGTCTCAAATTACTAAAAAAAATCATCTGTGATACGGCCAAGATTCTTAAATCCCAAACAAAGCAAACGGCTAAAAGTGCAAAGGAACCAATACACTTTAACAGGTAGTTTGAAACTCAACTCTATAAAAACCGGACAAGTTTATTATGTTAAATGAAACAAAAAATAAAAATAAAATTTAATCCATTGATGAACCAAGCTTGAACAAAACGTTGCTTAACTCCATAAACTTGCAAATAAATAAATAAATAAATTGATTAAATACTTATTCAAAAAATAAATTAATAATATTAATAATATATAATATCACTTAAATATATAAAATATGTTAAGATAAATCAATTTTAGGTGTAGATCAAATTTCATAAATGAGCTCAAGTTTTATATACAAAAACTTGAGTTTGAACTCAAGTTTAGATAGAATTTCATGTTTGCACCCCTTCAAATGGACATGATCAACTTATTCACATTAGCAAAGCACATTCAGACATACCTGAAAATGCTATGATTATCCGATAACATACATGAAATGAGGAAACCTCTGGCAGCCACCATGGTCACAGTTTCAGGATTCGGACGCTTGTTTGAGGACTTGCCCCACGAGAAAGGTTGGAAATCCACAAGCCCAAGCAAGGACCAGCGATAGCAAACTAGACGGATGCTCGAGCAGGACGGGAATCAACGTCATGCTGCAAGTATGCAGATTCCGCTGCTGTATGGTTTTCCCTGGGAGAGAACAGATATTGGCGTCTCCGACCAGAAATCAGGATTTCATGGCCCTAACAAGTGGCGGAGGTTGGAGAGGACACATTCGGTGACCACCAACTCTGTGATGAAAATATACAGCTCCCGCAGGTGCATGATTAGAGCCCGGAAGCATATACATACGTCTGCGACCAGAGAGGTCAGGACTTCATGGCCTTACCAAAGTACCGGGGATTGGAATGCTTAGGTACTCGAGCAACTATCAACCTTATGCTGCAAAATGGAGCTTCACTAAGGTGTTGTTTGGTATGGGGATAACTTGGGGATAAACCTGGGTTATCCCCAAAATTTTGAGGATAACCTAGGTTTATCCCCAAAATTTTATGGTACCAAACATGCCCTAAAGCTCAGAAAGAGTATACGCACACGCAAGCATCAACTTTATGCTGTAAATATGAACTCCAGCAGCTGCATGTTTCGGAATTTAAAGGTGGTCTTGCAGCCGTGTGATGGATAGACCCACAAACAAACAAGGCAGAAGTATAATAACAGAAAGTTGTCCGCATAGATTACAAGCATGCAAGCAATAGAACATGATCTGTTATAAGGACTAAAACCTATCTTTCGTGTGGTTCCATGATCAACCATGCGAGGAAAAGGTCCTTAATGTTGGACCATATGAGTACGTATCTAAATCAAAAAGTTCAAAAGAGCAGATTACTGTACCAAGGTTGACTGACCAGAGCTAGAGGTCGACTTATTTTTCCAAAACATGGTGAATTTCTCGGGAAGTGATATTGGTTGATCAACCCACATCAATAAGTCAAACCAAAATTTTCAGAATTAGTATAAAGAACAGGATTTGCTACTGGTCAACTGGTCAACCGACCACGGGAAGAGGTCGACAAAAATCCCCAAAACAAGATATTTTATAGGGTTTCCAGAGGTTGACCGACAGGGTCAATCAAAAATTTCCAGAAATGTCTGCCCCGTTCAGTAAGCGAAGGTCAATCAATCCCATTGGAGCAGTCAATTAAACAAGTTTATGGGTGTATTATTCAATGATAGATCAAGTCTTTTCTTGTGTTGTTTGATCCTTTTCTCCTATCTACATTCATTACGTGTATTAATTATTGTGCCGGACGATTCATTCTTGATTAATTCACGAATTTATTATTTAAATCAATTAAATTTCGAATTTGGAGGCAAACTCAATTCAGTTTCCTATAAGTTTGTTATATGACGTCCTACAAGATCAACAAAGAAACTAAACACTTATTGCATTATCTTTTTGTCTTTTTGCAAAGAAATATTCAAGTCATGGTTTCCCAAATTGGATCACTAGATTTAAGCCCATCTAGATCAGATTTCGCACAACCATGCGCTCCTCCAAAGCAAACTTACTAAGGTTCTCAAAACTTAATGTCTTCATTGCTTTTAGTGAGTTATACGTGGTTGCATTCCCATATAGCGACTTCTTTACATATTAGACCCTTCTAAAAAGATTTTTACAGGAATACCTCAACCTTTACAAAAACGTATTTACCTACTTGCAAACTACCTTTAGAGTTTGCATACACGCCCGTCAACCATAAGATGCCAAAACAAGAAAGAAAATGCACAATGAAATTCTAATCAACTAAGCTATTTAAGGCTCAATGATGATCTATGCCGATTAATGAAAATCAGCACATCAATCTTTGCCCATCTGTATGCCCAGTACAAAACTATTCTCATCACCCACTCGCCCCGTGAAACCCGTTCATACCTTGCACCACTCTCGCTTCCAAATTCCAATCCAGACCCACACTTGCCCAGTGAGCTCCCATTCCACGGTTGTCACCCCCTTTCTCCATGAAACATAACCACCTCCAGCCCCACACTCATCACTCACATCGCTCCCTCTCTCTCCTTCCCCAGTGTTGCACCCACACCTCTCATTATCCCTCTATCTTCCTTGCACTACATCCTTGATAGGGGTGTAAATGGAATCCAAAATTCAGATTTGATTCTGATAAAATTAATGTATTTGGAACCTATGAATGTGTTCTATAAGGAAATAGGAATTGGATATTTTGATAGATTATTGAGATTGAAATCGAAAGTTGATTCCATTTCCATTTTCTAACTTATATAAAATTTTAGTATATATCATTAAAAATAAATAAATAATAAAACATGATATATAGCGATAAAAAACAAAAACAAAATTTAAAAGATATTATATCAAATTTTAGTAATTATGTGCAATTTATTAACTTATTTCTAAATAAAAATTAATATATAGTATGCATTTCAAATTTTATCAAACTCGGGTTCGATTCCAACAACTAAGCAGGAACGAAATTGGAACACAGTGAATCCAAATTAATTAGATTACCCTAACCCTTATTAGAATTAGAAACGGATATAGGTGATTTCACAATTAAACCCAAACAGTTTGCAGCCCTAATCCTTGGTGTATGACCTCGGCCCACCAGCCCGATCTTCACTCCAGCACCTGAAACCTTTGTCCACCCCAAGTCTGATTTGGGATTGGTCCTGGCCAATCCAAGGGCGAATTTCAACCCAGAAATCCTTAGGTCAAACTCACACCTGTATGAGTCCCCAATCCTATCCTCTTCCTCTTCCTACAACATGATCAGGGGGGAAAAGAAAGAATTGGCGGGTATTGCTTTAATGTCCCAGTAGATGCAAGTTTCATTTAAAATGGTAAATTATGTATTCTTTTCCCTTGTTTTATGAACATTTTCTGATGCTTTTAAAGAAAATTATTCTTCGGGTGAATCCTTGGATCAAAGTTCAACAAGATAGACTGATTCAGAGACCATAGAGAACCCATCCGCTTTTGGTCCCTGATCCTTTCTACCTTGCAGAAAACAGAATACCAACTCTAATTCTAAATGCAATACGATTTACCTCAAGGCTTAAACTAAGTTATTAGCATAAAATGAAGTTATAATATATTTATACGCATAAGATGAAGCTAGCCATTATACATGAAAGGAGAATCATGATACCTGATAAAATCCCCCTCTAAAAAGGTAAAACAAGAAACAATAATCAAGCAAAGTTCATAGAAGTTGATTATAGCTGTACGCCGCACACATTCTGCAGAGGATAAATAACCAATCAAATTTGTAGACAAGTTTTTCACTTAAGGTGATAAAGAAATGTAAGAGTATATCGGGATATGTAATATACCAATAATGCATGTTGGACTTGGGGTAAGGGCTTTCGAGAAGCTTCTTCAGGCAGAAATTAGAAAAAAAAATTGATTCAATGCCAGGAAACACACTTTTTTCCATCCATTTCATAGAGTTACCTTCACTGTGTTTGTCAAATGATGGACCTCATCAAACTCAGCATCATCTTGGTCTTCATAAGGGTGCTTAATGACTGCTGAAGCCTTACTTCTTTCTTTCATTAACTTGTCACAAAAAACGAAATATCAGCAGAATAAGAACCGTATAAGTAATTTACAAAACTGAAGCAAAAGAGAATACAGGGTTTATACATATGCTTCAGAGCTCACCATGGAATGCGATCTCCCGAGAATCTCTCGAGATCTCCCGAGAATCTCTTTTCTTCCGTGCGTCCGAGAAACGAGATTGCCGAAACGAGAATATCTATGTAGTACATGTGATACCTTGATCTTCTCCACCTATTATTATCCCCAACTTGTTAGATGATTTTGTTAAGTTTCCTTCTTATATTGTCAATTTTATTATGGAATCCTTCCAAATATTCATCTAAACATTATTGTTTGATAAAATTTCATAGCTAAATATTTTAATAACTATATATGTACAATTGACCCAAAATGTTATCAATCTCCTATCTATATTGTTCAAGATAAAACTTTGGTCTGACATAAGATCCTTTGTATGTCTCATACTAACAATAGTTCACCATCTCTGTATTATGTTTTTAATTCTCTCACAGCTTATTTTAATATTTAATATGAGTTCTATTGTCCTTTTTAAAGAGATTATATGACATTCTACATCTAAACATGCACATTGATTGATATTTCCAAGATCTAATCTCTTGAGATTTTTTCAAGATCTTTTATCTTCAATCTCCGTGAGATAAAATATAGATGTGAGATGGCAATCATTGGGTAAAGTATACCGTGCATAAATGAAATCCGAGATCCGATCTCCCGAGATTTTTCCGAGAATCTACGAGATCTCTTCTCTTTCACACTTCCGAGATGAAGCCGAGATCCGAGACGACAATCCTTGGAGCTCACCCACTATGGGCACACAATACAAAATAGAATGCTGGGAAAACACAAGCATGTGTATATACAAAATCGAAGCTCTCTCTCTCTCTCTCTCTGAGTTTGTGTGTGTGTCTCTCTCTCTGTCTCTCTGTCCAGCTCTAATGGGACTTCATGAACTAATGCAAGTTGCTATTTGTACCATGTCCAGCTATAATGATTTCATGTTGTGTAACCATATATGAATGGATTGTGCTGGAAAACATCTAAGAAACATGAGGTGTCCTCAAATAAAAAAAGGTTGATACACTGGCAAATTAGTAATGATATAGTCAGGAAGGAAAGAAAGAGAGTTTATACCTGTGTCTCCAACTCTTGGATTCGCCTAATAGATGCGTGTTCAATGCATGCACGCCGTTTGCACTCTTCCTCTAGCATCCCTGTAACATGATACCTCAACTCTGCCATTTCTTGTGCTAGGTCCTCGGCATCTTCTTTTGCTCTCAGTTTTTCCCTTCTCAGTTCTTCCTAATTAATGGAAAAATCAGTATATTGATAGCAACAAAAACTGAATAGCCAATATTCAGACCTTGAGTTGGCTGATAAGGCAATCAGATTCTTGAATACGGTTCAACATCTTTTCCATGTCATCCCTTATGTTCTCATCCCACACTGTTGCTATTGTGAGCCTTGAAACGAACAACTCCAAAATTTCCCTGAGGCACTTCCATTTTTTTTGTTTTTAGATATAAATATGATGAAATATCATAAATAGCATCTTCTTGTGTATTATGTATGCAGCAGGAAATTAAATTTCATGAGATAGCCTTCAGAATGAAGAATAACATGACCTCAAAAATGAAATGCATTATGAGGCAACATGAACCTGGTAACTGGTACCAAAAAGTAGCAAATAAACTGGATAATACTTCAAAAGTACTTCAGCAATGTGAAGACACAGACGTTGGCTGCAATGTCCAGACGAAACTTAAAATATATAACAGAGAGCATTTTACTAGTTGATGCAATTACTTCCTACTAACACTGCATTATGACATAGAATTCCTATCATAACTTCTTTATGCTTGATTGAATTGCCTCTGATTTGAAGGTTGTTTCAAAAACAAAAGAACACTGCATTACCTGACACCTACTAAACATCTAAACCTCATAAATCTAAATACTTCAAGACATGTGTCCGATAATTCAAGACATGTGTCCTACATTAAGTTCTTCTCGTCACTTAGACGCCAAGTTTAATTACTGGAAAATCAGCAACTATGATAGAATACCCTAGATATAAATGACACAAACATGATATACTTATGTACTTCGTTACACAGAAGCTATGGCTCATTTTCTTTATTTGAACAGAGTCATTGAGTCATTGAGTTGCCTTCTACTGTTTTACACAGTGGGGTTCCAATATAAGTGGATTCTGTGGATTGAAGTGTCCATCTCCAGCCAAGTTCATGGTTACTTGCAGGACCTTTGTTAGTGCATTGTGGTGTACTGGTGTGTGATCTCTCTTTATTTACGTATAGGATTAGTTGGACAGAGCATGTACTTGGAACTTGCATTCTCCCTCTTCCTATCATTTATAATCCATGTGATACCTTCCAACTTCAAAAATTATACCTATTTGTTAAAAGTTATAATTTTCTATGGTCAAATATAAGTCTATCTTGATATTTATTCAAATTATTCGTGTACTATTTTTTGCACATATCTAATCAATATTCAGCATTTGTATAACTTCATCACACTGACCTTTGTAAGAAAAGAGGTTATGTTCACGAGTCAGGAGTCTGAAACTTGAACGATCTCCATTAGTATTAAAATAGAAATCTTCAATCAAACCTCTAGAGTTTAAAGGCTCTCAAACAAGGATCTCCATACATCGTGACCATGTCACTAGCCTAGAATTCATATTGTTCATTCATGATTCATGTACTTAAATATTAGAGATTACGCATATTCTACACTTAAAGTGATCAACAAAACCTACAGAGGAAGGATTGAAGGATAAAAAACATTTAGAAATAGATGCATTCTTATGATTGCCCTTCAGTCCTGTAAATATCAAACAAGATAGCAATTGTTTATCCTTCGACATTCCTGAGTGCAGGATGAAAAAACATATTGTAAACCATACAAAAAGTTCAACAGAAACACATAACTGATGAAATGATGATACAGTCAAAAAACTAGATAACGTGTGCATGCTCTACCATAGTTCATTTGGCAAAGGAATAACATCCTCCTGCTCCGTAAATAAATGTTTGTCCAGTTTTCTGGGCACATGCACCAATGCCTTGCAGTTGCTATTGAACCATTTGTTAAGATTTTCTCGAACCTTCTGCACCAATGCTTCTGTATTTTCCTCTGAGACTCTAAACTTCTCCTGCAATTCTTTATTCTCTATCTCTAGAGCCTTGATAACCTGCTCTTGCTCCTCAACCTGGCTACTACATTCTTCAAGACACGCATTCATTCTTGTTTTCTCTTGAGCAGAATGCTCTAGTAATCTTTCAGCTTCAAAGTACCTCTGCTCTAGATTGGCTATTTCAAGTCTCATGCTCTCTACTTCACACTGGGATTCCAAGAAAACTGAGGAAATTATAGCCTCCAGTTTCCCTATTTGCGAATTTAACTTCTGTAACTCTGAATGTTTCTCCTCTAATTCCTGCATCAGCAGTAGGCATCTGGAATCAGACTGCATTGCCTCGTCCCTTGATAGTCTCAACTTTTCATGTAATTTGTTTGCTTCTGCGAGCTTCAATTCAAGGCTATGCACATGCTCACCAAGAAAATTTACTTCTGCATCTCTTAAGTTCAATTGATCTTGAAGAAAACCTGAATAAATGTTAAATAGTTAACAGGATTCTAAAAAATAAAACAAAAAATTAAGTATTTTAGCTTCTAAATTAAGGATCATGCTTGTAGGCTAACCTATTTCCTGAAAGCAGTTCCTCAATTTATTTTCCAGTTCTGTTATGTATTTTTTGTCCTTGTCACATGGCCCTGACACAACAGTTGCATCACTTCTGTACCTCTGCAATGGACAAAATCAGAGCTAAGAATAAGAATATGTGTAATTTCTAATATCATCCTTCATAATCAAAAAGAAAAAGACTAACAGTAATGGGAACTTCTTGTCTAAAAAATGATTAAGACCACAATTCTGGGAATCAACAAATGGTTGAAAATGATGACTCTAAGGAATGGCTGAGTTCAATGGTAAACTAGTCGACAGGCTTGTGAATGAAATAAAATAGCAGCAATGCTGAAATTTTCTATTCTTGGCTAAATGCCTCAAGTTAAAAAGTGCTTTCCACTCGTGATAGATTGATAGTAGCAATTTTAAGTTAAAATTCAAAAAGGAGAGAAGAGATCACATATGAACTAAAAATCCAAGAGAGATTTACCAAAACATAATACCAAAAGAAGGACGGAGCAAACTCTTTATATTGATGAATGCACTATATTCGAAGTGTGAACTTGCTAATAGAGTTTAGTCATTTACTCTGCCCAGACTGGATCGGATAAAAGTTTCTTCAGAACCTACTTCCGATCCATTTATATGTAAAAAAGTAAATAAGAGAAAAGGGTTAATAAAACCAATAAAAACTTAGATATTCCTAAAATGAGTGAAACCACTGTCCTGGGCCATTATTTGACAAACACGGAAGCTACCTCTTGTTGGTTGTGAGCCGAAAAATGTCAACATTGCAAGTGTTTATCCTTGACCTACGTGTATAGTGCCTTTGTTCTCTATTTAATTGATGTAATGTCATTGCCTACATTATTACCTAATTTATCTCATGAACTAAGGCAGTTCAACTTTCGGTGTAAAACTAATATTAGTGGATTTCTTATTGTCTGTCTGACTTTGCATGTTCATTTCCCTTAGTAATGTCAACCCATAACCAGCTTACTTGACACATCTAGTATCTTTCTCTAAGTTCAGGTTATAAAAGCATCCAACAATATCATAGTCAAGCAGGAAAGGACCATTTGCTCACTTTAAGTTTAAGTGGAATAAGTAGCATAGTAGCATAGTAAAGATCTAGATAAAGACATTACCTTGATCAGTTCATTTATGAATTGCTCATCAGACAGTGACATTTGTAAGATTTATTTTCCTTTTATCAGCTAAATTACAAAATAAAATACTAGCTTCTTTATTCATCAGAAGTAAGAACACGCAGCTTCCTGCTTGTTGGCACTAAAAATTTTCAAACAAAAAGGGAGAAGAGAGAAGAGAATAGACAAATTCAACAAAAGGAGGAGTTATTTAACATATGAAAGGGTTTAGATGAGAAAATATATCTAAGTTGGGAAAAATTCCCATTTCCCACTCAAACTTGGTCCTAGTTGTGCCGTCTCTCCTAATCCTAGCAGGATTAGGATTGATTTCAGTTAAAGAAGAGGGAGTGATGCCAATCAGTTCCAGGCAAGGATTGCCATCTCGGATCTCGGCTTCGTCTCGGGAGGGTGAAAGAGAAGAGATCTCGGAGAGATCTCGGAAAAATCTCGGGAGATCGAATCTCGGATTCTCATATCAAAATGTATATATGTATGAAACATAACATAATATCTTATAAAAATAGGAGTACATAAATGAATTTACATGAAAATATATAACACATTTTGTACATCAACTATGTGAATGAACAATTACAAGCACTTTCAATACCAAAAAGATAATCTTTGTGCTTCTAAAAGATTTAAACTTGTATGTAATCTTATTTAAATACTAATATGGTATTAAACTTGTAACACATTTTTATGTGATAGTATAAGTGATAGTGAAATATATTAAATGTGTTTACACTATCATAAACGGGGCGCAGAGTAGTTGCGGATCGACTGGGGCGAGATCTCGGCGATCTCGTTTCTCGGCCTCCTTGGCGAGACCGAGATCTCGCGAGATCTCGGCGAGATCTCGCGAGATGGCATTCCATGGTTCCAGGATGGGTGATGAGGAACAGATGAAATGCAAAAACAGTAGATGCACCAGGATTAAAACAAAAAACAAAGACCAGCAATGCTTGGGTGAGTAAGTTATGATGCCGACCTAATTGAAATAAGAGGCAACCGGAAAACGTCAGCTACGGCCATCTTATCAGAAGAAGCTAAGCAAACCAGACAAAGCAAGAAATTACTCAAGAGGAAATAGAGACATGCGTGACCCAAATACTCAGTTTATGGGGTACGCTCCGGTCAGTTAACAAAACAGATCAAGATTTACTGGAAAAAGGGGCACACTCTAATGATATCACACAGTTAACCAACAGCAATTATGAATATAAAGAACAGGCTAGAACATATCTCTCTTAGCATGGCAATAATCGAATAAGAATAAGGAACTTGCAAGCGAACCAGTTCAGTGAGGCCGGTGCGTACCTTATCGCCAGAAGTGGATAATATAAATGAAGAGCATACCAGTTCGACCAGGGGGGAGACGACTAGCTCCCACTACGTGGCACCCGGACAGTGTAGGAAATACTTTGGCCTCAAACGCGGTATGAACAATGCCCATAGAAGATCACATAATAGAGCCCGGTCATAGTAGCATACTCATGCGATTTCCCAAAACAACTGAACAGAGAAATGGAGGGGGGGATGGGGTCAGAAGATGCCTGACTAGTGTCATTAGCCCCTGGGAACCGAGAGGCAGATACTGGCATCCCTGTAGGTCACCTGAGTATCGTCTCTGCCCAGACCGACGGAAATCAGCCTAGAGGTAGGTAACCTCAGTCGGGATCAGGGGCTTGATAGCTTCAGCCAGAGCCTCTACTGAGAAGAACCCCACCTTTGGACCAATAAGCCACCGTATGGCTACACATCTGTCATCATTCCCCGAGGGAGGGACGAGCCGGCGGGAGGACTCAGCTAGCCAACGGGAGGACGAACCACATAACAGCAGAAGATCGGACACATTTTCTTGAAATGGGGGAGGTAAACTGGGGGGGAGGGACCCGATCTTTCCTCTGTACGAGAGGCAGCAACTATTGACAGACTGAGGCTCAATAAGGACCCAGGGTCACCTGATCGATGAGGGATCCCACCGATGGCATCCTTAGATCAAGCAGTCCCACCGTAAATCTTCCAACTAAAAGAGCCTGAACCACAAGGTAGTAGGGAAGTAGCCCACTAGTTCCTGGAGAAACCGTCGACAGATGAAACAAAACTAGAGATGTCTGCAACAATAGATCCTCCGGAGGACAATAGACAGGCGGTAGAGAAAACTCTGGATCCAGCACGCATTGACAACCAAACCTGGACCGATCTGACCTCTTTTGAGCGAAAACCACCGAGCACAGTGCAGGGACACAGGTATACGCGCGCTTACAGAGAGAAACCCCTAGAACTGGTGTCCCTTAGATCGGTTGGGACAAGCGCACTCTGTCGTACTCAAGCGGAGAAGCAGCAGAAGAGTAGAAGGAGGAGACGGAAGGGCCAGACGAATCTCCCTCACATGCAGAGACCATCGAACACCACTGAGGGAGGAGCTAGCGGGAGGAGGAAGCGAATGGGGATCGCCATCGCCAGAGCTCGGATGCACGGGGGGGGGGGAACGAGGCCGCTCGAAATGACCCGCAGACGTCGAATCGCCCTGTACCGTCACGAACACCAGCGGACACCAGCGGAATCGCCATTCGCGCCCGCTCAACTGGAATAGGGAACAAAACGATACTCTCCATTTCATTAGCTTTCCAAAAAGTATCCTGTACATCGAAGATCGGCCCCCCTTTAATAGACAGGCCGGGTGCAAAATTACCCCAAAACCCAAAAAAAATAAGCCCGGTATAACAGAATGACCCAAATAAAGGAATATGTACCCAAGTGCTACCGAGTAGAATGAAATGGACGACGCCCAATAACAAGAAGAAACCTAAGTGTACGTGGGCCGCTATCTATCAATATGTCATCAAGGTTGGCAGCCAAAACTAAATAAAGAAGATGTCGCTCCTGCACAAATGTGTGTGTGGTTAAGTGTATATATATGTATCGGTATGTATTTTCCCAAAACTTTTAGGACCATGCTCAGCTGTCGAACCAGAGAGAGCCCAATTGCCTTGGCCTTCTCCTATAAACTTTCCGGAAAGAATCGAATTTGTCTTGTACCCTGGTGTCCTCACCAATGGGTAACAATTCATTTATCTTGAACAATATGGGCCTAATTTGAAAGCAATCTTGCTGCAAGCATGGCCTGTAGCCTATGCATTGAATGGGCCGAGGATGCTTTGTAAGAGAAGCCCATTATAAAGCTCAACTCAATACAACATCTGTCTCCGTTTGCACAAGACATTCTGTAGCCGAAATTTTCGGCTTACACAGTGACGGCAATCCCTGAAGATCGAGCTCCCAGAACTACCTGGGGACCCTTGCCAGTGTGCGGATGTCTCCAGAATCTTCACCTGCTGCCGATTGAACATTATGACTAAATCTGTTCAACTGACACCAACTTCACATCCTTATCCCAGAAACAGTAAGCTCGCGACCAATGGGAGCCTATTCCGGAAATAATGAGGAGGGCAGAAGCCATGGAGGGTAAGAGGTCTTCGACGGAGAGTCCTACAAAGCCAGCAGGAGCCATCGGGCCATCGGGAACTTACCAGAATTGATCACCGATAGCTCAGGAGGTCCACAGAGCACTGCATGGGCAGACACGACTCCTCTGTAGCTAGTAAGGCTTACGTGGCAATGTCGGAAGGTCTACGATCATCCCCAGTGCAATAATATCTTGCTGGCTGAGGTTTGTCCGCCAAGGCCGGATCATCCCATATCCAAAAAATAGAGCTACATAGGCAATCCAATCAGCCTCTGGACAAGTTAAACTTGCTGGCTGAAATCCCTTCACACCCTAACCGATTGCCCATCTCAACTCCTACCAGGTGGTCACCTAATTGATCCTAAGGGCTGAGCTTTGACCAAACCAAAGCCTATCTAATGGGGACTGGGTAAGACCTGCTGATATTGGTCCTATTTACATACCATCAATTGGTCTGCTAAAGTTGGTTCAGTTTATATTCTATCAATTGGTCTGCTGAAGTTGGTTCTGTTTACATATTACCAATTGGTCTGCTGAATGGATTGTTTAAAATCCATGGATGTTGCTGGAATTTGTGGGATTTCGGTTGGTTACAGTTTCTGAAAAAAATGACCAATTTCCCTCTAGGTTACCCAGGCGTTTTGTATATCCCATACAAAATGCCGGAACCTGTTTAAATCTATATTCTCTATTGATTGGTCATTCCACGGACCTTACTTGAAGAGAATAGGGAAGGTCTAATTCCAGGCCTTTGGGCCTAATTGGTATTCACACTGTTGGTCTGGTTCTTGTGCTGGATTTTCTGGAATTGTGGTATCTTCTCTTCAATCCTGGCAGGTGGTATAAACTGTATATCTCGGACATTTTAAAAGAGAAGAAAATTACTATTCCTAAGGTGTCAAGGTATTTCTTGAATCTGTCCTTTCTCTTGCATAAGTGATTTTGTTTGTCTATTATGCCATATCAATTTTGCCATGCTCTTGAGTGGTAGGATCTCTAGCCACTTTACATATGTTGTTGGCATACATTGTTGAAATAGAGTAGCCTCCCTGCTTGTTACCTGGTCTGGTTATTAGTTGTTTGGAATCATTCCTGATTAGTGTGGATTATTTTTTGATTACATATGCTTATTGCCAAATTCCTGAATTACTTTAATTAGTGACTGTTTGCTGGTCCAATTTCTAATTATAACTGAGTAGAATTTCCTGTTTTGCTAATTCTGATTTTTCTGAAGTGAAACTGATATAATTCTTTAATTGTGCATTGATTCCTTAAGTAAAACCCTAGGTCTAGGTCCTTGTCCCCCATCACAAAGCTCCAATCTTCAATCTAGAAACTCGTCTGCTGCAGAATGTTCGATGGATTGTCAAACTTGTTTTCAAAACTCCTCTTATAACACTCTCTCCATATTGACCGAAGCATTGTCAAACTTGTTTTCAAAACTCCTCTATCAAGGTACATAATCTTGGATCTACTGTCAAAGAGTTTCCTTTGTTCCAATTTGAGATTGTGTCTTCATGGTCAACCCAAGCTAACTTCCAACTTTTGAACAGATCGCCAAAGGGAATTACCAATACCACATTTCAAAAATAGATGGTCAATATCCTTGGAATAGGATCCACAAAAAACACATGCAGAGGTCTGAATTTGAAAAGAGAATGTATCATGGATTTCGTAGGTATCCTTCCCCTTAAAAGTTTCCACGTAAATAACTTTAACCTAGCTGGGAAAAAAGGATTCAAAACAGCTTTCCACCATGGAACCTTGACTCCACCAAATCTTCTTATAGCTGACTTGACAGAGAGGTTTAATTTTGTCTTTGGGAGCCAAATCAACTTAACTTCCTGGTTCTCTTAGTATGGTTCTCAAGAAAAGCCATCAGATCCAAATATTTTGAAATTTTCTCCTCTTTTAAATCTCTCCTGAAATAAACTATCCATGTGCCGTTTGCATCCCTATGATACGTGATATACACATTTACATCTGAGGCAATTCTGCTGATTTTGTGGAACCTGATGTCTAGTGCCAGAACAGTGTCCTTTTTTCCATTCTCAATTACTACGAAGTAGGGGAAGTTAATAAGTCTCGATTACCCAGGATACCCTCCAAATGGCAAAAAGTCTCCCATGACCATGAAAATTTGGGATCAGGCAAGCACTGTTGACAATGCCATATTTAGAGCAAAAAGAGTTCCCTAGCCCTGCAACCAATCACAGCCCCTTCAATCCATCTGTTCTACACCAGAAGACATATGTTCTTACCTAAATAGGAATTATATCGGGGCTACATGCCTTGTCTGTTTTCATCCTCCTCAATACCTCTTTAGCTTTTGAAAATATAATCCTTCTAATAAAATTTATATTATGCTCTATTATATCCTCGATGACTTCTATATTTCTAACAAAATTATCATTAAAAGACTATTAAAATAACTTCTCCACGTTTCTTTAATGTCATCATCTTTGATTGAAATATTTTTTCATTATCCTTGATATATATGGCTTGGTTAATATCTTGAGATCTTATCTTTCCATTCTTGCTACTCAATAAATGTTTTTTTCTGCTTCCTCAATTTTAAGTTTTTCATACATATATTTGAAGGTCTCGTAAAATGCTTGCCTATCAGACTTTTTTGCTTCATTTTCAATTGTCTTGTAATGTTCATAAGCTAAATTGATTTCAAAAGTGATATCATTAGCCAAACAAATCTTGGTAATTTATATCAATATTAGGCCTAAGATAGGAAGAACAATCTGTTGGGTATCAACGCCAGGACCTGCACCCACTCAATACCGGCATCTAGAATTTCACCATCAGGGAACAACCATAATTGCCTGTTTTCTGCATATACACAGTGACGTGGAAGGGAATCAAGCGATGCTACCAAGTTTGTATATTGACAGCGCAACTTCCATCTGTTACCTGAATATTGAGAGGGGGGGCTGGCCTGTTACTAATTAACAGCAACTTGTTTGTCATCAAAATTTTCAAAATCAAAGTTACTTGACGCGGCCTCAGCACTCTAAACACACAGTAGAATTGTGGTATACAAAAATTAAAAATAATAACAAATCATTGTCCCCGTCAAATGATCCGACAGCGGCTGCACGCAAGCAGCAGTACCCCCAAGTAGAAAGGCGGGAGGCATCCGGCGGTTCCACCTTGCGACGAAGGAAAGGGGATGGTGCAGCGTACCGTGCACGGTAAGGGGCTGTGCGATGCCCAGCGAAGAGTGCGGAATTCGCCGCATCACCTATGCATCAGCTACCAACCGCGATAGCAACAGAAAAACATCAAGGTACCCACTCCACCGATTAATGGAGCGATGAAACCAGAAAATGGCATAAACACTAGGTTTGTGCCTCTTTGGACAGCGCCAAGCAACAAGCTCGAATTGAAGTTGATGGCAAGCAATATTTTCTGTAATCACGATAAAAAGTCCAACCCCGAGGAAGAAATGATTACCCCCAAAGCCGCTCTACGGCGATCTTCTCGGGATTCCATCTTTCGCACCGGTTATAGCTGGAGAGTGAATAACAGAGACGCGAAGGAACGTCTGTTTCCTGCTACGGTCTGAGATGACCGAAATTCGGAGACGTTGATGCGAGGTTGCCGCAGAGTAGTCAACAAGCGCGTGCCCGCGGCAAGCAAATGCCAAATGCAGGCGGGATGCCGGAGAACGCGTTTTATTTTTTTGAAATAGAACCCTTTTCAAAAAAATATTATCAAAATAGCACCATTACAAAAACGGGAAATTCACGTCCCGTCCGGTTCAAAGGAGGGTCTTTGACGGACAGTCGTATGTCAGAAATGATATAATCATAATAGGGTGTTTGGTAGTGCTTTTAATTTTAAGACAGCTTCATTTTTGAAATCAAGATTATTTGACTTCTCAATTTTATTTTTAAAATCAAAACAGTCTAATTATTTGGTGTTTGGCAAAATTATCATAATTTTTAAAAATTAGACAGTAATGTTTGGTTATGACCAGCGACTCTGCGAAACTCTCTCGGACTCCCTTCGCAGAGAGGACCTGCTAGGGCTGTAAACGGGTCAGATTCGATAGCAGGTTCACCAGAATCCGATTCCGATTCCGATAAGGGTTAAGGGGTTCCGATTCTGATTCCGATAATTTCGGAATCACTATCTTCCGATTTCGATCCGATTTCGATTTCGTTATCGAAATCGGAACCGAATTCGATTAAATCCGAAATACATATAAATATTAATTTTTATTCAAAAGTGAGTCAATAATTTACATATAATTATTAAAATTTGATATAATCTTCTTAAAATTTTATTTTTATTATTTTATCATTTTATATTTTATATTTTATATTTAATTTAATTTACTTATATATAATTATTTTTTATCGAAATCGGATTAACGGAAATGGAACCAACTGAGATTCCAATAAGCTACCGGAATATCCGATTCCGATTCCGATAGCTTATATGATACAAAAACAAGTTCCAAACCCGTTAATTTTTATCAAAATCGAATCGGAATATCGGAATATCGGATTCCGTTTACACCTCTAGGACCTGCAGCTTCGTGAAGGCTCTCCCGTAGTGCCATCCACCTCCCTCCCCCCGGCGGCGGCGGTGGCCAGCAAAAGGCTACCTCACCGGCGAAGTCCTGGGAAAATAATCGGTCGAGGGATGTCGGACAGGGAAGAAAGAAACCAGAAAAAAAAAGAATAGTACGGGGAGAGAGAGAGAGAGAGAGAGGGAAAGGTGTGTGCGTCCCGTCTCCCACATCCCACTTCGCATCTCTCTTGAAAAAAAAACAAGGCTTGACTTGTTTTTATTTCAAAAGAGATTACATGCGTAACTATCTTGTTTTTAAAAATGAGGAAGTAGTAAAAAGATCATAACCAAACACGGTAGTTCTTTCATTTTTAAAATTGAGATTAAAAAGAAGAAAAAAAGGGTATCCAAACACCCTATAAGTCTTTTTATTGAAAATTTACTACTCCCGCTCCAATCTTCACCATTTCCGTCACTACACCGCTAGATTGGAGATGATTTGACAACTTTACCCCCCGACAGAAGACATCACAGCTTCAATTTCTCGTTGGCTGAGCTAATTTACCTCCTTTCAATGCATTCTCAATTTGATGTTTGAAATTTCTCATGGATAGATTGAACATGAAGATCAAAGTTTCCAAAAAAAAAAATCTGTAAAATTAAAATATTTATGATATTTGATGAAACATACGTTCATCTTCCCGTATAAATATAAAAGAATATAGAATTACTAGACATTATTTGTATTATATTTAAATATTAGTTATAAGTTAGGTATAATATTTTTTATTTTAAAGTCTAAACATATTGATATTTTGTAGCTCATAATAAATTTGATGTGATAAATAGGGTTATTCACGCTATAATCTTATTTTAATTAACTGATGCGATAAGATATAATTTATGTGGCATAATAAATAGATTAATATTGATAAATTTTATTAAATTAAATATAATTAAATTATAATAACGTTATGCTACTTCCATGTAGTCATACATCAGACATAGATCAATTTAGTATTTTATATTTTATATCATATTCAAAGGTTTGATATAAATCAAATCTAGTTTTTTTACCGTAAAAAAATTAATATTTTAATCATAATCAGATATAATTAATAAATATATCTGTAGTCTTATCTCAAACTATTATAAATAAAACTTTGTAATTATAAGTTAAACATAAAAACATAATAATTAAATTAAAATTTAATTACATATATAAAAAATAATATTAAATTAAATTTAATATAATACTTTTATTTTAAATATAATAATAAATTAAATTATTATTAAGTCATAAAAAATTTAAGTTACACTGTTCGTCCAAGTGAAGCGAACAAAGATAATAGAATGCTCTCCATGTTTGAAGGGCAATTATGTCATTTTGATTTTTGTGTGACGGTGAAGTAACCGAGAGAATCTTGCATTAAAAAAATTTTCAATGCCGGACTGTTGATAGAGAAAATTGGGTCCACGGACCTATGATTAAAGTCATTTTGTTAATTGGATCGGGAATCAATTTTCCCTTACAGAAAATAATTCGCAGCACTGTTTCAGATGAAGATTTTGATTTATTTTCTCTTACTTTTATCTTGGCGCGACGGTCACCGACCATACGTTACGTTACAATATTAGATCGGTGAATTAACAATAGCATCGATTAATTATTTTTCAAAAATAACGTTGAAAAAATTTCGAAAATAAATATGCTCTGTCGACAATGGACCCGGGATGAATAACCTCTTGGACCACCATGATCTTGATAAGTGAGAAATAAACGAATAAAACTTTGTTTAAAATGATATCTTCTTTGAAAAATTTTAAAATATACCAAGCAACCATTTCGTTAGAAAAATAAGAAAAGAGTAATCTCGATTTCGCCAAAAATAAAAAGACAATCGAGAAATGAGATCACAGTTTCTTGAGCGCTAAATATTTCTCTTTAAAAAAATAGAACAGAATGCATCTAGTTTTTATTTAACCCCTTCGTTTTAGGTTTTTTAGCCAAGTTTTATTTTTTCCCAAGGAAGGGTCATGTTTTCTTCGATATCGGGTTGTCCTGGAAAAAAATAGTACAATTGATTTCGGATTAATTATTTCGATACAATCTACTTCTATTTTAGATTGATCCTAAATATATACCAAATGTAATACGACAACAATATATTTAAATATAATTTATATGTATAATTTAATAAATTATTATTTAAACAAGCTTCAGACGCTTCATGCATTTGGTGCCATGTATTTAAAAAGTAATATACGTTCGTAGTTCGTTTATATAAATCACGTAAATAATATGTAATACATAAAAGTTAAAAGTTAAAAGTAGATAACAATAAAATAGATATTTTGATTAAAATAAGCATCACTATTTAATACTCTCGTTCGTTATCGTTTTTTAAGTGATAAATTATAAATTTAATTTAAATAATATACTTATATGTTAATTGATTCAGTAAGTTAACTATATAACATGTGTTGTCATATCTCCTATCAAGAATTACATTTTAAAATATAACAAATATATCGTACACTTTTTTTAAATGGTTTATTAATATTCAATATCTATCTTTTGATACTAACTAAGAGGTCATATAGAACGGTCCAAACACGAATCTGTGTAATTGATCTCGATAATTTGAAATTACAACTTTGAGTTTAATTTGAATTTGATGTTAAATCGTCTAAATCTTTAAATCTCTCGTCGTCCTAAATAACAGTACGTTTTTATATACATACGATGAATTTTAAATATTAAAAACACATAAAACTATCTAAATGCAAGAAGAGGATTTTTATATCTATAATATATAGTAGGTGCGTTAACTACCAGGGCTTGCAAACAAATTATGCACGCAAGTATATAATTTAATTAGTTTCATTTTTTTAACATTGTGGTGTATATTTACAATACAATAATAGAATATTTGGTTATATGATCATTTAAGTTTTTGATATAATTTTTTATTTTTAAATAAAAACTTATTAAAAAAATAAGTGTTTGACAATCATGTTAAATTTATATTTTTAAAGTAATTTTCTTCTCGTGCAAAAAATATGATCTTTCGTATTGGTCATACTGATTGTTACTCTTTTTTGTCATCACATTCTTCCGATATTTTTTGTGTGTTAATTCATAATTTATTTTAATACAACTTGTTTCTACGAAAATCTAAAAAAAATTTATGCAAATAAACATCTCATAAATTAATGTGTATTAAGACATATAATGTGTCGTGTACAAAATATTAAAAAATTCATTCGATGTTGCTAGCTTTGTTGACGGCGACTGGTAGTTATCTGCACTAAACGACTGATCTCCTGCTTACCAATAACAGATTATACATATTAGTTAATAAAAACGTGATCTCAGAACATGAAGCAATTACCTTACAACACGTGGCCAAAGTAACCATAATTGGTACCTTGACACATAGATCATTGGATCGATAGTGCCCCATTTTAATTAGATGCATGATTAAAAATGATATAAAACATGTCTAATCTGACATTGACATTCTTGGATGACACAGGAGCAGCAATGACAATTTTGATATAAAAATGGCCCAGTGTTGCCACGTTACGTCTTGTTTTGTACCACTCGTTTGGAAGGTTAATATTAATAACTTAAATATCACGATTATTTACATCTATGTCCATTTAAAAAATAACAATGACAGAGATCTTTCCCATTGTTAACAAACATGTTGTGTGTATATAATATATATATAAATGTATAAATATATACACACAAAGAGCCAGATTTTGAGGGCTTCCTATTGTATCAAAGTATTGAAGGTATATCGATGACGCTATCGCGAAGGAAATGATAGTTGGTGCCGTGTTCGGTAAAAATGTTACCGTTGAAGGATATTATCTCATATTAGTCATCGGAGAAGTATTTCATACTTTTATCATAGTTTGGACCTAAATCTCCTCAGTGCAGGTGCATTTTTAGAATTCCACATGATATCAGAGCTGGTCATGCTGTAGACTCTATCATCCGATGGATTTGCTTCTGTTTTTGTTCGGCCCTGCTCTGTGTATTCCTATCGTGGCTCTGACGGTGGTGGTTGACTGAGAGGGAAAGTGTTGAAAGGGTATTATCTCATATTAACCACCGGAGGAGTATTTCATACTTTTATCATAGTATGAATCTGGATCTCCTATTTTTGGAATTCCATATGGTATCAGAGCAGGTGGGCTTACTCTGTCCCTCTGGTGGGTCTGTCTCCTATTTTTCGCTCGACCATGTCCCGTGTATTCCTATCGTGGCTCTGACGGTGGTGGTTAGTCGAGAGGGAGAGTGTTGAAGAACTTAGTCTCATATTGAGTACCGGATGGAGTATTCTCATATATTATAGGCCTAATCTTGATTACCTCAATACCTACATTTTGAATATTTTCACAGTCAGAGTGGAGTGCAAATCATTTAAAAATCCATGAGGTTTTCCGCAGTTACAAGTGGAGTCCAAATCATTTCAAATATCCTTAAGAGAAAAGTCTCCCAGTTCACAATAAGAGAGAGTCATGTGTTCATCGGTCACTTAGTAATTTTTTATCCGATTTGTAAACCGTTTTTATAGTTATTAAATAGCAGATACAATTAATAAATTTATCATTTTTGAGTAACTAACCTATTTAAAATGTTACTAAGCTCTTTAGTAACTGTATACGTATTTTAGTAATATTTTATAAAAATTAATAACTCAGAGATAACGAATTTAGTAAATATATGTATTATTTAATAATTATAAGAACGATTTAATATCTAAAATGAAAAAACTCGAGAGATGTGTGATTCTCTTGGTTGGTGAACGATGAACTTTACTTGAGATTTGAGGTGACATGCACTCTTACAAATGGCACTGTACCAAATATAATATTAATATGTCTTCGGGATGCTTAATTATCTGTAATACAAACTTTTAAAATAGTACTATTAATAACCAGGCACAATGTGACGGTTTATATCGTTACCAGCTTCAAAAAATAATAATCATGACCGAAGTGGTTGGTTAATATATATTGTTTCCAAACAAAATAAACCTAGTTATACGGCAAATGTCAGAGACTGTTGAGTCACAGAGAGCGATATATTCTCAAAAAGAAGTGTGTTGGCTTGAAAAATATAAAGGTGCGTACACCGAAATAGATTAAAATAATTAAATTCTCTGAGACCACGTGTTCTCCGACAAAACGCATTATCCGACTTGATGTTTAAATAAAAAATAGATATGCGCGTACATTATTATTTGTTAGCCTCTTAAAAACTACCGAGATGAATATTAAAAGGAATTATAAAATATTATAAAAGATAGGTAGCTTTTTTAAAAAAGTGGAGATAGATAAACAATATTTTATAATCTATTCTATCTATAATCCCACCCAAACGCAGCATCGAACGATGTCTGGTTGCATAAAAAATTGTATCACAAAATTAACGCGACAAACAAAAAAAGAAAAAAACAACAGTGGGCACATGTGTGACCGAACAAGGAGGCAGACCGCAAGATAAGAAAATTGAGTTTTTTTAAAGGAAATATTTTTAAAATATAATTTTTGTCCGGCAGTTATTTATATTTGTACGCATTTTTTATCATTGCACTGAAAAGTTACATATGATGGTCACCCTGGTTGCATGAAAAAAATTTCTCTTCGATAAACACAACTTGAAATAATTTGTATAAAAAACATGTTTGACGATCACAAAAAAATAGAATTTTATAAAAAAATTATTATTACTAGATAAAAATAAAATATTTTTTTTGTCGTGGCTTCTAAATAGTTTTGTCACATACCTTTGTTAACTGTTATCGTATCATCTCTCATTTTCAGTTATATTAGATTTTATTTAACGTATAAATTTTCTACAAAATATGCATAGTTTGTATTGCAACCAAACACGCTGCTGTTAGCGTAGTGTGAGAAAGAAATAATTGACTTTTTATCTTTTTTAAATCGGATACATTTCGGTAATATTAACGGGTAGAATCGCTAATCCGATAATTTAAATCGGATCCAATGGGTCATGGTCATCCAACTATCCAAGGGGACGTGACCGCGACAGCGGCGGAACTGCACGGTTCTCTCAAATTTGTCTCTAGGTCGTCTTCGTCTTCGTCTTCGTCGTCGTCGTCATCCACCCCACCAACCCCAGCCCCTGGGCAGCGGCATCGGCAGGAAGCCATGGGCGGGGGTGGTGAGCGCGGAGCCGCCGACACGGATGGATCTCAGGAGGAGCAGCAGAAGCGTTCGGAGATTTACACCTACGAGGCGCCATGGCCAATCTACGCCATGAACTGGAGCGTCCGCCGCGACCAGCGCTACCGCCTCGCGATTGCCAGCCTCCTCGAGCAGTACCCCAACCGCGTCGAGATCGTGCAGCTCGACGATTCCACCGGTGACATCCGCTCCGATCCGTCGCTCTCCTTCGACCACCCGTACCCCCCGACCAAAACCATGTTCATCCCTGACAAGGAGTGCGTCCGCCCCGATCTCCTGGCCACCTCTGCCGATTTCATCCGCATCTGGCGCATCAATTCCCCCGACGATCCGTCCGATCCCTCGCCCGACGATCCGTCCAACAAGAAGCATCAGGCTCCTTCGCCCCGCGTGGAGCTGAAGTCCACTCTTAATGGCAACAAGAACTCCGAGTACTGCGGTCCGCTCACTTCCTTCGACTGGAACGAGGCCGAGCCCCGCCGCATCGGTACGGCCAGTATCGATACGACCTGTACCATCTGGGACATCGAGCGCGAGGCCGTCGATACGCAGCTCATTGCACATGATAAAGAGGTCTACGACATCGCCTGGGGCGGGTTCGGTGTTTTTGCGTCGGTGTCGGCTGACGGGTCCGTGCGGGTATTCGACCTTCGCGACAAGGAACACTCCACAATCATATACGAGAGCTCCGATCCGGCTGACACCCCACTGGTGCGGCTGGGATGGAACAAACAAGATCCCCGCTACATGGCCACCATCATCATGGACAGCCCCAAGGTCGTGGTACTGGATATACGCTTCCCGACCTTACCAGTAGTAGAGCTACATCGCCACCAGGCCAGTGTTAATGCCATCGCTTGGGCGCCCCACAGCTCTTGCCATATCTGCACTGCCGGGGATGATTCACAGGCGCTTATCTGGGATTTGTCGTCGATGGGGGGAAGTGGCGGCCAACAGGGTGGTGGGGTGTCTGACGGAGGATTAGATCCGATTCTGGCGTATACGGCAGGAGCGGAGATTGAGCAACTGCAGTGGTCTTCAACGCAGCCCGACTGGGTTGCCATCGCCTTCTCCTCCAAACTGCAGATTCTCAGGGTCTGAGCTGAAAAAGGTGCTAACCATCTGGCAATACCTGCTAACATGCCATCTGCAGGAAATGAGATCCGAGTCCAAAGAAATTATCCTTCACGAGTTCTAAGCAGGGTTCTTTCTCTTGCTGATGTGGCTTGCTGTAGCAGTCATTCTTATTCTCATAGCAACACTAGATTATGTCAAATATGATGGATTTAGCCAGTTAGTAGTGTGATTATCAAGTACAGGGATTGATGATATCAAGGAGTAGTTCTTGGCATGCATCATATCTCTTTGGTCTTTTTGTGAATCATCAAAGTTTCAAGTCAGTTATCCTTGAAATGTGGTCTGTAAAAAATCCTGACTGTTCCAATAGTACAACTTTGTCAAATAGTCCAGGGATACCAATTGTTTGCCAACATGACATTTTGATTCCCCCTCTTACCTTCTTAATGCAGCTTGAGTATGTGTCTAGATTTCAAGGATCTTGAAGGTTTATAGCTTTTCTAAATGTGACCAGCTGTCTGCTTGTTTTATCATTGTGATGCTTTGTTGCCAACAAAAGTATGCTTTTATATTTATTCTTTCCCTCTGGGTGGTACTACTGTTTTGTGTTCATTAGCTCGTATAGTTTGTTCTTTTGGCTATATTTTTTATTATCGGTAAATAAAACAAAGACATTTTTTATGGCTACATCATACTGCTGAGTAGCTGACTCTTGAAGCATTTGGCAGGGAATGACGAGTATCCTCTGCTCTTCTGTGACAAAACAAATAGAAATATAATGCCATAACGGTTTATTTTTTACTTGACTCTTGTTTCATAATGATGAATTGGGTGCCTAAACTGGGTTTTGTTACTATCTTTATTTTTATGGATTATTTCAGATGCCCGAGACATTGATATACAATTGCCTTTTCTTGAACAACATGCAATTGCTTTATTTTTTATGAAATATACTCTTTGTATTCCTGTAACTCCATATTAGAGCAACTTCACTTGTGCTTTGCTGGTCCCAAGTACAGAAGAACCATGGGGATAAGTCTAGCATCAAAAATTACAAGACATGATATGTGTTCAATTGCCCGGGCCTCTCAACTTTGACACCATAATTTTAAGGTTTGTAAGATGTTGGCATGTTGCATTAGACACCTATCTATTCTTAATATTTAATTATTTTGTATTTTATACTCGTTGTCAATCTTGTAAAAATCGTGGAATCAAAATAAGGACCTGGATCGGTGGGTGTTGATTCCAATTTCAATTTGGATCAGATCGGCCAAATCGGCCGATTCACCTAAAGAAGTTCCAGATTGATCAATTTTTTTGAAAAAAGTGCATAAAATAAGGAAAAATAAATAAAATTAGAAAATATTATTTCAACATTCAAGCACACATACGTATCCTTTTGAGAGATATGGAGATGAGTACATAAGTATGCGAATATCAATGAATTGATTCAATAAAAGTATATGGTACGAATGATTTACAATACAAGTAGTACCTTAATATCATCAAAATTTGTGATAACTCTCATATGACTCCTCATTGTCTGAATTTTATGAAAATTATTATGAATGATAAATCGTAATGGGTCCATATGTATATCTAAATAATGATTGAGGCATTTCACTACACTTATACTCTACTTCTGGTGATGGGTGTGTATATGGAATGTATGTCTGCACTGCACTTTGATGGGGACATATTTTGATAATTTTGGGTTTTTCTTTTATTTGTGTCCCTACGAGGACAAGTCTGTAAATAGTCGATCTTAGAGGGGTCTTTCTTAAATTTTGTCCATCCTCTTTATAAGAGGGTCCGATGTACATATTATTCAAGCAATAGAGTTGATTTTTGGAGCCCTCGGGCAATGTCCTCCCGCGTAGGGGCTGCGGCCCCATTTCCCCTCCGCGGCCCAGACCGGCTCCCAGACCGGTTCGACCGGGTTCTGACCCGGTTCACACCGGTTCAGGCTGGTTCAGTGCCTGAACCGGCCGGTTCAGGGTGTTTTGAGCCGGTTTAACCCGGTTCAGTCCATCTTGGGTCCGGTTCAGGCCTGTTTGGACCGGTTCGAAGCCGGTTTGCTCCATTTTGGGTTCGTTTAGGTCCTTTAGCCGCGGTTAGCGCCGGTTTGTTTCGTTTTAGGTCGGTTTAACCCAGTCTAGCCGGTTCGTCCCGCATCAGTTTGGTATCAGAGCCCGGAATCGACTTGTTCTCACGAGTCGAGTCTTGGGTACGTCCGAACCGGTTTAAAACTCGAGGTCGAGTTTTCTCCGGTCGGAGAGAATGATGGGGACATATTTTGATAATTTTGGGGTTTTTATTTTATTTGTGTCCCTACGAGGACAAGTCTGTAAATAGTCGATTTTAGAGGGGTCTTTCTTAAATTCTGTCCATTCTCTTTATAAGAGGGTCCGATGTACATATTATTCAAGCAATAGAGTTGATTTTTGGAGCCCTCGGGCAGTGTCCTCCTGCGTAGGGGCTGCGGCTCCATTTCCCCTCCCACCCCGGCGATGAGCGCCGTTCCTCTCTGCCACCTCCGGCAGTGAGGCCGGTCACCCATCTTCACCTCCGGGAAGGACTCCCGGCCTTCTCCTTCCATCTTCTGGATCCGGCGAGGTCGCCGTCCCTTCTTCCTCCTCATCCTCCGGCCTCCACGCCATTCTTCCCTTCCTCCCCTTCACAGTTCTGCATCATCCGGACCAGCCTCGACCTCCGCCTTCACCTTCTCCTCCGGCGGCCTCCTCCCTTGACGATGGCGCTGGCAGAACTTACCTCCCTTCGCGGAGGCAGACGAAGGAAGAAGAAGTAGAAGCGGAAGGAGAAGACGGTGAAGCGGGAGGAGGATCCGGCGATCCCCGGATCCCCCTCCCTCCGCGGCTCCTTCCCCTGCGGTCCTCCCGGCTCCGTCTCCTCCTCCGTCATCAGCGAGGTCGACGGCCGGCCATTGCTGGAGGCGCTGAAGCTGTCGCCGCCCCTGCTCCCCGGCCGCCGCGCGACCTGTCCGGACGGCACAACGGCGACGACGAAGATGACGCGTTCGGGCGAGGACGATGCCCACCCGCCTCGCCGTTTTGTCGCGGCACGCGCCCGTGTGGGCGCCCGGAGATGCCGCCACGGCGACGGCAGCGGCGGCGCGTCGATCGCGGCCACGCGACCGAGCGGGCGACGAGCCGGGACGGCGCCGCGACCCCCCTCGCGCCCGCGACCGCGTTCGCGCGCGCGGTCGGCCCGCGCGGCTCGGGACCGGCCGGTCCGCGGCCCAGACCGGCTCCCAGACCGGTTCGACTGGGTTCTGACCCGGTTCACACCGGTTCAGGCCGGTTCAGTGCCTGAACCGGCCGGTTCAGGCTGGTTCAGGGTGTTTTGAGCCGGTTTAACCCGGTTCAATCCATCTTGGGTCCGGTTCAGGCCTGATTGGACTGGTTCGAAGCCGGTTTGCTCCATTTTGGGTTTGTTTAGGTCCTTTAGCAGCGGTTGGCGCCAGTTTGTTTCGTTTTCGGTCGGTTTAACCCAGTCTAGCCGGTTCGTCCCGCATCACACTTAGATCTAAATAAGAGTCTGCTGCATATATACTTATCAAAAAATTTCATTTGTGCCCAACACTGACTTCAACTACTAGAATATTGGCATTATGCCAAATCATGTTCTCTTACTCCAAGTTGACCTAGCAAGCAAGTTATGCAAACAAGTTCTTAAAATGACTACTCGACAATTTTTGGGTCAAAACCTTAAATTAGATAGATTGTTAGCAATTGTTCACTCAAATGGGTGTGGTTCCTATTGCCTCAATTTTCAATACCTAAGGTTGTCACTCAATCACCACGAGTAGGCACTTGGGTTCTCCGGGTTTTGGAAAAGCGGTACAACCGGCCCAATCGTGCGGAGAGGAATACTCCAAGGATGGGGACTTACGGAGGTCTTGATAGAAACCACCAAATCAACTAGAAAGGTATATCCTAGAAGAGAGGTAAGAATCCACCAAGGAGGTGTTTGGAGGGTGAGGGTGTGTTGGGAGAGAGAGCCCCCGCCTCGAATGCCCTACGGATTGGAGCAAGTCCGGTACCCGATGCAAAAGATAATGCAAAAATTAAAAATGGAAGGTAGGAGGAGAAGAAGCAATCAATATGTAAACATGAAATGAATGGAAGCTATTAAATAAATTGAGCAAGTGAATGCAATCAAGACAAGCAATAATAAAGTAAAACAAGTAACTAGCAACTAGCAACTAAAAGGTGGTTCACGCGGGAACCGGCTTGTGATGGAGTGTCCAAGTGGGGAAGAATCTGAAATGAAGGTAAAAGGGATGGTCCGCGCAGTGACCGATTTGGAAATAAGGTGGCTCACGCAGGAGCTGAGTTTTGGGAAGGTAGGTGATTCATGCTGGAACCGGTTTTTGAAGGAAAAGAGGTGGTTCACGCGGGAACCGGTTTGTTTGATTCGAAAGGGAAAGAAGGGCCGCGTGGGACCAATCTACAGTGGTGTAAAGGGGTGTTCCATGCAGGGATTGATCTTAAAGTGGGTTGGTTCACGTGAGAACTGGTTTAGAAAAGGGATTGGTTCATGCGGGAACCAATTTTTATGAAGAAAAGGGTGGTTCACGCCGGAACTGGTATAGGAGATGTCAAAATGAAAAGAGGGCCATGTGGGGCCAATCTGAAGGTGCTTTAAAGAGGTGGTCCACGTGGGGACCGATGTGAAAATAAGTTTGTTCACGCGGGAAGCCGAGTTGAAAAGAATGGTGGTTCATGTGAGAACTGGTTTATAACAAGAAAAGAGTGGTTCGCGCGGCAACCGAGTTGAAATTAAAGATAAGCAAGTCAAGTCCTCATGGGGGACAAACTTAAAGAAAGAGTAAACAGAAAGTTTAAAGGTAAATTGACATGGAAAAGGTGAAGGACAAGCCGGTTCATGTGGGAACCAAATCAGAAAACAACTAGTTGCACAGATCAATCAAGCTAGCGCGGTTGACTCCCTCTGCGGTTGCCAAAAAGCTGTTGAAGAAGGGTTTTGGATTGGCACCTCAAGAAAAGGTGAAAGATAGAATAGGGGAAAGGGAGTGAATCGAAAAACACTCGGAAAGCGGTAAAAAAATCCTCACCTCGGTCCCACACACACATTGATCCCCAAACTTTCATCTCAAGGCGACGCTCGAGCACCAGAGACGGTTCGGGTCATGTGGGAGGAGAGTGAGCAATGAATTGACTTAAAGCATGAATAAAGTGATTGTGGTCTCTAAGAGCCGTGGGCTCCACTTTATGAAATAGAAACCAAAGATAAGTTGATTTGACCGTTTGTACCTTAGTGCGGGAGATTGGGATGTGAGTTCAACATTCTTCTTCTTCGGCCGGCTGATGAAGAAGAGTCCAACCGGTGCTAGCTTGATCGATCTATGCAACTTAAGAACAATAAAAAAACAAGTGAAGAGTTTGATTAGACTTGGTAAAAGTCTAGAAACTGTAACAAAAGATGAGAAATAACCAATTGAAATCGAACTCACCGGCTTCGGGGTGAGCCTTAAACCCTTGCTTTTTGTATTTTTTTTGATTATGTGAGAATGATAAAAATGAACTAAAATATGCTATAATAAAGTAAATAGACTGAAAAAAATGAGTTAAGAAAGCTTATGGAGTGAATCGGCTTGAGTTGAAGCCGAGATGATTGAAGCAAGCCGGTTCGGGTAGCCTTGCACCCTCCTGGCGCAACTTTGGTGTAAAGAATTCTATAGGGGACCCCGTTGTCAGAATCGAGTGCTGTTTGTTTCTATGAATGAAGAACTGAGAGAGGAAGATATGCTCTGTTGTTGACTTATCCGGAATCTGTCTGTACGAGTCTGTAGAAAATATAAAAGTAGACAGATATGGAAGAACGGAACCTGGATGCATGCCCTCAGTGCAGCAGTCGCCATGGACAGATGGCAAGTCAGAATCGAGTGCTGATAGTTGAAAATGAAAGAGGACATAGAGATGGACAACTTTTATGTTGTAGACTTATTCAGTAGGAGCCTAGGATTTTCTATAGAAGCCGATGAAATTTGGGTGCTGTAGAACGCACGGATCGAGCTTCTCCTTTACTTCTGGATCGATCTCTCAAGGTCGGGTTGGCTTTGGACATCGGGACAGCCTTGGGAAAGAGCACCTGCGCTTGCACATGTATCATCACCTCCATTTCCATTGAACCACTTCCTCATTGTCATAGTGTTTTTGAAATTTCATTTGAGTCATTGTTTGGTGAAGAGGGTACTTAAAGTACTCTCATTTCGATTCACAAGTCTTTTCTTGATTTCTAATTTTATTTTCTTTTGAACTTTGTCTATGTATCAAGTAACCTCAATGCTACACTGCTACACATTCTTCAAATATTGGAACCCTACAAATTTGCAAGAACCGGCTTTGCCTTTTGTTAACCCTTCTATGCTGAAGGAGTTGGATCTGGAACTACTGTAGGCCACGTTTGGCGTTGAATATTTTCATTTGCTTCCCGGGGAGGGAGAGCTTGTCTATGAACACATTTGGGGAAATTGGGACCTAAGTTTGAATCTCAACCTGATTTGGGTCTGACCTTCGTTTTTTCCCATCAGAATAAGAGGATCGGCCGATTCAGCAGGAAGTCCACCTAGGATCAGATGCCCCAGCCTAGATCAGAGTGGAGGGTGTATATCAGATCTCGATCTGCAATCCATGCCATCTTGGCAGTGAGGGAGGGTGTTAGAGTTATGGGGATAAGTCCCACATCGAAAATTACAAGACATGATAATGTGTTCAGTAGCCTGGGCCTCAACTTTGATATCATGATTTTAAGGTTTGTAAGACCTTCCTTCTCCCACTCAGCTGGGGCGGCCTTCTAGCTTTTCCTTCTCCTTCGTCCTTGCTTTTTCTTCCTGGTTCTCCTTTTCTTCTTCGTTCCCATCAAACTTCACAGGCTCGAGCTTCATCAGATCTGTTTTCTTCTTGCTGGTTCCTTTGACGATGCTGACCTCCTGCAGCTGGATAAACTGGGGCTCAGGTCAGGAGACTTCCTTTTGCTGCAAAAACTGGTGCCAGGTAGACGATCTGTTGATTTTATTGGCACAATAGCAGCTACTTCTCAATGCGGAAACAACCGTTGCCACAATGCGCCATTGCTTCCCTTCCCTCTTGTCTCGAAATTGTTGGTTGAAAGCAGCCACCTCCACGCCATCATCCTCGCAGACATGGCTGGGTAGCCTTCTTGCACTTAACCTCTGGCTCTTCACACCCATGTAAGCACCACATTACTGCCTCCCTGCTTTCAGGCAGCACCATCCTTTTTAGGACAAGTGCCTTCTCGTTGCGCACTGATGAGAGGTTCCAAGCACCGTTTTGAGCACCCTTGTGCGAGCCTGGATCTGCGATGTAGGGGATTGTGTCTACCCATCTTGGGCCTCCCCTTCATAAATGTTGCAGCCTCTACCTGTCTTGTGAGAGGGGTGGAGGGATACGGACTCTTCTTGTGCGGTCTCACCTTGGTGCCCTTCGCCCATGACGAACACCCCACAGCTGGTGAAGCTGCACCACACTTACCTTGCTTAGGAGCATGTTGCCTGCAAAAATCTTCCAGCCTTTACCAATTCTGGTTGGAGGTTGCGCAGAGTGCCAGCTGCTGTCGAAATTCAAGTTAGTGGCAACTAGCACACGATGCCCAGTATGCTGAATGGAGGTCCACTATTCCATGCCACTTACACGATTCTCCTCTGCTTGCAGTCGTGAGTCTGCTGACTTCCGGACTCCGATATCTTGGGCCTGTCAGCCTGCTAATTCCTGAACAAGCATATTATATTTGCTGCCTGTTACCCCATGTAGAGGGTGGGAACTGGGAACAATTTGGAGCTGTATTATCCACAAGCTGTAACTAACAGCAGGAAAATGCATGGCTATGCGGATGGCTCCCATGTTGCCCTTTTCTTGTTCATCATATTTGCTTGCTTATTAGCGATAGATTGGATTGCCTAGCAAGTGCTCAGGCACTATCAATTTGGTTTTGGTGCCCTGGGCAAGGGAGAACCTAATCAAGTTCTTATGAGTCAACCCTAGGCTCGGGCACTATCAACTTGGGTTTGGGGCCTTGGGCAAGGGGCAACCTGAACACGTTCTTATGAGTCATCCCTGGGCTCAGGTAGTTCATACCTGAACACGTTCTTCAGTCATTATTGTTACTTTTTATATCACTCGTTGTCATTTATTGTGCTTAATGGACCAAGTTCTTTAGGCTCTCTCAAAGTACCAAATAACATGTGGAAAAGGAGAATAGAGCAGCATGGACAGAGCTTCTCGACATATTAATTGGCAAATGTAAAGCTTTTTAGGCCCCCAAGTTCTGAAAGAAGTTGTACAACAATCTAGTTGACCAAGTAAATGACTGCAAACGAGCAAACTGTCTTTACTGGATTTCGTTCTTCTTGAAATGCATGCTCGGCTTGAATTTGCAGTCTTGTCAAGTTGTAAGTGGAATCTGTGAAGTACGAGTGCAAATGAGCCAAGTCGAGTTGAGTAGTATGATGTTCAAGTTTGACTCGTTTATTTTACACGAGTTCGAGTTCGAACTCGAGTTTTAATGAGTATGTTGAACCTTTGTTTAAGTTTAGTTCATTTATTAATTGAATCGGGTCGAGCTCGAACTCGAGTAGTAACTGGATTAAAATTCAATTCACATTCAAGTTTAAGTTATATACAAATTTGTTTATAAAACACAAAATTAATGAAAAATTATTTGTGAAATTTTAGATTTAGCTCATTTATAAAAATCAATCTAAATTTAAACTCAAAATTTAAATTATTTAATATATTTAAATGATAATATATAATTAATAATATTCATAATTTAATTTTTAAAAATAAATATATAATATAATATTTAATTGCCGAGCAAGAATTTGGTTCGCTTAATGAATTGTGCTTTATTATTTTGTTCAAACTTGTTCATTAAATATAATAAACGAGTTGAGTTGAATTTTTATCGAGTAGTTACTTGTTGAGCGTCTTGATTCTTTTGCACCCCTATGCGAAGATTATTTGCTAGTTTCACTTTGCGTAGGTAGATGGGCTCTGTTTGACACCTGCGGGTAACGAAGTTCTCTCGAATCGTTTTTTTTATTGCCTACGTTATTTTGGGATAACGCCGGTCATACATGCACTGGCCATTCTGGAAGGTCTATTTGGTGAAAAGATCAAGAGATACCTTGCTTTTTCTTTTATGTTTATTATGTTTCATATCATTCTATTTTCAGGGGATCGCCTCACCTTTTGCGCTAACAATAGTCCAGACAATCTAACTAATTAAGCTAATGTTGTGTATTTTAGTATCTAATAGAACCTCAAATGAGTGATTAATCAAATACTTAACATTAACATTTAAATAAATTACTTTTTTAACACGGAAATAACTTACTTCATATTAATAAAATTAAGAGTACAACACCCACAAAGTAAATTTTTACATATCCAAAGGAGACTCGATAACACATAAGAACAAGATGTCAAAGTTGCACTAAACTCTTCCATAACAGTCACACCAGTAAAATGACCAGCACAACAATGTGCAATGGTGGTTGATAAGTAAAGATTATAATTCTCGGAGAGTTCAATATTTGTCAGATGATCGGATTATCACATCGTTACTTGTCTATTTCATTTTCTTCCACTGTTTTGGAAGTGGATTGTTTTTTTTTTCTTTTTTTTGTTTGAGTTTGATCGAGTGAATCCATTTATTTTTTTGAGGTCGCCCATTGCAGCAGGCATTAAAACTCAGAAACCAGAACAGTAATTCAATTATTTGACAGGTTTTTTGTTAACGAATAATTATAAGATAGTAACTTGTTATTCATAATCGAGCAACATAATCTTAAATGATTTCTAATTTAATAATTATAAAATTTTTTTAGGTGAAGCCTCTGATACAATGGCGGATCTAGGATTTTAGGTTAGTGGGTCATCTTAAATTTTTAGTGGGGTCATTCTTTATAAATACTTTATAATTCATTTTATTTTTGATAAAATTATCTAATTTTTTTTTTTGGACTACGTGGCCCGGTGGCCAGACTGTGCGCAGCACAGCGCACTGGCGAGAGTTCGAGCGCTGCCGAGTGCAGCGCTCGAACCCCACATGATAACCACCCCCCCGGGGGGTGGTCCCAGCTGTACGCCGCCGGGATCGAACCCCCCGCCATCCCCCCGCGGGGTGACGTTGTGCCAACCGAGCCAAGCTCGGTCGGCAAAATTATCTAAACTTGTAATATATTTCTCAAATTTTAGTGGGGTCACTTGACCCCACTATACTCAACGTAGGTCCGCCACTGCTCTGATAATCGTATTTTTCAGTAAAAATACATCGTTGGATCATCTAAATTCTAAGGTTATATACCATTAAACATTTAATTTACATCAAATAATAATAATAATTTTTTATCTCGTGTCAAAGAAATTTGCACAACTCGAAACTATCCCATTATTTTTTGCAGATGTTTTTAACGAGTATTATTTTTTATGTTTGAATTTTGTTATTTAAGTTATTTAATATATTAAATATTAAATTATTATACGTGCTGTCTTTATATATCGGTTCCTCCAATCAAATGGATTCAGTCCTGGATCCTTTATTCGTTATTTTCATTTTTTCTCGGATAGTTGAGTTGACCCAGCGGAACTCGGAAGGGCCGCCATTCACCGTCCGCCACTCTCCACTCTCCTGTTCATCTGTTTTCTCCATCTTCTGTCTCCTCCCTTCCCCGTTCCTAGTCTCCGGTCGCAGCTTCCTACGAACCCTAATCCAGCGGAGGTCGACTGCAGCCATGGCAATTCGCCACCTCCTCGCGATCGCCCGCCGCCACAGGCGTTCCTCGCCTGCCCCCTTCTTTCAGCGCCAATCCGCGCGATCCGCCTCCACCGCGCTGGCCTCGTCCCCCGCCGCACCTGCTCCCCCTGCCGCCCGTCTTATGATGGCCTACGATCGGCTGGCAGAGGAAGTCCGCACCAAAATCAAGCGCCTCGACGACCCCGATCCCCGTTTCCTTCGCTACGCCTCGCCGCACCCCGCCACTGCTGACCACACCACGGTCCTTGCCGCGCCGGAGACCCGCCTCACCACCCTCCCCAGCGGTCTCCGCGTTGCTACTGAGTCCACGCTTGCCTCGCACACCGCCACCGTCGGAGTCTGGATAGACGCAGGGAGTCGGTTCGAGACGGACGAGACTAATGGGACTGCACACTTCCTCGAGCACATGATTTTTAAGGGGACGGAGAGCCGCACCGTGCGACAGTTGGAGGAGGAGATCGAGAACATGGGAGGACATCTAAACGCCTATACTTCGAGGGAGCAAACCACGTACTACGCCAAGGTCATGGCTGAGGACGTTCCCAAGGCACTGGAGATCCTGGCCGATATACTGCAGAATTCTTGTTTCAGCGAGGACAGAATCAGTCGTGAACGGAATGTCATCCTCCGCGAGATGGAAGAGGTATTCGATTATTAGGAATTCCTCCTGACCAAGTGCGGGTTATGATTTCCTTGTTTCCTCTCAAAGTATGTTTTGATTGCTACAGAGAGACTGAAATATTTGGAATCCACTTCTTAATATTTATTTTAACGTGCGGAATATAGATAGATGTGGGATGCGATATTTTGTTTTTTGGCTCATAGGCAAAACGGCCCTTGGATTCAGTTTTTCACAAACTTTATCATCTGATAATATCTTATTAAGAGTGTAAAAGATGAGGGATAATTAACCGTTTCCTGTCAGATCAAACTATTTTTGAACCTTAAAGTGTTTGTTGTGCGCATCTTTTTGATTGTGTCCAACCCGAGACTAATCACATTTATTAAAAAACAAAGTAAAGGTAATTACACACAGAAAAGGAATATTACATCGATCTGATTCTACTTGGGTATCAGGATGGGATGATGCTGGTACATTATTACCTAAAAGCGGTCTTCCGCGGTAAAGCTGGGACAGAGAAACATAGTTGGGGTCATTACCATGGTTCGCATAATTGGCTGATCTGGATCAGGGTCCACTGATTTTTGAATCGGATAGGCCAATCACCTCCAAAGGGGTGGCTCTACGAGGAGATCACCACTTTGGGGGTGAGCCTGAAGGGGTGAATAGTTCACTTAATTTTTTTAAAGTTTGATTCAAAATTTTAATTATTATATTTGTAATTTTATATGTGTAGATAAAATTTATGATAAGGAGCAAGCTACTCCCGAACAAAGAGAAATTGGATGGCAACATGGGTACTTGTTGGATGTGAGGAAAAAGAGGGTAAGATGTAAACAGTGTCAGAAGATTATGAATGGGGGTGTTTTTCACCTCAAGCAACATATAGCCAATGTGGGTAGGAATGTGAAGAAGTGCAACAAAGTTCCAGTTGAGTTGAGGGAAGAAACGAGAGGTTATCTAACTGGAGGAGCATTATAAAGAGTGATTATAATTGAGCATAGAGCCGAGATGCATGATGAGTTACTTGGATGGAGAGATGCAGATCTCATGTCTGGAAGTGGTAAGAAGGGAAAAGCATAAGTTCATGTGCATGTTGACTCATTATCTTCAGATGATGAAGAGAATGTGGAGATGAGAAGAGCCATCCATGGTAGTAAGGCTCAGGCCAGAGAAGATAAGGAAAGAAGAATGGAGGTAGGAAGTTCAAGGTGTCAAAGCCAGATGATTATATGTGGAAAATAGTCAGCCTACACACGTGCCATGGTGAGATAGTGAATTTTGTCAGTCGTAGTCAGTTCAACCAACGAACATTGTCATATACAGGCAAAGTGACATAGGGTAGAGGTCTATCAAACAGGTATTTAATGGAGTGAATACTATTACAAGGGCTGCAAAGAAGACAGTCAAACACATCCGCAAGTGGTTTCTACATGCAGATATATGAAAGTTAAGTTTTCTTAATTGTAGGTCTTACATGTTTTAAAATAAACATTAATAATGGTGTGATCATTTTTCTTCACATAGGTGTGTCAGCGCATGTAGTGACTAGTATATATTTAGAAACAATGGTAGATGCCATTGCTGAGACTGGACTTGGGTTGAAAGGTCACACTTCCAAGTATATTTATGAGAAGGGGTTGGATGCAGAGGTCAATGAGTTGACCTTATGGATAAATAGATTCAAATCCATATGGAAGGAGAGATGTTGCAATGTGATGTGCGATGAATGGACATGAATCACAAGGAGGTTTCTTATCAACTTATTTGTGCATTGTTCCAAAAATACCATTTTTTTGAAGTCCATTGATGCATCAAGCCAGGTGAATAACATAGATTACTTGTTTTGCTTGAAAAACACAGTGGTGTGACATTAGGGAGAAGAACATTGTGCAGTTTGTCACTGATAATGAATGTTCACTCTTCATACAAGGTCGGATGCAAGAAGCTGTTGGAGTCGATACCTCATTTGTTTTAGGTGCCCTATGCTGCGCACTCAATTGACTTGATGATAAAAGACATTGGAAAGGAGCCAACAATAAGGCCTTTGGTGTGTCAAGGGCATGCTATTAGATCTTTAATTTATGGGCACCCTAGGTTGCTTTCCATTATGAGAGAACACACTGATGGTCGTGATTTAGTTCGACCTTATTTGACTAGATTTGTGACACAATTCATTGCATTGGAGAGTGTCTATAGATACAAACATGATTTGATGAGGTCATACTCTCTAGTTTATCAGGAATACATGGATGCAGTGTAAGCTCAATGGAGCAGCATGAGATTTTATTAAACATGAAGAGTTTTATTGAGGACAATAGGTGGTGGAAAAAAGTGCAATATTACATATCAATTATAAAACCTCTATTTTAAGTGTTGAAATTAGTTAACTTCATTGACAAAAACTAAATCGAGCATGTGTATGATGTCATAGACAATGCCACGATGAAGATCAAAGAGAAGCATCCCGTGTGTTACAAAAAATAATAGAAGATTATAGACACTAGATGGGATAAAACACTTCATGATATTCACGATGCATTTATAATTTTAATTGTTTAGTATCATTTTATTGTTGTGGTATTTTGTTAATGTCTTAATGGTTGGATTTGGATATATTTTGATAGGATATTTCTTGAACCCAATGATGCAATATAGTGGCTAAGTATGCAATGATGTAGAGGTGTTGTTAGGCACATTGTCAGTGATCAAACGTTTAGCCAAAACTGCACAAGATAGAACAGGTAGGGGTGCAATCGAGCCGAGCCGACCCGAGTATGGCTCTGTTCGAGCTCGGCTCAATCGTTTATTTAGTTGTTCGAACTCGGCTCGATACTCGTCGAGCTTTAAAAAACCTTGTTCGAACTCGGCTCGATTTAAGCTCGACGAGCTCGAGCTCGGCTCGTCGAGCCGCTCGTTTATGTAAACGAGCTAACATAGCTCGAACTCGAATAAAACTATACTCGAACTCGAATAAAAATCATTTCCAAACTCGTTTTCGAACTCGAAATCAAGCTCGTTTACATAAAACTCGAGTTTAAGCTCGAACTCGATTTCAAAAATATTTTAAAACATGCTAAAACACCTAAAAAAATTTAAAAAAATTATATGCCAGAATTTTAAAATGACAAACACAACTTGTTAAACATCATTCTCAAAATATAATACAAAATAAACATTCAAATCTGAATTTAAACATTCAGAGTCCCAAACATAAAATCCAACGTACTTAAAGCATCTAAAAATTAAGAACATCAATCATCAAAGATTTTAACGTATTCTTTAAAAATACATAACATCAAGCACATCAAATTAAACATGAAAAGCACTATCTTCTCCCATTTTTGAATCAGCCTTTGCCCCATCCTTAAATCAACCTACAAAATAATTTAAGATGTATAAGAACAATTTAAGAGTCAATTAAAAAATATGACATAAGAAAGAAAGGATTTCTTCTTACAGCTACAACAAAGATAATGTAGAATAACACTTCATAGAAGACCAATCTCTTTAATCTCTTCGTGGTCCGAAAAAACAAATCATGAAAACTATATAAAAAATAGTAGAATACACTCATTGTAAGTAAGAATCATTACCTTTGCCCTTCTTTTGATTCCATAAAAGTTACTTTAACCAATCTTCTCCACACATTAAAACTTGAACCGTGTCTACTCCTAAAGTACAACGATACGCGTCAATCACTCTTCCACTCAAAGACTAAACGTGGCTTCGTATGCAACTGTTGTTATGGGGATCGCCAACAACACATCACATGCCATCTTTGACAAAATTCTAAACTTCAAATTGTTAGCTTTCCACCATTCTAATGCATCAAATTGCCCACTTGATCCTTCTTCACAAATGAAAACACCTTCTTGCAAATAAACTTCAAGCTCAGATTTCATGTTCTCAATTGTATCAACATTTCTTATATAATTATCGAACTTTTTTTTTCCACTTAGACACCTTCCTCTCCCAAAACTAGAAGTGCTACTGTAAGTGTTACTCACAACAATATCGCAGCCACCTTCGCACCTTTATCAACATTGGCACTTGTATAAGCTTCGACATATTCTTTATACACATCATGGATAGATTTTCAGCGACGTAAGAAATATGTCTAAAAGCTACATCCTCGGGATATATAGAGCCGGAAATGTAATTCAATCAACTTCATTTTATTCCTCGATCCAAGACAAGAATGGATATCAACAAGTTGCATTCACCCCAATATTTGTCAAATTTTACTTTCATCCTTTCAGGCCATGTCTTGTATAAAATCACTTCCATACACACTTTTTTCATCTAAGAACTCTTTCGATACTCACTAACTCAGAAGAAACAAGTTTGATGTTGGATATTCGCATCTATTTTTAAGTGTCAATAATAAGGAAGAAACAAATTAGAAAACTACATAAAAAGATTCATAATCAATTCGTGCAAAATATAAATAGGTTTATCGAAATTATGTTAGTGACTTTATCAACACCGCTAGAAAAGAACATACTTCCTCAACTCTATCCTAATCTTCTTCGAAGGTAAGTAAGTATAAATGATCTCTTCTTCGATATCGTGGAAATACATTTCGAATTCTAAAGCACAAGATAACATGTTGTATGTTGCATTCCATCTTGTACAACAATCTAAAATTAACCTTTGATGGAAGTTTCTAATTGTTCGGCAATTTCACTAAATACGGTCAAGCGTTGTGTAGAAGCTTGTAAATATGCTCGACACTATCTCTAACATTTCCAATCACATTTTGAATTTCAAATGAAGCCCATCTTGTACTAAAATATTTAAAATATGAGCACAAATAACGTACATGAAATAAAAGCTCCGCCGCAAATCAACTTTCTTTGAAATTTAATGCTATCTTTCAACATCCTTACAAATGTATCATTATAAGATGCATTATCCACTTATGATAGTTGCCAACTTCTTCTCAATACCCCATTCTTCTAAACATTTATAAAGAGCATCATGAATGGCTACACCGGAATGATGAGGAGGTACAACAACAAAATTTATCACTCTCTTTTGTAATTTCCAATTGTTTACAAAATGACAAGTTATAACCATGTATCGCACCTTTTAATCGGATTTCCACAAATCAAGAGTGATACTAACACTATTCACAAACTTCAAGTACGAGTTGCAATCTTTTTTCTCAATATCATAACTTGAAACACAATCATTCTTTACCATAGTTCTACTTGATCTTCTCAAAAAGAGGATTCGTGTTTCATCAAGACATTAAATAGATCATATTCAACAAAATTAAAAGGCAACTCACACCGTGATCATACGAGAAAGAACTTCTCTAATCTTAGCGTGATCATATTTCCATGTACGGGTCCTTTGAATAGCACTTTCACTTTCGAATTATTAGGAATAGAGTGCTCTGCCAATATGCTTTTGCCACTTTAGTTAATTGATGTCGCGGACAAGAATCCAAATGTCTTTTATATTGGGTAGTAGTGCCGGCTTGCACTCTTCCGAGTTTGGTTTTTGCAAAATTACATCGCACTTTTTCACTTCCATCGGGAAGTTTTATAAGAGAAAATTTTTCGCTAAACATCCGAAGTCTTCTTTCTTTTTCTCTTTGTATAAGGGTTAGTCTCTTCAACATCCTTATCGACATCCACAACGTCCACATTTGTCTCATTTACAAACCTTGCCCACTTTGTTCCATAAGTGTATTTGATGAAGATGCAACACTAGATGGCACAAGTTCTAAAGATGCAATATTGTTTTCTTGGTGCTCTTCTTGTAAAATGTTATCAGACATACCTTGACATAAAAAAATAAAATAATGACTAGTAAAGTAAGAACTTAACAATTTGAGATCTTTAAACACCAATACGGTATACCAAATTAGAAGATGTTCCGCGATGCCAATCCGATGCCTATGATGCCTCGAATCTGAAAAATAAGAAAAGAAAAATTAAGGACACACATGAAAACGTTTAATCGAATCCTCCGACAGAATCCGAATACACATGGAAACCATATTAACGACAGGGTAAATGACAAGGGCAAAATAAGGTAAAAAAACTAAATAGCTAAACAGCATCGAGGCATGGGTTTACTGCGTCTACCTGAGCATCGGGGAGAGAATCGGTGGGCACTCGGTACCTCGATGGGGACGACAAAGAATGAGCGCCGTCGCTGGATGCTTCTCAAATAATGTAAGAGAGAGAAATGCCGGCCGCGGGACCGCGGTCCTACGAGTCCGAGAGTCCGCGAGAGAGAGAGAGAGAGAGAGAGAGAGAGAGAGAGAGAGAGAGAGAGAGAGAAGATGAAGACCGAGCTGGAGATGCTGGAGAAGCCGGAGGCGCCGGACAGTTGCGGCCGTCGATCGCCGGAGGGATGCGGCCGTCCAGGGGCTTGTTGCCGGAGATGCTTCCGTCGATCGCTTCCGGATGCGTCGGAGAAGCTCGGAGATGCCGGGGAAGCCGGAGCCCCTGGAGGGCGCCAGCGGCCGTCGATCGCCGGAGGGATGCGGCCGTCCGGTGGCTTGTCAGCGGAGAAGCCGGGAGATGCGCTTCCGTCGATCGCTTCCGGATGCCGGGAGAAGCCGGAGATGCCGGGGAAGCCGGAGCCCGGAGGCGCGGTCGCCGTCGATCGCCGGAGGGAGGACGCGGGCTCGCGCTTCCTGAGGGAGGATGCGGCTAGGGCTTGTTGTTGCGGTTGCGGGCCCCGCGCTTCCGCTCGGGATGTGCCGTGTGCGCTTCGGGAGAGAGAGAGTAAAGACTAAAGAGACATGTGATGTGTTCACGGACAAGATGGAACATTGAATCTACGATATAAGATTTACCTCCGGACAATATAAGATTTTTATCGCGAATGGGTTGGCCCGGGACATTTACGTTCGAATAATTTTTTAAACACTCGGCTATAGGCTGGTTGGCCCGGACATTTATGTTTGAATAAGATTTTTTTTATATACCCGGACAGTATAAGAAATATATTTTTTAAATAACATTTATGTATAACTTGATTATTTAATCGAATAATTAACGAGTACTTAAACGAATATTTAATCGAGTAATTAATCGAGCTGTTCGCGAACTTATCGAGTCGAGTAGGTCTCTGTTCATACTCGGCTCGTTTATAAGTCGAGCTTTTTTTTTGTTCAAACTCGTTTATTTATCTTAATGAACGATCCGAGTCGAGCTTTTAACGAGTCGAGTATCGAACTACTTGTCGAGCGTATTGGTTCGCTTGCACCCCTAAGAACAGGATATGACTGTATGAGATTGAAGTAAGTTTTTGTTACTTATTTATTGATTATTGAGCATTGAAGAGGAGTAATAAAGTTAACTGCATTTCGTATTGTATTTTAAATGGTATCATACAAACATAGAATCGGGATCTTTGGAGATCTATATCAACAATATTCTCATGGCAATTTTTCTAGTAGGTTATTGCACGTTTACTACATGGTAAACATTCTTAGCTAGAAGCTTACTATCCTTACTAATTACTACAATATTTGTCATTTTACGGCTGATTGGTGGATCCAAGTGAACAACAATGTGTGGATGAAATCCATTGACAGCTATTGCAGTTAGGGTACTGAGTTAGTGTACCAACTATTCCCAATGTGAAAGGAATTAGAACGTCTTCAGTCTTATACACACAAAGAGAAGGAATAAGTTGGATATTGAAAGATTAAAGAAACTAGTTTTGTGCTATTACAACATGAGGTTGAGAAATAAAAACATCAAGGATAGGCAGAAGATATTTGAGGAGAGATTTACTAGATTTGCGAATGGTTTGTACCAGGAAAGAGCTGAAGTTGAAGTCAATCAGGACTTGACACCAAATGATGTTGACTTGGAATATTTTTTATAAGAAAAACATTCACTTGCAGCATGAATGGACGAGAAGGACGCTGAAGGAGAGCCTGAGTTTGACTCGAATGATAGATCCTGGGCCGAAGGTAAGTTTGACAATGTCATTGACTCATTGGTGATGATGAACGTACGGAAGAAGGGTAATAAACTCAGGTTCCTTAAATAGCTCTAGTTCCATAGAGTACATGTACATATACAGCTTCACAATCATCTCTAGCCACAACTCCAACTCATATTTCAAGTGTGTGATCTATTACTAAAAAGAATGGTGCCTTTGGAGGCTTCAATGCCTTTAAGAGATCAATGTAATACAATGCTAGTATGGGTACACAATAAGAAGAAAAATGGAAGAGGAAGAAGCTAAGTATTAAGCGAAGACATTAAATTCATACAAACGGTACCCATAAACCTTCCTCTAATGATAATGATGAGAAAGAATTTATTTAAGTCACATAACAAGGTTTTGGAAGTTAATGAGAAGGAGAAGGTGGAGATGGAGGAGAATGTGGTTCTAGTAGTACATGTATGAGTAGAGCAGGTTTTTAAGATTTGAGTGAGAGACAATATTCTAGTGGAATGAGTAAGAGATGGATTTATATGGGTGTCTTTGATCAGTACGTTGCAGCATATTATCTGGAACCTGTTTCAGATTTCGAGTTTGTTATCCACCCACACCTCTAGTTTCATGAGCAAATAGTATATACGATTTTAGCTAGATGACCTAATCATTATTTTTATTTGGATATGGTCCAATCATGATTGATCAAAGTTGGTGGAGCATTTAGGATAATGAGAATGAGCAGTATGACAAATATTATAAGGGACAGTTTCGTGGTTGGTGGTGAGAATTGAGAAGATATCTTTTTTATTGAATTTGAGTTGTACTTATATTATATTTTCTATTGTATTTGAATTTTAATTTCTACTTGTACTATATTTAATAGAATGAGAATCGGAAGAAGTTGATATCATAAGAGACTTGTAGTGAGTTTGTTTTACTCACAAACACGTCTCTTATGATATCAGTCTTTTCTGATATCATAACATTTTTTAAAGAATTTTCCTGATTTTATGTATTTTTAAGAATTTTTTGATTCTTTTCAATTGTTATTGAAAAAAGAAAAAAAGACCGATCCGAACCAATTCCGGATCGGTTTTTGTTCCATAGAATTGGTTGGGATTGGACTGATCCAAATCTTGGATCGGATCGGTAGTTGGCAATCCCAACTTTGATTTTGATCCCACAATCCTGGGTTATTACTCCCTAAACAAACTTCCATCCACTTGATGACTAAACTACAGCTCTTGAGAAGAATGTAATGCAGTGGCGCTTACCTATTGATTTTTTTTTCTTTCAAACATTCTGTCAGTCTACATTGTGCATATATTTGTCATCCAAGTGTTCAAAGGGGTCATTTAAGCTTAGGCAATAAGGCGGGCACTTATGCATAACTTAAGTGGTGGGATTTGATGTTAATACACACATACACTCATTCTCTGTGTATATATATTTATATTCATACATACATATAAATGTATATATGGAGAGGGGGGAAGGTAGGAAGGGAGAGAAGATCTTGGGATGGTATATGGTAGACTTAAAAAGTTTTAGCTGCATATATTTTTGTTAATATATTTGAATATATGTATGCATACAGGCATGTATATGCACTTTTTTGTACGTAACTATGTGTACATCTATGTATACATTTTTGAAAAAGAGGTAATTTGACAGAAAGTGAAATAAAGTGGAAAGAGGGTGGAGAGAGAAGTTTAATAAAATTTAAGTATACATATGTTGGCACCTCAAAATCTCACAAAAAAAATTAATTGAAAGGACGTCTGTAGAAGACAGTTTGTTTCAATTGCTGGGTCTTAATGCGCAGGGGAGCTAAAAAAAAGAGAGAGAAAAGAGAAGGGAAGAAAAGAGAGGAGGGAGCTGGCGGACATGGCCCAATAAAATTAGCCATCCACGGATGTAGCTAAAGCCGGCCCATTCACGCCCATCTCTCCTGACTGGCCCATTCAAGAGGAGTTCAAAAAAAAAAGAAGAAAAAAAAATAAAGGAAGAGAAGCTGTCGGAGTAGGGAAGGAAATCAACTCCCCATTGGACTCTCCCCCGGAGCCAATGCTAGAGACGGCAGGGGACTGTCGTAAGAAGGCATGGGAAGATAAGAAGGGTTGGGGGGAGTCGATCCCAAAGGCTATGGGATTGCTTCGAGTCCTTCTCGAGCCCGCAACCTCTATTGCGGGAAGTCTCCCGACAGAGGAAGGATACGGCAGAGGCTATAAGAACCCGGTTGGAGGAGAGGGAAAAGGGGCGTGAATAGCCTGCGTGAACAGACCCCCCGAGAAAAAACCATCGAGAGGCCGAGAAAGAGGAGGAGAGATAGAAGGTTTACCGGAGTCGTCCCCCTACGCCGTTGCTCGAAGCTCCTTCGATTGGTCTGTCCGGAAGCCTCCAAGCCCGCAGGTCCTTCCGGAGGCTCTCGTCGCGGAAGTTCCTGCCGTAAGAAGTCTTCGCCGGAAGCTCTCCGTCGCCGGAAACTCCTGCTGTAAGAATCCCCCTTCTTCCACCTCCGTCGAAGGGCCAAGGGACGCGCCGCCAAGCTCTTCCCCTTCCTCCGCTGCCGTCGAGGGAGACGGGAACCACCCGTTGATCGTTGGGTGCTGCCGAGGCCCCGTCGAAGCCGCCGCTGCCGTCATCTGGTCGGGGGGGGAGAAAAGGGCCGCCGGTTTTATTTTTTTTGCAACTTTAGTCCAGCTGGCGCATGAACAGGGGAAGGGGAGGCGCGAGCCCGCGTCGGTCTCGATTTTGACCCATGGGTCAAAATTGGGCGGGTCCCACCAGAAGAAAAGGAAGCAAAAAAAAGGGCCGTGGCCACGGCCAGGAGCCGCACGCGCGCAGGAGCAGCCGCGGGGGAAGAAGGTTGACCCGCAGGTCAACCTTATGGTGGGGCCCACCTTATGAAGTGGTTTAAAAAAAAGAGAAAAGAAGAAAAGAAGGAGAAGAAGAAGATGGGCTGCGTCCAAAGGCTGAAGGCCCATTATCCTCCGGTGACCAGTGGCAAAAAAAAATAATAAAAGATTTTAAAAGACACAATCAAGTGAGAGATTTAAATAAAAATGCACTTAATTAATTAAACAAACCGAGGCGAGCATCCGGCCGGCTAAAAACTCGCCTCATGGTCTCGGCATAACTTAAAAGAATCAAAATAAATGGGAAAGCAATAGGCCGGCTTTAGGCACGTCTATTGACCCATAATTCAAAAAATAAAATAAAATAAACAATAAACAGAAATTAAATAACAATCTACTTAATTAATCAACAAACCGAGACGAGCATCCGGCCGGCTAAAAACCCGCCTCATGGTTTTGGCTTAATTTAAAAGAATTCAAAACATAGAGGGAAAGCAATGGGCCGGCTTTAAGCACGTCCCTTGACCCTTTAAGGTGGACATACAAAGGTCTGGTTAAAGACCCCAATGTCTTACCATGCCCCAAGAGGGAGTTGTTTTGCCCATTATGCCTTGGGGAGGCTGTGCATGATCAACATGCCAATATGCTCAAACCATAGGCTAATGAGGAAGACCAACCATGGGATGAGTGCCCACAAGCTTATCAAAAGCCGGGTATGCTCAACCTTGAACCGGTTGGGAGAAGACTCCATATGCCTATCAAAGGCAGAACCACTCAAACTGCTGAAATGACAAGACAGATTTCCAGATGCCTATCAAAGGCTGGAACGTGTTCAAGACTACACTCAAGACTGGCATATGCTTGATCCCGAATTGAGGGGATGTCACAGTTTATTGTAAAAGAGAGGAAGCAGGAGGACTTGTGAACCTTAAACAATGAAGAATTCAATGTTCAATGCAAGGAGAAAACAGTCCCCGCCGGAATAAATGAATGCAAGCACAAGATAAAATTGAAAACTGAACTTAAATCTGAAATTTTAATAAAAAAAGAAAACAAAACATTTAAGAAATCTGAAATAAAAATACATCAAATCTGAAAATTCAGAACCTGAAAAATCCAAAAATCACCTCTGAATCTCAAATGCCTAAAATCTGGAATCTGGAGGCTAAATTTTTAAAACGTAAAATCTGTAATTGAAATCCTGAAGGTTGGAAATCTGAAAATCTGTTTTGGTGCAGAAACCCATTTAAAACCTGTAATCTGGAGATCGATTAAGGTGCAGAATCTGCAAGAAATGTGAAAAATCTGAACCTTGCAAGGAACCGAGGGCTGTAAAAAAATGTAGAAATCTGGAGTCCGGAGTTTGAAATCTGAGCTTTGCAAGATGTGCAGAATTTAAAATTTGAAATTTGAAATCAGCAATCTGAAATCTGTAAATAAAAGAAATCTGAAAGTTTGAAGCTCATAAAGCCTGCAGCCGAAAATCAGAAATCTGTAAGAAACCTAAAAATCTGAGGTCCGAGATGTGAAATAAATCTGGAACTCCAAATCTGAAAAATGGGAAATGCAGAATCTGTCAACTTTGCAGAAATCTGAAGATAATTCACTGAACATAAAAGTCCCAACATGTTTAAATTAAACTCAGTCAAGATAAACCTGTTTGTATCAAAATTAAAATTTGAACCTCACATCTAAGACAAGAAACCGGAAACTGTAGATCTGCAGAATTCTAAGTAAAAATCTGAAATTTGCAAACACCAAACAAATTCAATTCAAATCCAACTCTTAAAATTAAGCTCAAACAAAACTAATTCAAACAAACTTCATTTCAAGCCAGATCTGACTTGAATAAATTTAAAATCAATTTCACTCAATCCAAATCAACAAATTAAATCAAACCTCAAAACAAATTAAAACAAATCTTTTAACTCAAATCAATCGATTCAATTCAAATTGAATTCTCCAAATCAAACAAATTCAACTCAAATCAATTTTAACCAAAATCAAACTGAAATTTAAATAATTCAATTCCAACCCAAACTAAAAGCAATTCAACCAATTAAATTCAACTTAAACTAAATTCAAACAGATTCAAATTAATCAAACCAATCAAAAATCAAACCAGCAAATTTAATTAAACCAATTCAATTCAAATCAAATTCAAACCAAAATTGAGTGCTTGCATTCCATCAATTGCATGGGATTGTTTTCTCCTATGTCCATATGTGTGAATGTTTATTTTTGTGGATGCATGTTTTCTGTTTCAATGGATTGCTATGACGCTTAATCAAGGGTATTCGAGTTATCTCGATGTAATTAACGTCGGATCTTCGCACCATCCGACGGGGAGAGGTCAAAACAAATTTCAAAGAACCTAACAACCTCAACATATAATTTTTACCCTAGGTAGTACTTTTATGGAATACCATCTATTTTTCTAAAGAAGTCGATGCTAAGGTCTAACCAAATTAAATTCAAATCCAAGAGGAAAATGAATTTCCAAAAACAAAACATAAAATCTCCAGATTCCAGATTTTAGGCATTTGAATTTCAGAGGTGATTTTCGGATTTTTCAGGTTCTGAATTTTCAGATTTGATGTATTTTTATTTCAGATTTCTTAAATGTTTTGTTTTCTTTTTTATTGAAATTTCAGATTTAAGTTCAGTTTTCAATTTTATCTTGTGCTTGCATTCATTTATTCCGGCGGGACTGTTTTCTCCTTGCATTGAACATTGAATTCTTCATTGTTTAAGGTTCACAAGTCCTCCTGCTTCCTCTCTTTTACAATAAACTGTGACATCCCCTCAATTCGGGATCAAGCATATGCCAGTCTTGAGTGTAGTCTTGAACACGTTCCAGCCTTTGATAGGCATCTGGAAATCTGTCTTGTCATTTCAGCAGTTTGAGTGGTTCTGCCTTTGATAGGCATATGGAGTCTTCTCCCAACCGGTTCAAGGTTGAGCATACCCGGCTTTTGATAAGCTTGTGGGCACTCATCCCATGGTTGGTCTTCCTCATTAGCCTATGGTTTGGGCATATTGGCATGTTGATCGTACATGACCTCCCCATGGCATAATGGGCAAAACAACTCCCTCTTGGGGCATGGTAAGACATTGGGATCTTTAACCGGACCTTTGTATGTCCACCTTAAAGGGTCGAGGGCGTGCTTAAAGCCGGCCCATTGCTTTCCCTCTATGTTTTGAATTCTTTTAAATTAAGCCAAGACCATGAGGCGGGTTTTTAGCCGGCCGGATGCTCGTCTCGGTTTGTTGATTAATTAAGTAGATTGTTATTTAATTTCTGTTTATTGTTTATTTTATTTTATTTTTTGAATTATGGGTCAATAGACGTGCCTAAAGCCGGCCTATTACTTTCCCATTTATTTTGATTCTTTTAAGTTATGCCGAGACCATGAGGCGGATTTTTAGCCGGCCGGATGCTCGCCTCGGTTTGTTAAATTAATTAAGTGCATTTTTATTTAAATCTCTCACTTGATTGTGTCTTTTAAAATCTTTTATTATTATTTTTTTGCCACTGGTCACCGGAGGATAATGGGCCTTCAGCCTTTGGACGCAGCCCATCTTCTTCTTCTCCTTCTTTTCTTCTTTTGTCTTTTTTTTTTAAACCTCTTCATAAGGTGGGCCCCACCATAAGGTTGACCTGCAGGTCAACCTTCTTCCCCCGCGGCTGCTCCTGCGCGCGTGCGGCTCCTGGCCGCGGCCGCGGCCCTTTTTTTGCTTCCTTTTCTTCTGGTGGGACCCGCCCAATTTTGACTCGTGGGTCAAAATCGAGTCCGACGCGGGCTCGCGCCTCCCCTTCCTCTGTTCATGCGCCAGCTGGACTAAAGTTGCAAAAAAAATAAAACCGGCGGCCCTTTTCTCCCCCCCCCCGACCAGACGATGGCAGCGGCGGCTTCGACGGGGCCTTGGCAGCACCCAACGATCAACGGGTGGTTCCCGTCTCCCTCGGCGGCAGCGGAGGAAGGGGAAGAGCTTGGCGGCGCGTCCCTTGGCCCTTCGACGGAGGTGGAAGAAGGGGGATTCTTACGGCAGGAGTTTCCGGCGACGGAGAGCTTCCGACGAAGACTTCTTACGGCAGGAACTTCCGCGACGAGAGCCTCCGGAAGGACCTACGGGCTTGGAGGCTTCCGGACAGACCAATCGAAGGAGCTTCGAGCAACGGCGTAGGGGGACGACTCCGGTAAACCTTCTATCTCTCCTCCTCTTTCTCGGTCTCTCGATGGTTCTTTCTCGGGGGGTCTGTTCACGCAGGCTATTCACGCCCCTTTTCCCTCTCCTCCAACCGGGTTCTTATAGCCTCTGCCGTATCCTTCCTCTGTCGGGAGACTTCCCGCAATAGAGGTTGCGGGCTCGAGAAGGACTCGGAGCAATCCCGGAGTTTTTGGGATCGACTCCCCCCTTCCCTTCTTATCTTCCCATGCCTTCTTACGACAGTCCCCTGCCGTCTCTAGCATTGGCTCCGGGGGAGAGTCCAATGGGGAGTTGATTTCCTTCCCTACTCCGACAGCTTCTCTTCCTTTATTTTTTTTTCTTTTTTTTTTGAACTCCTCTTGAATGGGCCAGTCAGGAGAGATGGGCGTGAATGGGCCGGCTTTAGCTACATCCGTGGATGGCTAATTTTATTGGGCCATGTCCGCCAGCTCCCTCCTCTCTTTTCTTCTCTTCTCTTTTCTCTCTCTCTTTTTTTAGCTCCCCTGCGCATTAAGACCCAGCAATTGAAACAAACTGTCTTCTACAGACGTCCTTTCAATTAATTTTTTTTGTGAGATTTTGAGGTGCCAACAACATATTAATTAAAAATCTTAAACATATATAAACAGTTTAAGTGATAATAAAAAAACTTTAATATAATTTTACTATCCCTGAATGGTGCTCAACCTATGCAGTCAGGTTGTAGGGGTCAAGGTGGTGCCCCTTCTACGGAGTATCTGGGGGGCAAAGACCTCCGGAAGATTTTTTTTATTAATCATGTGGAGGCGGCCTAGGCCACCTACGTAGGTGCCTTGGGTGCCAATGGGACCCCAGAAAGGTGCCCTTGTGTCTTGGCCCTTCAAAGGCACCTCGACAACTATGATTGTGCATATTGTGGAGAATCGAGAACATAATTTCATCATTGTTGTCAAGGTGAATCTCTTTGGGGCAAAAATAGTTCGATCACAGTATAGAGTGAATCACAATTAAAATTGGATAAAAGATTTCAGAGATAGCAGTAGTCTTTTGAGTATTTGGAAGGACTTCATCCTAAATTATCACTTTTTTCTTGTCATCCCTGTCTACCTCCGTGGGTAATGGTATGGTAGAAAGATTTCGTTTTGGAAGAACTGTTGGGCTGGTTATGTTTCACTTTTTTTTAAAAGGTCAGAAGACCACTTTTATTGAACTTTAAGAGAAAATACGGAAATTACAACACAAGGAAAAGGAGACAAACCAAAAGGAGAACCCCAACTACCAAGATGTAGAGGTGACCAATTACAAAAAAAAAACTTCTAAAACAAAGCAATTTACTCATAAGCACATAGTGGTCCAAAGTGCACCGGGAGAAGCAAATCACCAATCCTTGACAAGAGTAGCCATGTGGAGTATCCTGTTAGAGTTCTGATCTTAAAAAATACACCTATTCTTCTCACGCCATACCGACCAAAGCATGGTCGGTAGAATAAGATCCCATAAAGAAGCATTAAGGATGAACAGACCATGGATTATGATATTGCCACCCTATCAAAAGCGAGATAATGTTGGGTGGTTCCTCCCAAGCAATCCTTCAGCAGTTGAACAAAACTTTCCATAAGGAATAAATAATACCACAGTTGAAGAAAAGATGCTCCAAGTCTCTAGTGTCACAGAAAACGCATCTTGTCGACATGTCCCAGAAGATTTTGTGTAGGTGACTTCTTGTAGGAAGGCAAAGCCTAGCAATTTTCGAAAGGAAAAATCTAATCTTTGTAGGAACTGATATCTTCCAAACAACTCAGATGCCAAGAGACCTCCATGCCACCTATGTTCAGCCTACTCTCAGCTGATTTGACCCTGAAAGTTCATTTCTTACCAGGAAACCAAACTAATTTATTCTCTATTAATATGGCACCTAAGTTTCTCAATGGTTGCTAGCAGGGAAGAAAACTCCTGAATCTTATTATCCTTAAGGTTTCTTCTGAAAGTGATGTTCCATTTAAACTTTTCCTCCCAAGAGTCTCAAAATTTAATAGTAGGTACACATCAAATATTAAACAAGGTTGGGAATAGAACAACCAAAGGAGCATGGTTCACGGTAGCTGTTAACAAGGGAGCTAATGTTAGGTCGGATTAGAATTGTGATGCCTTACATGATAATTGGACACTCTTTCAGAAGAAATTTTAAAGAAGCCGAAATTTCTTAACTTGTGAATATGTTAAACTTTTTAAAGGGGTTCAAATGTGTGGAATTGCAAGAGTATGATTAATGAAATCTTAATAAGAATTACTTCTTTTTCTGTGAAATCTGCATACAACTGAATGACTTGGGGGTACCAAGTCTTGTGGTGGAAAGCCGTGTCTCCTGTGTTCCCTTTAAAAATTATATTTTTCTTGTGGACTATGTGTAGAGGTAGACTTCCTACAAAGTCTTACTCACGGAAGATCTTTTCGGTGGAAACCAAGCACCATGTTTTCTCTGGCTTTATCTTAGAAGATATTGATGATCTATTCTTTTGCTATGGGGGTATTGCTTATCTATTGCGTATCCTTTTTCGTAGCTGAAAAATTATGTGGGTTAGACCTCTGAATGTATTAGCTTTAATTCAGTAGTGGAATAGGGGAAACCCTGGAGTGCTGAACCAATGTTGTGGAATCTATCTTTATCAGCAATGCTTTGGTCCATATGGAGAACTTGGAATTGGAGGATTTTTTATGATCATTTCGACATTCCGAATGTTTTTCTTCACCTGATGGCAGCTTTTACTAAGGATTCGTTTTTTGCATACTCTGGCTGCACTTTGGTTGAATATGTTTTTATTGACAGAATCTTAACTTGAAGTCTTTTTGCCATTGGCCTTGTTTTATCTTATATCTCGAAAAGCTGCTACTGCTACCCTCTTGATATTAAGTAGGATAGTTCTTCCTTTTTCTATCTTCTGTTTCTCTTTACCTGTAACTCCTTTTTCATATTAATGAATTGTGACCTGCGTCACCTTCAAAAAGTTGTCAAGGGGAGAAGTTGCCCGAAGGGTCCTTATCGCCTAACAAATCTTTATGATTAATAGGATGATGCATCATGAAGTCATAGCAAAGTACACTATTTTTAATTTATTTTTAGAATAAATACATAATTTTATTGTGCACTTGGAGGTAAAAATCATTCAGGTAATGCCCTTGTGGGTCATGTAGTTGGAAACATTTTCAGTAGCATGTTGTGAGAGATGTACCTTTTGTCCAATACTGAGGTGCAAACCTTGAGAAGTGTGCTTTCTTGTACTTCTCATAAGACATATCTTGATAGTAAAATTGTGGTACCATCCACTTTTTGGAACAGGTTTGTGCTTTTTGAAGGGATTAAATTTCAGTTTTTTCCAGCTTTGTTTCTCCATGAAAAATTGCCCGTGTTCTACCTTTATTGCTAATTCTGCTTATGCTTTTGAACTCTTTCAACAATTTATATATTTGAAAGTTGAGATTTCTGATAAACAATGAGGTTAAATGTTTTATGCATGCTCATGCTTTTGTCAGGTGGAGGGACAAGCTGAGGAAGTAATTTTTGACCATCTGCATGCAACTGCCTTCCAGTACACTCCTTTGGGAAGAACTATACTGGGTCCTGCACAGAATGTTAAAACGATAACTAAACATAACCTTAAGGAGTACATTTCAACTCATTATACAGCACCCCGGATGGTACTTTTCATTTCCAACTCTATTGTTTGTGTCACCGCCCTCTGGTGTGGGGACTGGACAAAATACTGAATTATTCACTATGACTTGCTATGAGATGAGGTCTTAAATATGCTTATTTCTGCTTCAGGTAATTTCTGCTGCTGGTGCGGTGAAACATGAAGATATTGTCAGCCAAGTGAACAAGTTATTCACAAAACTTTCAGATAATCCTACCACAGCATCACAATTGGTTGCCAAAGAGCCAGCTTTTTTTACTGGTTCTGAGGTGTGATTAGCTCATTAAATGTTTCATTCTTATATTTTATTTGGTCACCATGCTCTTTTGACTCATCATTGTTGTTGATCAGGTCCGCATAATAGATGATGATATCCCTCTTGCACAATTTGCAGTTGCATTTAATGGTGCTTCTTGGACAGATCCAGATTCGATTGCTTTGATGGTCATGCAATCCATGTTAGGGTCTTGGAACAAGAATACGGGTGGAGGGAAACACATGGGGTGGGTAATTTCACGTTACCCCTTCATTTACTTTGAACTGTCTATTTCAACTTTTCGGACATAATCATTTTCTAACCACTTGGATGTGCTTTAAGCCCTTCATCGTTGTGTTGCAGACAATTTTAATTTGGTTATTTTGCTCTATTTCGTTTCCTGTTTGCATCTTAATAAGCTTTATATGACTCAAACAGGGCAGAGCTTGTACAAAGGGTTGCTATAAATGATATTGCGGATAGCATGATGGCATTTAACACCAACTACAAAGACACTGGTCTCTTTGGTGTCTATGCAATTGCCAAGGTTAGTTGAAATCTATTTAAGCAAAAAATGAATACTGATGTCATTTTATTGGCTTGAATGGGAGAATTTTCTCCGGTAATGTCATTCCTGGAGGCTCAGCTAATGGAATGATGTTGATTGATAAAAGATAGCTTATATAGTTATATCTGAGTAAGATAAAATTTAGTTAGATAACGGAAAAAGTTGCTTGTAGATTGAATTGCATATACCTGGAATGTGTAGAACTGTGGAGTTGTATTTGTAGCTAAGACCTGGAAAGTGAATAAGTTGTCTTTGGAACTACGGACTTGTTTTCGGTTATCAGACTGGGCCAAAGTTTACAGCAAGTTAACTACAGACTTGAACAAGTTGTACCTAAGATATTCTAAATGAAGCTTTGGCATTTTCTTCATATTTAAAATGCTTTTCATTTCTTTTTGTGTTGATCTCATGCTTCATTTACAAGCGAGGCATGATTTGGGTCTTGGCACCACTCATAAATCACTGATTATTTATTTCTTTTCCACGTAGTCCACAACCGTGTCAAGGATCCTACTAAACATGTGTAGGAAAAAGAGAAGGCTTATTTTAGCCTTTATGACGCCGGTGTCTGCATTCTTTAGTGTTTCACTTTCTGATCATTGAAATAACACGGTTGCTATTTTGTTTTATTATCCCATTTCATATTGAATTGAACTAGCTCCATTGAACTCAATGAAGTCTTAATCCCATAGTATTTTAGTTCAGCTATATAGTTTTTTGTCTCCATCCACGCTAAATGATTTTGGAGCTACCTCTTGATTTTACATCCAATAAGTTGTATCACGTTGCCCTCTAAATTAATCTAGGTCTACTCTGTCCATTTTTTTGTCTTATTATTGTAATAAGCTCCTGTTTTCCAATTGCAACCTTTTTATGTATATATCTAATATATCCAAGCCATATCTTTCTCTTTTTTTTCATCCTCAACCGGAAACTGAAATAAACCATCAGATAGATTCATAGTGATCCCATGTCAAATATCAAGCTCGAATCAAAACCCAGGAGGTCAATTCATAACAAAACTGAAGGTTGTCAAACCAGAGAATCTGAAATCCAATAAAAAAACAACTGAAAACCTGAAATTACTATAAACCACAAAGCTGAAAACCATCAAATCAAAGGGCCTGCAATCAAGGAAGTCTAAAAATCTGAATTTCACATGTAGAGATAAAAAATTTGGAAATCCTAAAAGGGACCAGCAAACCAAGAAGAAGATAACAAAAAAATGTGAAATCTCTAAATTTGCAGAACTCAGAAAAATAGAAAATAAACCGGAACCTAAATGTCCAAAACTGAAATTGCAATCACAAACCCACAATCCATATAATTTCCAACCTGTTAAACATCAAGCCCCAAGCAGGTTTAATCAAACAGATTTAACTCAAATCAAACTAAATTTAAATAATTCAATCCCAACAAAATCCATTTCAAATAAGATTAGATCAAGTTTAAAATCAAACAAACCAAATTAAATTCAAGTCAATCATAACCAAACAAATTTGATAACCTGTCAAGCATTAACCAAATTCAAAATTCAACTTTATCCCAAACAGATTCAAATCAATTAAATTAAATTAAACTCAAATCAAAATCCTCAATTTGAACCCAAGTTGATTTTAATCAACAAATTTAAATCTCTCAAATGAATTCAAACTAAAATTCAACCAAACTTTAACTAAACAGATTAAGTTTAAAACAAACAAACTGAACTTAAATTAATTCAAGACAGTTAAACCCCAAATCAATTCACATGAACTTGAAACTTGTAAATCACATAAAAATCCAGATATCTCAAAGCATCAAATTCACGAAATTAAATAAAAATAATCTTTCAGTTTCAATTCTAATCAAATTGAAATTCATAGATCGAATTTCAACCAACAATTTTAATAAGCTAAATTAAACGAATTCAAATCAATTCCAATCAAATTCTAATCAAATCAAACTTAAATCAATAAGCAACCCAAATAAAATTGATTCAGTTGTTGGTGTCAGGACATGAACTTTGGATTTCTTTAACTTGAAGATGTTTGTTTGTCGTCATTCTGACAATATCTTGAGTTCAGATGGCCTCACAACTAACACAGTTTTAAGTGTGTTTCAGCCTGACTGTTTGGATGACTTGGCATATGCAATCATGTACGAATTAAGCAAATTATCTTATCGAGTATCTGATGTTGATGTTATCCGCGCCCGCAACCAGGTATTTTATGTGTATGCGTGGTGATATTTTATTATTTTGTGCTATTTCATTTCATGAAGCTTTGATGCTAGTCAACCAGATGCTAATAGCCCATAGATCAAACTTGAGTCAGGTACTCTAAAAATATGAAGCTTATTGTTTTATCTGTTTCCCTAGAAAATTGCAGCTCATATTAACTGCTTGTTTTTTTAATGGTATACTGTACACACTGTATGAAGAATGGCTTAGCTGAATTGGTTCAATCATGTCAATTGTCTTATAATTAGATATATGAATTGGTTCAATCATGTCAATTGTCTTATAATTAGATATCTGAATTGGTTCAATCATGTCAATTGTCCTATAATTAGATATGTAAATTGGATATTGTGGATCCAAAAACCCAGTTTGAATCATACAAATTTATTGGGTTTGAGCTTTCACCTGTGAAACCCGACTTAGGTATGTGGTGTGTTTGGGTTTGCCACTCACAGAGAAGACTTGATTGTCAGTTGTCACATTTTCACCATCTGTAACATTTGGGAAATCCTGCAGTTTGCCCTGCATAGCTTTTGGTCACGGCTTGGCACTCAATGAGTCTTGTAGCTTTTGGTGCCTAGTACCAGTAGTGGGAGCAATGGGATGAACAAGGCCATGGCAATGGTGGAGGTGGAGAGGAATTACTAGGACATAGATGAACATTTACAAGGGCCTGCTTCTTGTTGGCTGTCGGTACTCCAATGTTTGGTAGATGCATGGATTAGAGGCAACGATTGAAGAGGTTAGGAAGTGGCTATGGTGTAAGGAATGGGAGAAACGGGTTCACAAGGAGACATGAACCCGAAACTTGGACAGGTTCAGGTTTGAACTAGATCCTGGACCGTATCTTGTAATGCATCTGGGTTAATCTCAGACCTAAGCTTATTTGAGCCTATTTAGGATCTAGACAAATCTGACCCAAACTCGATTCATTTACAAATGTACTTATAATATGTAAAAAATAGAAATGACGACATCAGTGGGATTTATCTGATCCCAGGCCAGTCTATGCCAATCCAACTTATTTTGATCTGATCATATCCCACACAGTTGATCGTTAAATATGATAAAATATATAACAATTTCATCTTTGTACTCTACAAAAAATAAAGTTTACAGACGATATTATTTTTTGTTAAATCATGTAATGTAAACCCACAGTGCTTATCCGAATATTTTTATTCATTCATGTATTTTTAGCTCATTTCTATAGTATTCTAGTCATAATTTGAAAATTTGTGGCGCTCAATTGTTTTACTTTAATGATTTCGTTGCCAATATAGTAAGTTAGCATTCTAGCACGCTCATGTACAGAGTTACGATGAAAGTATTTTCTCTGTCTATTTGTTATCCATTGTTTAATCTAAAATAATTTCATTAGAAAAAGACTTATTATTACCTTAGGGCTTGTTTGGCTGTAATATTAACTACCTATATCGACATTCTTATTTATATTTGATACAACTAAATTAATCTGATGTGTGTCAAAATTGATATTGTATTAGTTTTAATATTCTAACCAAACATGCCTTTAATGTCTTATTCTTGTTGATTTCTTGAAATTTTTTGCGTGCTTACATTTTCGTATTATGGGGAGAACACGCTTTGCGGTTCTGCATCAGGATGAGACAATCCTTTGAACCTGGGAGCAAGGAATCTCCAAGGTTGCTATATCCGAGAGAATTCTCCTGGATACTCTTGGAGATACTCCAAGAGGCTTGACCATATTTTATTTTTACTGACTTTTGAGGCTTATTATGATTTTTACTTAACCATTGACCAAGTTGGCCTTCCATTTTTCTTGTCAAATGTGTATCTCTATTGTAATTAATGACTAAGTGATGTGTTAAAAATGCTAAATAATTTGGTTCCTTTATTGGGTTTTTAAGTTTTAAATTCTTAAACTGGCGAATTTGTGGTTGACTGATAGTCTGAATCAGGTTCATGGCTGGTCAATTCCTAACCTGATACCATGAAATCCTTGATTAGTCAATATTCTACTGTTTATTTGCTCTTCTTCTGTTTTTGATGCTGTAGCACAGTAGCTATGTTAAAAGATCGTCTGAACATTTTCAATATGAGGCAGTTACGTTGATACTTTGAAGTGAAAATGGGAAAAAAAGGTGGAAAAACTTTCTGCTGTTTTAGGGATTGGTACCTTATTTCTATGCTTTAGTTTGCATCCTGGTTGTGCAAGAGACACCAAAAGCCACCAGGGACATGGGGATTTATTCGTCATGCATCATTCAGAAGGGAAGTTTAATTATGGAGACTACTATGCAGAAGAGAATGGAAATTGCAAACTACCTTGGCATGGTTTCCATGGACAAATTGCGGCTCTTTGGTCCGAAGGATGCCGAAGTGACTGGGTTTGCATATTTGTTGGCTCTTCTAGAGAAGTTTAAATGTGTTGAGAGAGAGGACCAACTCCTTTGTACCCGGGAAAGGGACTACTCATATTTGGTGAAATCAACTTGCCTAAGATTATGTTTGGGGGACATGGCGGTGTGGTGGGGTAAGGTTGCTTGTGATCTGGTGCTTCCTATATGTCTTTTCTCAAGAACCTGTTTTCTATGGAGGTCAGTAGGTGTGTATTTTGCAGTGGAGGGCAAGAGGATATTGATCATTTTTTTCTTCGGTGTGAGATTATTACATATATCCAAAAGATTGTATTCTGCAGCTGGCACATTGACTGGGTGAAGCCTTTAAATGTAACTATTTTGCTGCAGCAATAGAATGTGAGAACACCATGGATTGTTGAACTTTTGCTATGGAAATTGTCTCTACCAGCGATGCTATGGTCTATATGGAGTACAAGAAATAGAACCTTTGAAAGTTTGAAGATCACTCTGTTAACCCAATTTTTCTTCAAATGTCACAGTTGGTCAAGGGCTGGTTCTCCGCAGTCAAGGGTTGTCAGCCTGAGAGTGGCGTCTTTAAGGAGAGAGATTATTTGTGGTCCTGTGAAAGCATCTCTGACTTCATTCTATTAGATAAGTGACTAATAGATACATGGATATATATGTGCAGCTATTTTTATATATCCGAAAGATTGTATTCTGCAGCTGGCACATTGACTGGGTGAGCCTTTAAATGTTTCTATTTTGCTGCAGCAATAGAATGTGAGAACACCATGGATTGTTGAACTTTTGCTATGGAAATTGTCTTTACCGGTGATCAAGGATTCCGGAATCGGAATCGGAATCGGAATCGGTTGGGACCGATTCCGATTCCGATTCCAGGATCGGCCGATTCCTGGGAAGGGAATCGATTCCGGATCGGTCCGGAATCGTTTTTTTTTTTTTTGATTTTTTTTTTCGTCAAAAAAATTCAAAAAATTCGGCAAAAATTCTAAAAAAATAGGAAATGAGTTAGAATCATTTTAAAAAATAACCAATGCATGATATCCACAAGACCACATCATACAAATACTAATGAACACCAATTGAAGACTTGAAGACTTGAAGTTAAGTACATATTCCAATTCCATTGATTCAAATATCAAAGAGTTGATACATCGAAAAAAAAAGTTACATCATATCAATCTACTACCAATATCTAGGATAAAGATGTGGGTCGTCCTCCTCTCCCTACTGCTCGTGACGCTCCTCCCTCGTGCTCAGTCTTGTATACTGTCCGGGACCATATCCATATGAAAATAATGCCGATGCCATGCCATCAAGGTCGTATGGATCGGACTGCGGGACGACCGGGACGTAAGCAGAGGATGGTGGAGCTGGTGGTGTAATCCACTGCCGGTCGGCTTTGGCCGAAATCTTTGAATCTTGTGGCTCCATAATATACGAATGCGGTGTCTGCTCATCCAGCGTGTAATACGGCTTTGGAAACCGTGAATCAGGTGACTCAGCTGCTGCTGATGGCTGCGTCGCTGGTATACACTCCTCGTCATCATCACCTGAGGAGTGAGAAGGAGCCTGCGTCTTTGTCATCTGAGGGCCGACAGACGCCTGACCTCTAACTTCCTTCTCTTTACCTCTTCAGCCATCTCTGAACTACCAGAAAGTCTGGAACCCAAAGTTTTTTTCAACTTTGCAAATCCTCCCATTCTCCGTGCAGTCACCTTTGTTTTCGTTCTCCCCGGACTGCATGTAAAAACCATTTGACAATGTGGTGAACGGCTCTCTTTGAAGCCGTTCCTGTAGCCTTCACCCCTTTCATTGCCTGCTTTATCCCCATCTGCCCAGCACTTTGTTTCCTAAATAAAAACTCGTCACTCGGTGTAAATCGGAGTCGTCGGAAACGTGTAAAAATAGGCGTACGGGATATCCGGAATTTTTCCCGTGCAAAATGGACATATCCGGATAGTTCAAAACTTAAACGAACTTGTTCGGACAGAAATCGTAAAGTTTAACGACACTCAAAATCGTCGGAAACGCGTAAGAATGGACGTACGAAGTTTTGGCGAAGAAATCTTACCAAAAACCTTACAAAAGATCGAAGAAGAGGATGATTCGATGCCGATCCGAGCTTGAATCGGCGGAATCCTTTGAAGAACGACCTTGGAATCGCCGGAATCGCCTGAATCGGTGGAATCGGGCCGGAATCGACCCTGGATCGACGGAATCAGCCGGAATCGACGGTGGATCGACGGAATCGACGCCGGAATCGCCGGAATCGCGCCGGAATCGCCTGCGCTTCCTCCTTCCGCCGCGAGATCGACCGATTGAAGCTCTGCGGGTCGATTCCGCCCCTTTTAGGGCCGGAATCGGTTCGATTCCCGGTTCAGAGTGAACCGGGAATCGAACCGGGCCCGGGTCAACCCGGCCTTCCGAAGAATCGGTCGGATCGACCGATTCCAAATGGAATCGGTCGGAATCGGATCGATTCCGACCGATTCCAGGCGATTCTGACCGATTCCGCGGGATTCTTCCCGGAATCGGTCCTTCCGCCAGGAATCGGATCGGAATCCACCGATCCGATTCCAGAATCGGTCGGAATCGGTCCGATTCCGCCGATTCTGCAATCAATGCCGGTGATGCTGTGGTCTATATGGAGTACGACAAATAGGACCTTTGAAAGTTTGAAGATTACACTGTTAACCCAACTTTCCTTCTTCAAATGTCACAGTTGGTCAAGGGCTGGTTCTACGCAGTTAAGGGTTGTCAGCCCATGGATTGCAGAATCGTCGGAATCGGTCCGATTCCTGGCGGAAGGACCGATTCCGGGAAGAATTCCGCGGAATCGGTATGAATCGCCTGGAATCGATTCCGACCGATTCCTTGTGGAATCGGTCGATCTGACCGATTCCTTCGGAAGACCGGGTCAACCGGCCCGGTTCGATTCCTGGTTCGATTTTGGACCGTGAATCGAACTGATTCCGGCCCTAAAAGGGCCGGAATCGACCCGCGGGGGTCAATTCTGTCGATCCCGCGGCGGCAGAAGCTGGATCCGGCGATTCCGGCGCGATTCCGGCCTCGATCCCAGCTGCCAGCGTCGATTCCGGCCGATTCCGTTGATCCAAGCATCGATTCCAGCCCGATTCCACCGATTCCGGCGATTCCGGCGGCGATTCCGGCGATTCCAAGCAACGTCTTCAAGGGATTCCGCCGATTCAAGCTCAGACCGGCCTCGAATCAATCTCTTCTTCGATCTTTGTAAGGTTTTTGGTAAGATTTCTTCGTCGAAAACTTCGTACGTCCATTCTTACGCGTTTCCGACGAGTCCGAGCGTCGTTAAACGTTGTGATTTCCGACCGAACAAGTCCGTCCAAGTTTTGAACTATCCGTTTAAGTCCATTTTGCACGGGAAAAATTCCGGATATCCCGTACGTTAATTTACGACCATTTTCAGCAAATACGTAACCCTTTAAACATACCGAATGGTGTGTTACTTGGGTTGTCTGCTTCCTGAACAACGTTTAAATCAATTTTTATGTTATCTAATCATTTTTAGTGCATTGTTTACAATGTTTGCAGATATAAGCAATGGCCGATCAAGGTGATGCAGCACCAACACGTGCTTCCGACGTGGGTTGGGAACACGGGCAGATGGTAGACCCAGTCAGGAAGAGGGTACAGTGCAAATGGTGTGGGAAGAAGATGAACGGGGGGGTGTTCCGGCTGAAACAACATATTGCCGGAACAGGTGGGAATGTCAAGAAATGTGACATGGTGCCCGGGGAGAAGAGTGAGGAGATGAGAGGCTACGTGACGGTAGAGCCTCTCGACGGGGCGTTAGGATCGAGCGAGAGGGAGGAGTTGCGCGACGAGCTACTCCGGAAGGAGGAGGGACCGCGATTTGCCTACCTCGAAAGGGAAAGGCAAGGGGAAGGCACCGGGCGAGCCGGAGCCAGAGAGCGAGGACGAGTCCTCGGACTCCGAGCTTAGACGTGCTAGGCACGATAGGAAGCGTGCATTTGCTGAGGAGGAGGACAGGAGGAGGGGAGCAGGAGGGTCTGGGTCCAGAGTTGACCCAGCTTTGGGCCGATCAGCATCGGCTCACCCGACCTCGGGCTGGGACTGAGAGACTGACCCCAGAAGACAGGAGCCACACCGCCGTTCTACTTCTACCAGCACTCGATTTGCACCGAGTGACGAGTATTTATTTAGGAAACAGAGTGCTGGGCAGATGGGGATTAAACATGCAATGAAAGGGGTGAAGGCAACAGGAACGGCTGCAAAGAGAGCCGTTCGCCACATTGTGAAATGGTTTTTACGTACGCAGTATCACTTTTTAAATTAAAATTGACATTATGTGTGTTTTATTTACTTAAACTTAATTTTAGCTTCGATCCCAATTTTTTTAACTTGATGTAGGCATCCCGAGCCATGCGGCCACCGGTCCCTACTTCCAGACGATGGTGGAGGCCGTGGGTGAGGCTGGACCGGGTTTGCAAGCCCCGGGCAGCAGACACATATACGGCGCTGGCCTGGATGAGGAGGTCCAGGAGTTGAAGGAGTGGATGAATAGATTTAAGTTGGTGTAGAAAGAGAGGGAATGCACAATTATGTGCGATGGGTGGACAGGTATCACCAAGAGGAGTATGATAAACTTCTTGGTGTACTGTTCTGAGGGGACAACATTCTTGAAGTCGGTAGATGCTTCTGGGAAGATAAAAAATGCCGACTTCATTTTTTCTCTGATGGATGGGGTGGTGGAGGAGATCGGGGAGGACAATGTGGTTCAGGTTGTCACTGACAACGAACCATCATATAAGGCGGCTGGGAGGAAGTTGATGGAGAAGAGGAAGCACATCTTCTGGGTGCCCTGTGCAGCACATTCCATAGATCTCATATTAGAGGATATAGGTAAGGAGGAGGGTGTATCCACACTTGTCAGGCAGGCGCAGACGATCACATCTTTTATTTATTCGCATCCCCGCTTTCTTACATATCATGAGATCACACACAGGAGGGCACGATCTTGTTAGGCCCGGTCCGACTCGATTTGCTACGAATTTCATTGTGTTGGAGAGTCTACACCGGCACAGGCATGCATTGGTTATGTTCACACAGTCCGAGGAGTATTACAACTATATGGTGGACAACCTGCATGACAAGAAAGATCAGTTGGAGATTCTTGTCAGGTCTGAGAAGCAGATCACTGACAAGAAGTTTTGGGAGAGGATTGCCTACTACTTGGCAATTATTGAGCCACTGGTAGTTGTCTTGAGATTGGTAGACTCAGATGACATGGACCAGATGGGCACGTTGTATGATGCCATGGACCGGGCAAAGCTGAAAATAAAAGAAAAAAATCCCAGATGTTACAAAAAGTGGTGGAAGATCATAGATGACCGATGGGACAAGACCTTGCACCACGATGTCCACGCCGAGGTAACTTGGTTAAAAAATTATTTTCTTTGAATAATTGTCTTATATACACCGTGTTAACTAATAAAATCTTGCAGGATATTTTTTGAACCCCCGCATCCAATATGGAGGACAGGTGGTGAACGACAACGAGGTGATGCGGGGTACACTTGCTGTTATTCAGCGTCTGTGCCGATCTCAGCAGGACAGGATAGAGGTTGAGATAGAAGTAAGTTAGAGTTCATTCAATACCTTGGAGGAGCCTTACCAGGCAACTAATGTTTTTTTTTATAAAATTTTCAGATGCAGAAGTATAAGATGAGGGTCGGCGTATACTCAGATGCTGATCTGAAATATTCAGTTGACAAAGTGTCACCTGGTATAGTACTAGCTTGATGAAGATTTTATTTTCTTTTCATATAAGTTATGGTAGATGATGGGCTAATTGTTTACATTTTCTCTTCTTGTTTTTTTCTTGCAGCTGAGTGGTGGGTTCAGGTGAACACCAGGAGTGGATGGAATCCACTTGCTGCCATCGGTATCAGGATACTCAGCCAGAGCACCAGTTCCTCTCACAATGAGAGGAACTGGAGTACATTCAACCTGATACAAACGAAAAGGAGGAACAGGTTGACCTCAGACCGGCTGGAGAAGCTGGTCTTCTGTCATTACAACATGAGGCTGCGCATAAAGAACATCAAGGATCGACAGAAGATCAGCGAGGCACGATTTGTACGATTCGCGGGTGGTCCGTATGAGCGCAGGCATTCCTCCGCCACACCACCACCCGAGGAGGTGGACATGGATCGATATTCCGGGAGGAGCATGCACTTGCCTCTGAATAGAGGAGAGGAAGCCGGGGATCGTACGGTGAGTTTGATCCCGATGACCGTGCGTGGGGCCGAAGGAGAGTTGGATGGTGTTGAAGCCGAGGAGGATGCTCCGGCTCCACCTCCATCTACTTCTCGTGCTCGGGCGAGTCTTCTTCGCCCCAGCAGCTATGGAGCAGCCACCTGCAGCTTTTGCCCCAGCTCCAGCTCCAGTCCCAGCAGCCGCTACCCAGCCCATTCGCAGTCCAGGGAAAACGAAAACAAAAGTGACTGCACGGAAAATGGGAGGATTTGCAAAGTTGAAAAAATCTTTGGGTTCCGGACCTTCTGGTACTTCAGAGATGGCTGAAGAGGTGAAGAGAAGGAAGCTAGAGGTCAGGCGTCCTGTCAGCCCAGATGACAGCACGCAGGCTCCTTCTCACTCCTCAAGTGATGATGACGAGGAGTGCATACCAGCGACGCAACCATCAGCAGCAGCTGAGTCTCCTGATTCACGGCTTCCAAAGTCGTATTACACGCTGGATTCGGATACACATGATTCTTATATACAGGAGCCACAGTATCCAGCATTTGGCCAGGTTGACCAGCAGTGGATTACACCACCAGCTCTACCATCCTCTGCTTACGTCCCGGTCGTTCCGCAGTCCGATCCATACGACCTTGATGGCATGGCATCGGCATTATTTTCATATGGATATGGTCCCGGACAGTATACAAGACTGAGCACGAGGGAGGAGCGTGAAGAGCAGCAGGGAGAGGAGGAAGACCCATATTTATATCCTAGATTTTGGTAGTAGATTGATATGATGTAATTTTTTTTCCATGATGTATCATATCTTTGATTTTTGAATCAATGGAATCGGAATATGTATGTAACTTCAAGTCTTCAATTGGAGTTCATTAGTATTTATTCGATGTGGTCCTGTGGATGAATGCATTGGTTATTTTTAAAATTTTTCCTAACTCATTTTCTATTTTTTTAGAATTTTTTCTGAATTTTTTGAACTTTTTTGACGAAAAAAAATTCAAAAAAAGAAAAGGATTCCGGACCGATCCGGAATCGATTCTCTTCCCAGGAACCGGCCGATTCTTAGAATCGGAACCGATTCCGATTCCGATTCCGGAATCCTTGTGTCAGCCTGATAGTGGTGTCTTTGAGGAGAGAGATTATTTGTGGTCCTGTGGAAGCATCTCTGACCCCCATTTTATTAAATAAATGACTAATAAATACTTGGATATATATGTGCAGCTATTTTTATATATCTAGAGCAACGACTCTCAGTAACCATCCACACTCCACAGCCAATTGAGAACCGGGAGGGATGGGGGTGTATCAGGTATCTAGATAAGAGTCTGCTCATACTGTTTTATAACTTTATAAAAGGGAAATTGTAGGTTCTTCACACAGGTCCGTGCGCCATCTTTGCTATTATCAAACCCATAAAACAACTAATTGATGAGCACAGAACATGGTTACATGCTTACATGAATTTCTTGCTAACACTTGCAAGAAGCCAAACATCCAAACATTTTTTATAAACTAAATCCTATCACACTGTACAAGTTGATTAATGCAAATTCTGCAAGTTTATACCGTGGAGGGAATCTGCTAGATGAAGAGTATTGAAAAGTGATATTATTGTGGCAACGTGGTAATGAATAGACCTGTAAACGGGTTAGTATCGGGTCAGATCTTTTAGGATCCAAACTTGAATCCAATAATGCAAATCCGAATCCAATAACATATCCAATAAATTATTGGATTTCGGGTCTAAGTCCACACCCGAATTTGAAAGTAACTTAGGATCCGGATCAACCCGTTACCCCATCGTGCAACGTATTTCACATTCACATTAAATTTTGCTACAATACATAAACCACAGCACCTACGGGACATCTGCTACAGGACCAGGCCATTGCCATCTGCCATTAGATATATCCTGAAACAAAAAAAAGAAAGAAAAGCAATGGCAACATCCTGTTGGTGGGGGGGGGGGTTGCTGCAGAAATCCTTCATCTTCCCCCTCTCCGAGAAGATGATTAAACCGATCTGGGCTTCGCAGAGGACGGTGAGTTCATAGTCCTTCCAGAGCCCCTTCCTCCTCTTTGAGAAGGTCACCTGCCTGCTGATCAGGTTCTCGATCTTCCTGATTTCTATCATCCCCTTTCCATGGCAGTTTGAATTAAATTCTCTTCAGAAAATGGGAAGAGAGAACTATGGACTTTTCGGGCTATAAAGAGAATATTTTCTCAGTATATAAAACATCAAAGAGAAAAGAGTTTAATTTTAGGGGTGGCTGAGCAGGAAGAGGCACAATCCGAAATAGAAAAGAAAAACCTGCAGATTAGGATATCTTGAGAGTAGGAGCGAAGAAGAATACTTCTCCGTCTCTCCTCCTGCTCCTTCTCCTCCTCCTTTTCCTTTGTTGAATCCAAACTAGGACAGGGTCCGGGTAAAGAGAAGAGGAGAAAGAGATGAAAACAGCAGGGGCTGACCAAGAGGTCTGGTTGGTCTCACCTGCTTGTTGTGGCTGGCATTGCCTCCTTGAGCAGGAGGATTGCAGCTGCTGGGAGGAGAAGGAAGGAACGAAGAAGAAAAAGATGAACAAGTAATAAGATCAATGAGGAAGACACTTGCAAGGAAGATCCAATCACCGTTCCATGACAGCGTGATACCACCAGGCCATCGAAGCGCTGAGAAGCGACTGGATTGCTGGAGCCCTAGGTAGGGCATGCTGCCGCAGGATAGCACCAGGCAGAGTCGACTTGTCGGCTTTCGTAGTGCCGAGCGTTGAGAAGCCGAGGGAGCAATCGGGTCCTCAGTATCATGATCGGGTTATCAAATAGAACCCGATACGTGACATTCGGGTCTGCTTAAAATTCAGGGTATACTGAAACCCAATGTCGAGACTTATCGGGAGCAGCAAACGAATGTCGATATCCTGTTTTGACAATCGGATTCGGGTTGAATTATGGGTTTTCCGTGTCCATTTACAGGTCGGTCTAGTAATGAAGACTGCAAAAGTCAAGTGTTAGATTGCATGGAACTCTGTTCTGGCTGTGGTGCTCTTCCATCTCTTAAGCACATAATAAATACACCTAGAATGTACCTATCTAAGCAAGCTCGTTCCATTTGCATTTGCATGTGTGCATTCCTCTTATGCGCCAACTTTTCTTTGTGAACATCCAGGATTCTATTGAGTTCTAAATTATCTATTTTGAAATCAGTATTTTGATCCTTTTCCTAGATAACCACCAATTAATTGTTGTTAGTTATTCAAAAATCTGTATGTTCTCCTGAGTGGTTTATTACTAGTTGTGCCTGAAAACTGAAATGGAAATATTGTCAAACGCTTTAGTTGGGTAAAAAATGACTTACATTTTATCAATACAATCTGTCAGTGCCAGTTTTTCCTTTGTTTTCTTTAGGAATGGTACATGAAGTTAATTTTCCGTGGAAAAGGAAATTCATATATCTTATTTGGTATGCTCGAAAATGATTTTCCCGAAAATATTTTGGATCATTTGATTTGTTGTAAAATATTTTTATGTTATTTTGTATTTTGAATCTCATGACTATAAAATTGTCATGTATAATTAATTTTAATGTATTATTATAAATTTTACTTTTTGAAAATAGTAATCATCTTAACTTATTTTGGTAATAACTTTTAATATAATTTTATATTTTAAACTATATTATAAATCAATAAATAATATTTAGTTACAACTAAATATTTAGTTTATCTCTACAGGGTTCCAATTCAGTTTTCAGGCCTCTGGTCCAATGTAGTTGAGAGAGGGAGAGAGAGCGACAGCATCAAATCAACGAAGAAGCCTACAACGGTTAACGTCTTACCTGAGAACGCATCCAGTCCAATGTTTCGGATGCCAAAATCAGGTTTTGAGGAGGTCAACTGAATTTTTTATTTTACATGCAACCAAATAGAGGTGTTGAAAAGTTTTTTTGAAAAATTTGTTACATACAGTTTATTTTACAGATAACCACACATACCCTACGTGGAGACTTTTTAAGTTTTATCTACCATCTACATGATGGGCTGTGGGTTCTTAGGTTCAGAGCGCCCGTGTTGGGTCTTTACTTAGTGATGCCTTAGCTTGTTTTTCTTTTCTTTTTTTTTCTCATTGTAGTTCTCTTTCCTTTTTTCTGAATTACATGAATCTGTGCCCTTCTGGTTTACCATGAAAAATACAAGAAAAACTGAACAACGTCAATTTTGAGCTGGCCTCGTGATCGTCTTGGTATTCAATGTGCTTACGTACGTCACCCAACAGATAACAGTTATTAATTCTTTTGTGCCATTGACATTTTCTTTGCCCAGCTGAAATCCTCCCTCCAGCTTCACATAGATGGTACCAGTGCTGTTGCGGAGGACATCGGCCGTCAGGTAAATTTTCATCTACCGTGCAGGAGAAAGTAGCCAAGTATATTTAACAGGTGCCCCGCTTCTCATCCGAGTCTGCAATATTCGTACTTGCAGCTACTGACATATGGTCGCCGATTACCATTTACCGAGCTGTTTGCGAGGATTGATGCAGTTGATGCCAGTACCGTGAAACGCGTAGCCAACCGCTTTATTTTTGATCAGGTGAACCTTCGGCTGTTGTTTGAGCTATATATAATAATATATATTTTCCCGACTAGGAGATATTTTCTAAAGACAGCATATTTTGATGCACGACGTTGCATGTAACTGTCTACATGTCAGAACGCAGGGATCTAGTTTCCTGCTATATTCCCAGTTTTATTTTCAGGATGCATACTGAAAAAGCGGGAATGGATTGATTGGCATTGAATTGAGGTGTTCCTTTCCTTTCTGGTGACAGGATGTTGCAATTGCTGCCATGGGGCCGATCCAGAAACTTCCAGATTACAACTGGTTCAGACGCAGGACATACTTGAACCGATACTAAGGTTTTCCCTCCCTTGCTTATTTTATTTTATTGTCAGATTTCACGCTTCTTCTTTCTTTTCTTTTTTTCGTTTCTCGTAAGATTTGTCTTCCACAGAGGGAACCGGCGGTCCGCTTCTATGGACTGCTCTTGCTCCTATCCGTTGATTGTGTAATGGTTCCTCTTGCCTTCAATAATTAATGAGAAGCCAGTAGAGAGCTACGAAACTGGCCTTTGCAGTCACAAATTTTGTTGCAGCTTTGGACGTGTTGTTATCTCTCATTTCCGGACGGGAGTGTCAATGGGTGGGGCCGACCCGGTCCAAAGTTGGCTTTGATTAAAGTTCGGCCCGATAAGATTTGGATCAGGTCGGCTCGACATGTTTTCCATTGTAGGCCCAGTCTATCCAGGCCTGTACAAATATATATTTGCTTATTTTAAGTTATATATGATTAATACAAATATTATTTATTATAAAATAAATAGTTTTTATAATATTTTAATTAAATCGGCTTGAACATTTTGGTCTGAACCGAATCAAACCGAAGGAATTTCAAACCGAACCGAGTAAGCTGAGTGGGTTCAGTTTTACTGTTTGAACTGTTTAATACACACCTGATTTAAATGATATTATTAGACTGATGATAATTTATAATTAAGAGGACTAGTTTAAGGTGACGTTTGATTAGACTTAATCTGAAAATCTAAACTCTTAATTTCATATCTAATATCTTAATGAGTGGTAAAAAAAGTACTTACTTTAATTTAGACATAATTGCTTTATATTGTTTGATAAAAAATCTAAATCAACCACTTAATCTTTTCTCAAATCATAATCAGGATATAAGTGATTTTTTTTGTTTGACAAAAATATTAATAAAAAATTATTTGTAATATTCATCAATAAAATATTTTAATAATTTTATTTTAAACACATGAATATATAATCAAATTTTAATTTTTCATATAATTACATATTTTACTAATATCAAATTAAATTTATTTATAAATTAAAAAATTGTCAAAGTGTAAAAAATGAATTTTATGATTTAACATTTAAATAAAAATTGTAATACAAATATTACCAATATACAACAAAATTAACTATATACCAAAATATAAAAATATTGATATGTATAATATTTTAGTTAATATGTATAAAATATTTAAAAACTATTTTAAAAATGAAGATAAATGTTGAAATAAACATTTTATTCAAAAAACCTGTAATGGGGAGGAGAACAAATGTGATAGCAGCGAACCGCGAAGGCATAAACACCTGCGTGATACGTGCCATGTCTGAAGTTAAAAAAGCTATATCTGGCATCTTAAATTTTCAGAGGTTTTTTAGAGCTTAGAGCTCTAATCAGACGTCCATTAAGTGAAAACAACAAACATACTTAAATGTCTGAGCTCTTACCGAATCAGAGCTCAGACATCCGTTCAGCTCAATCAAACGTAGCCTAAGTAGGTTTCCTCGCGGTGGGGAGACCGATGTTTGAACCCTCGGTGGTGCCTTGGCACAACTAGCTGCAACTGCTGAGAACTTTTTTTTTTTTAAAAAAAAGAGAGAGAAAGAGAGACAATATTAGGGAGTGATTCTTTCATCCCAACAAATGGGAAATTTGTTTAATTGATATTTTCAAGAGATCTCAGATGGCGTAGATTCATTTTCGGTAACAAAAGATTTCAGAGATTTTTTCGGAGTTCAGTTTTTTTTGGACGCTATATTTACAAATATGAATAATTATAAGAACTGATTTATCAGAAAAACCTAAATCAAGATGAAGCCTCGTTTGTTAAGATAAGGGCTTGTTTTGCCGTGTCAAATTTAACGTGCCAGATACGCTCGAATGGGATTTCTTGGCCTATCCTCTCGTATTTTGTCCTCTCCATTTATGGCGTTACATCATAACCTATTTTGCTTGGCAGCGTTGACATTGCGAAAGAAAACCCAAATATCTTTGGATCTGTATGAATGGAGTATCAATCAGAATCATCATATTATCTCTGATATTGGATACTATGAAATATATTGTTGATGTATCTATTTAAAATATCAAAAACAATGCTATCTTTAGTTTGGTACTCTAACCAAACTTCTGAATTGGTCAGAGATTTGATATCTGAATCGTTTGATAAAACGACAGTAAACTCCTCATAAACTATTTAATTTTAAGTGGTTCATTTTTTTCAAGAGATGGATAACTAAGATTTTGTGTTCCGTACATGAATAGAAATGAAATTAAATCTTTATATATTTTATTGAGTGAAATCAAATGTCGTCTTAGTGATCAGTCCGTCGATATGATCTCTTATTCGAACGAAAACAACAGCAATATAGATACTAATGTAGTGATCAACTAATGAGTTAGAAAGAACCGCAGAATATTATAATTATAATCAGATGCATTATTTACAGATGTGAATACGTTGTAGTTGATATTGATAGACATGAAAAATATATCTTTAGTTAGAGTAATTAAACATGTTACTCACAAAGCAAAACATTGGTCACTTTTCTGAATCAAATATACTAGTTTACTTTTCTCTTTTTAATATCTCTAAACCGGGGAATCTCATTTTGGGGTATTGGGCAGGGAGAATAAAAAAAAAATTCAATTTGGTATCATGAGAAAGGATAGAGAAAAGACAACGAGAATAGAAACAAGAAAAGAAGAAGAAAAGCTCAAACAACAAACCAAGACCTGCCAGAAACTATGATATGCGAACCATTTAGGTTTGGAATTATAATTTGTTCAAATCAGTTCTAATCAAATTAGGAACTCAAACCAAATGGAACCCAATCACCTGGATTCAGTTTTGTTCCATCGGAGGCTAAACATCAATTAAATATTTATTTTTATTATATATTTTGTGATGAAAATTTATGTTAGAATACAATCCAGGATAACTAATGACACGATATGATAACAAAAAGGAACAGGATGGCACATAAGCATAAAAGACGGAGAACCGTAAAACAAATCTCACTTTGTGTACACATTATTTATAAATTTATTTATAAATATTTTTTGGATATTTTTGAACAATTTGTTTTCACAAAATACAGTTTTATAACAAAAACTCAAATTATCGTATAACCAAATATCTCGAGATGGTGCAATCAGACCACGAACACATAGGAAGTTCGTCATCCTTTTATCTTTTTTACGTATTACTTTCTATAATTATTTGTGTTCACAAATATATCTTTCATAAAATTGAAATTTTAACAAGTTTTTAAAAATTTTCCACTAAAGAGTAAGACCTGTACAGACTCTCTAATTGATGTTAGGTAATTTTAATTTTTTGATGACAAAGGTGCTCCTCTCCCCCTATAAGAATTATGGGTGCAATTCAGCCGAGTTGAGTCGAGCTGAGCAGGGTTCTGTTCGAATTCGGCTCGTTCAATTATTTAACCGTTCGAACTCGGCTTGATACTCGACGAGTTTTAAAGATCTTGTTCGAACTCGGCTAGATTTAAGTTGGACGAGTTTGAACTCGACTCGTCGAGCAATTAATTTATGTAAACAAACCAACTTAACTCGAACTTGAATAAAAATTGTACTCAAACTCGAATCAAACTCGTATTAGAACTCATTTTCGAGTTTGATATTGAGTTTGTTTTACTTAAAACTCGAGTTCAAGCACGAACATGGCTTAAGACATATTTTAAATTAATATTTAAACAAAAAATAAAATTTTGCATAATATTAAAAATAAATATATAATAATATAAATTTATTTGTAAATAATTTATTTAAATAAAATAGTTAATCAAGTATTTAATCAAACATTTAAACGAGTTACATGTGAATTTATCGAGTCGAGTAGATTTTTGTTCAGACTGAGCTCATTCATAGGTCAAGTTTTTTTTATCTGTTCAAGCTCGTTTATTTAAGTTAATAAATAATTGGAGTCGAACTTTTAATGAGTTGAGTATTAAATTACTCATTCGCTTGTATCCCTAATCAGAATATAATTCTCTGCCAAAACGTCAACAAAACATTTGATTAAAATGGCGCAGAAAATGTATGACTAACAATATTTCAGATTTTTTAAGCAAAAAGGAAATTTTAAAGTTTTTTATATTTTAAAAAATATAAATAATTACGACTATATGTAACTGTGTCGTTTTTTTTAAAAATCGCCGCGCTTCTCCCTAATATACGAAATGCCCCTGCCCAGCATCGCCATCCACCCCAGATGCCCCCCTCCCCCGTCTGGCGAGTCAGTAGTCTCAGAAGAACAAAACCCTACACCTCTCCGCTGAATCCCCAGAGAGGGAGAGAGGGGGGGACAATTTGCAATCGAGCTCGGCGATGGCGGCCAAGCTCGCATCGCTGGGTCGTCCCCGCGTTCTCGCTTTATTGTCACCCCGGCTTTCACCCATTCCACTATGCTGGATCTCATCCTTCGCTCCGCTATGCCAGCAGACGCAGCTCGCCGAGCCCCCGGTCCCCCCCACTCCTCTACCTCCTAGCCCCTCATCGGGCAGCCCCCTTTACCGGGAGAACTGGCGCAGCCCGAACCCTTCCTCTGGCGCCTTCCTAGTCCCGGTCGGGCTCGCCTCCTCCTCTCTTCCGTTCTCCCAGTCAATGGACTCCAAGGGGCTGATGGACGCCTTCGCCAACTGGACGGCGACGCAGCGGTGGGCGGATATGAAGCAGCTTTTTGAATTCTGGATCAGGACGCTGGGGTCGGATGGAAAGCCGAATAGGCCGGACGTGGATCTGTTCAACCACTACCTGAGGGCCAACTTTATGTTGGATGCCACTGCTGGGGAGATGCTGGACCTGGTAGCACAGATGGCTGAATTTGAGATCGCTCCCAACACGGCCTCCTATAACCTCGTGCTCAAGGCCATGTGCAAGGCTGGAGAAAGCGAAGCCGCACAAAAGCTGATTGATAGGTAAGCGGATTGTTCTTATCTTCTCTACTTTTCTCCTTGTTCTTTTTGGATATCTTGCCAGAGGTTGCTTAGCTTATTTTTCTTTTGAAGACTATTAGGAATTCTATACATTTCATAATGTCGATACCATGCATCCTACTAACGGAATTCTTGTATTGGGGTCGCGTTAGAAAGAAATAAAATGGTATACGTGGTAGTATTTTTCAACTTGGTGGGAATGGCGCATCTCTGAGGCCATTCAATGTAACTACTAATGGCATGTTTGGTTGAGCTGATTGGATGCCTACTGTTTGATTCTATCGGACATTGAGCTATTCAGATTGTTCGGATAAACATCTGATTCATTATCTGAATACACCTTTTATATCTTAAAGAACCTCTTAAAAATAAGTGGGGCGAAACAGCTTTTTGTTTTTCAGACTTGTGAAGACCAAACTCTTGAAGGTGCTTTGCTGTGTCACGGGTGCTCAAACGGCGAATCTCCATTCTTCTTTGTTGCTGTAATGAAGGAAGTCTTTCCCGGATGGGGGTTTTGTTATTAATTTATCAATGTCATGTATATTAATATATTTACATAGGTGTGTGGTGCGGTCCCGGTCATGCTCATACTATGCTTCATGGATGTTAATTATATGGTTCATTGTCATAATGCATACCTAATCCTAGGTATTGATGCCACATCATTTCAATTAGATTTTGATTTTCAGATATTTTATCAAATAAAGCTTATCACTTACATCTTAATCAAATTTAGCACTTTTTTTACTGCCAACTAAGAGATTAGGGGTGAATTTATGAATTTATATTTTTAGATTAAGTTAAGGCACCACCTGCACGTTGAACTTGAAAATTGCTTTGCCTCTAACGTCGTTGGTTTGTTAAAACAAACTATTCTTTTAAGGAGTTTCGTGTTTTCCCTTTCATGTTTTATTGCATATGATCTCCTTTCAAGTAACAAATTTGAAACAATTTGGGATGAAAGCATGGTTTTCAGAATCGGCTGATCCAGATTGGAGCCAGCATAGGCCAACCTGATATAGCTAGGGGATCCGATTCCTCCTCTCAATCATGGCCGAGTCAGTTGGAATCAGTCTGAATTGGATTGGCCAAATACTTGATGAAAATTTCTGTTTTCTCAAATGAAACTGATCCAGGTCGATTCTATATTGGTTTTGTATTTGGAGGATTTGTCAATTTACATAATTAACTATAGCTGATCCAGACCCCAATTCTGATTCTGATTCCGATTCCACAATTCTTAGATGAAATAAATGTGTCTGATTATGCGGCCTACTGTAATTCATATATGGATTTTTTTGAAAGTTTTCAGGACAACATATTCTTGGTCTTGGTGGGCCCGTTTTACATCTTGTAGGGGCCGGTTGGTCTGCTGGAGCTTCATTTACATTTGCTTTACAAACTGCTTGGCGGTAAGGTGGAGGCCTATCCGGGTGGACGATCGGCCCGTCGTACGGATTCCGAAAGGACCCAGGGCATCACCCCCACTACCTGCGCCGGAAGTGGACATATTCTGCACTTTTTGTAGCTGCGAAGGTGTTGCATTTTTTTTTTTGAACCACAAGAGGGCTACTGTCCTTTCTTGTATGCTACTAAGGAGAGCTTGCTGTTTTTTTGTGTGTAAGCCACAAAGGGGCTGAGGGATAGGCCACACAAAGGGGGCTACTGGAGGGCCTGGATAAGGCCGGGAAAGGGGGTCATAACAGTATCTTTTTGGCACTGTTTTAAAGGGGCAAACAGATCCTGCAAAGGGGCTTTTAGGATGTGCCACAAGCGGGCTAAGGATTGGCCACAAGGGGGCCTGCGCAAAGGGGCTAAAGAGTGGACTGCAAAAGGGAAGTTTAAGGGCCTGTTTGGTGGCAGCAGAGTGACCTGTTTCAGGGGGGTTTTAATGAGTAGGACTGGGGCCTAATTAGGGCTTTTTGTGGGCTGAAAATGTCTTGTGTATGGGCTGTTTTAAAGGACGGGATTGGGGCTTTAAGTGATGCGAAAATGGAATTGGACAAAGGCATGTTACTGGGCTAAAAATGACCTGTTTTGAGGGTCTGATTTGAGCTGTGAGGGAGCTGTCCTTGTGAACCAACAAGAGGCTAACAAGAGGTTCCCAAAATGAGACTGTAAGGGGCTGTTTGGGAACCTGTTTTGGGGACAGCTTAGCAGGCCACAAGGGGGGGGTGCTTGGTAGAAGTTTTGGAGGACCAAGGGTGGCCTGTGCAAGGGTCTCATTGGGGTTTGATTAGGGCAGGTTATGGGGTTGCCCAAGTAGGTCGAACAGGGGGCCAACAGAGGGACTGTTTAGGAGACCACATTGGACCGAAAATGACCTGCTGTAGGGGTCCAAACAGGGACTGGAAAGGTCTGTTTAAAGGGTCCGAAAAGGGGCTGTTTAGAGGACCGGACAGGGGGCTGGACAGCATGTGTATGGGTCTGAAGATGACTTGTTTAAGGGACTGCGCAAGGGGCTGAACAGGCTCTATTTGGGGTATGTTTAAAGGGCCTGAAAATGACTTGTCTAAGGGGCTTTTAGATGGGCCAAACAGATGCCAAAGTGGGGCTGTATATTGACCTGTTTAGGGGGCAATTTCAGTGGACCGAAATGAGGTTGGCAAGGGGCTTTGCTTAAGGCTATGGGTTGCCGATGTTGATGAAGTCCGGTTCAGGCCATAAGAGAGGTTGAGAATAGAACTTAGAAGAGTTGAAGGGGAGGTACTCTTAAAGGGCTACATAGTTAATTTGTAGATGCCCCTACCTCATGGATTGTAGAAGCGGCTGATCCGGATCGGGATCGGCCGATTGTTGGATCGGATCGGCCATGGCTGATCCGATTCTCGACGGAATCACCAATTCGGAGAAAACGTCCATCGGAATTGGTGTTTTTGGATAGAATCGGGGCCGAAATCGTTCGAATCTGTTGATTCCGGTGATTCCGTGCCGGAATCGGCCGGAAATGGCTGTCCAGTGACTTAAGTCATCAAACCGGTGACTTAAGTCACAGGATCCGAGCTACTGGGTCCCGATGGACCCAGTAGCCCTGTCTTCCCCTCCCGATAGGGCGGGGAAGACGGCTGCGGCGGCCGCAGGCCGCCGCGACGCTGTTTTGGGGGGGGGGATTTCAAGTGGTTTTCGCCCCCAAAATGCCCGGAATCCGATCTAGAGCTTTATTTTCATATTTTTTTAGGTTTTAGCACTTTTTGAAGGAACGATCCGGAGCGATTCTGGATCGTTATTTTTTCCTGTGGATCACTTGGAATCGGACCGATCCGGATCGGATCAGCATCCACCGATCCGGTGGCTGATTCTGATACTGCAAACCTTGCCCTACCTTGTGTTCTTGGCATCGGGTGCAAATGAGATTGGAGAAGGGTGCTGCAGACCCCCTGCACCAATGGGGATTGGCGCGCAAGAGAGACCACCATAGGATCTCCTTCCTTCTCCTCCTCCTTCTCTTCTTCTTCTTTTCTTGGCCGCAGGCAGGGGAGCAGCAGGTCTCACAGTAGCCAGTGCAGCAGCCTGTCGGCGTCCAAAATCCGGTCCTCCCTCCTTTGGCTGCCCTTCTCTTTTTATAGGAAATGGGGATAGATGAAGGGACTGGCCAACATTGAGTATAAGATGGCATTTCCCATCTCCTAGGTGACTTAATTCACCTTGTCTCTTGAATTCTTCTAGGATTATTAATGTTTGACATGCCCTTTGACTTCTCCCATGGCATTAAGTGTTGACTTGTCCCATGGTTTTCTCCATGCCGTTAAGAGATCCAGGAGAGGTGGTGGATGATGTTGCAGGGTGATGTGGCATTGTTGACTGGGCCATTATTGACCGCAACCCACTTCTCTCTTCTTTAGTGGGCTTGCACAAATGGGCTTCAAGGAAGCTAGAAAATAGTTGTTTTAAATCAAATGGAGGCTGGGCCAGCTGGAGATTGCGCCATGGGTCAATTTAGGACCTGTTTTGGCCCAATTATGGGCTGGGCAAGCTGGAATTTTGGTCTGGTGCTCCCTTCTTCTCTCTTTTTTTACATGCACATTTTCCTTGTGAAAAAATTGACACCAACAGTATGTTTTTTTCTCGTTATTAATTCTTCTCTTCGAATATGCAATAGTAACATTAGTAGAACTAACATTATCCATGGTAATGGACATTATTTTTTCAAAATTTTAATTATTTAAATATTTTTTCAATTGCTTTACTTATCATTTCATCTTTGTGATTAGAGATTGGACAAAAGTTTAATTAATCTTACATAATTTTTATCATTATCAATAAAACGAACAATCAAACACATATAATTGATCCTTTGCAATGTAGTCCATGTACTGGTTGTAAGATAAACTCTTTTAGTGTTACTCTTTATAAAAGTCTTCATTTTTAATATCTCATGCACATATAATTCATAATAATCTCTTACAATGGTAATTCATGAAGGAATAACAAATCTTTGTTGAGTCATATTGCAAAAATATCTGAAGCTATACATGTCTAAATGGAAGTTCATCAACAATTATCATATGTATTAATGCCTTTCTTATCGGTTGTTAATCAAATTTTCATGTAGACAATATATTCTTATTTTCACTCTCACCTCCCTCTTTGGTTCTAGATGCACGAAGAGTAATTTGACCTTGTTATCTAATCGACTAGCTTGACTAAAAAGATATACTTTGCATTTAAGATTCAAATGTGTTCGCATTGTACTTGTACCACATGTACATATATGACAAATGTTACTAACATCACAATAATTACATTTATATTTCTCTTTTCCTTCAATCTTTGAGAAATGATCCCACACATTGGCTCTTGATTTTTTTTTCTTCTTTGCTTTTGAATGACTTGAGTCAACAACAATGTCTAGTTGGTTTTTTGTAGGATTGACATCTTGGGACTTGTTTTCTTGGTGCATCTCCAACGTGTGACCTCTGAATTGTTTTTAATAAAACATTTATTTTCAACAAGAAAAAGAAGTGCAACGCTTGTCCATCTATTCAGCCAAAATAAGGAAGCAAGGCAAGGGAAAGTAGTGTCAAAATTTGAGAGCATACCAAAAGGGCAAAAAAAAATGCAAAGTTCTTAATACTAGTTACATGAAAATATGGAATGCCCACACTCAAGCCAAAATCAAGAATTATTTCTAATACAAGAAATGTGTTCTTTGTATGACCCCCTAAAAATCAAACAAAGAACATTCAACATGAGATAAATAGCACCTGTCTATCTGTCTCTTTCTATCTTCCATTAACATTTTGACAAATCCCTATTGAAGAGGAACGGCATATTCTCTTGTCTAAAGAATAAATAGAACAAAATGAACCTGGATGGTGGAGAATCTAGATATTCAGAACGGAAACCCTTAGAGTTGGCTCTTGCATTGCATTGCCTTTCCGTCCTTGTCGTGCCAAACCGTCGATGTCTCAAATGGAATGGATTGGAAAATGGAAACTCCAACAGTACTGTAACTGGAATTGGAAGGGTGTTGAGCTGCTGGTTGTGGTTGTGGGTTGTGGGGATTGGGTGAAAAATGGCTAGAGTTGGAGTCGTGGAGGCCCGGAGGGCTGGAGCAGCCGAGCAGGCATCGACTACATGCGGAGAGAGGTGAGGGGGTAGGGCTACTAACTATTGCATGTGGAGAGAGGTGCCTGGGGGTGGTATTAGGAGAAATAGATCAAAGAGGCGGTGCCTTGATGGTGTGGCCCAGCAAAGGAGGAGAGGAGATGAAGACGGACGAAGAGTCAAGACCTTACAGGCTTACATGGTCACATGACTCACACCAGTGGATAGTGGATAGTGGAGGCGGAGCTATGGTCCTGTGAAGGTCCGAGGATGAGGAGGAGGCACTTCCTTGGCAGTGTTCAGCGGCGCCGGTGATTGTAGGGTGAAGGGAGGAAGTAGGAATGCGAAAGATCGTTGTTTGGCTCCTAGAAGCGGAATGGCTTGAATGGGGGCAGGGTATCCATGCACAGCGGCATAGTTAGGGCATCAGGCATTTAGATTTAGTTAGCGGATTGGGTTTTTCAAGGGTCAAAATCAATAACAATTGGGTCAAATGGTTTAATGGTCCGTTCGGTTTGCAAATTGACCAAAATCGAACTTAACCGACTTTTCTTTTTTTGCCCAATTCGGTTCAAAAAACTAAAGCTATTTTTTGAAGAACTGAACTGAACCGAACCATTCGGAATGGTTTGGTTTGGTCCGGTTTTCCGATTCTACATGAACAACCCTACTGGAGGCACCTGAGGCATTCGAGGCGGCGTTTATTTTTTTAATATATTTAATAATATATAATTATATATAGTATTTGATGTAACCTCAAAAATCAACATTTAAGTTTTAGAAAATTCATTTTTCATTTGGATTTAATTGATTTAGCACTTAGCATTGACTTCTTAAGAAAATATGTGGTATCCCATAAAAATATTAGTTAGGGGCCATGATATGTATAAAAATATAAGTTGAGGTTATTAGGTTCTTTGAAAATTGATTTTAATCTCTCTCCGTCGGTTGATGCGAAGATACGACGTTAATTACATCGAGAATACTCGAATACCCTTGATTATTCATCATAGCAACTCATGAAAGTAGAAGACATGCATCCACAAAAATAAACATTCACATAGGAACAACGGCTCCATGAACTTGATGGAATGCAAACATTTAATATGTTTTTAAATTTTTTTTGATTTGAATTGGATTGGTTTGATTTAATTTGAGTTGATTAATTTAATTAATTTGAATTAAATTCATTGGTTGAAATTTAAGTTGAATTTGATTTGTTGGTGAATTATTTAAATTCAATTTAATTTGAATTGAATTTATTTAGTCGGAACTGGTTTGAGTTGAACTTTTGTTGATTTAAATTGCTTTGATTAAAATTTATTTAGGTTTGATTTGAGAATTTTGATTTGAGTTTAGTTGAAATTGATTTGAGTTTGTTTGAGAATTACCTAATTTATTTTGATGTTGTGGTCTTTGGATTAAAATTTCATTTGGAAATTTGATTTTTTGCTTTGATTTATTATAGTTTGACACCTGAATTGGATTTAACTTGGTTTAACTTACTGGAACCATCAAATTTCAGATCCATTTGAAATATGTTGGTTTTGTGGACTTGCTTAAGATTTAAGAATTTGTTGTTTGATTTGATTTGGCAGATTTGATTAAGGGGTTATGAATTAATGATCTTTGCTTGTTCCAAATTAATTATCTTGTTTTGGATCTTAATTGGAATTTAGTTTTAGATGTGGGTTTCTGTTGATCTGACTTGATTTTAGTTGATTTGGATTTTGTTTGTTTTAACATCTGTTTGAGATGAACCTTCTATAATTCTTGATTTGATTCGAAATTTTAATTTGACTTTGATTTCTAGTTGATTTCTTTTGGGATCGGGGTTTTGCTTGGAGTTCAATGTTATCATGTTTTTTTTTAGAACTAACTTGGATTTTCTGTTTGGAAATTTGATTTAGCTTGAAATTAATTTGAGAGCATCTTGATTTTTTGAATCCTACGGATCTCATATTTGGTGGAAATGTGTTGATTTTCTGCAAATGTCAAGTTGCTCGACAGGTGTACAGATTTTGTGGGTTTGTTCCAACCTGGCTTTTTTTGATTGAGATTTAAATATGTACTCTTTGGATTGAGCTTGTTGGCTTGAATTTATCGGTTGGGCTGAGGTTTGTTTTGAAGTTTGTTACAGATTCATTTGATTTCAACTTGGGTTTGATCAAATTTAACTGTTTCTGGATTGAGTTATATTTGACTTGATTTTGATTGAGGGATTTTGTCGCAGCTTGAATAACTTTGAAATTGACTTTGAATTTGCTCAATAGGAGATTTGATTTGGAAAAATTTGTCTGGATCTTTTTGTTACGAAACCTGCAGGTTTTAGGTCCGATTTGGGTTTTGGGTTTGATTTGTTTAAGGATGTTCTTCTTTTTAAAGATTTCAGATTTTTTTAAAATTTTAGACTTAACAGAATTTTTAGGTTTCAGATTTCAGATTTCCAGCTTCAGATTCGTTTGTTAGTTTTTTTATTTGGTTGTCTTGCATTCCAGAAATTCCATGTGGCTGTCTCCTCCTCGTAACATCAATCTATACACTGAACATGAACTTTCACTTGCTCTTTCAATATGAGACATGATTTACAACTTGAACAAAAATCCGGTCTTGAGTCCTTGATGGATTTGTCAATTCATGGGCGGCATGTAACCGGTCTTGATAGACTTATGGGTATCCTCACTGTTTTCTTTTTGTCTGCATATAATCGGCTTAGTGGCATGTTGATCATGCACGTCCTCATATAGCTGGATGGTAAGACCAAGGAAGGAATAGTCGGGGGTCGGCCCCGGGTCGGTCGGCCCCAAAACCGACCCGGGTTGGTTGGGGTCGGGAAAAAAAATAATAAAAAAATTATTTTAAAATAATAACCGGGTCGGGGGGTCGGGGCCGGGTCGGGGTCGGTTGGCCCAAAAAGCGACCGGGTCGGGCGACCTGGCCGACCGGGTCGCCGACCCGGCGAACCATGGGTAAGACATTGGGGTCTTTTATAGACATTTGTATGTCTACCTTAAGGACGTAGGGGCGGATGGTTAGTCGACCTCCCAACTAGTCCGAATTTTGATTTTTTTTAGATTAAGTCGAGACGTAGGGGCGGATGGTTAGTCGACCCCCCAACTAGTCTCGATTTGTTGATTAAAGAAGTAAATTTTTTATTTAATTTCAATTGAGTGTTTGCTTTAAATTTTTGTTTTGAAGAGTCCTGTTTGGGCATTGTTCACCCGAAGAGGCTATTGGATGCTCTGTTTGGGCCGGCGGCCCATCGCCGCGGGGCTGGCCGGCTTCGCCCAGTTGACCTCCTTTTTCTTTTCTTTTTTACTTTTTTTTTGAGTGGGCCTCACGATGCTTTTCCACCGTGGACCAAAGTTGGGGGACATTATCCCCCCCCGGCACTATTCACCCGGCGGACATCCGGTGCTCGATCGCGGCGGGAGCTGAGGGCGACGGCCGGGGCAGGGCCCAACGACGGCGAAGGGGCTGTGAGAGGCTTCCACCGGCTTGTTTAAGAGTGGAGACCTTCGACGACGACGGTATAGGAGGCTAGGGGCTTCAACAGCCTTCACGGCGGCCCGCGGAAGTGAATGAAGGCTCGACGGCCCCGGCGGAAGAAGAAGAAGACCTTGACAGTCCCGATAACTCCAGTGGATGGTCCAGGCTCCTCTGATGCTCCCAGCAGGAAGAGGAGAGCCACCTATTGACCTTGACGGCTCCGGCAGAAGAAGAAGAGGGGCTTCGGGAATGCTTGATGGCGGCTAAGGATGAAATTGCGGTGCTGCTTGGGATAGAAGACCCTCTCTCTCCTCTGATCTTGGTATGCCCTTCTTATAGGCTCCCAACCTCCTTCCTTTCGTTTGGGAAACTTGCCGAGCTAGTTCCCTGCGGCATTGGAATCCTTCCGAGAACAGGATATCCGGCTTTTAGACGGAACTGGATTGGTTTGAAATACGCGGGATCTGACCTCCTTATCTAGACAGTCTTTCCATGTTTACGGAATTCCTTACCATCATATGAATCCAACCCAGTGTGGGAACCGATCAGAGGTCGGTTCTGCCACCAAAACCCTCGTTGCTTCTTCCCATGCCTCATTGTCTTCCAATAGGACCCTGACTTGCTGTTTTTAGAACCTCCATGAGGATTTCAATGTCTTTATTTTACAAACGCGTTGGCCGGTTTGTAAGGCAAATTTTTTTGTTCTTCCCTTTTTTCAGACACATTGGACCATGGTACGCCGGGTCGCCCAACCCGGTCGCTTTTTGGGCCGACCGATCCCGACCCGGCCCCGACCCCCCGACCTGGTTATTTTTTTAAAATGAATTTTTTATTTTTTTTCCCGACTCCGACCCGACCCGGGTCGCGACCCCAACCGACCCAGGTCGGTTTTGGGGCCGACCCCCGACTATTCCTTCCTTGCAGTGGACTACAAACTGGGCTGAGTGGTCTATTTCTTCCACCAACCCTCCGTCCTCAATTTTGTCTGGGATGATTTTTTTTCGGTGTCAACAGTATTCAAACTTTGAAGAAGAATATAAAAAAGAACTTACTTCTTTGGCTTGTAGGGCATCAGGATGTCAAAGTTTTAGGATGGAAGATTGGACATTGGGGGGTTTAGGGCGGAGAAAGAGGATTTTAGGTTACTGGATCCAAAGCTAGATCCGGGTGAGGCAATGTGTTTTTGTCTTGCCTTGCATTTCTCAGTGCTTAGGTGCCTGAGGCAAGCGCCTCAAATAAAATAGAATTGATTTTAAGACATTTATAATGAAATAGAATGATAAGCTTGTTATTAGATAGGGTGAAAAAATAGTAAACTGTTTGATTACTTCTCCAGTTCGTTTGCCCTGATGATGTGTTTATTGCTGCCTCACCGTACATTTTGCCCATGCCAAGGTTGGTAGGGCTTCATAAACTATTGATGAGGCAAAAGATGAAGTATAGTGCAAGTGACAAGGTTACCAATCTCTTCTTCTGTCACCATCTAGAAATGGGATGTTTACTTTTGTCATTATGGACTGCATGTGTATTTTTTTATTTATTGGCAGGCTTGAGTTGCTTATTGATTTTAAGGGTGGTTCAGAAGTAACAATATATTATCTTTTGCTACAGTCACTGACCTTTTGTTTAATTACTAGAATACGACTTTTCTTTATGATGAATCTTTGATCAATTTACATCAGGATGCTGCAGGCAGGGCAAAATTCTTTTCCAAATGATGAATCATATAACTTGGTTATTGGGCTGCTGTTTACAGAGAATAAAATTGATTCAGCATTGAAATACGTAGATCTTTTGCTAAAGAATGGCTATATGTTGTCAATGAATGAGTTCACGGCCTGTGTTCGGAGCTGTGTAACTGGTGGAAGATTAGATACGTTGACATCCATCATAGAGAGATGCAAGGTATCAGTTGACTTGGTTATTTTATTTTATTATAATTTTTGCTTCTCAAATCTCATCTGGTTATTTTATTTTATTATAATTTTTGCTTCTCAAATCTCATCGTTGATTTCATTTTTTTTTCAGTTCGTCTTAACTTTATGAATTGCTTTCTATTCTTGTTTAAAAGTGTTATTTGGCTATATTTGTTTGTTTGGTTCTCAAGATCTTAACCCTAGTTTATGCATTTTTTCAGTTTGTCCGAACTCTGAATTTTCTTTTGGGGTTTTTGAAGATTAGTCCCTATAATAATTCATATTTTTAAATGTTGTCATAAAAAATGAAATCTTACCAAGTCCCTAAAATCTTTTGTCGCTGAAAAAAGCCATCTGAAAACCCTTAAAATAATATTACTTAAAGTTTTCTAAAAATTTATAACGACAATGTTTCTCTTTAATACTATCTCTCCTATCTTTCTTACACCCGTCTCTCTAGAAAAATGAATGTAATTTTGTACTAACGATTTCTTCAGGTTATTTTTTGATGAAGGTACTTATTTTAAGAAATACAGGATGTCAAGGATTTTTTTTGATATTTTAAAAATTTTTTATTGGGAATATATTTGGAACTACAAACAATTATGAGGACTGATATGTAAATATCCATTTTGCATAAAGGTGTTATATCTGATTGCTATATCTCTTGTTCACCAATTTATGCTTATAATCTCATTGCAGTTCTGACTAAATAGTGATTAGACCTGTTTAATATGCTTTTAGTTTAATTCTTTTCTTTGTTGTTCTTTTTATGTATTTTATTATTATTATTTGCTATGAGAGGAGACTTATACTAAATGGTGTTTTCAGACAATGGATCAGAACAAGGCACTTTGTCCTCCGTGGAATTTATCCAACTTCATTGCAGACATTGCTTTTCAATCAGATCACAGTAGATTGGGTTACTTTGCGCTAGTGTTTTTGGCACGGTGGATTGCCCGTGGTGAGATTGCCAGGCCGTCTGTTCTACTTTCTGCTGATGAAGGGTTGGTAGTCTCAGCATTAGGTGTTGCGACAAGGACATTCGATTCTACCCTTCTGGATGCTTCTTGGTCCGTGTTAAAACATTCTTTGCGTCAAAAGAGACCACCAGCTCCAGAGTCCTATCTTGGAAAGATATGTGCCCATGCATCACTGGGAAATCTACAGAGGGCTTTTAGTACTTTAAAGGAATTTGAAACATCGTACAAGGAATCTTCTGAAGCAGAAGAGCTTTTTTCTCCATTTTCCTCTCTGCGCCCATTGGTTGTTGCATGTTGCAAGAACGGGTTTTCTACTTTGGACACGGTAAACTTTCCAATTATCCTGAGGCAGATCCTTGTATTTATTGTGGAATTTTACATGCATTAATCCTTGCTGATGTCCAAAATTATGTTAATTTCTCAGGTCTATTTCCAATTGGAAAACCTAAATCGTGCAGATCCACCATATAAATCAGTTGCCGCTCTTAATTGTATTATACTAGGTTGTGCAAATATATGGGATCTTGAACGAGCATACCAGACTTTTGAGGCCATCTCCAGCACATTCGGATTGAGCCCAGATATTCATTCATATAATGCACTTATGAGTGCTTTTGGGAAGCTTAGCAAGGTAAGCATTTATTTAGTTTTCATTTCAAATTATCGTATATAAGGGTGATGTCTCTGGTCAATCTGCACGTTCAGCTTTTGTCTGACTGTGCGTTCTTTTGGCAGACATATGAAGCTTCAAGGGTCTTTGAGCATCTGACAAGTATCAGTTTGAAGCCTAATTCTACAACATATGAATTGCTTGTTGATGCACACGTCGTGAACAAGGACCAGAAAGCTGCACTTGCTATGATTCAGGAGATGGTCTCTCTCTCTCTCTCGCTCTCGCTCGCTCGCTTTGTGTTGCCTGTCTCTTTATGTGAATGTTTGTTGGTCTCGGTATCTATCATGTTTGTGTGTGCATTTGAACATGTATGAAAGTTCTCTCTTTCTATCCCTCTCTCCATTTTTTGTGTCTGCCTCTTTGTGTGCATGTTTCTCGGCCTCCATATATATCTTGTTTGTGTATGCATTTAAACATGTATGAAAGTTCTCACCCAAAGCCATGCTGAGAGGAACAGGGAAAGCTCATTGAGAAGTGACCATCCACTTGTTGGACATGCTACCTGATGATGTTTTTTTGCAGGTCGATGCTGGTTTTGTTCCAACTAAGGAGACTCTAAGAAAGGTGCGAAGGCGGTGTGTGCGGGAATTAGATTTTGAGAGCAATGATGAGGTTGCATCGCTAGCCAGAAGGTTTAATTACAGGATGGGAAATGAATATCGGAGAGAGATGCTCTTCAACCTTGATTACAGTAGTGACTATGCATGAGAGGTACTTTAGTTCGCGTATCTTTTGAAATTTGATGCTAATGATTCATTACTTTTTTATCTCATGCAAATTAGGCCAAGTGAATTTACACACAAGAAAAATGACTATTGTTGTGTTGCATCCTGTTTATTTTTCTTGCACAATTCCATCTTGTTGAGTTCAGATGGAAATTTGTCTCATTGCTTTAATTTTTTCTTTCTTCGGTGGAAGGTTGGTACTCAGGATGCCAGTCCTCAGGCTAGATCATTTCTCCCAAGTTCATTTCCATTCAGGACCTTCAGAAGACTGTAAAAAGTTTGGTCTTCGATGCAGATTAGAGATCCCAGCAATAATATGAACCTGCTTTAGGAGTTGTAATTCTGTAGCTGATAATTTGGAGCTATATAATTTGCCCATTTAGAGGTAATCTTGCTACCCCGTAGCTCGGCCACCACTGAGGCTTCCTCTCTGATATTGTTGATTAAACCATTCCTAGATATATATTTTTTAAAAGAAAAGCTTTTGTCTATATCTTGCCTTTACCGTCTTGTTGAAGTTCATGTGTTTGTGAATCTGATAGAAATCGGGGTATCCGGATGTGCTGATATGGAGACTGAGGTATTTATCTCATGCAAAATCTTGATGTTTTCCCGCGGGGCGAGCCGCACATGGTTGTTTGGTTGGAAAACGTAGTCAAACTATACTCCTTTTCTCAAGTGTTCTACGCTTGTTCTTGTTTTGCTGTAGTGTAAAATGATACATTGTAGATGGAAATGGAAACCACCCTCCAGCTGATTTAGCTGTTAGATTTGCATTTACATCACAAGGTCAGTGTGGTAATCAGATCGCGGGCCCTGCCTGCTAGCCCAGATAAGTCTTCTGCCCTTAATGTGTCGCTCGAGCAAATATCATACGACTTAATGGCCCGTTTGGTTAGAGTTTTAAATTTGATACTATATCAATATTGATATTGATAATTTTAGAGGTTGGAGTATCAATATCAAAACTGATACAAGTTGACACTTGTATTACATAATATGCTTTGTTTTCACTACCAATTTCAAAATTGATATTACTAACCAAACACTTCTTAGTGATTACTAGGAATATAAATTTTAAAATTGATAGTGATAGAGGTGTCAAATAGTGTTACCAAACAGGCCATAAAAGAAAGAAAGAAATTGATTCTGATGATTATGGGAGTTTGGTTGCATGATAATTTTTTGTACACTTTTATGATAAAAGATTGTATTAAAATAAAAAGTGAATCAACTCATGACATAAAATTATCACGTTTGGAGAGATGTGATAACAAAAAAAAAGAGTAACTATCATATATGACTAAATAAAGTGGGGATCACAAGAAAAATGAAAAAGTGAGATTTTTTTGTTTAAGAAAAAAATCACTTTCAAAATATAAAATTATCATGGTTGTCAAACGTCTCTTTTAACATATTTTTTTACAATTTTAAAAATTAAAATTAAAATCTCCGCAACCATAGTGATTTCAAGGCCAGACGGTGCAAAATCAGCTTGGCAATCTCCCAAATTGAAAACGGCATTCGGTTAAATAAATAACATTTAACCTGTTATTCTACCACCAAGTTGTGATGCGTCGTTAGCCTGACGGCCTGTTTGATAAATATCACATTGTTTCTTATATCGGGTAATATAAAGGTTTTTTTTATCTAATGTCTGTATTAATAACGTTCTCCGATTCGGCCTGATATTAAACTTTTTAAATTTAGCAAAAACTCTTATATAATGTCTGTATATATCTCCAATATCTTGAAATGTCTCTTAAAAAGTAAGTGGACGATAACTTGTTCCTTTTCAGAGCCAGCCTGGGAAATAAGCCTCTAAGGCGTCGTTTGGTATCGGGATAAAAATATAGGGGATAGGGATAAGTCACTCCTTATGACTAATCTTATCCCCACTATGTTTGGTTTGACTTGGGATAAATTTTAAGGATAACCTATCCTATGTTTGGTATGTTCACAATAAATTTGAGGATAACTTTATATTTTAACTTTTATTTTTATAGTTTTAGATGAATCATCAAACATACCCGGTTTAAATGTCTTAATCGAATCAAATAATTTTTATCATAAATATAAAATATAATTTAAAATTATAAATAAGCATACATTTAAAAATATACATTTGAAGATATAAAACGTATAATTTTAAAAAATCCGTTAGTAAATCGATTTGAAATTTGTTTTTTAAAATTCAATTAAATTAGAAAATATTGATTTCCGGTCCGCTCCCGGCCTCCGGTGCTCTGTCTTTCCGTCCCCGGCATTCCCCAAAGGTTCTTCGGCGACCTCGGGAGGCGCCGCGAAGAGGGCAATCCACGCGGTCCTCCCGCTTCTCGACGATCGCTCTTCCGATCTTCGCTCCACCTCCGGCCGAGAAGACGCTGCGGCCTCCGCCCCCTATGGGAGGGTTGGATTTCCGCCTCCGGCAATGGCCGGCCTCCGTTCCACCCCCCGCCGCCGGCCGATTCCAGCCACTCTCCGCCTCCGGCAACGGCCGGCCTCCTTCCCGGCTACTGTCAATCCCAGAGACTTCATCATCTCCCTCTGACGGCCCTCCACCGTCCTTCCCGCACCATTCGTCGGATCTCCTCCGTCGCCGCACGGTCCGCAAGTTGCCCCGGCTTCCGGAATCGTCCGAGCCCCCCTTCACCTCCCCGAGACACCTCCTCGGCGGACGCCCCCCTTCCCCCCGCTCCCCCTTCCTTCCCGGCGCTCCCCCGCTCCGCGGCACCGCCCCCGCCCCCCGAGCTCCCCACGGCGCCCCCTTCACCCCCTCCCCGGAGCTCCCCCCCCTCGGCGCCCCCCTCCCCCCCCCCCCCGGCGGACGCCCCCTTCCCCCCGCTCCCCCTTCCTTCCCGGCTCTCCCCCGCCTCCGCGCACCGCCCCCGCCCCCCGGAGCTCCCCGCGGCGCCCCCCTTCACCCCCCCTCCCCGGAGCTCCCCCCCCGGCGGACAGTGCTCCCCGCCCGCCTTCTTGACTAGGGGTGAACAGAAAACGGTTCAAACCGAGAAATCAAACCGAACCAGCTCATTCGGTTCGATTTGGGACCCCTTTCGGTTTGGTTCGATTTGAGAAATCTCTAAACCGATTTAAGTCAAATTAAACCGTTTAAATCGACTTAATTAAAAAAAATATAAAAAAATATAATATTATTAAGAAAAACTAATTAGCACCCCGCCCCCCCTCACCCCCGCGCGCCCCCTCCCCCCGCGGCACCCCATTCACCCCCGCGCTCCACCGCGCCCCGGCGACCGCCGACCACGAGCGAGGAGAGAGAGAGAGAGAGAGAGAGAAATAGAGGATTCGGAAGCATCAACGTGGGTGCGGCGGCGGAGCGTAAGAGAGAGAGAGAGAGCGATGCGGTGCCCTTCGGTCCGTAGCCCCGCGCGATGCGGGAAGGGGAGAGCACGGCCGCGGCGGCGATGGGGGCACCCCGGAGGCGCGGTTCCGCGGCGTGAGGAAGCGGCCGTGGGGGTGGTGCGCGGCGGAGATCAGGGATCCTTGGGGCACCCCCCCTTCCCCCTCCCCCCCGGAGCTCCCCCCGCGGCACCCCCCTTCACCCCCCCGGAGCTCCCCCCGCGCGGATGTCCCCCGCGGCACCCCCCCTCACCCCCCTCCCCGCGCGGATGTCCCCCGCGGCACCCCCCCTTCCCCCCCCCCCCCCCCCCAAGCTCCCCCGGGCACCCCCCGAGCTCCCCCCCCCCGCGCGGATGTCCCCCCGCGGCACCCCCCTTCACCCCCCTCCCGGCGCGGCACCCCCTTCCTTCCCGGCTCTCCCCCCGCCTCCGCGGCACCGCCCCCCGCCCCCGGAGCTCCCCGCGGCGCCCCCTTCACCCCCCCCTCCCCGGAGCTCCCCCCGCGGCGCCCCCCTCCCCCCCCGGCGGACGCCCCTTCCCCCCGAGCTCCCCCCCCCCCGGTCGCCGCTGCGGCACCCCGCCCTTCACCCCGCGCGCACCCCGCCCCGCGAGCTCCGGCCCCCCCGGACGCCGCCGCTGCGCCGGCGCACCGCGCGCGCCCCGGCCCCCGGCGGACGCCCGCCGCGGCACCCCCTCACCTCGCGCGCCCGGACCGGAGCTCCCGCGCGTCGTATCCTCCCGCGAACACCCCCGGCGGCCCGCGGACATGGGAGGACGCCGGCCCCCTCCCCCCGCGACGCCCCCGAGCTCCCAACCCCTCCGCGGACGGCCGAGCTCCCCCATTTTCCCCCGCGGTTCTCCCCCCCCCCCCCCCCGAGAGCTCCGAGCCCCGCGCGCCCCCCTCCCCCTCCCCCGGAGCTCCCGGCCCCCCGGCACCGCCGTTCCCCCCCCCCCCCGAGCTTCCAACCCCCCGGAGCTCCCGCGCGCCCCCCCCCCCCGAGCTCCCGGCGGACACCCGCCGTTCGCCGCCCCTCCCCCCCCCCCCCCCCGAGCTCCCGGCCCCGGACACCCGCCGTTCGCCCCCCCCGCGGAGGTGTCCCCCCCGCCGCCCGGCGTTCGCCCCCCCCCCCGAGCTTCCAGCCCCCTGGAGCTCCCGCACGCCCCCCTCGCCTCCCCCCTCCCCCTCGGAGCTCCCGCCCCCGGACACCGCCGTTCGCCCCCGGTTGCGAGCCGCGCGCGAGAGTCACCCTATCCCACCTAAGATGGCACGTGTGTAAGTTTTAGTTATCATCTTTATAACCCGGAGCATAGTTGTAATTTTCGTTATTATCATTATAATCAGCTGCCATGGTAAGGACAGAACAATACATTTACGGAACTAGTCCCGGGAGTGTACGAATAGATTATTTCTTTCAGCTTGAATCGAATTCGAATATTTCAGTTTAGTTTTAATTCTATTCGATTGGGCTCAAATTAATGATTAAATTGTTTTTATACGTTATACCATTAATTTACAAGTTGGATGAATAAATTTTGACGATAATGCATGCCACAGTATATATAAATACAATAAAATTAATTCCGATCGATTCACGTTAAGAATTTAAATCCATTCTATCCATTCATGAACTCAAACCAAACCACCTGATGGTTTCCCGGCACCCTCATATGGGGGAGTACTCTCTTTTGTGTTTTATGGGGTGTTTGGTTGCATGATAATTTTTTGTACAGTTTCATGATAAAAAATTGTATTAAAATAAAAAGTGAATCAACTCATAACATAAAATTATCATGTTTGGAGGGATGTGATTACAAAAAAGAGTAACCACCGCACATGATCAAATAAAGTGGGGGACCACAAGAAAAAAGAAAGAGGTGAGACCCACTTTTTTTGTTTAAGAAGAAAATCACTTTCAAAACATAAAATTGTCATGGTTGTCAAACAGCTCTTTTAACAAGTTTTCTTACAATTTTTAAAAATAAAAATAAAAACCTCAATTATCATGTAACCAAACACCACATTAACTTTTGTTTTGATTTTTATTTCAACATATTAGATCATTGTACACAACATATATATATATATATCTGTTAGTCGTCTGTAGTCGACAGTTAAACTATGTTTTTACAGGTAAGATAAAATGATTCACAAATATGCTTATTTTTAATAAATAATGATCGATATATATACATACATCTTTTTACTTACGAAATATATATAATGCTACTGTCCGTCCGTCCGTCCGTCCGTCTACCCGAGCCTGGTGGGGACGGACCCTTCACGTGATTCCGGACGGGAACAGGAAAAGCCGTCGCCCTCGGGCTTCGGAGGCCGGGAGGTAGACCGGCGCCCGCCGCGCGCAGCCCGTGCTCCTCACGTGAGCGGGTCGACGCGCGACGTTGACCGCAGAGGAGCGCCTGCATGGCAGGCAACAGTTTCCTCAATTCTCGAGTAAAAGAGAGTAATTTTCATTTTTAATAAAGATTTATCACGATTTTAATTCATTTAAATGACAATTTAAATAATAGGTTTATTGAATCATTATCGGTATTTTATTAACTCACAGCGAGTCGTGTTAAGTTTGATAATAAATCTGCGAGACGTCGATAGCGATTTAACGACGATTCACCGACTCGTTGACTCGTCATCGACGGAGTTGAATTGTTATCGAAATCTTATTAACTCATTATTCGTCACTTAAGTGGTTGGAATCGTAATCTCCTTTCATCGGAGACTGAGAGTGCTCCTTCCACCCGAGAATCGAGGTGATCCAAACTTGGTGGACAAGGGCGTTCTTGCAAGAACCTCGATGTAATATTTGATACGCCCTACATTATGTCGCTTTGTGTTTTGAAATACTAATATTAATACTAATAATAATAAAAATAAATAAAAATAAATAAAAAAGATAGTTTTTTTAATCACACGACTCAATGTCTCCCGGATGTGGGCTACAATTCTTACATCACTCTGTAACAATTTCAATCTGAATGACGACGATACTATTCATTTTCACATCTTATAAATAAAACATATGCTTATTAATTTATCACTCATTGAAAACAACAGATATATTCTCGAACCGTTTGTGCATTAATTATACATCGAGAAATAAATGGTTGAACGGCTGATAAATATATACATATATAAAGAAACGACACGCGTAATAATTTAGCCTGCTAAAATAAAGGTAAAAATAACTCGAGCAATAAAAATGACAGGCGTTAAAAATATCTATAAAATATACACAAATCACAAAAAAATCGAAAGAAAAGTGTTGTTGATTCCCATTCATCTCCGAGACAAATTACTTGGTGGGTTTTCTTTAAAACGGGGTCATCTGTCGATATCTTCTGATTAAATATATAACTGTCAGACAGTGGATTTATGGGGTGTTTGGTTGCATGATAATTTTTTGTACTCTTTCATGATAAAAAATTGTATTAAAATAAAAAGTGAATCAACTCATGACGTAAAATTATCATGTTTGGAGGGATGTGATTATAAAAAAGAGTAACTACTATACATGATCAAATAAAGTGGGAGACCACAAGAAAAAAGAAAGAGATGAGATTCTCTTTTTTGTTCAAGAAGAAAATCATTTTTAAAACATAAAATTATCATAGTTATCAAACACCTCCTTTAACAAGTTTTCTTACAATTTTCAAAAATTAGAATAAAAACTTTCATTATCATGCAACCAAACACCCCCTTAGCTAGAGGTATATTTATTTATTTATTTTTATCTGTTAAATTAATTAACATGTTATTTATTTCCGACACGTGTTGAATCGTCCTAGAACGGATAATATCCCGGGTTAGTGGTTTGAACTAGAGTCAGGAAGGGCAGTGCGGTAATTACGTGCAACGAACGGAGTCTCGCGCCATTGCCCTCCACATGATCTCCTCCGCAGGAGGAGAACCAGCTCTGGCACTCTCGTCCCGCGGGGAGCCCTGCGTTCCTCGATCCGGAGGCGAGATGGAGCCGAAGCCATCGGGATGAGCTGAGAGCTCCTTTCTCTACTCTGGTCAGATTCCTCTTCCGCCTTTTTTTTTCCTTTTGCTCGGAAGGCTGACCTCCATTTCCCTGTTTCATGCGTTTTCTTCAGTCTGGCTCCGTCTGTTAGTTCTCGTTCGAAGTGGAGTTTATGTTTCTCGGAAGCCTCGCGCATTTGAGATTCCGTTTTTACTTTTTCTTTTTCAAATGGAAGGTTTCGGCGTTCTTCTGTTTCGTTGTTCTTTGTTTTCTCTCTGATTTTCCCGAGTCCGGATTCACGTGTTGTTGGCATTTCGGTGACTTCCTGGCGCTTTTCCTTGGAATTATATCTTTTATGCGGCAAGGCTAAAGAATCCGCGGGGATTTTCTTGAACGCGGGTCTACCTGACTTTTGACTTTTCTCTGTTTTTTTTTTTTTTTCAGCGGCATCGAAGGAGAATTGGCATTCCTTGTTTTCCCTTGGGGGAAAGCTATTTCATTGGACGAGTCTAGTCTCCACCAGGGGAGTGTTCGTTGGAAGTAAACCGCTTATGATGCCCCGTTCAGTTATCTTCTGAAGTCCTGCTTAGTCTACTTGCAGCCACATATTATTTCTGACGATCATTACTATTGGACCTTCTCGTCTGGGATAGGCTTCTTTCCAAGGGATTTATAATCGGCTGTGTCGTGCCGAGTTCGGTGGGCGCCTTTCAGAAATCTGTCTCCATTTTTTTTTCCTTTTCATCTTTTTTGTTTGAATATGTGCACCCTAGATTATAACGTTGTTAACATGATAACATGACATAGGTGCTCAGTTCTTATGAACGAATGCACTTGCGTTTTGTTGACAATTTGTGTGTATATGATCTCAACGCCACATTCTCTGGTAGGTTGAGATGGAGACTACCATCTGCCCTTACTCGCTCTGGTGTTTTCATAGCCAGCTGCCAATTCGTAAGACTTATCTGCTAAGAAGTTGGCATGTTTACACTAAACCATGGTCTCAAAATTTTGGATGGACGTTCACAAGCCAGAGGTAATGCCTTATTATTGTACTTTTTCTAATTAGGTAGAATTTTGAGAGTTCTGTTGCAATGGCAGGAGATGTACGCATATAAAGAAAGTAACCAGCATGTCCAGTTTTGCTGCTTATGCAACAATGGTAAAGGGTTGACAGGTTTCTTGTTGTTGTTCCTGTAAAACTGAAGTTGAAGACGCTATAGACTCGAACTGAAGGAGCCTATTCTTGGAGCTTGGTGGTCTAAAATTTATTTATTTTTTTGTAACAGGACAACTCTAATGACAGTTTCCGAGAAATCACTGAAGGTGAAGCTTCCTCTTCAACTGGGGATGTTGAAGTCCAGGAAGCTGGACATCACGAGCATTCAGAGGCCAGAATCGCTCCGCAAGAGTCAAAATCCAGAGTAGAAGCCATTGAAAGGGAGAGAGATCAGTTAAATGAAGAGTTGGCTCGAGTAGAAGCCAAGCAGAAGGAATATGCTAACATGATAAAGCATGACAAAGAGCTGGCGATTCAAGAACTTGAAGCAGCTAAATCCATGTTTCATCAAAGGCTTCAGGAGGCAGTTCAGGATAAGTTTGCGTTAGAATCCCAGCTTGTACTTGCAAAGCAGGATGCAGTGGAACTTGCTGTGCAAGTTGAGAAGTTGGCAGGGATAGCTTTCCATCAGGCTACTGCTCACATATTAGAAGATGCTAGGTTAAGAGTATCAGCTGCAGAGAGTTCTGCATCAGAAGCAGCTTACAATATTGAGGAACAAATAAGGAATGCAACTGAAGGCACAATTTCTACAATAGTTGAGTCGTCAACCATGGCCATAGAGAAAGCTCTTGCAGCTGCTGAGCAAGCTAGCAGTCGTGCTAAGAAAGCTATTTCCACTCTCTCAGGGGGAGCAAATATAACAGATGAAGTTGCTAAAGTTCGAGCATCAAATATTGCATTAGAAAACCGCATCAGGGATTTAGAATCTCATCTTCTGATAAAAAAAAGTGAGATTGAAGGACTAAAGACTGAGTTGGGACAGGCTTTTGCACTTGCAAAGGCATCACGCCTTCGTGCTGATACTGCTGAAGCTGCAATGACTGAACTTCAAGAGCTGACTTTAAAAAAATCCTTCAAGAAAGAGGAAGAAATCAAGTTAATGATAGAGCAAATAAAGAAGGAAGTGGTGGAAAGAGAAAAGGCAGCAGCGAAAGCATTTAAAATTGAGTTGGAAGACATCACCGCTGCAGTCAAAGCTGCCCGGGAAACAGCACAGATGAAGGAGCAAGCTTATTCGTGGAGATGTTCTGCTTTGCAAAGATCCTTGAGTGCTTCTGAAGCTGTTTGTGAAATATGGAGACAAAGGGCAGAAATGGCAGAATCATTTCTCCTGAGAGAAAGATCCTCAGAAAGTCAAGATGGGTTGAGTTATTTGGTAAGTGGAGGTAGAATAGATATATTAACTGATGATGATTCTTTGAAATGGAAATTACTCGCTGAAGGACCTCGAAGGGAAATACCTGATTGGATATCTCGGAGAATCAGAACCATCTGTCCTAAGTTTCCACCGAAGAAGACAAATCTTGTTGAAGCACTAGCCACAGATACCTTGTCTCTGAAGCTTCCTAAACTTGATGAGGTTTGGTCGATTGCAGAAGAAAAGCTGAAAGAGACTGATGAACTTGTGGATCATGTCATTGAGAAAGACGTAATACAGAAGAAACGGAAAGCTCTTGAACGTGCATTACATAGAAAAACTGTTAAATGGCAAAGGACTCCTGAAACCATAAAACTCGGTTCGTATGTTCCTCCAAGCTCTATTTCTATTTTGTTTGTATGTGAAGTTGTACTGCAAATTTAATTTTTAATCTCTTATGCAGAGCCTGGGACTGGCACTGGACGTGAGATTGTGGTCTGTCTTTTAGACTCTTTCTTTATCACTTTAAATGTGGATTTATTATTTAAACAGTGAAGTGGTCAATAATGTTTTGTCTTCTCATATGACAATTCAAACTGTTTCTCTCTTCTTCTATTTCTTTTTCCATTGCCAAAATATGACCGTGGACAGCAAGGAAAGAGTTTATTCTGACTAATGTCTGCTAAATAGTTACTTCAGGTGGCCCAGGCTTGTTAGGGATGTCTAATTATCTTCTAATATTGTTTTGACATAAAAAGGATTATATGTAAAGCTACCTGTCTACCTTGTCTATTATACCATATCATGACTCGTGAGGCAAATTATGTAATGATTTGTCCATTATTTTTCATTATGTATGGATCATAATTGGGAAACCCACTTAGTGGCTGAAAATCTTTTACTCTTCAGCTATGCATCTAATACATATTCCGTATCATACATTTATTTTGGATTTACTTGTGAAATTAGGCAATATTCATCTGAAAAAGGAGCCAATGCATATTCATAAGCGATAAAACAGAGAATAATCATGATGTTGAGAAGAAATTTTCTTGTATGATTGTTAGCTTTGTAAATACCCTGAACTCCCAGAAGGCATTTTATAAACTTTATGTTTTTCTTTTTATGATACCGAATATGTAGTTCCAAGGTTTCAACTGGGAAAGCTGGAGAAGGAGGTGGTATATGGAGATGGCTACTAAGGCTTCGGATTTATCTCTGTCTGGGATTACAGCAGTTTGGCTTCCCCCACCAACGGAATCTGTGGCACCTCAAGGTTCAGATTCATTATTATGGTTCTTCAATGTTTTATCCATGTTATTTTTAACTGTTGCTGATTTATTGGTTCTGTTGGTATGATATTCATTTATTTAAAGTTCTAAACTATAGCAACAATAGTCTGCTGGTATTCCAAAAGCTTCATTATCATGCTCGTACCTAATTATTATGGAGAAGCTTTGGGAGTGATGGAAGCCGTGACTGCCTTGGATTCTATTGAATAATCCCCTAATGATTCATTGGGTGGCATGACAGAACAAACCAGGAACAAATTAAATAAATTCTTTTTGAAACAATCATGGGTTGACCCTACAAATGAAGCAGAAAAGAGTTGGCATTCACCCTAGCAGAAGAAAAAGAATGGAAGAGCCCACGAATATAGGAAAAAAACAATTATTGTTAACCAAAGAAAATAACGTATGGTAAAGACAAGGGACTCTTTGATCAAAACATACGTTATTTAGTATCAAAAAAATACTTTTTTATTTAACTCTGTTTATTGTTTTTGTCAATGAAAACAATCATTAACATACTCAACTTGTCTTAATATTCACCTTCCCTGATTTTAACACTGGTAAAGTCAATGGAAGTTGTAGGTACATATCCTACGCTTATGATTTAAATGTCTATTAAAAATCAAAATGCATATCTTGATGTAGAATTATCCATAAGTTTTCAATCTGTTTTTCTTGGTGTTAAAATTATTATGATATCTCTGTGCTACTGGTGCAGGTTATATGCCTTCTGACTTGTACAACTTGAACTCTGCTTATGGCACTGTGGATGAACTTAAACAGTGCATTGATGAAATGCATGCTCAAGATATCCTGGTATGACTACAATATTCAGTTTTTAGATACCATCTATAATCAGCTCAAGATATCCTGGCATGTCTTTGTGTACTATTATAGGATGCATCCATCGTCTAATCATTAATATCGAAATTTGTTTTCTTCCTTTCACATATTTTATGTTCTTTTTGAACCACGCACTACTCCTAAGATAATTTTTGCTTAACCTTTTGGATAAGTAGGGCCTTTGATGTAGTCAACATTTAAGATCCTCCACTTTTTTGAGATAACGAGATAGTTGCACCTCCTATGTAGATATACAGAGGATCCAGGAGCCTCTAGCTTTTTGTTTCAATGCTTTTTCAGGTGTCATTCTCAGGAAAAAAAAATAGTCTCTTTCTTAGAGGCTTTAAGCCTACTTTGCCAGATTTGTATGTTAAATATGCCCTTGGAGTGACACGTGTATAGAGGAGTCAAAGGAAATCTGCTTCATAGACTGATTTTTAGACTCCAAGAGCTGAACTAAATCTGTTATGCAAGTACCCTTTGCCTGACCAGTATCTCCAGCTTGGAAAGTATTTCGTCCCTCGAAGTTATCATGAATGTGCTAACAAAATGCAAGTGGCATGGATAATTAGATATGGCATGCTCAATGTGATTGTTACATTACACTTAAGAAGATTAGTTTGATGAGGCAGATCATGTAAAATGTGGCAAAATTTATTTGTACATTTTAACTAAATATATAGTTGGTATGAATGCAACTTGAAAATGAATTATGACATTCAACACTTTTGTTACGTTCATACTTGGTTTTGTGTAAAGGTCAGTTAATTCTTGCACATCCCATGAAAGGGATCTGCTTATATTCTTGAAGCGTGATGATTTTTGTAAGCAGATCTAGGGTGATGCGAAAGTACACCATAGTTTTTATATATATCACTTGTTAGAGCTTATTAAAATTTTCTACATGGAATTAAGATTATTTTATGAAACATGCCATGTAGGAAGGAGAGAGGCGAAATGCTATCGTAAGTTTTAATCTATCTGTCCTCCCCTTTAAGTAAGTTAGAATGTTGAGTGGTGGGAAAGATACCCTGTTGTCCTAATAATTTGATTGCATTTTTCTGTGGCACAGAATTATGGTACATGGCACTTTCTTTAGGCAAAGATTGTCATGTAATCCTTGTGGACTTCAGCTTTGTCAAACTTTTACATTGAAAGTAATTTGAAGGAGCATATGACTGAATGCTTGTGTTTGACTGTTTATCTTCGTGTCTGATGGCGCATCTTAGTTTCTCTTCAAGAGTAGTGGTAAATGTTGGTTTTAGCCTATGATAGGACACAGATTGTACCTTCTGAAGATGGAGAGAGATGGTATATGACTTGGGTGTACGAGCTCCTTTTTTATTCTTTGATTTTGTTACATCTTTATTGTGTTTACTAAGCTGATTCATTCTGGCAGACAGAACTTTCATTTTATTCACTGTTCATATAAGCATTTAGAAGAACCTTGGAGTTTCTTCCTAGTTGAACAAGTTGGCATGGAGAAAATTTTCCACCTGACTTGACATGGCCCTGTTGATAATTATCTTTTTAATTAATTTTGGCCGTGTACCTGACACCACTTCATAGAAATTTGACAACTTGACATCACGTCAACAGTCGGAAATTTTGTTAATCCTTAAAGTCCTTCGTTGAATTTTAACCAACTAATAAGGTAATACTAGGCTCTGCCACCACAAATAGACATGGGTGCAGTGAAACTTCTTTGCTTATGCCTTTTTATCACTATATCTATTTGAATATAATTTCTTGTCGTGCAGCTTCTGAATGTTGCACACAGATCATTTTATTTGAATATGTCTCCTTTTGATGCAGGTTCTAGGTGATGCTGTACTAAATCATCGATGTGCACAAAAACAGGTTGGTCTACTCAGCATGTCCCCTTCAAGCATTTCTCGGTACTAAATCGTTATGGCAGTGTAACTTCTTTATCTACGCCTGGAAGATCATTATTCTATATTTTTCCTAAAAAAGTAATTTTGGTCCTTTTGTGAGATAATTCGTATATTAGATGATCCATTTAGTACATATTATCTAATATTTGTGTCCAAATTCTCACTTTATGTTTTATTATGCCTTGGTATTTTGATTCCCGCAGTATTTTTGGTAACTTTTTCTTGCACCAAGGTTATCCTTATATCTTGTTATAATATATGGAAGAATAACATGATTCACTGTCTCACACTTGGTTTCAGTGATCAAATGTCAGATTAATTCATGTGGTTTTCATCGAATATGATGAACTGTGTAGTTATATTAGGTGGAAATAGTAAAGTAAAATATCTCAAGTCAGTAGCAACCAAGATCACGAAAAAAATAGGATGGCATAGTGCTTTTCTAAACAAACTTTCTTTACATCCATGTCATGATAAAAATGTTCATTCCTTATGTTTGGATTTAGCTTAGCCCCATTTACATTTGATGATGGTAGCATCTTTCCTATCTTTAAACCGGTAAGTGCACTGAAAACATGTGCCAACATGATGTGCCAGAGTCCTAATGGTGTATGGAATATTTTTGGTGGCAAACTGGCATGGGGACCTGAAGCAATTGTTTGTGATGATCCAAACTTCCAAGGATGCGGAAATCCTTCAACAGGTACTTCCTGCTTCAGTAGATTTTACTTTTGGATATAGCAATTAGCCCACTGATTACAACAGCCGCCTATGTTTCAATTGAATGTTTCAATGTCTTGCTCAGTAATGTTAACTACAAAATAGTAGCCCCATCTGTGATCTCACTTACTTTTTGATGCGGGATAAAATAAAGAAGACCAAAATAAATGACAGGCCCCTCTTGATAGAGCTTGACCTACTAGGCCACCTGAACCTTATTAAACTGGTTTGAATTATGATCACTGTCTTGAAATGGGTCTGAACCTGTCTAACCAGCCTGAATCATGAGTGAACCAATCTGATTGGGCTGGTGCTGTGCCGAGCCAGGCCTGGTGTCTTGTCTTGTTGCAATCTGAGTGTGCAGGGCAGAAGTGGGCATACAAACCTTGCAGGCCGTGGCCTGCCAAAGAGGGTATGGGTGCTCTGCCACCTGCACTGTGCTGTCTGGACTGGAGCGCTGGGGCAGGGTTGGCATCTAATGAGAGGTGGCTTCAGGCCTGAAGAAGTGTTGAGTGGAGGCTTTACCAGCCCGACCTGACTGGAGCGTGATGGAGAGGCTTTGCGTATAGTTATGTTCAATATGTAGTTACATTCAATTCTCAAGATGAAGAAATGAAAAGTAATGATTCTTGTAACCTGTTGTTGTATCTTTTACCTCTAATCACTGCTCTAGTGACATAGATATCATCTTGATTTCTTTCTCATCCATTTGTCAACTCCCAGGCATTTGACTGCCAATGGCAAATGTTTTAGAAACTTCTGATTTATCATTTGAGGCTTCCAGTGGGTTATTCATCAGGTAAAGGGATCTATCCCTGAAAGGATGCCAAGGCTATGAAAGTAGTTCTTTATTTTCTTACTTAATTCTACAACTAGACGTTATTTAGCTGAACATTACCTGCTTGCTTTCTTCTTTTATTGTCATTTTCTTTTTAGAAAAGAGAATAATAAAAGTTAAGATTTGGGTGCACATGCTTTTTGTTTCTTTTCATGTAAGCCATTTTACTAATATTTTAAATTTTTTATTTCTAACCACGGTAGATGTTTAACAAAACCTTTTCACTTTGCTGCACGTATTGAAGTCTTATCTTATTCCTGTATTCTTGTACAGGCGATATTTTCCATGCAGCTCCGAACATAGACCACTCTCAAGAGTTTGTTAGAAAAGACATCAAGGAGTGGCTGAACTGGCTTAGAAATGAAATTGGTTTTGATGGATGGCGTCTTGACTTTGTTAGGTAAGAGAAAATTGCACTACTGTTTGGTTTCTGGCCACCTTGATATGCATCTAAGTTGTACCATGAATACATGACTGATTAATGATTGTAAAATAGATGGTTTCTCTTATGTATTTGGTATGCTGTCCCTGGCCATCAGTAATGGTAACAGATATGCATTCTAATTTTCAGAGGCTTTTCTGGTGGCTATGTAAAGGAATATATTGAAGCATCGAATCCTGCTTTTGCTATTGGCGAGTACTGGGATAGCCTGGCATATGAAGGAGGAAATTTATGCTATAACCAGGGTAGACCCACATCATGCTTGCTTTAGACTCTTCCTTTTAGCACCTCTAGGTATTCACTTGTCATTTTTTTTTTTCAGTTGGTATTGTGAAGTTTCATCTGGGATGGACTGTGTATCATTAAAATTATTTATTTATTTTGTTTAACAAGACCTTAGGGCCTATTTGGTTTGAATATTCAAGCTAATATAGTATCAATTTTGATATTGCATGTGATACGTCACTATCAGATTTGATGACACGAAATATCAAAGTAGTATGATATTAGTGATTAATAATGTACCCAAGCAGGCCCTCGTGTTTTTGTTTGTCTATGCCTGCTACATGTTATATGTTTGTATGTGTTTCGTGGGGTATTGCATGGGTTGATTGTAGGGAAGAAGGGGCAGATGATTAATGCACGTCTTGGATGCTAAAGTTTGCACCTTTCAAATTTAAATACTTTTACATATCCTTATTGATGTTGGATATTTTTCTTAAGTGCACATTTTGGAATAAAGAAAGGATGTTTCCCCTGATTATCTGAAATTTTAGATGCACATCGACAGCGAATTGTCAATTGGATAAATGCAACGGGAGGCACGTCATCTGCATTTGATGTTACATCAAAGGTAGTCTTCTGACATCAAGATTAGGATTATTCTTCAGTTGCAATTCCTAGGTTTATGATTATTGTTTAGAAATTTTGGCACCAGATGAGATTAGGAATGGCGTCACATTTCCAAGATTGTAATATGCATAAAACTATTTCAGTTGTACTCCGACTGACAAATGAATGGTAATATCTGTTAATGATGTTAAGTGAAAAGTTCTTAAGCTGAATTTGGGGACTCATGAAATGATCAATTTGTAGTAGGCTCCTACCTTGCTGTAGCTGGTCAACCTTTGACCTCTTGTGGTTGAAGTTGTCACTCACTTCGATCTTTGCGGTTGTTTTTTCATCTCATTGACACTCTTCATCAGCTCCTCCTTGCTGCTTGTCCAACATCATCCATGCCCTCCACCCTCTGCGTTGCCCCCTTTCCATCAACTCCCATCCTTTCCCTTCTTTGCACTCATGACGTCCAGCGAAGTGTTTGTTTCTTCACCTTTTCTTCCTCCCATACTACAGACCGATCCATGATGGTACCGTCGCCGGTAGAATAGAAGTCGGCAAGGGAGGTGTACATCTCTTGCCACCGTGGAGAAGAGCTACTATGAGTAGGAAGGGACGGTTGCTGTGGTATCGATGAGTTTGTCGAGTAGGTGGAGGTGGACAAGGCAAAAGATTGCAATCAACAGAGATTGAGGTCGATATAGAACAGGAAATAGGAGATACGACAAGTGATTCCCTGGTTTGCAAGACAATTTGTTCTTCTATGAGAGTGGGATTTTGTCTCTCCTGTATAACCCCAATTTGGTTTCTTCTAACCCCCCCCCCTTTCGACCATTTTTATGCAGGGCATTCTTCATTCTGCGTTGCACAACCAGTACTGGAGGCTAATAGATCCCCAGGGAAAGCCCACCGGAGTTATGGGGTGGTGGCCTTCACGAGCTGTCACTTTCTTGGAGAACCATGATACAGGATCTACTCAGGTGTGTTCATCATATCTTCGTGCCATCCCGAACACCACCGCAATTTAAAAGAATTCCATGGCTTCCGTCAGTTGATTGATTCAGCTCAAGATGGCTGTTCGTTGCATAAAATGTAATTATCTCGACATGGGTAGGCCCTCTTTTTCACGTCGTGATGCCGATTAACCTCAAATACAACGCAGCTCGATGGTGAATAGTGTAGGCGTGTGATCATCTTCCATGTCGGGAACATTGACACTGAACTTCTAAATGCTTGTCTTCAGGGTCATTGGCCATTCCCGAGAGACAAGCTCGCACAAGGATACGCTTATATTCTCACACACCCTGGGACGGTAAGGAATAATACATCCAAGCGAGCCGTTTGGTTTCGATTGTAAGTCGGAGATTTCTGCCAAAATCTCTAAAAGCTCTGAGAGATTTTTCCGATACGCACTTCACGTGTGTGTCTCTCTCTTCTACTTCCGGGGTACGGAAGCCAAGAAGAGTCCGATGGCAAAAATCCCTCCCTTTATAATCCGAACCAAACGCCTCTTCTCTGTCGGCCGGGGAGTTCGAATTCGAGATCTCCGCATCAGACGGGCGGATCATCCGGTCCTGAACCACAAGCCCTTTGCCTCCTGCACCGCAGCCCACGATATTCTACGACCACTTCTACGACTTCGGGCTCCGAGACGCCATCGTGGAGCTGATCGAGGCTCGGACGCGCGCCGGAGTCAGCTGCCGGAGTGCCGTCAGGATATATCACGCCAACAACGACGGGTACGTCTCCCGGGTCGACGACAGCCTCGCGGTGAAGTTGGGCCACCTCGACTGGAATCCGTCCAAGGAGAACGATCTCGACGGAACCTGGCGGAAGTTCGTCGACAGGGGGCCGGATTACCAGCTCTGGTTGAGACAGTAGAATTAATCCCTCCCCGTATGTCTTTGAATTCTTCTTCTTCTTCTTTTTTTTTTCTTTTCATGGACGGTCTCGGAATCTGTTGTGTTGGATTGCACGGTCATCTTTTTGTACAAAATTATACTAACATAAAATCTAAGATGGTTGGAGACCCAAATTATGATGGTTGGTGAGGTATGGTGGCAATGAGAGTTTGAGATCCATTGATGTATTTGGATCAGTGTTGGTTGGATATGATTCTCGATTCTGACAAGATTTCATTCAAGACTTGTTTTAAATTGTGATGTTTGAAATGCAATTTTAAAATTATTAGTATATTGACGGATGAGGTGAGGGAGATTCAGATTTTATGTTGAAGTGACTAGGTCGAATATTAATTGTTATAGGTGTTTGATATTAGATTTTTTTTTCTCCTAAGAAACTGAGCCAAGCTAGTAGTTTGGGTCCTGTATTTAGTTTGTACAAAATAAATACAAATAAAAATACATATTTTTTCTTTTTTTTCTTTTTTGGCGATAGAATAACTTATTTCAATAATAAGGATTCAGATGTTTCTATTCTGATTCCAATATTTCCAGAACTTCGATTATATTATCCAAATTTTATAATTCTTAATACATTTATTAGTTTTTAAAAATAAATAATAATTTGTATATATTTTTTTAAAAATTTGTATATTCTATTATATGTTTTATGTCATTTAATTTAATTTTAGTTTATTTATTTACATCATAATTAAAGGAAAGAATCGACGGGTGTCATTCCGATGATGATAAGCCATCAAAATATCTTATTTTGATTCTGTTATCTTGTAAGATATGGAAGAAACATCTCCTAACCCGTTAATTCTTATTAAAATCTGGAAATATCAGACTTCGACGGTAGAGATGGGTCCAACCAACCGATCAACGGTGCGCCGCACGTGGCTGTTCTCACGTGCGCACGCCTTGTCCCACCGGGCGCCTCGGAGCCTCTCCCTCTCCGGTCTGTCGCTACGCTACCACCATAAATCGTGGAACGCACACGTTTTCCTCTGTCCATTCCCACTCTCCTCCTCCTCCTCCTCCGCCTATTCCCTCCCTCTCGCTTGCTCCGCTTTAGGGTTCGAATCTCCCTGCGCGCGGCTGCGCCGGCCCCCAACGCCATGTCGACGGAGAGGGAATCCCAAGTCTACCTGGCGAAGCTTGCCGAGCAGGCCGAACGCTACGACGGTGAGAACCACCCGAGATCCGTGCGCATCTGTCTACCCCGCGCCTGATCGGATTGACGGCGGTACTCCGATGGAGTTTTCTGCTGCCGTATGGCATGCGATGGCCCTGGATTTGGGGTTCACCGAAGGCCGCGGCGACGTATTTTGCCTGGTTTTTGTCTGTTCCGGTTCTGGATCTCGGTTCTTTGTTTACCGTCGATGTTGTTTCGCCTTGTGGTTATCACGGTGATTCCGATGTTTCGAGGATCTGAGGTCTAATTGCGTACGGTCTCTGTGGGTTGAGTTTCGCTGTCATGGATTCCTAAGGTCTTGTCTTCGATGTGTGATTTTGGTTTCTTCAGGAATGTGTTGTGCGTAGGTCATGTAGTCATTTTTTTTTCTGTCAGATTCGTATAAAAATAATACGGTGAGGCCTACTCACCTATCCATCTACGCAGATCTTCGAGTATGTTCTTGAATTTTATCTCCGGTTTCTGTATGGCACCAAAAGTTGTCCTCGAACTCTGTCTATCTCCACATGTCACGAAGCTACTATTCATGCGTTTTTCTATTTTTGTTGTTGAACTTAGTACATGCTTTATTTCCACTGTTACATCTGTTCTTTCTCGTTTTGCTGCAGAGATGGTCGAATGCATGAAGACAGTTGCCAAGCTTGACATGGAATTGACAGTCGAGGAAAGGAACCTCCTCTCCGTGGGTTATAAGAATGTTATTGGTGCTCGTAGAGCCTCTTGGCGCATAATGTCATCGATAGAACAAAAGGAGGAATCTAAAGGAAATGAACAAAATGTCAAGATGATTAAAAGTTATAGGCAGAAAGTTGAAGAAGAGCTGGCTAAGATTTGTAATGACATTTTAACCATCATCGATGAGCATTTAATCCCATCTGCTGGTTTCGCAGAATCAAGTGTTTTCTACCATAAGATGTAAGAATTGCTGCTTCAACCTAAGAGCTTTTAGTTTTTTTTATTCTGAATCATTTGGTGTCACTACTATGTATTATGACCTTCATCTTATTATACAGTGCTAAGATAAGATGCATGTTTCTTTTTTTTTGAATCACACAGGAGCATTCATCCTGATTTTGGAGTATTCTTCTTACTTATACTGTTGCTTATATACAAGCTTTTCTGTGTATAAGTTATTATAAACTTCATGTTTCAAGTATATGTGCTAATACAACATGCTGCACTTTTGGTTACTGATGTACATGTCATGATTTTCATAATGTCAGCTTCACAGGATTTTGCCATCGTGGACCATCAACACTGCTATTATTTTCAAATGGTTGTGGAATTTGAATGTTAACAAAGATAACCTGTGGGCAAAAATCGTCTGCTACAAATATGGCATTGGGGTAAATGATTCGTGGATTAGAGACTTCAGGGATAAAATCAGAATTTTGAACATTTGGAAAGGTATCCTTGACAGTTGGGCTTTCTTCAACTCATCTTCTATGATTGAGGTGGGCAATGTTAGGAGAACTTTTTAAGAGGATCACTGGCTTGGATATGCACCCTGTCAGTTATGTTTTTTATTCTATTCGGATTATTCTGTAACTTCTCAAGATAAGGTTTGCTTCATAAGGGATGCTAGAAGTAAATGGTGTCTTAACTTGTGTAGAGATATAAAGGATGAGAAAATTGGGGAGCTTTCTAACATGTTGACGATTCTTGAAGGCCGTATGTGTGATGATGGACGGGAGAACAAAATAGTTTGGATGCCCTGTAACAAAGTTATATTCAGTATAAGTCCGCTCTGTGAAAACTTTCTCTGGGAGAGGCATAGTTGTCAAGGCGCCCGCCTAGGCGGCAAGGCGCCTTTCCAAGGGCGCCTTGCCAGGGCGCCTTGTTTGGGGCCAAAAAGGCGCCCAAGGCGCCCGCCAAGGCGCCCAAGGCGCCCAAGCAAGGCGCCTTGGGTATTTTTACATCATTAAAAAAAGTTTTTGAGGGGTTTTTCTCCCTTGATACCCCTCGCAAGGGATACTTATTTAATGATAGTTTGAATATATTAATATATTGTATTATCACTTATACTATCATATATATTTAAGATTTATGATTATAAACATATATTATATACTTAATTACGTTCTTTTTCATCTCTTTCTTCTCTCTCTCTCTGTCTCACTTATATACTTACTCTGCGCTCCCCCCATTTAATAATATTATAACAATATTTTACCATCACTTATACTATTGCACATATATAAATTTTATAATCATAAATGAGTTATATACTTAAATTTTATAAAAATTTATTTAACTTTCTTCTCTTTCACACACACATCATATTTACTTATGTGCATTGATAAAACACTCATATTCAATTATAACATAACAAATATAATTATATTTATGTTTTGTTTATATATAACAACCTCCCGACTTAGCCTTCCTTGAATACCGCCTAGGCGACGCCTAAGCGGCCGCCTTGTCACCTAAGCGGAATCGGTACCCTTCAACGCCTTGGGCGCCTTGGGCGCCTTGTCGCCTTGACAACTATGGGGAGGGGTAGAGGTCCTGTGGTATCAAGCTGTCTGGAGGCATCCATTATCCATAAAAATTAAACTCTGGTTATGGAAGATTGGTATGCAGACAGTTCTCACAAGGTGTCACCTCAAAAGCATTTTCCCTGATACCTCTACATCTTGTGTTTTCTTTACAGGGAAGGATTAAACCTCCTCTTCCCCATTGCCACCCATGGATTGCAGAATCGGCGGAATCGGTCCGATTCCGACCGATTCCGGAATCGGTCCGATTCCGACCGATTCCGGAATCGGATCGGTGGATTCCTGGCGGAAGGACCGATTCCGGGAATAATTCCGCGGAATCGCCTGGAATCGCCTGGAATCGGTCGGAATCGATCCCTTGTGGAATCGGTCGATCCTTCGGAAGACCGGTTGAACCGGCCCGGTTCGATTCCCGGTTGAACCGGCCCGGTTCGATTCCCGGTTCGCCGGTTCGATTTCCGGTTCGATTCTGGACCGGGAATCGACCGCCGCGGTCGATTCCGTCGATCCCGCGGCGGTAGGGCTCGATTCCGGCGATTTTGCGGCGATTCCAGCATCGATCCGGCGATCCAGGCGTCGATCCGAGCTGCCAGCACCGATTCCAGAAGGATTCCAGCGATTCGAGCACCGATTCCGGCGATTCCGGCGATTCCAGCGATTCCGCGGAATTTTTTCTGAATTTTTTGAATTTTTTTGACGGAAAAAAATCAAAAAAAAAACCCGATTCCGGACCGATCCGGAATCGATTCCCTTCCCAGGAATCGGCCGATTCCGGCCGTCCCAACCGATTCCGATTCCGATTCCGGAATCCTTGTTGCCACCTCATTGACCTCTTGAAGCCGTCAATTATGAACATCAACAATTCAATCTTCAATGGTTGAATAGCCTAATATACACAAGGGAAAATTGTGCAGTTTGAGGCAGCAAACAGAGCACGAATACAAGTTGCAGAGGAATCCAGTACCTGCAGCAGTGTGGCTTGATGGATTGTGCATCCAACTGCATCCGCCTGTCTGGCCGTCTACCTTCTGTCTGTCTCCACTGTGGCCTTGTGGCCCGCTTCTAACCTGAAAGCTAATCCACTAAAGCCTTTGGGCATATTTTACTAACCAAAAATTCAGCCCAAGGCTGGCCCAGCCTGCTGACCCATGGGCCAGTTCAACCCATTGCTAGCCTTGCAACTTATGTTCTGTGTTTTTGATATGTTTAATACAGAGGAGAAATCTCTTCTCCATGCAGCATAATCCATTCTTATTAAATTATGAGATATTATATTCTTGTGCTTTAAGTAGAGAAGAAAGTGTTATTGTTAATAATATTTTATTTAAATTTTTTGATCTTTTTTGACAACTAATGAATTAATTCCAGGAAAGGTGACTACTATCGTTATCTTGCTGAGTTCAAGGCTGATCAAGAAAGAAAAGAAGTTGCAGATCTATCTTTGAAGGCTTACGAGGTATGCTTAGCAGGAGAAAAACACCATTTTGCCGCTACTTTACAAAACCATTTCTTATTTTGGAACTTAATGCATTTTACAGGCTGCATCTAACATAGCGAGTACAGATCTTCCCTCAACTCATCCGATTCGTCTTGGTCTTGCACTGAATTTTTCAGTTTTCTACTATGAAATCATGAACTCTCCTGAAAGGTAGTTTTCAGTTGTTTTCATGCATATTTTTATGTACAAATCCTTTTTTTATAAATCTGATATTGCGTAAATTTCAGGGCATGCCATTTGGCAAAACAAGCATTTGATGAGGCAATTGCAGAACTGGACACGCTGAGTGAAGAGTCATACAAGGATAGTACTTTGATAATGCAACTGCTTAGGGATAATCTAACACTGTGGACTTCAGATCTACCTGATGAAGGAGGTATATTCCTGTTCTGTCTGTTACATTGTCACGCCTCAGATATAATGGGTTATTTTGACCTTCCATTTCTACCTGGAAAACTATGTACAGGGTTGATTGCAGTTTAACCTATAACACGTGGTGAATTTTGTTCGACGTATCTTTTCTATTTTACAAACTTTCAATTTTATTTGTTAGTCTGAAGCGTCAAGTAGAGTTGAAATTATGCTTTACTGGATCTGAAGTTGGTGAAAGGTCCAGTAAGTTTCTAAATGTTTCAAACATGCGTTTCACTTCAACAAATCCTTATTATCCCTTTTGTTAATGGTGCCTGCCACGTTATTATGTTCTCCAGAAAGTCGCATGTCCCGATCCTATCATCCTAAATGAACCCTGCATTGTTGGATCAGATTGGGCTGTGAACAATATGATCTTGACTCATGCTATGTGATCTGCATAGAAGGATCATCATGATCTCCTGGGAGCATGTAATTCAACAGGGGTCAGCCACCTACCAACACTTCTCAACCTGAAAGTTGGCCACCACCTTTTGGAACATCGACACCCTTTCAACATATGGGGATGTGCTTTTGATGCCTCCTTGAGGTAGGAGTTCCAACTTGCTGATCCCTACACAAGGAACAGAAGACTAGGGCTGTAAATGGATCTAGATAATAATATCCGGTTATGATGGGGGAACAGGATCCGAAAATGACCTAAGTGATCAGGGCTAGCTACGAAACACAATTAAGGACTGATTTTTGATAAGATTTTAAAGAGTTCTCAAATTTGGTGATTCTTGTTAGAAATTTATAAAACTGGCTTGCTGTCTCTTTTTAGTTAATCACGATTTGGACTAAGCTAACTTTAGATTAAAAATTTTTTAATTTGAAATTTTGCTCAACAGTAGTAATGTACATTGGGCATTGTCCCTATCTATAGCTTAGTGAAATGTGCAAAAGTTCTGTTTCTCTACTCATTGTGAGTCTTTCTTTGTACGTTTGGCATTGTCCCTATATTGCATCTACTAATTCAAAACTTCAATTTAGAAGCCATCTTTTGGCGTAGACATTTTCGAGATGCTCCTGATAACCAACAAGTGGACAGTGCTTTTTCTTGTGTAGGATCCTATTTAATAGGTGATTGATGAGTTGATTCACTCTCTTATTACTTGACTAAAAGCAAATAGTGGATTTTTCTTGATTTTTTTGTTGAATCTTTTTCATGGCTTGATGCATAATTTCATTAGCTAATATTTTTTTATTTCAATATATTGTTTGAATTGGATTGGATTTTGTAGTTTCTTTTTTCTGCATTACTTCCATGTGACATGAGCATAAAAGAGTTCAAGAATAATATTTATAAGGGCTAAAAATGAACCTTTTATTTTGGCATTTTGACCTATTGGGTGGATCTCGGAAGATACAAGGGACCTTGTGTATCCAGCTTTCGCTCGATATGACTATATCGTGCAGGATGGGGGTTATCGCTGGATAAGGTTTGTCCAGAGATGGCTAGGCCTTCGGCCAGTCCGGGGGCCTTTCAGCCGTCATCCATTCAACAAGATAAAATAGATAAATAGAATATGATGATCGCCCCTACCACGTATGCCCCTAGGCAAGGCAACCCTCCCTCACCTCATTGCCTTGCCTTTGACAGCGCAGGGATGAAGCTTATGGATGCCAGTCTGCTTATAAAGGAGAATGTTGGAGGTGGAAGGCCCCTTCCGCATTGAAACGTGGCACCACAAGTGGGTGCGGACCGTGCGGTGGGTAGAGAAGTAGGATAGAAGGGACAAACTAGATGATCCCGTGATTGGTGTTAGACCGGCCGGATGGAGCAATCCGACTGGTCCAGATTGGTTGACTGATCCACAGCTGCGGACCTATAAAGTCTTGGACCTTTCCAAACGACTTCACGTTTTTCTGTGTCAGAAATATGACAAAATTGATACCTATGTTTATGCTGCCGGTTTTTTATATATCCACGTTTGCCTCACCGAATATGATGTCTTGCAGGTGAAGATGGATACAAGGGCGAAGAAGCGAAGCCCGCTGGACCTGAGGTAAACTACTCTGTACAGTTTCTAGAGATTAAATAACACTATCTGGTATCTTTGTTTTGCTAATTTTTTCTGGAATTACGCAGCACTAATATGAGCGGATAAAAGGAAACGCCATAGCGATATAGAATGCAAGGAAATATCCTGCCATTTGAGTGGGTACGTATCCGGTTGGAATGACGCCGTGCAGCGTCGTGCCTTATTCGCAGGGCGTTTTAGTTTGTTTTTTTTTTCTCGCAGTAGAAGATAGCGGAGCTGATGATTGGCCCTCTTTTCCCTGCTTCATTGCATTGTGTTCCTCTGTTGCACCAATGACCATCTTAGAAATGTGCATCGTCCGAGCATTTTTTTTTCTCCATAGTCCAGAGTATGACCCCCCCCACCCTCTTTTTTTTTTCTCTTCTTTCTGGTTTCCCCTTGGTTTTCTGGTACGAGTTATTCGCCTGTACTGGTGCGTGCGTTGTTTTCTGCTACTGCTTTTGTAAGTAATATATATACGCATATCCTAGTTGCATCTGCAAAGCCTCGCCCTGCCCTACCGCCTGACTTCCTCCCCCCCTCAAACCCGGGCTGTCTTGCCTCTTTTTACGTCTATCGACTCACTTGTGGGCTTGGAAGGCGTTGCACGGCAATTGCCTCGACCACTAATAAACAGCATCATGACGAGGATTTTCCACCGTTAAATGTCTGTGTCATAGCGATCAGACTGACAACCGAGAAGCGTTGATGTTGTGTTTTCCACGGTGCGTGCTGTATGCCGTGAGCATTTTGTTTGACCGTCCACGATATTTTCCTTCTTTTTCTCTCTTTCCCATCATCTTTCTACGATGATTAAACGGGTTCACGTGTATTCATGTTGAACGTAAAACAAAGCTCTTGTCGTTTGATGTTATTTACTATGCCTAAATCTTTAAAACGGATCATTGACCCTTTGTTTTTCTGTTTCATATCTTAAGCGTTATATTTGTAACACGATTTATTCTACCGCGTTCGTAGATAGCAGGTTGGAATTGTACTGGTTTTGGTAGAGCCGAAGCTTCGGAAGTATATGGTAACGTGTATCGTTAGAATCAATTTTGGTAACTATTAATGACGTCCGTGTGAAATTTGCTCCATTTAAACCTATCATTACTCATCAGCTGTCTTGAGACTCTTTGGAACTAGTACGGATGAGTGGCTCGTGTCAGATCGGTAGGTATACAGTTTGTTAGAAAGTTGGTAGAGCTGCTGCAAGTGGTTCTTCTCCCTTCCAATCGATCACTTGCGGGTAAATCCAGGTGACGGCTTAAATGATATCGATTAACTTTTTGAAGTGCCAACCGCTAGCACCATATTGGTTGAAATTTAATTCTGCGCATTTATAAATTAATCAAAGCTAAATTCACGAATTTATGAGACCAGCTCAAAGGATGACCACACCCCGACCACCGAACCAATAAGAGGCCTGAGATTTAGACTATTTGATATTTTTGTATTTGTTTTATAACATTTAAGAATACCTCATGTCCGAATAACCCTCTTACGAATAAATAGTATAATTTAACCTTTTATTTTCAGATGCAATATTTAGACGATAAAATTAAAATACATAAATATCTTAAATAAAGACTAAATTGGTTACCACATGAGCAACTTAATCAAATTAAATATTTAACAGATTTAACCGAACCAAACACCACCTTGTTTGGGCCCCCAATGCAAAACCCTGAGTTGCAAAACCTCACCTCCATTTCACCACAACGCTGAACACACAAAATCCTTGGAATGCCTGCACCACCTGTACACAGATTATTCTCTAACAACTAAATCAGTACCTAACAATCGGGCTAATTAATAACCATCTTCTTAAAAAGTCAGTCACCCATCTTAAACTTATTCCCAACAAAACATATTTAACTTCAGACTAATCTTTTAACTCGATCTCCCAAAAATAGTTAACCAGTGTTGAAAGTCCACTGATTTAATATAAACATATTCTCAATCAATGAAAATCGATCAACCTTGGGCGAGAAGGGACCATACCTAACAAAAAAGTAAATTGTCGCCGACGGATAAAAAAACCAGATTGCAATAAGATTTCATTCTGAAACAAAAATCTGATCAGAAAAGAAAAGTCTTACACGAGAATAATGAAAACAATCATAAAAACAAGAAGGGCTAGTAAGCGGTAAGATAATAATAATAATTATTATTCCTGTAACCATCAAGTTCGTTCAATGACGCGACATCGTGGAAGCTAATCTTGTGATTGGCAGCTTCACATCTAATATGGAAACCCACCCCCTTTTGTCTCACTCCAGCATCTTCACCGGGCGGGGCTTTTAAAGACGCGCGAAATAACAGAGCCCCGATTGGCCGATGGGCAGATAGAACGAAGCCCTTCTACGTCTACAACCCCCTATACGCGTAGCGACGGAAAACTTGGGACAAACCGAAACGAGCAACAGAAGAAAAGCTCTGTGGGTGGACAAGACAGATACCTCGTATTGATTGCCAGTGGCTAACTTTCTTCTTTGACAAAAAAGCTCTGTGGTAAAGAAAAATCCTCCTCCTGATTCAAGGGCTCTGTCTCTTCGTCATCTGGCTTCTGGTTTACGCCTCAAAAAAAAAAAAGAGGGAGAGAGAGGGGGCGTCCAAATCATTAGAACATCATTTAAACAACAAACAAACAGATAACAGAAGCATTCACTTTCTTAAGTTTGCAGCTTTTTCATCTCTTGGGATGATAGCAAGAAACCGTTCTTGGTACTACCATGACAACAAGACAACAATCCTCTAACAAAAAGGACATTATGACAGTTGAATGTGTTCATGGAACGAAAAATGGACGCAATATCTGCATAGTTGTCAAGGCGCCCGCCTAGGAGGCGCCGCCTAGGCGGCAAGACGCCTTTCCAAGGGCACCTTGTCTGGGGCCAGAAAGGCACCCAAGGCGCCAGCCTAGGCGCCCAAGACTCCCAAGCAAGACGTCTTGGGTATTTTTACATAATTAAAAAAAGTTTTTGAGGGATTTTTCTCCCTTGATACCCCTCACAAGGGACACTTATTTAATGATAGTTTCAATATATTAATATATTGTATTATCACTTATGCTATCATACATATTTAAGATTTATGATTATAAACATATATTATATACTTAATTAAGTTCTTTTTCAACTCTTTCCTCTCTCTCTCTCTTTCTTTGTCTCACTTATACTATTACATACTTTTTTGAGTTCGGGGGGCTTCGCCCCCCTGACAACCCCCCCACAAGGGGCGACTACTCTGCGCTTCCCCATTTAATAATATTATAACAATATTTTACCCTCACTTATACTATTGCACATATATAAATTTTATAATCATAAATGAGTTATATACTTAAATTTTATAAATATTTATTTAACTTTCTTCTCTTTCACACACACATCATATTTACTTATGTGCATTGATAAAACACTCATATTCAATTATAACATAACAAATATAATTATATTTATATTTTTTTATATATAACAACCTCCCGACTCAGCCTTCCTTGAATACCGCCTTGACCACCTAGGCGACGCCTAAGCGGCCGCCTTGTCGCCTAAGCGGAATCGGTACCCTTCACCGCCTTGTCGCCTCGTCGCCTTGACAACTATGAGTACCTGACATAAAGGTAAAAAGCTCTTCCCTAGGAAGAATTTATGCATGGATGCATTTTAATCATGGTTGTTAAACACCTTTCTTAACAAGTTTTGTTGCGTAAGTATATTTTTATACACAATCCTACATTATACTGCAGGCAAAACCCTACTACTTAAAACTAAAAAGTGTTTTAAAGAGAAAACCATGCGATGTATCATGTAACCTTTTTGGAAAAGAATTTTGATTTTTGTTTAGCTTTGACAACTATGAAAATAAGTGGTATTCTATAGGAAAATATTCATGATATGTAAAAATATGTATTAAGGTTGTTGAAGTTCTTTGAAAATTTTTATTTTGACCTCTCCTCATCAGACTTGCAAAGTTCCAATGTTCATCAAACAACCGTTAGAACAACCTCGATTGTAAGTCATAGCAATTCATGCACAAAAGATGTACATCCACAAAAATAAACACATGTGGGAGCAACCAACCTGTGGGTTTAGTGGAATGCATAACTTAGTGTTTTTTATTTGATTTGGACTCATTTTAGGAGTTTGATTTTTTTTTTGGTTAAGACTTGATGTCTTGTTATCTTTGAGATTCTTTTTGACTTAATTCAAGTTGATTATAATTCATTTGGGGATTTGGTTTGACTTGATGTCTTTTGGTTTGATGATTTGTTTTGAATTTAATGAGTTTAATTGGGATTTTGTTTGGGATGTGTTTTATTTCGATTTGAGTTGATTAAGCCTTGATGTCTTATGTCTTTGGGGTACGTCTTGAGTTTGATTAAAGTTTCATTTTTTCCGGATTTTTTTGTTTGTTTTTGGAATAGTTGTTTATTTATGTCAAGGTTTAATGTCTCTCATCTTTGGAATTTGTTTTCAAGTTTGATTTCTTTTGAGTTCGCCTTGATGCTTTTCCCACTTGGGACGTTTGGGCTTTTATCTTTCTTGACATGTTGTCTTTCCAGATTTGATGTGTTTTCGAGAAATTTTTTTTAGTTTGAATTCCAGGTTTGATGCATTTTCAGATTTGGGCCCACCATTTTTGTTATGAGTTTTAAGTTTCATGTTTGAAGATTTTAGGTTTTGTTAAGATGGATTTTCAAGTATTGAAATCTTCAGATTTTGGGACGTTTGAGCTTAGGATCTTGAATTTCAAAATCCAGATTTGAAAATTTTAAAAATCAGTTTTTTTTCGGTTTGAATAGATTTGAGATTGTAACATTTTTTTAACCTGTATGTTTCATATTTACAGTTTGAAATTTTGAGCTTTTGGTTTGAGATTTCAAATTTAGATAGTTGGGATTTGAGATTTCGGTCATGGCTTTTAGATTAGAAGTTTTATGGGGTGTTTGGTTGCATGATAATGAAGGTATTTGTTTTAATTTTTAAAAATTGTAAGAAAACTTGTTAAAAGAGGTGTTTGGTAACCATGACAATTTTATGTTTTAAAAGTGATTTTCTTCTTAAACAAAAAAAGAGGGTCTCACCTCTTTCTTTTTTCTTGTGGTCCCCCACTTTGTTTGGTCATGTGTGGTAGTTACTCTTTTTTGTAATCGCATCCCTCCAAACATGATAATTTTATATCATGAGTTGGTTCACTTTTTATTTTAATACAATTTTTTATCATGAAAGTGTACAAAAAATTATCATGCAACCAAACACCCCATTAAGGTTCATGGTTTCAGTTTGAGGTCTAGGGATCTTTGATTTGAGGATTTTCACTTGGTGATCTCAGGTTTGGTAGTTTTTGGATTTAAGCGTTGAGATTTCAGGTTCCAAATTTTATATGAGGATTTTGAACTTGAGATTTCTTAGAGATTGGATTGCATGCATTCGGGTTTGACGTTTGGAAACCTTTTTTATCCCAAGTTCTGATTTTTCAGGTTTGGGGACCTTTATTAGAGTTTAGATCTCAAATTTTGTGATTGGAGAACCCTAAAGTTGGTTTCCAGATTTGGGGAAATGCCTTATTTTTCCAAATTCCATGTTTGATAACTTTGAGATTCCACATTTTTTATTTTATATAGAAAACATATGATTTTTTATCTGAAATTTGATATCTCAGATTTGAGGAGTCTAGGGATTGAGTATGTGTTGACACCAATAATTGACGGCCACCTCAATCTTCTTTCAATCAGAATGGCCCAAGATGATACTCTTATGCAGCCTATGATTCAAGTGCCTAATGGGCTAAGTTCCATTTTTTTAAAAAAAAAAAAGAGGGCTCACATCGGTGTCAAAATAGGCCCATTAAAACCAGGGTCTGTCTATCTGTCATTTAGACATGGCTAAACAAAGGGGAAGATGATTCTCGATCCTATGGGACTGCAAGGAATCCTCTATGCACATGTGGGAGCAAGTCCAATCCTCCAGAAGATACAAAACAAAGACAACGATGATGCCCCAACTTGCCGCAGCCAACTTCCTGTGAAGTTTATCGCGGGTCGAGGAGGGTCAGACAACCAATCTGGCAGTGGAATCAAAAGGAGGAGAGGAGAGTTGCTAAAGATCCGGTTGGTTCTTAAATATGGCAAGGGAGGTGCGCGCAGCCAGGTCGACCCTTCACGGCTTGCACAAGCTTCCGTGAAGGTTGCCAGAGATGGGACTCCCAGACCCGGACAGACTACGGAACCTTTCCATAAAACATCCCGAAGGATTGATTGTTTAATGTATTTTAAATTAAGTTTAACTAAGACATTAAGGCCTATTTTAAAGCTACTCCCGCATACAGTCTTAATTGGGTTTATTGTTGATTTTATAAGTTTAACTAAGACAAAATGGCCTGGTTTAAAGCTACTCCCGCACACAGTCTTAGTTGGATCTATTGTTGGTTTTATTCCATGAATTTGGTCAGTTAAGGTCCCTTTGCTTGGTTGCTGCTGTCCAGGCCATTTTCTGCACTGGCATGCTGTCTGTGATCTGTTTCCGGGCCTCTGCACAGTTCCCTGCCTAGAGCATTCCATAGGCAGGTTACTGGCTTAGATCTACTTTGTGATTTCACGCAGGCAGATACCCAGGTTCTATTTTTCTGCTTCAGTTACATGTTATATGGACAGATAGAGACCAGGGATGCAGGAGGATATAGGCATGTCGGGGGCAATGGGGATGAGGAGGATACAGGCATGTGGAGGCCATGGGGGTATGTGAATAAGGAGATTTAGAGAGTAGATCAGAGGAGAGAGGGGTGCCCCCTTCTTTTCTTTTCCTTCTGTTGATGCGATGCGGAAGGGGCTTCGGTCCTCCTCCGTTATTTCCTTCTTCATCTTGCTGCACAGCAGCAGTAGCAGCGCAGCAACAGTGGCAACAGTGGTGGAACAGCATAATGAAGCAGCGCAGCCACATGAGGAGGGCCACAGCCCTCCCTCCTCTTCTTGCACAGCTTCTTCCTGTGCAGCTGCCTCTCTGAACCCTCTATCTGCAGGTCGGACCTGCTGCTTTATAGAGGGGGGTGAAATAAAGGGGCGGGTTCTGAACAGGTGGTCAGTGGCTGCCTTTACGAGGGGATTAATGAGGGTTTATTGCAGTCTTAATGTTCTTTTCAATGTCAGAAGTTTGCTGCCTTTAAGAGGGGATTAATGAGGATCTATTGCAGTCCCAATGTGTCTTTTTATTCGGCTGCTACCTTTAAGAAGTGATCAATGACCCCTGACCCATTAATGTAAGGCTTCAGCTCTCCTAATGGGGGAAAGGTTCTAGAGTTGGCTGATGTAGCAGGTGCTCTGAAATTTCAAAAATACCCCCATAAAGTTGGCCAGCAGGGGTTAACTATTTAAATTTCTGGCAGGGGATTACTTGTGCAAACAGATGGCAGGTGGGCTGATATTATGATTTCAAAGGGCCGGTCTAAGAATGAAAACATGGCCCATCAAGTAGAGCTTAACCCAATATGTGTAAAAGGAATGGGTTGCACACTTAGCATCAAAATGGGTCATTTCTAAATGAATTGACATTGAAGTCTATGCAAAATTTAGGTGTCAACACCATGTAAGTGCACATCGAACCAGAACCTGCCTGCAGGAGTGGCAGCTACAAATCACATGTTCTCTTTCACATGGATTTGCCCTCTATATGAGATGATTTTGGTCTGAAAACTATCCATATCAACATTACTAAGATGAGTATCAATTCAGAGAAGACCCTCAACTAAGATAAACCGTCTTATGATGAGAGGTCCAAATGCTTGCCTCCAACATGGTCCCATAGTCTTAACAAGAAATTCTGTGATCCTCCTAGATCAGCAATTCAGCATCGATCCACAAAGTTTTTGCCAGGGAAGCCCCGCCTTGGGCACATAGGCCCAACTTGTGGCTGTTCCCAGCTGGAAATAGCCAGAAATTTGTCCACATATTCAGAACCATTAGGCCTGTCAATGGGCCGGGCTTGGGCTGGCCCGGCCCAGGCCCACTTCAGTCCACATATTTGAAGCCCAAGCCCAAGCCCAAGCCCATGAAAGAAACCCAATGAGCTTGGGCTGTATAAACGGGCTTTAGCCCTTGAAAACCCACCGTAACCCATTAGCCCGTTAGCCCACCCGAGTCAATATCTTGACATAAAATAAAATTCAACAGACTAGTTTCGAGTTGAAAATTTTGTAAAAATAAAAAGTAATAAAAATCCAAAAAATTATATGGATCGAAATTTTCAAAATTCTAGTATCCAAATTATGCAAGTTATATAATTTTTCAAAATAGAGAATTAAAAAATAAAAATAAAAAACTAGAAAGTCTATCAAATTGTGAATTGTCATAATCTGAGAATAAAAAAATCAAATCTAAAAATTTTTAAAAAAATAAAAATCTAAAATGTGCATAAACCTGAAATTTACTAGAAAATCATAAAATCTAAAAAATTTCTATGGATCGAAATATTCAAAGACTCTAAGATCCAAAATCTACAAATTCTGTAATATGCAAAATATAGAATCTAAAAATAAATCATAATAATATAAAATCTATTAATTTATGAATTGCCATAATCTGAAAAATAAAAAAATAATTTTTTTACAAAAATTATAATTTTTAAAAGTGCATAAATCTAAAAATAGGAATAAAATCATAAAATCTGAAAATTTGTAGGGATGGGAATATTCAAATATTCTGAGTTCCAAACTTGGCAAATCCTGTAATTCTACAAAATATACACTCAAAAAAACAAAAAATAGAAATAACTAGACAGGCTATCAATTTGTGCATCGCCGTAATCAGAAAAATAAAAAAAATCTTAACATTTTGAAAAATTCAGAATTCTTAAAAGTCCATAAATTAATAGGAAAAAAAATCTGGGGAGGTTCGCCGCCATGGTCCGGGAGATACAGAGAGGTCTGGAGGTGAGGATAACTTGCATCATCGTCATGCGTTGTCGCCCTCGTGAAGGAGTCACTTCGGATGACGCACAAGCGCCACATCGACCGCTCCTGATCGGTCCCATTCTTCTTCCACTGAAGGTGCGATGATTTCACTGTCACCACGGTTGCTGTTGTTGGAGGAAAACAGTGTTGCGGTGTCCTTGGTGATGATGCTGGCGAAGAAGCTGGATCTGATGGAGTTGGTGCCAGCACAAGCTGTCGGAGAAGGGGAAACTATTGGAGGCGGTGATGAAGGCTGGGACACTTCTGCAATCTCCTTCTGCAATGAGATCAGAGAGAGATCCAAATTTTTGACCCCGTCAGATGCACGAAACAGCTGATCAGGTGAAGTCCATCCAACAGCAACAGCAAGGGATGCGCTGCGCTGCGTTAGGGCTGGGGCTTGCCGCACCACACTAGGTTAGGAGTTGGGGCTTGCAGGATACACAACGGATTGGGGATCGTCGTTCCGGGGATGCGCTGGGAGAGGGGATCGCCGCTCGTGTACTCCAATCGAGGGATGCACCGCGTTCGGGCTCCTGCAGTTTTGACGGACTCTTGACGGGCCGGCAGGCCAAGATCATCGGGCCCGTCGATCATCCTAAAGCAGAACGGGCCTTCTTCAGTTAGCTGTCTTAACATATTTTGAAGGGCCTGAGCCCAGCCCGCAACGGGCTTTTTGGCGGGCCAATGGATTTAGCCCGCCCACTTGACAGGCCTAAGAACCATGATTGGCAAAGATTGATCCAATCCAGTTAGGTAAATTCTGCTATGACCATGGTTTGCAGGATCAGCCAATCTGGGTTGGGATCAGGATTGGCACCTGCTTAATCCAGGGTGAGCCCGATCTGGCAATCCCAGAAGGAGTTTCCACCGGGACGGCTATCCAAGCTTCAAGATCATCCTGATCAGGCCAACTCTGGACCGATATAACCCCAAGGGAGACAGCAGAGGGGCAACAGTGGCTGCGCCCCTGCTTCTTCCCCACCCATCATACCGGGTCTGCTAGATCAGACCAAAGAGCTTTATGGGGTGTTTGGTTGCATGATAATAGAGATTTTTATTTTAATTTTTAAAAATTGTAAGAAAACTTGTTAAAAGAGGTGTTTGACAATCATGACAATTTTATGTTTTGAAAGTGATTTTCTTCTTAAACAAAAAAAAGGGTCTCACCTCTCTTTTTTTCTTGTGGTCCCCACTTTGTTTGGTCATGTATGGTAGTTACTCTTTTTTTGTTTTTACATCCCTCCAAACATGATAATTTTATATCATGAGTTGGTTCACTTTTTATTTTAATATAATTTTTTATCATGAAAGTGTACAAAAATTTATCATACAACCAAACACCCCATTAAGTTACCGGTAAGTTACTGGATCTGAGAATATCAGGTCTATATATCTGATATTTAATGATCAGGTAACTTAAACCTACCAGAATTAACTGTACCTGGTCTGCTAGACCCGATGCACTCTTCTTCTCCACCTGCTAGGGTGGGAAAGAAGCAGGGGTGGCAGCACCACCACCACCCCTCCACTGCCAAACGGCGGAAACCCCCAAGGGATCAGCCACTCTTCAGCCTGGAATAGTGTTTAGGACTTATTTCAGTTTTGAAGGCCTGATACAAGCTACTTTTGGATATTCTTTTTTTCTGATGGATTGGCTGAGCCAATGACCTGGCTGATCCAGGGGCGGATTTCAATCCAGAAATCCTTGGCTATGGCTCCAGTTAGTTGGTCATCAGTATTCTTATGTGTGAACATAATGATACATTACAGCATGCTTAACTTGGAATTCTAGGTCAAAACATACATTTTAAGAGTATATCAGCCCGAAAAAAACAGAACTGTAAACATGCGAGATTACGAATTACTTGATGTTTATCATATGAAATGACCAAAAAAAAGAACTTCACAACATGGGATAAGCTAAGGTTACCAGCATTTCAAGATTGAAGAAACGATCTAGTAACTGCAAAACCTCATCCGCTGTAAAATGCCGATCAAAGCTGCAATAGTTGATTGAGAACGCCAGGAAACAATTTGAATGGTGATTTATGAAATATCATTTTTTTGATAATTATTATATATAGAACAACAAACCTTTTTTGCAAAAATTCCATGAGCCCATAGAGAACGAAGTGGCGGTGGATTCCTACAGATCATACAAACATGAAACACTAAACGATGATCTGGAGGAGAAATTCATAATACAAATAAAAGTAAAAAGAATAATACAAATAAAAGTCAATAGTAATAGGATAGAACTTCTGACCATTGCTATCAAATCTTCAGTGTCAACTGTTACAATCCTTGCAGATTGGTGTATTTCAAACTAATATACATATGATATTAATGATATTTAAGCATCACCTTGATCCTTGCACATTAGAGCATTCTAAATTGCAGTTTAATTTCCAAATTTCTATGTCTTCTACTCAAAAACATTTGAAAGTGGCCAAGGTCACGGGCCATTTATTCATAATGAAAAATAAATAGCAAGATAAGATTCCATCAGTAAAAAGAAAAGAAGGAATGAGAAGAGGACTACTTCAGGGTGGGTTCTACCAAGGAGGTAGATCCCATGAGAAGTCACAACAAGAAACGCCTCCAGCTCAAGAAATAAATCCTGAAGAAACTCCAGTTAGGATAGCACCCAAAGTACTCAAAAACTTAATTTCATATTTTTCCTTTAATATGTCAAAAACACATAAATTGTACTCTTGTTCTAATGGTACTTTATGTTGGGCCTTACCATGTCCTGTTTAAAATGTCCAAATGTTCAGGTTTTATATCTGGAAAAGTCTCTTCCAGCTTAACAAGTACTGTAGAATAGTGAAGGTTATGCTTCATTATACCTTAGCTTATGAAGCACTTAATGAGCATCTATCTCAGGTCCTCAACACCTTCAAAACTATGCATTGAACATAATTCTCAAGACACTTGTCAAGGCACCTTTGCAAGGCCAAGGCATAAGGGCACCTTTCTAAGGTCCCAAAAGGCGTCCCCAAGGCAACCAAGGCACCTGCCCAATGTCAACTCACAAGTTGTGGGTGCCCATTTAAAAATAATTAAAATCATTCAATGTCATTTATACTATTTAGAATTTTTAAATATACAAATATACATAAAAATCTAGAAATCTTCTTCCAACCATTGTTTCCACTTCCTTTTAGTTTCACTTAGTTTATCAAACTCATCTCTTTTCTAAAAAGGGCATGCATACACACATACGTACATTTTTTTAAGGCAAAACATCAACAGTTGTTGCATTTCAAAATAGAGAATTACAAAGTTCATTATATCAAGATGGGTGATCTATCCATCAGATAGATCACTACATACAGCATACCAAAAATACAGGAGAGGCAGTGAACGGGGTGCTAGTTGCAAAATACTCCCAGTTTGGGCAAAAATTATGCTAAGTAGCACTCAAAGCCCATAAAAATTTGATTAGCTGGTGAACTTGTCTCTGATCCAAGTTGGATGCTTTAGTCCAGTCTTGGAGGAAAAAAAACATTACTAGTGAAATCGCTTTGGTCAAGGGGAATATTGTTGATCAAAATTTATTTTGATCTGCATTCCCCAAATGCTCCATAGGAGGGACGAAAGAAAAGTATCCCGTAGCTGAGATTGACAGGCTTTTAAGTGGACATCTCTCTAGTCCAAACAGCCTCCACGGCGGCTCGTTGGAGGAGCCTGCAGCGTCTGGCGGAAGAAGAACCCGGTGGAAAAGGAGAGTAGCGGGGCTTCAACGAGGCTTCCGAAGAAACCAGTAATCCCTCCCCCTGACTCCTATCTCTGTCTTTCCCGTCTCTTTCCGATGCGTCGTCTCCGCTTCTTTCTCTCGGTTTTCTCCTCTCTCTCCGTCCGCCCGCACTGTGGCGGCATTCGACTCTTATAGGCTTCAGAGTTTCCTCTCCCAATTTGGAGACTGCTTCGACTTCGGGATGGACTCGGACCTTCCCACAACTCTCGGCCCCGTATTCCGGAAGGAGATCGGGATCCCTTTCAAATAAGGAAAACCTCCATCGACCGTTACCTTAGTTGTCTCCGAGTAGGACTCGGAACTTCCATAATATCCAGAATCAAATACCGATCGGAACCCAATAGCTTGTCGATATCCCAAGACAGGTTTCCTACTCCCTCCGTAGCTCTCGATCTCCTGCCTCGTTAAAAAAAAATTCTTTCTATTTTCTGTCGAAACCAGCCCATCTTCGAGCAGGCCTGCAGGCCGATTCCTTGGCTCATTTGAAAGAGTGCCCGGCCCATTTCCGAGCAGGCCTGCGAGCCTTCTCTCGGCTGCAGGGTGGATGACGATGACCTGTTTTAGGGTCTTCTGGATGGGCCGCAAAGGGGACCTTACGACAAGCTGAATTGGGGCCGATCAGGGTCCTGTTCTGGACCTTGGAGATGGACCAATCGTAAACCTGTGTGGAGGTAGTTTAGGGTGCCTGTAGATGGACCAGGTTTGGGTGCCGGTCCTGCCATTTTTTTCTCTCTTTTTTTGAAGTCGGCCTCATCATTTTTTTTCACACACTCAGGTGTCAACAGTATTTATGGTGACCATCTAGCTTCCAAAGCCATTTGCAAAGAAATGCTGTATTGACTTCCAAAGAAGCAATTACAAGCCCTCCTACATCCCTTGGTTTGAAGACATTGCTCTATTTGATCAGGTGGTTCCCTTTCATGTTTTCCTGGAACCCTTCCAAAAGAATGAAGCCACCCTTTGCTTCCAAGATTTTATAGATGCCTTTAAAAAGTTGAAGACTGAAAAATAATACATTGAGATACCGGACTAATCCATTAGGATACATTTACCTCTGGTTGATAGTAGACTTCATTTCCAGCCATGGAAGTTTAGATCAGAATTTTACACTAGCGGGCTCCAGTCAGCCTGCTTCAAGTTTTGCTGATAGAGGGAGTCCCAGTTATTTGACAGGGAAATTGCCATTTCAGATTCCCAATGTCAAAGAGATATGTTCCATCTCCCGGGCACCCATGTTTACCCCAACCACTTCAAAATAGTATAAACAAAAAAGGGCATGATAGAAATGGCCCTAAGCGAACACGGAGGAAGGTAATTCAATATTATTTAAAATAGTATAAACAAAAAAGGCATGGTGGACATGGCCCTAAGCTAACATGGAGGAGGGTGATTCAATATTATTAGATGATCTAAACATCTCTAAAAAGTAACTCAAAACCAACATGTGGGGAGAAAACCACCCCTATGGGTGACCCCAAATAATTTGGGATTAAGGCTAGAGTTGAGCTGAGTTGGATCCACTTATGAATTCTAAATATATAGACTAAGTGATTGCGTGTGGTCAGGTAGTGCTGTTGAAATCATGACCATGAAGCATTAGTTAAATTCAAAGTAACTATTGTAAGAGCACCATACTTTCATATATAGCATGAACTGACAATGAAACAAACAGGAAAAAATACAGTTCAACTGCGTGAAATAACCCTGTGCCTCGTCCAGGAAGACAGTAAACACACACACACAAGCTAGCAAAGTCTAGCTAGATATCGTCGCAGAAATGGACTATAAATAGCATCCAGAATCATACAGATCGAAAAGGATTAATACTAAACCAGGACAGCTCAGCAACGGGCTGTTCAAGAGGTCAGGAGAGGAAGAAGACGAACCTTGCAGCTTAGCCGGAGGGTATATTTCAAGAGCCTCCAGCACCCTCAGCTCCAGCTCGACCTGCGAATGCTCCAGCTGCAGGGACTCTCGACGCAAACCGAGAGGAAAGGAGCAAACGATCATGCTCATCCAAAAGTATCGATCAAACAGAAAACCGACAATCAGGCAAATAGGATCGACGGTCCTGGATCGGAGAGCGCATCGGTCACCTTGGGAAGGGACGAAGCAGAGGAAGGGGGCGCCTGTCCCGCAGAATGCGCGGAGAGGCCATCCTGGTCCTCATCTTCCGCCGGAGGTTCCTCCATCTTCCTCCTCCCCAGGGTGGAAACCCTAGAATCCCTCGGACGGCAGAGAAGCGGGAGATGCAGCAGAGAAGAGTCGGCAGAGGTCGTGAAAGAGGGACTGAGCGAGCCGGTTACCACGGAGATGCCGGGACGGCTGAATATATAGCGTCGTTCCGCAACAGGTGAGACTCGTTGGCTGAGGTGACCCAGCGCCCGGCTGTTTGTCGTTTTGTACCCGGGTCAGGTGCTGATGAGCGTATTAAAATATAAGTGATAATATAATTTTAAAAAATGATTAGTGCTAATAAATAATATAAATTTATTTATAAATATATAAATCAAGAATGATTTCAATTTAAGCCTTGAGATCACCGTGTGCAAATGACAACAAGGAATATAGTCAATCTGCACGCAGCATAGAATATGACGTGGATCAAGAGCTGGGTGTATAAAAATTTAATATACACTATATTTTTTATAAAAATTATTATAATAATTGTAATGTATATAAAAATATTTTTAAAACTATTTTAAGTAATAATATAGTTTTTAAAAAATGATTAGTGCTATCTCATGCACAAATGGTCAGAAAAAAAAACATATCGGAAATTTTTAAAATTTTATTAAATAATACGAGTCAAAAAAAACCTTGTTTATCGTTGAAAACCGGTTGTATTTGGTAACACAATTTGTTTTGTTGATTTTTATTTAGATAAGAATTAAGTCATTCTAAATTTGATCTTGACTAAATCAAAAACATTCCGATTCATTCTGTTTACAGTATTGGAATATCATGATTCCGACATTGAAATAATCCAATAATTTTTAAAAATTTTATTTTATATTATTTTTATTAATAAGTACATAACTCTACCAAAATTTAATCTAGTGTATTTAACGTTTTATTAGATTAAATTATGTATGCATTATTTATTGATACATTAATTTTTTAAATACGAAAAAGTATTCAGAATTAATTATTTTCAATTCAAATTCTCATAAGTTATCGAAATATGAATTTCAAAGTTTATAAGATGCAAAAAAATTTGAATCTATTAGCTACTATCTAATTCTAAACTTATTTAATTTTTTTTCTATAATTTCTAGCGGTGGTATGGAGACGTTTGATATCTTTCAGCAGGAACAGGATATCACGTCTGAATAATAAATAGCTGTTCAATGTCAACGATGAAAACGGCCCCTATGTTTATGATTAGATGTGTTGTTCAGATAAGAACGCAACGTCTAGATGCACGAATTTTCTAGACTAAAATGTCAACTGAAGCCAGGGTTAGATCGAGTATTAACCACAAAGGTCATGTTACTTTTCAATACCAGGTTTATAAATTAAATGCTTGATGTATTTTATCAGAAATAATATTATAATAGATTCAACATGCTAACCAAACAGGTCTTAATTAATTAATGTATTATATGATAAAATGAGAGATCTCATTTAAGAAAGATTGAGACAACCATATATATATATCATGCATGATGTAAGAAAAGATGCAGTTACAAGGTGCAGGGCTCGGGTTAACAGTTACAAAGAAGAGAACAAACTAGATTTACATTATCATAATCCAATATTGTTCATAAAATTCAAATTTGTAAGAGACAAGCCAACATCATTAGGGCGTGTTGTCTAAGTTGGACATAATCAAGATTTATTCTCAAACTGTTAGAGATAACTAAGTTTATTTTCAAATTAGACTTTTATTGGATTGTAAATGGAGCGGATGCGGAGTAGATATGACGTTTTCGTGTCTGCTCCGTTTAATTAGTCGGATAATCTATATCCGGTCCGAATCGAATACAAATATGAATCAGATATTACAAGTTGGATAATCTTCGGATTCGGAGTGAATGCCGATGATATCCACTTCGAAATGATAATTAAATTTTATTTGATTAATATATTTAATAATATATTAAATACATAAAAATAAAAGTATAAAATATAAAATTTATCATATATTTATTAAAATTAACTTAGTATACTGATATATAATTTAAAATATTTAATCATATTTTTAAATATATAATTATACATATTATGTATGTATTATCAAAGATTGATTCAGAGTAGATCTTAAACGGAGTGTAAATATTTCGGTGTCCGTTCCGATTAACATCCGGATAATATCCGTATTCGGATATCTGCTCCGACAGATATCTTAAATCAGATATTATCCGTCTAAACGGATACGAATTCGAAACTCACAACGGGTCCAGCACCTCACTAACAATAAATATCATTACTTTCAATAAAAGGGGGCCATGAAATCTGACGATGATATTTACTAGAAATATAAAAAGCATTATTGTATCAGATTCAATACGCCAATCAAACAGCCCTTATATTTTTTTTAAATATATACTTTCATCACGAATATATATATAAAGTAATTTAAACCCAAACACCTGATAAATCTTCGAGAACATCCGGCATGCATCAGTGACAAGACTACCCACGCTGCGAAGTGTGAGGCCGGATAACAAGCGATAAAACAACAGCATCTTCTCAGTAAAATACCCCATTTCGCCGAAGCAATCAATAGAATCATCATAAATAAACAAAGAAAATAAAATGTTCATAACACACATGTCCGAAGAAATAACAGATCAGATGCTCCTTTATGATACAAGTTCGAAACTGTCACCCCCCGTGTGCCTGTGTCTTCCCCCAAAAGAATAAACGCTTCCCCCACAAAAAAGCAGATCCAAAAATGAGTATTACAGTGTCATAAAGAATGTACCGAGGAAAGAATCGCCAGCATCAATCTCTGAGTTGTTGACGTGCAAGCTAAACATGTTCTATGTGCATCTTCGGACATCTGAAGCCTTCGAGCACCATCGGCAGATAACCTTTACAGTCGATCAACTTTGAGCGATCCAGGTCCCGTTTATTCACAGTTGATCTGTTTGTCTGGTGTATCCCCCAAGCAGATTTATGCCGAAATATTGCCAATGCTATCTTCTAAAGTTTCATACCAAGAGCATCATCCCCCTGAAAATAAAATGTCCGAAGCAAATGGCACAGTAATCTAGATCAGTGGCTTGCTAACAAGAGCATCCTTATCCTATCAGGCATCAGCAGCGGCCACAGTTATAAACCGTTAATGATATCATAAAATAAATAATTAGAAGAGAAAATTCACCGTTACTAACTACGAGGAGCAAAACTAGCTGTTTAATCAAATACACCCCTACGAAGAGACAACTCTCACCTGATTCAGCCAAATTGGTTACTTCTTCAAGAAAGGCTTCTGGCAAACAAGTAGGCGCCGATCATTGTCATTCTGGAGCCCGATAACCCGTGCGTCCCAACGAACCTGTGCTGCAAGGAACCTTGCCTTCTCTATGACTTGTACTTTATCATGCAGAATGACCCAGCCCTGAGAATTTAATGAAGGAAGAAAAAAAAACTCTCCTTAATTAATATGGTTAGCAAAAGAATATAATTTTGAGATACATGTGCAAAAAAGAAAAGAAAATGTTATCCAACAAAGTTTCAAGGTATCATCAGCCTACGATAGCATTAAAACATAACGCAGACAATGGCTATAATTTACACTACACTTAAATAGTACAATCAACGAGACTGGAGAGTAGATCGAATTACAAAAGGTACAACTGAGAAGCTGTTGTTGAGAATCTTGAGATATCAGTGTCAATAGGATAATGCAAAATCCAAAAAAAAGGAAAAATAGTGTGTTCTAAGCATATAATGTCGAATACTGAACACAAATTTTCACTGTAGTTTTACAGACCACAACGACAAAGGAAAAGTATCATGCCAAATATGAAGGGCACCTGTTCTCCCCGATAATATTTTGTATGCATCAACATATGCGAAGACTGGCAAAAAACAGGGGTGTTGCATGTAACATTTAAAATAACACCTTGAGAGAAAACAACACAGGGAAGAAGTTACTTGAAAGAATGGAAATATTGACAAAACATTACTGTGTTAATAAGTGGCAAGATTTAAGTATGATCTTCTATGGACGCTACACAGGAGCAAGTCTCAAGGAAGCCTTTCCTCAAACATAGAATGTAGAATTGGCTGATTCTTGGATTGGAATGGCCTATGCCAATCTGATTTTCACCCAGAGGAGTGATCCGAGATAAAATCCCAGCGTAATCAGCTGGATGAGCTGGGATTGATCAGAATCAGAATCCTATTTTGCCGAATCAGCTGGAATCAGATTGGAATCAGAATTTTTTTTAAATCCCTATTACGGATCAGGACTCCTCCTGGAGGATCAACCATGATCGGCCAACCCAATATGATCTGAATCGGTACCCATCCATCTGGGTATCATTCTGATCTCACGATTATTGTCCTCAAGTGCTCTTCCCGTTTAGCATCCATGGAGCACACAAGTGGCGCTGTTCATCCAAACCAACCTGACCTTTTAGTTTGGTTTCTTGCACTGAACCTAACTGTTATTAACAGTTTAGTTTGGTTTTGCCTTTGTCTAAACCGAACCAAACTAGTAAACAAATTCACCCAGTTGACCAGTCTTTGTTATTATATTAATTTTAAAAGTATATGATTATAGATTTATATAAAATAATATTAAAGAGAGATGGTCTTCTACCATAAATAAAATACTAAACTTAAAGGTGTACTTATTTAATTATATTATTTTAAATAAATCTTATGTCATCTTATTTTAATTTAAATTTATATTTTAAATAAATAAAATGTGCTGAACCAGGGAATGTACTGAACTGTTTGGTTCACCATCGGTTTGAGCTTCTGTTGAACTAGTTCAGTTTGGTTCAGTCTGCTTATCGGTACAATTTCGGTTTCAGTAAAAATGCCCAGAAACTGAACCATGAATAGCCAGCAAGGGAAGCAAGATGTGGAAAGTAAGTTATTGGTACCACTGCTATCACCACTACCTATGCCATAAACTTAGGCAAGGGAATATCTTTGTTTGGTCATTGGCCAGCAATCAAATTTCAGCTGACTATTATGTACCAGAACAAGAAAATACTGTTTAACAAGTCAATCCAGATTATCAGAGCAGAAAGAACCAGATTATACAAAAATGTATTCCAACATAGGGCCAAGCACATTCAGGTGACACCTTTACCAGGAGAAGGTTATCGCTGTAGAGATATCATCAGATCGCTTAGACATGCACAGGGGCAGGAAAAGCCAAGAAAAATTTAATGATATTTACCAATAAGGGGCATGGTGCACCTGTACTTAAACACAAATATCACCTTACAATCCATGGCCAAATAGATTGTGTTTTGACATTAAGAACTAGATACCATATTTGTCATCTTCTCATATTCATTAAATATCTCTCTCGCTTAAGAATACATGGACGCATGGTACACATGAATATAGAGATAGATCAGGCTTCCAGTTAAGGGATTGAAGCTTTTCTTACCGTCCCTCTTTTCCCTTCTTACCGAAAAAGGGGCAAGGTGAAGGTGCCTAAAAGCATTCCTTTTTCCATGTTCTCTCTCTTCCTTGCAGCCTAGCCCCCTACCATCCTCCCAAGTTTTAGCAACAAAAATAAAGGCAATTTGGTTCCAACTCCTTATAACTTGTCTAAAATCTAAATAGATGGTAGTCAATAAACTTGACAAAACTTCACATGTTAATCCATGTAGGTTCTAAAGCATGAGAAATAAGCCCTTATTGTCAAGTTCTGCTAACTTTTTAACATTGACCATGATTAGCTTTTTGGTTGATTTATCTTATAAATAGGAGCAGTTGACAAGAAACAGAGAATATGTAAGAAAAGAGAGCCATGGTCCTATCCTGAGGTTGCCTTGAGCTTCCTGTGCCACGGCCTCTTTGAAACTGCCTGCAGCAGTGACACCTACATCTGATATTGCATCTGCTGTGATATAGCCAGTGGATGAGGTTTCCAGCAACCAGGGCACTAGTGTCTTCCAAGGAGGGAAGAGGTGTTGGACCAGCACCCACACTGCAGACAAAATGACTTTTTGCATATGACACTGATGACGTCACACAAATTCTTAATGGAAATCATCTCCGGGACTTTTTCTAATACTTGAACTTTACAGGATTTGAAGCTTGAAGTTTTCTGCTTTGTGGACCAACATCTAATCATGCAAGTCTGAAAGGAGCTACAACAAAATCACCCAAAAAAGAAATTGCATCCTAAAGTTGTTTTTCAATTTGCAGAGCACAACAATTTTAGCTAAGTGGAAAACAGATAAATCCTCAAGGTCAGGTTGCTCAAGACAGTCCCCATCCATAGCTTTAGGATGCATTCCAGACAAACAGGTTATTTAGGTGACTGGTGGTGATAAAACATCAAGAATATAACAAAAAGATCTAATGGGATGTGCCTAAAGATTATAATGATTTGGGCTAAATAAACAGAAGAAAAATGATGCTTGGATCAGCTTTAAATCACGGTTGGATCATGGGGTTTTGCCTAGAGAAGTCAATGAATAACTTGTCCCAAGCAAGCCAACGCATGTCAAACAAGAGATGATATAATCAGATGTTGTTAAAATTCCAGTGTGGTTGTCGAGTTGTTCTTAAGTCTTTAGTTATAACATTTTCTAGGGTTGTTCACTATTCAGCTCAAAGTTCAAAGGGATGAACAAAACTTTGCAATCTGGTTCAGTTTAATTATATTTGAGTATTTCAGCAGTTCAAAACTCAATATGATGAATAAACTTCGCAGTACTGCTCACTTCAATTACGTTTGAACAGTTTGGCAACTGATTCGATTTCATGCTAATGAGATGAACATTTTATTCCAATGAAACCTCATGAAACCAAACAGGATAATCCATTTCTATCATGCTAATGAGATGTATATATTTTAATAAGAAATAAATACAGTATCATTAGCATATGGTTATGTAGTGTCAATAAAGAGTGCACTGTACTTAAAAATGGCTTAAATAAACCAAGCAGAAAACCTTTTATTTGGTTCAACTTGACGATATTGTTTGATTTTGTGAATTCCTCCAAAAGTCGAATTGAATCAGGCAATGAACATGCTAACCTTTTCTTCTAGTTCTTTAATCAAGGTAGCTAGAAACTTCAATGCATCTTTGAAGAAATAACTTAGTCACTAGTCGGTAAGAAACAAAAGAATAGTAGCCAACTTTGAACCACCATTATGTGCTTCTAAACAGATAGGAAGGGTGGAGCTCTCTTGACCGTGGCTTATCTCTGGACCACCGGTCCTTTTGGTTTTCTATTATTGTACCTTATTTTACTTCCTTCCCCCCTAAACGTTAACTTATACATAGTCCTCTCGGTTTGTTTTCCTTATTCTTTGCCTTGATGAATGTGGGACTGATGTGACCACTTCAACAAAAAAAAGGAACAAAAAATGTTGGCAACTATATATCTGTTATCGTGCCATCATGTGAGTTTGCATTTCCTTCAAGGCATTATGTCACTGTCCCCTTTCAGACAATCATCAGGTGAGTAATCTGAGATGCAACCAAAAGATCAAATATGTAGATTTTGTCTATGCAGAGAATAGTTTCACGCAGCCATTCAACCATCAACATCTATTAACCTTATAGTCATTACTCCAGCAAGCATCAATGACATGATGAATGAAGACTTCTAAAACATATAATAAAAAAATGCAACATAATAATGTACCTCCGGACGTAGAATGCGGTCCATCTCCAAGAATAAGTCTGATATGTCACATTTCTCCAAACCTGTAAGATGAGAAAGAAGACCTGATGCATGAAGCAAGTCGTACGTCCGGGGATAGGTTGGAAACGGCTCACACCTGGAAATAACATAAAGTATGAAACCTTGCAGCAAGCATGAAAGCCAATCATGAGGAAACCCAACAAAGAACAGAGACTAAATATTAGGCCACAGGCCCACAGTGCCTTCTGGGACACTAGCATAAGCTATTGTCGAAATTGAGATGTTAAAATTTGTGATGTTAGCATCACCATGGCTTACGAATTATGATCCATAATATTCAGAGGAAAAACACAAACAGTATGAGATCCTAATCATGTATCTGCGAGATAAAGTTCACCTAATATTTCAAAAACCATTTGACATCACCTTAGAAACCAATTGTGATCTTTTCCAACAATTGTAAGACCATGTATTGCAGAATCAGCCGATTCCTGGATCGGATTGGCCCTAGTTGATTCGATTCCAGGCAGAACCAATGATATGAACTTGAATTCTGGCTGGATCGGTTGGAATCATCCGGAACATCTAGGATCGGTCCGAATCTAGTTGGATCGGACCGTGGATCGCTCGATCCACCAGACTCCGGAAACGTCCAGAATCGGGTCCTTCCAAGACTTGATTCCAAATTGATTCCCGGATCGATCCCCCCCGATAAAGGAGAGATCGACCCGATTCTCCCCTCCCACCATTGATTCCCATCTCCCCTCCCCTCCACTTCAAGCCCTTGCAGACCTTGCAGTCTCCCATGGATCAGACCGTGGATCGCTTGATCCTGAGCGATCCACTGGACTTCAAAAATGTCTGAATCGGGTCCTTCCAGTACTCGACTCTAAACCGATTCCTGAATCGATCCCCCCCAAAAAGGGGGAGATCGACCCGATTCTCCACCCCCCAACCCTCGATTCTCATCTCCCCCCCCCTTCAAGCCCTTGCAGACCTTGCAATCTCCCCCCTCCCACGGCAATCCTCCTTGGTGACCACCAATTCCCCCTTTCCGGCAACGATCCCCCCTAAAACATGTGGTTTTTAGTCTCTCCCTCTTCCGACTCCCCTCCAGGCTAGGTGCCCCAAATATTTATACATCATAAAAAAAATTCCTTCGGAGGGCTTTGCCCTCCTATACCTCCCACAAAAGGCACTGTCCCCTTGACTCCTACAACTTGACCACACAGGTCAATCCACAATTTCCAAGCACCCACTTATGATAATGTAAACATATTAACATATTTCACTATCACTTATACTATCACATATTTATATAAGATTCATAATCATAAATATATGTTATATACTTAAATTTTATAAAAATCTATTTTAACTCTCTTCTCTCTCTCACACACACATCTAATTTTATCAAGATTAATTATTTCCTTAAATAAATGTATACATATCCATACATAATTACATAAATAAAATCACATTTAAATGTATGAACACATAAACATACACATATAATTATATTTATATATATTTGTATGTATGCATAAATATATAATACAAACACCTAATCATATATATGATTGTGTATATGTCTATACACATGTATATATAAAACATCCAATGTTACCACCTTGACCACCTAAGCAATGCCTAAGCGGTCGTCTTGTTGTCTAAGCGGAATTGACACCCTTCAACGCCTTGGACATCTTGTCGCCTTGACAACTATGGTTATGTAATGTCTTGTACTCATTTAATTTCATGAAATGTATTCATATAATGAATTAGTGTGTTTTTTAGATGTTTGTGATAATAGTTTGTCATTCTTTGGTAGAGCGTTATGTAATGACAACTATGGTTATGTCATGCTTGAAATGAACTTACTTTATATGACATTCTTTGGTAGAGCGTCATCAACATTGTTTTTTGTTTTTTATTTTTTTACTCATTCTTGTAATTTTTCTTGATTTCTTATGATTTTTTAGAATTTTATGGTTTAAAAAAATAAAAAATTTTAATAAATCCAGACCGATCCAGGATTGACATTTTGTCTAGAGGATTGGCCGATTCGGACCAATCCAATCTGATTCAAGGACCGATTCTAATCCCGTGATTCTTGAGTAAGACAATTACCAAAAAGATAATATCATGAGAAATGAGAATGATTTCAATAATAATAGCCATAATGAACATATCAGCATTATATTCAATGAATCCATTTTTTCTCGTAAGATATATGGAAGAGAAACCAACATAACTTGGGATTAAGTCTAGAGTTGAATTGACTTGAGGTATATCGAAATGATGAATCCTACACTTTTAAAAGAGTGATAAAGCAAAAGGACTTCTAAGGCATTCTACTGAACAAAGTTTAAAAGAAAAAACAGCCCATTTATAAATGCTAAAGAACCATGAAATAACCTACCAATTGTGGTAAACTCCAGCAAAACCTCGATGAAGAATTAAAGGGAGTGTATTATCGGTTGATGTTGGTATCACATTCATCACCCATACAGCCTTTTTTTCCTCTATAAATGCTGAATTTAGTCCTCCATAATGAGCATTCATGTCCATTACATTCCTTACCATATTGAATGGTGGTAATGGATCTTCATCTCCAGGTCTCTTTGGATGATCTGAAAATATCAATGGTGTGAGCAAAGACCAATAGTTTCTCACAGCTGTTACCCAGGCATTTGAATCCTCATAAAAATCATCTGGATGCACACCTGAAAGAAAAACAAGCAATTACCACTTTATGTTGGAAATAGATTTTTCTACATGAACAAGCATATATATGTACGATAATATTGTGATTGAAGAATAGGAAGTGAGTAGCAAAAGGCAAATCCATGTAGAAGAAACTTTCCATGGACTTCGAGTTCTTCCGCGGTCAACTGAGAGTCAAAAGTCCAGTGTGATGCATTTTGTACTGGAGTCCACAGCTTGCTGGTTGTTCCACTTATACATGATAGGAGGGGTTTATAATATGATCCTGCATCATACTCGTCCTTGCAAAGAGGTACAGCAGCCTGATTGCTATATAAAAATTTACAACAAGAAAGACTAGGCATTAGAATATTGCACAAACATACAATAGTACAGAAACATCCAAACAATGCAGCAAAATTGTGATTCTCTTTCCTCACCGAGATGAATAGCACCCAACATCTGGGGTTTTCTGCCAAATGAAGGTCTCATCTTGCTGGCTCAGCAAGCTCCAACAGATCTTATGAGCGAATTCTTCAACAGATGTGAACATAATTCTATTCCTTGCACTGATTGAACCTCCTTGGAATTTGCTTGTTGGTGATGTAAGCACAAAGTAACCACCCGGCTTGAGAAGACGGTCAGCTTCAATTAGAAAAGCACCATCTGTTTGACACAATATAAAAAGTCAAATGATATTTTTCTGTAAAAATCTCACCATCGAAAGAATGTGCTTCATTCATTTTTCCTAAGGACAAATTATAGAATTCCTAAATCTACTGAAAATGATGATATATAGATACTTTTAATCCTATAGTAAACTGGCTATGCATTTTTCCTCCACCAGGATATTGGTGATCTGGGAATATATATATATATATTTATTTATATGTTAACAGTTGACACAACTAGAAGATTAGCAAGACTTGCTACGCTGCTACTAATTTGTCTAAAGTAGGTACTGTCCACAATAAAACATCATAAATAATTGAAGCACCATAGACATGTTATCTAGGTGAAGACACATTTAATCATTTTATGTGTATCTATTCTCAAAATTGTGATGCAAGTCAATAGCATGGATCAATAGATACTAAGGAAACATGAAACAGTAACAAATAGAAAAATACAATGATCAAAATAGGTAGCCAGTATCAGATAAAATGGAAGGAGGATCATTTGAAAAAGCAAAGGATTCTTTTTAATGAAAGACAAACCTTTTCTGTCCCAAAGTATTCCACATTGAGCACAGTGAACCATGTCAAAAGCCAAGGATGGATAAGGAAGTTGCCTCGAAATGAAGCTGCCAATAAGGGCTGGAAGACCTCTCTCAAGGGCTAGTTGAACTTGACTTCCAACTACCTCATATGCTGCAATACAAACTGTCATCAACTTCACTGAAAACAGGTGGGCACCAAAGCTTCCGAAGCCACATCCAATATCCAAGACTGTTTGAATCTGCCATCAACAAGAAAAGTAAATTCATTCCTTTCGAGACAATAATGGAAGCAAAATTTAGTGCCAGTAAACTGTTGATATTTTATTATCATTAATACACAATTCACTCCCCTCTGAATCAAAAACTAAGAATGTTTTTTTGCTTTCATAATATAAAAGTCTATTTATATTCCCAGAAAGCATACCCAAATAGACCAATCATTTATTCACGCACTTGAGAATTATTTCTTTATGACTGATGGATATAGGACAGACCCAGTAACTTACTGAATGGTTGAAGGAAAAGCTATCATAATGCACAATGCCCTAATGTGCAATTGCTATGATGAAGATTGCAATATGAAAAAAAATCAGAATATATTTAAAACAGAACATAGAAAATTGAGAGCATTTAGATGAACAGTATATTTATATCATTTCAAGGCATCTTATAGAAGAGGAATGCATTCAAACCGGAGAAAGAAAATAGCACACAACCTTGGATTGGGAAAACCACACTGTGGTACCTGTTTCTGACACCTAATGCAGACTTGTAGTGATTAACGATGCCATACCATGTCTACCAGGAAAAGAAAAGATCTATGCATGATAGGATGATAAGTAAGATGAAGGCATGTAGCCATGACTTTGACAAAAGGTTGGGGCAAGTCCTCAAGAATGTACCTAAGTAGCTCCAAGTGGAAAATTGTAATAAAGCTATTAAGCTATGATAATATGGCTTCATAACATTGTGAGATGCCTTGTAAAAGGGACATATGGCCAGAGCCAAATACAATAGCAACTGAAATGGGTTAAATTGATTTTATAGTTGGATTTTGCTGGAACTTGTACGTTCATGGGCCACAGAGGTTCACTATAAAACATTGACTTAGAAAAGCACATGCCATTAACTACTGCAAACAGAAATGCAACCAAATGCATTAAAAAGCACGTGTTAGATGAGTGACATACCCCAGCTTGACGAAAATCATAATCACTTCCTAATCCTACCATCTCTGCAATCTGACGAGAGTAATCCTTTACGCTATCAAAGTTCAGACCGTCCTCGGAGTGGAATGCAATTTGATTCTCCTCTAGCAACATTAATCTGAAATTTTGAACAAATTACTTATCTTTCTTGTGGAGAAAGAAAATCAAACCATGTGAACCTTAAGGTTGTAATCATGTCAAAGAAATGCTACCACTACATTCTAGAAAGATGGCATTTGAATATATATATATATATATATATATGACGAAGCAAGTCAGCATGCATACCTCTTTGTCATGCTACCCGAAGAGAAAAACTGATCTTTTGTAATCTTTATATTGGCGTTCCATATGACATCCCGGCCGGCAGGCCACCGCAGCGGTATCTTATACTCTTTTGGGGGACGGACCAAGCAGCGTGGGGTGTCTTTTTCTACTTCGCAGTGGCGGTCGTACTCATCACCGTCATGACGCCCTGTTAAAATGTTTGCGGAGACATTGTAGCAAGGAACATAATTTTCTCTTTCCTTCCCGCAGAGATCAAGCTCTTTGAGTTGCGTTACTCCCAGGGAAAGTGATCGTATCTCCAGCAGATCGCTGGCCGCCTGCTCCCTCAGCTTCCTGTAGGTCCTAAAAGCATTAGGTAAGGGAGTAGCTACTGAACCCAAGGTAGATGGCAATGGCGATGACACGACCGCAATCAACACGATGACGCAGATGAAGCATAGAAGCACCCAGTTCAATGGTGGACAGCGGCCGAAGCTGACGAGTAATTTATGAGCACCGGCACTTCTCATGTCCAGAACAACAGAAGAGCTGCCTTAACTCTATCAGCGGCCGTGTTCACTGATCCAGCTTATCTCGAAAGCGAAGATGAAATTCTTTCTCCTTATCCCAAATGATAACAGGAAAGATAGGCCAAAAAAGATCCGAAGCACTTAATGTTTCAGACGAACCGATAAATCCTAACACAAAGGCCACCCTGTCTATGGCCGAGAAATGTATCTATGTAGAGAAAAATACAAATATAGATATGTTCTGGAATGAAGATCAATGGCACCGGGGCAGATCTTCAAAATCTGCTCCTCCGGGATCAACTCCAAACGCAACAAACTTCGCAGATCAGGCAGTGAAGCGAGAAGTTTCCGCGAACTGCTCGAGCGTCCGCCAATTCCGCAACCGGGAGCCCAATAAATCCAGGGAGGAATTAATTCCACTCAGGGACAGAAGATCCGCAAAAGGACATAAATCCGCCGGCATCCAACTCCAATCAAAGAAGACACCAGTGACGGCGAGCACCATCCCTCGCCCGCATTGCGCAGGTTGCCGTCGCCACGCGGAACGCAGAGCGCGCGGGCGGTTCCAGCTTCCGGGCGCTCGCCGGCCGGGACCGTGATGTCGCTGCCGCAGTCAGATCCGGTGCTCGCGTCGGCGCAGGGGAGCGGCGATTACGCCTCCGGAGACTCCAACCGTCGGCGGCGAGCTCGGTGGGGGCGCAGAGAGGATGGAGGGGAGGGGGGGAGGGGGGAGGCCGCTCGGAAGCGAATTTTTGGTGCCGTTCTCTCCGTCTGCCCCTTCTCTCGGAGAGCGAGGGGGGGTGGGGAGTGGGGAGGGCAGGGGTGGTATTTAAATGGCCGGGAAGGGCGGGTGTGGGGCCCGCACCCTCGAGGCGGTGAGGTGAGATGAGATGAGATCACAACTCGCAACTGATCTGATCTCGCAGGAAGCGGTAATTAGTTTTCCGGGCGAGAGAGATCGTGGGGGGCGGTTGTTTCTGCGCCGGTGGCGTGACCTCCCTGAGCCGCGGCGTATTGCGCCGAGGCTTCGTTTTAATGCGGCGTATTACGCGTAGGATTCTATTTTTTAAAAAAATAAATTAAAATTTATTTGGTACGTGAGATCGACGGGAAATGACGTCGGATAATCGGATTACCATAATCCTTGCTGGATAGGGATTTTGGTATTCTTACGGTTTGAGATCGGACGGGGGTAGGGGTGTAAACGAATCAATACATTACTTCCAAACTCCGCTCAATAAAAATTCGACTCCACTTGTTCATCGTGTTAAATGAATAAACTCGAACAAAAAATAAAATTTAACTCATTAAATGAGTCGAGTTTGAACAGACTCTTACTCGACTCGATAAATTCACAAATATATTATATATTTATTTTTAAAAATTAAATTTTAAATATTAATAATTATATATTATTATTTAAAATATATTAAATAATTTAAAATTCGAGTTTAAATTTATATTAAGTTTTATAAACAAGTTAAATTTAGAATTTTACAAATAACTTTTCATTGATTTTGAGTTTATAAATAAATTTATATATAGTTTAAGTTTGAATGTGAATTGAATTTTAGTCTAACTACTACTTGAGTTCGAACTCGACTTGACTCGATTAATAAATGAACCAAGTTTAAATAAGAGTTTCACGTACTCGTTAAAACTCGAGCTCGAACTCGAACTCATGGAAAATAAACGAGCCGAGCTTGAACACCGTACCATTCAGCTCAACTCGGCTCGTTTGCACCCCTAGATGGGGACGGTTGTTTCTGCACCGGTGACGTGACCTCTCGGAGCCGCGGCGCATTGTGCCGGGGTTTTGTTTCAATGCGGCGTATTATGCGTAGGATTTCATTTTTAAAAAGATAAATTAAATTTTATTTGGTAGGTGAGAGCGACGGAAAATGATGTCCGATAATCGGAGTATCATAATTCTTGTTGGACAGAGATTTCGGTATTCTTGCGGTTTGAGATTCCCACGTGCGAAATTTCGGAAGTACATATATATATATATATCCTTAGAATAAATGAACCCCCTCAAAAGAATTAAATTTATTATTTTAAAAATTACGTGCACACGTTTTAAAACGCATTGTGAACGTCACCAGTCAAATAATTCTTTTATTTTTTTTGACAAAAATGTGCTCTCTCTCTACATATATATCTTGTACAAATAGGATGTCAAAGTGTTCGAGTATCAATTTTCATACTACAACTAAATAGAACATTAACACCATGTTAAACTAGTTAACGATATAAAATTGTCAAGAGATGCAATGAAAAAAAAGAGTGAGTCATATATGACCAAAAGAGGTGAGAGAACCACGGTATATATATAAAAAAAGGTCTTCTGGTTTCACCTCTCTTTTTTTTGTCCAAGAGAACCCTTTAAAAACATAGAGTTGTCGAACATTTTTTTTAACAAGTTCTAAATGTGATGCCAACTTATCACATCTCATAATCAATGACATAAAGTTGTCGTGTTTGGAAAAAGACATGATAATAAAAGGAGTGAGCGTTATGACCAAAAGTGCTGGAAGGAGACCATTAGATAAAAAAAAAGAAGAGAACCACACCCATCTTTTGTTTTAAAAAATATCTTCAAAAACATAAAATTTAATATTAGTCAAACATCTCTTTTAAGTTCGGTTAATAAACATAAAATTATGATAAAAATTCAATTTATTGTGCAACCAAACACGGTAAGTTCTTGACCTTAGTCTATCACCAAATATAGGCCATTAGTTCAAGAAAAAAAATAGAGGAAATAGTCGGACGGATGTTTCTTTCTATCGATGCAATTTTATGATTCGAAATTAAAAGTATAGTCAAATGCACGATACGCAAAAAAGATGCACTTCGCTTTTTTTTTCACCACTTGAGGAACTCATTGGTAAAGGAACTGTAAAAATAAGGAGGCCGGATGTTGCAATTTTTTATATTTGATTCTTTTAGTTAAATGGATATATAATCGGTGACCGGTTTGAAACAAATACGAACATAGACTGTATATTATTGTCAGTATACACTCTAAATTCAGAACTGATACAAATATTATTCCATTTGAAAACCTGATTAAAATGTATAACTACTATTTAATAATCTACGAATTGGTAGAGATAAATTTTGAAATATGAAATGTATTATATACTTATAAATGGCATTCCCGACAAAGTATACTGGGATATTTTAGAGAATATTTAAGTATGTTCAAAAAATAAATAAATTTTAATACATAGTTAATATATCATTTACATATCATGATTTTTTTCACTGGAATAGAGTAGGTATATATATATATATTCATATTTGCCACAAGTAAAAAAAATTTACATTTGAAAAGAAATACTGTCTTTATTTATGGGGTGTTTGGTTGTATGATAACGGAGGTTTTATTTTAATTTTTAAAAATTATAAGAAAACTTGTTAAAAGATGTATTTAGCAACCATGACAATTTTATGTTTTGAAAGCGATTTTCTTCTTAAATAAAAAAGAGGGCCTCACCTCTTTCTTTTTTCTTATGGTCCTCCACTTTGTTTGATCATGTACGATGGTTACTCTTTTTTGTCATCACATCCCTCCAAATATGATAATTTTATATCGTGAGTTGGTTCACTTTTTATTTTAATACATTTTTTATCGTGAAAGTGTATAAAAAATTATCATGCAACCAAACACCTCATTAGAAATAATCCAAAAAAAAACAAACAAATGAATTTATATATAAAAAAAAGTCTTGCCGAGTTGTAAGGCTTCAGTGGCTTCTAAGATATTATGGTATTTATTTAATGTCAAGCATTGTTTAGAGCATTGTTCGAAGACAAATTTGTTCTTGGTCACAACTAACTAAATACAAAAATAACAATAAAAATGACAGCAAGAATTCATTCGTAGCATTTTACAGTTAATACGAAAAGATAATATTAACAAATATTGAACGAAGATATGTAAACGAATAACTACTTTGAAATTCTGATGTACAAACGATGATGTTTATAGAAGCAAAAAACAAAAAAAAAAACGGATTTACTTGTAGCTCCAGTTTTATTGTCACAATGAATGACTGGACTGCAAATTTAACAGAAAAAATAAATTAGGGGTCCACACTATATTAATTCTAGATACAGTTAATCATTCAATTAGTATCATATGTTTGATGGATAAAAAACGACGAAAAATGACTACTCCTTAACGTAACTAACATAGAAAAGACCATATTTAAATCATGTATTATTTGATAATATGTTCAAGTTATCCAGCATACATCAATATATCAAGTTGATTATTATAAATAAATAACAGTCCACACATAGTGAAACTTATTTTAACATTTATTAATGAGTAAAAAAATTAAATAAAATTCTAAATCAAACATTATCTATATTCATTCTATATTCGATGAAGATCTGAATAATAATAATAATAGCTAATTAATATTCGTATTCGACTGGAAAAGTTACAAAAATATATATATTTAAAATACCTAATTTTTGACGGCGCAAACTGAGTGGTCCAATGCGCCCAAGCACACCGTCGAGCCAGCTGGCCGCGGGCCCCACGTGCCGAGTCAGCACGCACGCCGAACGTGGGTCGGCGTCGAGGGAAAAGGGTCAAATGACCGTGACCGTCCGAGCAACGGAAAACGGGAATGCCGACGGGCTCCGATCATTGGCTGTGATGACGTCAGATGACAGTGTGGTTGGGCGCGCACGGTGAGGGGATTGGCCCGCGTGACCGTGCGTACGTCAGCCCCAATTGCACGTCCGTGCGCCATCATCGTGACCCGATGGGAGGGCGAGGCTGACGGGTTGGAAAGGCAGGTTGGGTGTTTTGGTTTGAAATATATCGACAGATTTTTTTTTTCAAATTTAAAAAATCAAAATGAGATGAAACTAAATTAATTTGGTTTGCCTGATTTAAATTATATTTTATTTTAGTATAATAAAATGTATCAATGTATAATTTTATTTGATTTATTTTTTAAATCATATTCTATTCTATTAAAATTTAGTTTATATGTTTTCTTAGTTTATCTTAAAAATTCTTGAACTAAAATTATTTTTTATAAATATATATTATTAGTATACCTAAATTATAATACATATTTGATATAATTCAAATTATTTGATTTACCAATTTAATTTGAAAGAGTCTTACAAATCAAATTAAATCGATCGATAATTTCAAATCAAATTGAAGCAAATTACAGATTTGATTTTTCGGGTTGAATCTAGTTGTGATTTTAATGTTGCTAATAATTGATTTTCGGATTTTAGGATTTTGCATGGTTTGTTCAGTATTTACAGATACAAATATATATTTAATTTTAATAATTTTAATTTTAATGTTGCTCAATAGTATAGTAGATATCTCTTTATGTCTATAACTTATATTTATATTATGTGTATATAATTAAAATAAAATTTTATGTTTGATAAATTTTAATAGTGTACATTCCAAACATATATTTAAAATAATTAACATAATGTTATTTAATAATATATAATACATTTAATAACACCTAAAAATATAATTTTAAAAAATATAGTTATTTTGTAGTTGCGCATATAGTTTAATATTCAATCAATTTAAAAATCATGACTACCATGTAGTAGTTCTTGTTAATTAATGCAATATATATATATCGTTGTTGTTGTTGTTTTTTTTGTAACGAGAACATAAAATCATGTTTTGTTGATCGTATAAAGTACTTTCAGTAATGTTATTCATATATATTAATGAAGGTATGTATGTGTAAATTTTTTCAATAATAGATAATTTGAAGCAACACATATTTGTATGATTCAAATTATGTTTGGTGATAAAAAGTGTAACATATGGTATGTAAATATACTTTACTCGACCTATGAAATACACCGTACGCATATATATATACATATATATAGCACATCCAACGCATACCAATGGTAATAATATAGACTAAGGTGACATTTGATTAGACTTGATCTAAAAATGTTAACTCTTAATTTCATGTCTAACTTCTTAACGAGTGGCAAAAAAATACTTAATTTGATTAAGATATAAGTGATTATGTTGTTCGATAAAAATTTTGAATCATCTACTTAATTTTTCTTAAATATTAAAACATTTAAGTAGAACTAGGTGATGCCGGAGTTATCGATTCTGATCAAATAGCAAGGTCTGAAATGCCATTGCATAGCAGATGCCACGATCTTCTCCCGTCTGAATAGAAAAAAGTTATTACTTACATCTGAATCATTCAGAGACTCTTAAAAGATAAGAGGTTAATTAAGAGACAAGTTAAGCAATTTTATCAAACACTCAAAAAAATCTTACCTCTCACCGAATCAGTGATCATCAGAGGACCATTCAGCCCAAATAAACAGCGCCTAAGGCGATATTTGTTTGGATTTATTTGACATTTAGAAGTTAGACATTCGGATCATTCGATAAAATATCTAATCTTTGATTTGATCGGAGAATAAATATTCAGATCGTTTCGTAAAATATATGAATTAAGGCCTGTATACGACACAAATCTCTTAAAAATTACTTAATTTTAAATTATTTATCGTAACTTTTGTATTTACAGGAATAAATAATCAAGATTATTATGTCCCTAACGTCCTGTTTGGTAATACTATTAGGTACCTCTATCATTTTCAATTTTAAAATTGATATTGATAGGAACCATTAAGAGGTGTTTGGTTAATTGTATCAGTTTTAAAATTTGTAATGCAAATAAAACATAGTATGTAATACAAGTGTCCACTTGTATTACTTTTGATATTGATACTCCAACATTTGAAAATATTAATATCAATATTGATATAGTACCAAAAATGAAACTCTAACCAAACAGGGCATAAGAGATTAGACCTAACGTTAGGAATTTAAATTTTCGAATGAAACAACAAGACGTCGATAGGGTTTCCATGTATGGAGTCGTACAAAGAAGGAATTACGAGAGAAACTTCATTCTCTTTCCACTTTTGGAATAAGAACAATATCTTCTACGATGATCCACGGTCTCCGTTGTGGCTTTTAATAAAAAATATTGAAGGGTGGAATCGACTCCTCTTAAAAGAAGTGGACAGGGACAAAGAGACAACAGAGAGATGATCGAATACGTCTCTTTCCCGATGGAAGCCTAATGGCCCGTTTGGTTAGAATTTTAAATTTGATATTATATCAATATTGATATTAATAATTTTAGAGATTGGAATATCAATATCAAAATTGATACAAGTTAACATTTGTATTACATAATGTGTTTTGTTTTCACTGTCAATTTCAAAATTGATATTACTAACCAAACACTTCTTAGTGATTACTAAGAATATCAATTATAAAATTGATAGTGATAGAGGTGTCAAATAATGTTACCAAACAGGGCATAAGCTCGGTTAATGCAACGCAGAGTCAAAAAAATGATGTGGATGTGTTGTTTGGATGCGATTGTGTCTTGTCGTGAATTTCGAATGAGCAAAATCAAAATTCTAATCACAATCTCAACCAAACACAACACCAGACTAGGCCCAGACCTTTGTTTTTTCTAACATATATATATATATATATATATATATATGTATATCATTGATGCCGTCCGGGGGGGTGCATTGATTAGCTCAACCCCCTCAAATTAAATTGAACCCATGTTTAATTGGTTCTACTAGTTTGAAGACTTTTTACACCAGAACCAAAAAAAATAAATTGATTTGAATTAAATATTAAGAATTATTATTATATCTATAAAATAATAATTAAATAGTTTTATGATAGATAATGTTTATTTTAATTATTTACGATTAAAAATACATCGGTATAATTAATTCGAGCATCTAGTTATTTTTATCTCGAATCTAATTAAATGGGAGTGTACCTGTTTGATTGGATTTAATTTGAATATATTTCTCGGTCGAATTTGGATGAGGTAATACAATTTCGAAGAATTCAATTCGACTGTCTTGTATCTATTATTTAATCTGGTTAAGAATTTATACGGTCCATCTCAAATAACTTGAGATTAAAACTCGAGTTAAGTTGATTATCTAGTTCCGTTGGATTTAACTTTGGAAAAAAAACTCGAAATTAAATCAAACCAAACCAAAATTTCCAGACACCAAGAGATGGCCATTTTAATGCTACCTGGATATAAAAAGGAGTCATCATGATTTCTTCTTATACAAGTTATAAGCACTATATATATATATTGAACTACTGTACCGATGGTCAGGAATTGTGGTGAAATTCCACAATGGAAGTTTGTGAAGACAAAAATAGTGACGGGTGTTGCACTATTTTAAGCTTCACAGGACCTCTTTTGTAATAAATCTGATATTTCAAAATCTGAACTTAATTTTAGGCAACTTTAATAAATTTAGAGCTATTCATGTATCCTATAAACTATTGAAATCAAAATCCTTCAATAACTGATCAAGATCGAATTGAAATGACTCGATTTCTTCTTATCCTCTTTATTTTTAAAAATTTTAAAATATGTATAGAAATTTATAGTGTGATAGAATAAAAGTAGATAGCTTATAAAAATATGCATGGCATATAAATAACAGAAGAAGAAAACACGGAGATTTAAAGTTGTCATATCAGATTATAGCATAATCATATGAGATATCTTTCTTAATTTTAAATAAAAATAGCATATAACACTTATTTATAAAAATCGAACGATTTATATTCCGATTTTAGTAACGAAACTGGAATATCACCATTCTGATCCGCTGGAAATCAAAAATTAAAATATGTTGACCCTTATAGATAGGTGTTCGGGAGAGAAGTAAAATTGTCATTTTTTTTTGTTAGAGAGCAGTGAGAAACGTGCTGTCACTTCCCTTTAAATAAAATAAAGATGTCAAAAGGCGTTGTGTATACAATATACATCAATACATGCCTCCGGTCTAAAGGCGTCTGCACCTTTAGCTTTACCTTTTTGCGTCGTTGCCCTTATTCTTATCTTCGAAGAATCATGAAAAAAATAATTAAAAGGGTCAGATGGTGGTGGCCAGCATGGCTGTCCTCAAAGTTAATTAATGCTTCTTTTATTTCTCTGGGGAAGTTTCTAGCATGCCCTGATTATTCGATTTTATTAGGATCACGGTTTCGTACTCATAATTAATAGGGGTGGAAACCAATCAACACACTTGGTAAATAGTGCGAAATTCGACTCCGTAAAAATTCGTCTTCGTTCATCTATTATGTTAAATAAATAAATTTGAACAAAAAAATAAAACTTGATTTATTAAACAAGTCGAGTTTGAACAAACTCATATTTGACTTTATAAATTTGCAAGTAATTTGATTAAATAATTTATTAAATATTTATTTTTAAAAATTTAATTATGAGTATTAATATTTATATATTAATATTTAAAAATATTAAATATTTTAAATTTTAAATTTTAACTTAGATCGAGATTTATAAATGAACTGAATTTAGAGTTTCACAACTAATTTTTTATTAATTTTGAGTTTTATAAATGAGCTTGTATATACTTAAATTTGAATGTGGGTTGAATTTTAGTTCAGCTACTTCAAACTCAACTCAACTCGATTAAAAAATGGACCAAGTTTAAATAAATGTTAAACATACTCGTTAAAACTCGAACTCGAACTTGTGAAAAATAAACAAGTCGAGTTTGAATATTATACTGCTGTTCAACCCATTTACACCCCCATTGAGGAACTTCCGTTTGGTTAATTGAATTTAATATAATATTATTTTTTATATTTTAATAGATGCGTAAAAAGTAATATTTCTGAAAATAACTTGCCGGAGTGGTATTGATAGGGTGTTTAATAAGATTGATTTTATTTACATAAAAATATATTCTTGGAAAGAAACTTGTCTATAAGAATGCTTGACAATATTTTATATGGAGTGTATTCTTAGATATACATAAAAAAGAGGAGATCTTTTTATTTCTCGTGACTCCCTTATTTTTTAGTTACCGATGGTTCCGCACCTTGTTGATATCCTAACCCACCAATTTCATAAATTTATGTTTTTAGTTATCTTAGATTTTTTTAGTATATGGTTTTATCATAAAAAATATATAAACATTACAACCGCCACATAATTTGGTTGCATAATAAATTGAATTTTTGTTATAATTTTATTTTTTAACAAAACTTGTTAAAAGAAGTATTTGACAATTATTATAATATTATATTTAAAAAATTTTATTAAACAAAACAAGGTGAGTGTCATCATTTTTTATCCCCCCCCACCTTGTTTAATCATATATGGTATCGACTCTTTTTCATTACCATATCTTCTCAAACATGATAATTTTATGTCATTGATTAATTGACACTTTATTTTAATATATATTTTTATCATGTAAATATATAAAAATTTATTGTGCGCAATACAATGAAGGAGAGATCATAAAACATGTTCCGCCCTTTCCCAAGGAACAGAGCGGTCCCTACATAATTATTTTACAAGGATTTTATGTATTGATCCTAATAAATATTCATAATTTCAAATATGTTGTTGTAATACTCTTGATAAATTTATAAATATTTTATTGCCAAAAAGAGCCAATGTCGCCTACAACCCTTTAAAGTATCGCTGGTCAAATATTTTCTAAGCTTTTCTGATGAAAATGTCCGCCATCAATACTGTCATTTTCTTTCTCTCCTCTGCATCCTCTTTGTCTGCGTAAAAAGAAAGATATCTTTCGTGAAAATATTTAAAAACATTTATGGGGTGTTTGGTTGCATGATAATTTTTTGTACACTTTCATGATAAAAAATTGTATTAAAATAAAAAGTAAACCAACTCATGACATAAAATTATCATGTTTGGAGGGATGTGATTACAAAAAAGAGTAACCACCGCACATGACCAAATAAAATGGGGGACCACAAGAAAAAAGAAAGAGGTGAGATCCTCTTTTTTTGTTTAAGAAGAAAATCACTTTCAAAACATAAAATTGTCATGGTTGTCAAACACCTCTTTTAACAAGTTTTCTTACAATTTTTAAAAATTAAAATAAAAACCTCAATTATCATACAACCAAACACCCCATTAACCTAGAATGATTTGGGGGGGGGGGGGGGTGTAAGACGTCATCTAAAGAAGCATGTCTCTACATATATACACACATAAAAACACATATATATTTCTAACTCCATTGAGTGTATAAAATGATATACATATATTGTCATAAATAAAATGTAGAACATATTTGTATTTGGGTTTGTTTCACAAATTAATAAATGTTGATACCAAAATTTGAAATTCAAATCTACCTACGTTTTCATTTATAAAAGTACAACAAAACATCTCACTCGAACGCATAAAATAGAGGAGGGAACTGCGCGATCTACGAGAAACAGAGCAGCTTTTTGATAGTCCCGTCCAGACATAGAAGTTGTCTGTTGTTGTTAATTAATTAGTTAATTAATATAACCCACCATTCTCTCTCTCTCCTGATGATGTTAAAGTCATGATCATCTCAATCTCCTCAAGTGGAGGGACAGTTTGGTGTCTTAACTTAAAACGGTCATAATTTTATATTATTTAAGTGGCAATTTCATTGACACATTAATCAACTGTTATCGAAACAAGTTGAATGATTATTTATCGATAATAAATTATATCAAGTTTAATAACGAGTTAATAAGGCACTGATAACAGTTCAATAACAGTTCGCTAACTCGGTAATTCGTCGTCGAAAAAAGTTGAACTATTACCGAGTTATAGTTCACTGCCGAGAAAGGTTGAACCGTTATCAATGCCTTATTTATTTACTTTCAAACTTAATACAACTCGTTGCTGGCAATATATAGTGATTCAACCCTTACGGTTACGAAACCGTCACTTAATTACTTAAATGACTCAGGGGTCGTGGTTGTTTCTGATTAGAGACTGAACTTGTTCTCTCCACGGGGAGGAAGTGATCCAATCTCTTAATATTAATGTATTCTAATTTATCTGATTTACTTGGAGGACCCTTGAATTGATCAAATAAATCGGTGCTTCAAATAGGATCAAACTGATCGATTCTATTCAAATAATAAATGCTACTGCAAATTCAAACGACCTTCAACAAACCAAAAATGTTTCCAAAATCACCATTGGGGTAATCAACAACTCTCTATTTTTATAATATTTACAGAATTTTCTTGCAAAACAATATTTTAAAAGTTATTGAGAAAAACAGTCATGTACATGTATATATGTACTGTATTTTTAAAAGAATATGATTTGTATTAAATAAAATAAAATAAAATTACGCATAGGCATGTATACTATACTCTGATACCGTGTGATTTAAATCAAACCACAAATTTTTGTTTGAAGAGATATATTTGATTTGGTTTTTAAAAAAAAATCTCAATATCCCTACCCCTAGCACCCTATTTCCATCTTATATGGCCCCCTTCGGGTCTCTGTCTCATTTTCCGTAAAAGGGCATTTGATTACACCATAGATTTCTATATGCTTTATGATAAAAAGATTGTATTAAAAAAGTGTAAACTAATCAATGACATAAAATTGCAATGTTTAGGAATATGTGATAACAAAAAAAAAGATAGAACCATGTATATGACCCAAACAGATGGGGGGATCAGTAGTTTAAAAGAAAGATTTTTATTTGTCCAAGAAGACAATATTATCTAAAATATAAATTTGTAATAATTATAAAATATTTTTTAACAAGTTTCGTTATAAAAAAATTTATAAGGAAAACTCAATGTATCGTGTAACCAAACACCACCATAACTTTATTAAATTTGAATAATAAATATATATATCCTTTTTGTCTAGTTTAGATCTTTGATGATTTGATTTCTCTAGACAAATTGAGCTGTTATCTCATCAACAGTCTGATTTACCCTTGTCTAAATCGATCCGATCCGATAAATTGGTTAGTCTATTTTTTATATTATATAAAATTTAAAAATGTATTAATATCAATTTATACAAAATAATATTAAACATAGACAATTTTCTCTGATAAATAATATACTAAATTTAATGTTAACGTCTATTTTTATTTAACACTATGTTTTATTAATTTAGTTTTTTTAGTTTTTATATAAATAATATGTGGTTAAGTTTGAGATTCTACTAAACAGGTTCCCTTTGGTTCAGTTTATTTATCAGCTTGATTTCAGTTTTAGCAAAAACACCTTGAGACTGAATTATCCTAGATTTATACATACACGTCAGATATTATTAACAACACATACAAAAATTTGTCATTTTGTGCTATGAGTAATTCATTTGCCAAAAAAATATTTTTGATTAAAAGGTTATCTAAATTTATCAACTTCTCAAAACTACTCTCTTCAAAAAAAAAAAAAAACTCAAAACTACTCCAGAAACATATGATCCAGTTCAAAAGTGGAGTACACATAATGTTCGAAATCAATTTAAGGATTTTTTTTTTGGAAATCAGTGGTGTAATTTTTTTGCTCTTATGTATCTTTCTTTATCCCGCTAATAGCCATGTTTTTATTTTTATAGTATTTTCAATTGTTTAAGTTGGTGTACAATACTGTATTTTGAAATTTGATTTTTGCTTCCAATTACACGAGGAAAAGGTGTAAATTAAAACAAGAACATTATAGTTGAAAAATCATCTTCGTCATGTGGCCTATTACTTTATTTTTTTGTCCTACCCAAACAAAAAAAATTATTTTAAAATTTAAATAAATAGTTTAAAATAAGATAATTACAAGGAGGCAAACAAAACCTGGTGAATGTTTTAGATGGAGCACTGGAACATCAGACACTGAATAAGAGAAGCATAATCTCATTCTCTGTGTGTGTCCCAAGAGCGGTTCTTGATGAAACTCATCATTTCCAAAAATAAAATAGACGAAATAAATAAAATAAAAAGACATGTCTCAGAAGAAAAAAAAATACTCCCAATCCCAGACAGCTCAACCAGACGGGTGAGTCAACGAGAACCACAACTAACCACAACCTGGGTTTGCGACCGTTTCATAAAACGGCCAAAAAAAAAGCAAAAAAAACAGGAAAAGGCTGCGCCGCGCACCGTCCAAGGCCACTCTCTGAACAAGAACACAGAGGAGCGTCGCGTTGCGCGCCGGAGAAGATACGGACAGCCGCCACCGGCGCCGGCGCCGGCAGCTTCACCGGCACGAGAACCTGTGCCTGCTACTCGTATTATACCCGTTATTACAGTACAGCGAGGAGGAGGAGGAGCTGTGCGGAGGAATCCCTCCAGTTCACCTGCATTTTTGTTCTTCCCTTTCCCTTCCTTTTCGACAGGCCACTCTCTCCGCCGGTCTCTCTGGATTCATCTCCCCCTTTCTCTACCTCTTTCACCGGCTCCGTCTCCGTCTCCCCGGGAAAAATCCAGTTTTTTTTTGTTGTTGTTCTTTTGCTCTCTTTTTTTGCATATTCTTCTTCCTCTGCCCTCGAGCTTCGTCGGAACTGATGGGTCTTCTGGTGCTGTGGGCGCTCGTATCGGCGGCCTTCATCGGCGGCGGCTCAGGTAAAAAGCTGGATTTTAATTTCTGCGGCGGTTCTCCCCGTTCTGTTCTGTCGGAAGCTTCACCGGGGGGACTGTTCTTCCGGAAGTGGAAGCCCTTCTTTCTTTTTAGTTCTTCATGCTTGCGATAGATTCAAGTTTTGTTTTTGAAATTTCATCGCTTGTTGTTGAATTAGCTTCGCTAGCTCCCCCATCTCTCTCTCGCTCGCTCTGATCTGTTTCCTTCCTACCCGGGGGATTTGAGTAGAAACCGGTTAGCAGGTTTTATGATAAGCTTGCTTTGATCTTCTGCTTCTGCCCATGTGTTTCCTCTCTCAAATGGGTGGGTTTCCGTTCCGCTGGGCCGGGGGTTCTTGCAGAGGGCGCCACCTGGTGCGTGTGCAAGAGCGAGATGAGCGCCGCCGCGCTGCAGAAGACGATCGACTACGCCTGCGGCGCCGGCGCCGACTGCGGCGCGATCCACCAAAAAGGGGGCTGCTACGAGCCCGACACGGTGATCGCCCACTGCTCCTACGCCGCCAACAGCTACTTCCAGAGGAAGGGCCAGGCCCCGGGCAGCTGCGATTTCTCCGGCACCGCCGCCGTCACCGGCACCGACCCCAGTGAGTGGCGGCAGCTCGCCTTCTCCGTCACTCTTCTTCTCCGGCCGGGGGGAGGAAAAGAAGAAGCTAGCGCGCTTTCAATCCTTTTTTTGTCTGCAAAGGTCGAAAGATTGAATCTTTGATCATCCCTTCTTCTCCTTCTCTGTTTTTTGCTTCGCAGGTTACTCCGGGTGTAGCTATCCATCTTCGGCCAGGTACATCATACATGCTACCCTTGCGAGATAGATGATCTCTGTGCTATATATATATTACGATGAATATCCTACTCTGTGATTCGATCGGTTCGAAATTTCTATCTTTCGCCCGCTGGATTCTCTGCTTGGATTTTGGATTTCACGTCTCCTTTCCGGGAAAGCCGACGAGAAAACGAGGAGGAAAAGCCGCGTGCTTTTTTTTTTAACTTCTCTTCCTGATCATCTTCTTGCTCCGTCGTCTACTTCTCTAGTGCCGCCGGGACCGGGACGGGCACGCCGACCACCTCGGCGCCAGGCACCGCGGGGACTACTCCCCCTGCCGCCACCACCACCACCACGGGGACGCCCCCCGCCACCTTCAACCCCGGCGGCGGCGGCAGCAGCAGCACGGATGGCGTGCTGGGCGGCGGGCTTGGCCCCAGCGCCGGCGTGACCACGGACGGCAGCGGCGCGGGCGTCGGCGGGAGCGCCGCCGGAGTTTTCGGCTGCGTGGCGGCCCTCGTGCTCTCCGGCCTGGTCCTGCTCCGGGCGTCGTGACGACCGACGGAGCTGCGCGCATATTCCGGCGTGAAGAATCACCGTCTCTATTTCTGTGTCTATTCTACAAGGCATAAAGAAGAAAGTTGGAAGAAGAAGCAGAGATTTTTGTTCCTATTTGATTCGGAGAGATGGAGAAGGGGGGTGACGGTGGTGGTGTGGTGGATCTTGAAATGATCTTTGTTAAACTATTGTGCCGATCATCATCATATCATCGAGGACTGACTAGTAATCATGGGATGTTCTTTTGTTAAACTGTTGGTGATCGTCAGGGGTGGGCATAGTCTGATTTGATTTGATTTATTAATTTTTTTTATAAACCAAATCAAATTGAACGGGTCTTAAAATCGAATCAAATTAAATCGTAAAATCTTCGAATCGAACTAAGTTTGACTTTTAACGGGCATATTTTACTTTATTTAATGAGTATTTTTTTAATTTTAAATAAAATTACTTGTAAATAATTTGTAAACATGACATTTTAAAAATAAAGTTTAAATTATAATCAAACAAAAGTCTATTTAAATTCCTCTCAAATATAAATGTCAAATTAAACAAGTACCATATTTAAATTTATTACAAACACATAAATATAATTAAATCCAATCCATGCTAATGACTTAAACAGTTTGATTCTATTTGGCAAATCATTTATCCCAGGTTTTCAACCCGAATCGATTCGATTTGATTTTTCGGTTTCAACCGAAAAATAATGCCCACCCCTAGTCTAGTCGTCCTCGAGGACTGACTAGTAATCAGTGTTTTGCTTATTGGGCATTTTGGAACATGCCGATGAATCACAATATCATTTATAAAACTTGAACTCTATTTAAGTTTATCATAAATTTTGATTTTTAATTTATTTACAGAGTTCAATTTAAATTTAAATGATATTATATAATAGTTGAAATTGAAAAAACTCTATTTTCTTAAATTAATTTTTAGTTGAGTGAAATTATTCAGGGGCAGTGACCCACGGGTGAGACGAGTACCCGTAGCAAAATAGCGGGGAAAGAAGTTTTGGCTAAGAGTTCAAATTGTCTCGGACGTCTAAAAGAGGGAACAATTTCAGTTTCCAATTAAAAATGACCATAATTCTTAATCACTTTAGTGACAGTTAAGGGTGAATCGACATGAACTATTATTAGATCGGATTACATCATCGTTCGTAACGGGTTACATTGTGATTCATAACGGTTTAGTCCGATTCGTAACGGTTTACACTGTTGTTCATAACAGGATACATTATGGTTCGTAACGATTCACCCGTTACAAATCAATGTAACTCGTTATAAACTATAATATAACATGTTACGAACCGAATGAACCATAACGAGTTACATTGTGATTCACCCGTTACGAATCACAATGTAATTCATTACGAATCACAGTATATCTCGTTACGAATCGAACTGAACCGTTACGAATGGTAATATAATTTGTTATGAAATTCGGTTCAGTAATGGTTCATGTTGGTTCAAGTCAGTTCACCCTGAATCATCACTTAAGTGACTAGAAGTTGTGATCATTTCTAATTGAAGACTTGTTCCCTTCTTTGAGCATCTGTGTCGATCCGAACCGTCTGGCTGACAATGGCAATGGGTCGGGTCTACCACGAGTTAGAGGTTTTGACCCTTATGGGGTTGGTTGCATGATAATTTTTTGTACACTTTCATGATAAAAAATTGTATTAAAATAAAAAGTGAACCAACTCATGACATAAAATTATCATGTTTGGAGGGATGTGATTACAAAAAAGAGTAACTACCACACATGATCAAACAAAGTGGGGGACCACAAGAAAAAAGAAAGAGGTGAGACCCACTTTTTTGTTTAAGAAGAAAATCACTTTTAAAACATAAAATTGTCATGGTTACCAAACACCTCTTTTAACAAGTTTTCTTACAATTTTTAAAAATTAAAACAAAAACCTTCATTGTCATGTAACCAAACACCCCATTAGGTCTTGATTGGGTGACAAATGTGCGGAAGAGGGTTGAAATGGGTATAAGTAGTTAAATCAAAAATTTCATTTTTATTTATTGAAAATATATTTTACTTAACTATTATCAATTATGGTGTATCTTAAATAATTAAGTTTATTATATTTAATAATAACATATATTTATGAAATAAAAAATAGATTGATCAAAGTCAAATTATTAATATTTTGCTGGTTTTGGATCGAACTGTAAACGGGTCGGACGGGTCAGCTTTGGACGGGGTCAAGTCTAATCCATTGACACCTCAAATTCTGGCTTGACCATTGAGAGAGATTGATGAGGGTTTTTTTACGTCAGTTTGTACAACTATTTATATTATAAATATCTAAAAACTTTTAAAGTATGTACGGCCTGGCACTGCACGTTACCAAGACCCGGTTTCTTGTTTTCAAAAAAAAAAAAAAAACCGGTCTTGGATCCGACAGAGCCATCAGAAAGTTGAATGCAACGAGGAGTTCATACAAAAGAGTGATCCATTTTTTGAAATTTTGATTAACCCAATGAGATCCATTTACGCCTGCGCGGAATTACCAGAAACGAAGCCCCAATATGAATGGGCCCAGAATGAACCTTGTCGGTGCCAACGCTGTGGAATTATCCTCACTTTTCCAACATATATTCTTCAATAAATGTTAATCGAAGACAACAGGGCGTTCAGTTGCACAATAAATGTCAATACACTTCATGATAAAAATTATATTTAAATAAAAATATAAATTAACCAATGACATAAAATTGTCACGCCAAGAGGGATATGATAACCAAAAAAAAAGTGAATACCGTATAAAACCCAGCAAGGTGGGGAACATGACAAAAGAAATGAGATGAGACTTTCTGTTTTTTATCCAAGAAGAAAATCGATTTAAAAACGTAAATATGTAATGGATGTCAAATAGCTTTGTAACATCGTTGGTCACAGAAACATAAAAACTGTAATGCAACCAACATAAACAGTTGTGTCGCATTTAAGAAACCATTTTAACGGCAGACCCCCTTTTGCAGACCTGATCCTACGACGATCCTAATTCTCGATTGCAATTAGCATTTCGATATCAACGCTGCACAGATGGAAAAGACCAACCCTGCACGGATTAAAATGGCCAAAAAGCTGTGTTTCCATTGCCGAAGTTTCCCTCTAAAATGTACGAAGACAGGTCGGTCAGTGACCCCTCCTGTTCCGCGATGAACGCGTGGGTGTTTGAATCAATCATGTGGTGGGAAGAAAAATCTAAGAGGTGTGGTGCTTATATCAGGCTGCTCCCTGTACCTTGGAGCCGGCGTCAATGGATATGCTGGTAACTTCGTGGACATCCCCGGAGCGCGAGGCCAAGGGTTTATTGAAGTTCTCCCTTAGGAACTCCACCGCCATAAATGTCAACGCCGATGCCGGGATGTACCATATGATTCTCGGGACACTCCCTCTGAAGAGGCCCCTCAGCCCTTCGGTCGCCCAAATCTTACTCAGCGCATCAAACCACCCGTCGTACCTGCGTGGGGTGAAGAATACGGCCATCCATGTCATGTCAGATAGATATATATAGAGAGAGAGAGGAGAGACCATTCGTTTAAAAACAATCACACGGCAGCATTTATAAGCGGTTCTTTGGTCTGAGATTGTTTCGGAGGTAAACCAGATTTACTCCCCCAATTAATCCCGTACGACACAGCCACTAAAAGCGTCCACAGAGGCGTCCTAACCAACAGGGTGATGCTTGGTTGCAGGGCAAACTGAATTTTTGTTACAAAATATATTTTTGTAACAAAACATGGTGTTTAGCAATCAGTATAAAAATGTTTTATAGAGGGTTCAAAGAGGTAAGACCTCTTCTAATCCTGGACTCCTATGTGTTGTTTGGTATGGGGATAATTTGAGGATAAACCTGAGTTATCCTCAAAATTTTGGAGATACCCAACTTTATCCCCAAAATTTTATGGTACCAAACATGCCCCTAGTGATCCTCCACCCTTTTTTAGTTCTTTCATAGCCCCCACTCTTCCTTATCATATCTCACCAAACATGATAATTTTATCTTTAAGAATCTTAGATTCTATTTTAATTCAAAATTTTACCACAAAACTCTTACGTTTAAAAAGCATGATACAGAAATCTTGGATTGAAAATAGGGGAAATTTGAGACAAATGGGTGGCTTATTAGCGAAGCAACGACCTGTACTTGGAAAAAAGGGATAGATTCAAAACTAGAAAGATAAAACAGAAGAGGACACCTCAACATTTCTGTTTAAAGAATCTAGGTTTCTGTATCGACCATCAAGATGATAGAATATGTAGCTCTTAAAAGTTTGGACGAGTTACCTTACTGTGGGACCCTGCACTTGCAATCTGGTCTTGACTACATCCAACGGCGTAGTGAGGTAAGCAGCGAATCCTGTAGTGCAGAGGTTATCAAGACACTCGTTAACTATCTCCAGTCGGCTGCAGGCAGCACTTACTAGTTATTAAGAACGCAAAGAGATAAAAAGGCATATTGGTCGACGGCAGCCGAACAGAAGACATACCCCCCGCAATTCCTCCTAAAAACAAGCCATCAAATGAGTTACCAACTCGAAGGCTGCTCTGCGGCAACCATTTGTTTTTTCCATACTCCGACAGATCTTTCAGTGCTTCGTAAAAAGTAACCTGAGAACCATGAACCAAAAAAGATAAAAGAAAAATGCATCTATTCAAGAGGCAAGAAACAACATAAATCATAAAACAGGATATAACACAGGCAGGTATTACAGAAAAAAGGAAAGACGCAGGAAGAAAATACGAGGCTGAACCATACGAATCAGTGGGAGCTACGTAGATTGAATATGTCATAAAATAAGGTTTTGCCACCGGAAGCAAAGAGACTGATGTAACCTCAAAAATCTCAAAAGATTTATTCTTTTTTTGTTTTTGGAAATTCATTTTCCTTTTGAATTTGAATTTGATTTGATTAGACCTTAGCATTGACTTCTTAGGAAAATAGATGGTATTCCATAAAAGTACTAACTAGGGTCAAAATTTATTTATTGAGGTTGTTAGGTTCTTTGAAAATTTGTTTTGACCTCTCCCCGTCGGATGGTGCGAAGATCCGACGTTAATTACATCGAGATAACTCGAATACCCTTGATTAAGCGTCATAGCAATCCATTGGAACAGAAAACATGCATCCACAAAATAAACACGCATTCACACACATATGGTCATGGGAGAAAACAATCCCATAAGATTGGTGGAATGCAAGCACTCAATTTTAGTTTGAATTTGATTTGAATTGAATTGAATTGAGTTTGTTGGTTTGAATTTTGATTTAGTTTGAGTTGAATTTAATTGGTTGAATTGCTTTTGGTTTGAGTTGAAATTTGATTTGTTTTAATTGAATTTAGTTTGTTGATTACTTTTGGTATGGATTGGAGTTTGATTTTAAATGAGATTTGGGCTCAACTTTTGAATTCGGTTTGTTTTAAATCAAATTTGTTTGTTTGGGAAATTTGGGTTTGATTTGAATTTTGTTTGAATTTGAGTTTGTTTTGAGTTGGTTAAAATAAATTTAAATTTGTTTGGCTTAGATCGAAAATTGAATTGTTTTGAATTGGGCTGACTTGGTACAGATCACAACTTTCAGATTTTTTACAGTTCCAGATTTGATTTAGTTGAATTTGATTGGTTTGGATTGAATTGAATTGAAATTGAGTTTGATTTGAGTTCAATTTACTTGTTGTTTTAGTTTGGTTTGATTTCTGTTTGGGGTTTACTGCAGGTTGGCTTAAGATTCATTTGAATTGAGCCCGGTTTGGTTAAAATTGGGATTGAGGCTTGATGAATTTAATTTTCAGTTTTGGATGCTTTGATTTTTTTGATTGATTCTTGCTTCTGCAAATTGGTAGATTTCACATTTCGTTTTCAGATTTTTAGATCCAGATTTACAAACTTTACAGATTTCAGTCTATTGATTTCAGATTTTCAGATTTGGAATTCTGCATTTTTTAGCTTGCAGGCTTCTGCACAAATTCAAATTTCAGCTCCTTAGATCTTCAATTCTCAGAGTTCCAATTGCAGATTTTTTTTAGTTCGGATTCCCCGTAGATTACATACCTTTCTGCGGGTCCTGCAGCTCCCATCATCAGATTTGGGGTTTCCAGATTTATTTCAAATCTCGGACCTTAGCCACAAAGTTCAGATTTTTAGGCTTCTTACAAACTTCTGATTTTTAGGCTTCTTACAAACTTCTGATTTTTCGGCTGCATGCTCTCAAACCTCCAGATTTCCTTTACTTACAGACTTCAAGCTGCTGATTTCAAATTTCAGATTTCATGGGTTCTGCAATTTCTACAGGCTTCGGTTCCTTGCAAAGTTCAGATTTCCTGCTTCTTCAAATATCAAACTCTAGATTTCCGCATTTCAGATTTGCAGTCTTTCAAACTTCCAGATTTCTTACTGACTTCAAATTTCATACTTTAAATTCTGCATTTTTTTCAAATATTTCCAGATTGCAGATTCTTAAAGAGGTTCAATACAAATTCAGTTTTCAGATTCCAGATTTTAGGCCTCGGTTTCTGCAATGCCCAGATTTTCTGATTTCTTCAAATTCCAAACTTCAGGCCTCTTGTAAATTTTGCATCTCTCCGAATTGCAGATTTTCTTTAAGCGGGTTTCTGCACCAAAACAGATCTTCAGATTTTCCGGCTCTGCACAAATTCAGATTTATTAAACTTCAGACTTTCAGACTTCTGCACTTCAGATTTTGATTTCAAACTCCCGGATCTAATACGGATGTCTGATTTTACAGTTTTGGACTTGACTTCCACTGCTCCCAATCTCTCTGCGAAGTTCGGATTATCAATTTGATTTCTGATTTCTTTTGAAATGGAGCCTGAGCATAAATTCTGATTTTTCGGTTTGGTGCATTCAGACTTTCAGATTTGACATTTTGCACCTTTCCCAAAGATTTCCAGATTCCTCTTCTTCCGGATTCCAGACTTCTGTTTCAGATTTTAAAACCCCAGATTTCCTATAGATTTCAGTTTTCGATATGTTTCAGATTTCAGAAATGGGTTCTGGCTTCTGGCGCCCAGTCTCCAATTTCTCAATCTGGCCTTAAAGATTTGGAGATCCAGATTTGGTGTACGGCTCCAGACTTCAGATTCTGCACCACTCCAAATTCAGATTTTTGTTTTCTCTTCCAAATTCTCAGCTTCCAGATTCTGCAGCAGTCCAGCTGCGGCTTGAATTCTAGATTTTCATATTTTTATTTTTCTTCCAATTTTCTGTATGTTTCAAATCCCTGGACTTCAACTCAGCTCCTCTACGTAATGTGATTTGAACCTATTCAAATGTGTGATTTATGAGGTTAAATTTCTGTTTGTGGAACCGAACTGGATTGGACAAATCAATTACAGATTTATGTTCAGTTTTCCTCTTTTCTTTTCTTCTCTTCTTCTTTTTTTTAAGTGCTTTGCATCCCATCGGATCAATGGGGTCATTGACTCCTCTCAATGATATATTCAAAGTACAATCTCTTGAATGTCTGTCTTGGACGTTCATAGTCCAGAAAAATACAACTTGTTTTGAGAATATTCTTGCTCCACTCTTGATGATGTGGTGTCTATCGATCCTTTGAAAGGAATACACCCGGTCTGATATAGACTTATGGGTATTTCCCTCCTCTTCATGAGGCAATTTGAAACCTGACTGGAAAACCAGTCCCTTGAGTCCTTGATGGACTTATCGATCCATGGGCGGCATGTACCCGGTCTTGATAAACTTATGGGCATCCCCCACTATTTTTTTGATGATTTCACTAGCATACGACCGGCATGATAGCATATTGATTATGCTTGAGCCTTGCATAGCTTGGTGAACCTGGTAAGACATTGGGGTCTTTCGACCTTTGTATGTCCACCTTAAAAGGTTATGGGGAAGGTTTAAAACCGACCCACAAATTCTTTTAAGTTTAGCCAAGACCATGTGGCGGGTTTTTAGCCGGCCAGATGCTCGCCCTGGTTTGTGAAATTAGTTAATGGATTTTTTATTTAATTTCTGTTCATTGTTTATTTTATTTTGATTTTTTGAATTATGGGTCAAGAAGCGTGCTTAAAAGCCGGCTTATTACTTTCCCATTTATTTTGATTCTTTTAAATTATGCCGAGACCATGTGGCGGGTTTTTAGCCGGCCAGATGCTCGCCTCGATTTGTTTAATTAGTTAATGAATTTTTATTTAAATTTTCATTTGATGGTGTATTTTAAAAAGAGAGATCTCTCTTCTCTTTTTTTTTACATGCTTCGAACTAATGGGCCCGTCCCATCCTCCTTCTCCTCTTGCGCCTGCTGGCTGGTCCAGCATGCCCTATTTTTTTTTAAACTCTTCTTAACAGGTGGGCCCCACTTCATGTTGACCCGATGGTCAACAGGTGCACAGCAGCGGCCGCACGCGCACATCCAGCCCGCGCGTGCGATGCCTCCCCGCAGCTCCTCTCCCCGGCGACCCATTTTCCTTTTTTTTTATCTCCACCCCCTGGGGCCCCACGACATATCCACCGTGGACGTAAGTGGGCAAAAAATCAAACGGGCCTCTCCTGTTCACCTGCGGCTGCGGGAGAAGCTTACGGCGGAGAGGAGAGTTCGCAGCGGAGAGGGCGGCGTCCGGAGGGGATTCCGGCAGCACCGGCCTCTTCAGGAAGGACCTCCGACGGTGCTGACCTCTCCCAGAGGGGGCTCCGGCGACGGTGGTAGGCCGCGGAAGGAACTCCGGCGACGGCAAGCTCCCAAAGGAACTCCGGCGGCGACGGCAAGCCTTTCCCTCTCTCCCTCTTCTTCTCTATTCTTCTTTCGCGCACGGGGGTCTCTCTTCTCTTCTTCTCTATTCTTCTTTCGCGCACGGGGGTCTCTCTTCTCTTCTCCCCCCCATCCCGCGGCTTGACAGGCTTATATAGGCCTTCATGGTCTCCCTATTCCGCTAGGAGACCTTCCGGAACTTGACGTCTGCCGCCGGGATTCTCTCTGAGAGGGTACGTCCGGCTTTGAGACGGACTCGGGAGTCCAGCTCCTATCCAAGCGACTCTCCTTCTCCTCTCGCGACTCTCTCTTCCACCATAGACGATCCTCTTTCCGTTTCGAACGGATTCGGAACAAATCCGCCATAAGCGGGATCCACCTGCCTCCCTTCCAAGCTTATCCCGGCTTCCCTTTGAGGGAGATTTCCCTTCCATTCGAGGACTCTTTCCATCGGAGGAGTCGGCTCCAGAGCGGGATCCGACTGAAGCTGAACAGGACCTGCGTATGGTTCGGAGCCTCCCTGCGCACATCCTCAGACGTCCCAATGCCACTCCGAGAACCCCTAGCCTTATTTCCTTAAATTAGGATCCGGCTGTCAATTTTTTAGCTTCCGGATCTTTGCTGTGAGCTGGGTACTGTCGCCAACACCTCTATTGTGAGCTGCACACTGTTGCCAGCACAGGTACGCCACCTCCAGCTGATAAATGTATCAATTTTGTGGGGTTCATTTTGCTAGGAGACTGTCTACCTATGGGACTGAACATGCCTATGTGTACGCATGTCCCTTGCATTTTTTTTTTCACAATCTGATCCACCATTTGAAATTAATCACTTCCATATTGTCCATTCAATATTTGTGAAATTTTGAGGTGCCAACAGAGACAAACTACAAATCTCACTTTAGCAATTAATTTTTATATGTGGAAACAAAAATCAAGTAACCAAGCACACACTCTCCCAAAGATCAAATAAACTAAAGAAATGTACCATTAAACCTGCAAACGGCACATCTCTAGCGAGAGTAGACCAATACCTGGAACAATAAAAGGAAAAAAATCAGAACATCGTGGCATTGAAACATGTAAATGGCATAAGTCAGCTAGTTGTCTAATTCATGCTTTGACAATTTGATGATCAATAACCAAGGATCATTAAGGAATGCCCATATAATCTACAATGAGCACTTGAATGACAGTATGTCAAAACATTTCAACAGTAAAGTCACAAAGATTTGAACCATGTAAAAAACAAATATATAATTTTATACTTCAGGGGAATCATGGCTAAAAAGCTTAAAAACAATTCACAAATAGACTGTGTTTCTACAGTCACAGGAAAATGGTCAGTAAACATCCAAGAGTAAAAACGCTCTGAGAAAGTACCCAGCATATAACCCTTTTAAGCCTTGTTCTTTCACGATTGAGCACCCAGCTTGAAACAACCCGGTATAGTAGCAATACATTTGTTGCTGTGAAGAATTGCTTTTCAACATCATGGAATTCCAGGATTTTCGGGTTCCCTGCACTTGCATGCGTTGCTTCATCACTTCACAGGGTACGTACACAAATGAGCCAAGAGTATCCCCTGGAGAGAAAAAAAGTGTTACGTATATGAAAAATAAAAAAAATATGGATTCACTTATTTGGTTTAAACTTTTGCTTAAATAGATATAAAATTATAAAAAAAATATGTTCATAGAAAACAAGTGCAAGCCACAAAAGTATTCTGAAAGCAGAATAAGATCGGAACTAGTGTACAAAACTACATAAAACTAAAATTATTTGTACCAGAAATTTACATCATTTCCATTTTCATTTGTTACACAACTTTTCTGCAACAGATGGTACCCAGGATGTAAATTATTGATGCTTAACAAGTGAATGAATCTGCAAACCTCAAGTTGACAAACAATTTTCACACACCTGAAATTGCTACTTTTAATTAAAAAGTCAAATAAGATAAAATTTTGCGAATAAATGAGAGAAAATAAGTTACAGACTTGTAAATCCATGAGGAAAAAAATGCATAAAGTGACCCATTGTTTTATTATTTATTTTCATGTATGTGGAGGGTTTATCAAGGAGGCCTCTAAAAGATCTATCCTTTACCATGTTAAGGGCACTGTGGTGTCTGAACACATGGCCTTTCTCCCAAACCCAAACTTCGTAGAGTATCCAGCATGAAGGTGACCAGAGATCACGCTTCATCCTTTTTTTTTCAAAAGTGGTTGGTACCACCAATTTGTTAAAGAAAAAAGATTTCACATAAAAGAGTGATGATCACATGATCGCCAAACAAAAATAGCACAGGACAAAAATAATAGAAGGCAAGAATGCCAAGGCAGTGTAAAGTACAGCAACCTCCAAAAAAGTTAAAGCACAAAATTACACAACTGAGGCGCCTTAACCACACACCATTTGATGCGGGACAAACCGACTAGACCGGACTAAATAGACCTAAACAAACCAAAATAAAGACAAACCGGACTCAAACCGGTCAAAACAGGCCTGAGCCTGCCCCGAAATGCCCCAAAATCGGCCTAAACAAATCCAGACTGGCTCAGACCACTCTGAACCGGCTTAAACCGGCCAGTTCAGGCGCTGAACCGGGTCGGAACCGATTGAACCGGGTCTGAACCCAGTCGAACCGGATAGGACGGCTGGTCTGGGCTGTAGTCCAGGCCAGGCGAACCGGCAGCAAGTGAGCTGTCGTCGGCTCGCGCTCACCTGTGCAAATGACCTCAGTGGGGGTCGTGGTCGCGCGAGGTGGCTCGCCTGGGGCAGTGTCGCAGCCGCACAGCTTGACGCCGCGTACCCCCAGTCATGCCGCCTTTCGTCGTGGCTGGTCGTGCGGGGGCTCGTGGTGGCCTCCGGTTGCGCCCGATGGCACGTAAAGCCGCTGAACGGCCGAGGGCAGCATCGTCCTCGCGGGTTCTGCTCCACCGCCTCCGGCAAATGCGCGGACGAGGTCCTCGTTTGGACGGCAGGTGGACGTGCGCATGGGCGGCGGAGCAGGCGCAGCGGCATCATCCTCGAGCTGTCATTGGCTGCCCGAGCACGAGGGGTTAAAACACTCGCCGCTGCACCGTCATCTTGGGAGATGCCGCCAGAGAGGGAAGAGCCGGGGTTCGCCAGATCGCCTCCTTCTCGACGCTCCTTCTCCATTTCCCGTACGCCTCTTCTCTGTTCGACGGAGCCAAGGAAGAGGATATCGATTGGGGCAGGGGACGGCAACATTGGACGAGAGGGTTGCCCTAGGCATGTGTCGACGTCGAGGGGCTGTACTGGTGGGGCAGAGCCAGGGATCGCCGGTTCTGTCCACCTTTCTGCTGTCGTCTAACCTTGATGAAGATGACGCCAATGTGGAATCTTCGGATCTCTGACTGCCGAAGTGACCTCTTCAGCGTGTTGATGGCGTTGAAGCTTAACCGAAGGGGAGGAATAAGAATGGCGCGGTGGCCAGGGACGAAGGAGGAGAAACCGGTCTTGCTACCGGAGGTTGGGGAAGATGGAGCCGGGCTCTTCCCGGAGGTGAAGGATGGACGGCCGGCCTCACTGCCAGAGGTGGGAGAAGAAGACGGCCCTCACTAGCCGGGGTGGAAGGAGGAAACGGGCCGAAGCCCTCACACGGGAGAATCAGCACCCAAGGGCGTTCCAAAAATTCCTTCAATAAAATCTGTTCGACTATGTACATCGGGTGCCTCTTTATAGAGATGGCACATTAAGAAAAGACCACTTTAAAGACCTTATTTACAAATGTGTCCTCACAAGGACCCAAACAAAAGAGACCTAAAATAACCCAAAAAATTGTCCCCATCACCATTTCTTCACTATATAACAGATAAAAGACAACAAAATCTGTGGAATGAGATTCACTCTTGAAGTGCCTCACATTTTTTACTACCAAATTGCCAAGAGGATAGCTTGCAGTATCAACCATGAAGCTTGAGTTCCCCCCTTGCTCCCCCAGGTCCTGTTCCACAAAATAAAAGTTTCCCTGCCATGGGGGTGTTGAAACCTCTTTTTTTTTCCTTTTAAAAGAGAGAATCTTTTTTAAGTTTCTTTGTTTTCGATTTTGTATTTTAGCATTGACGACTGTAAAATATATGGTATTCATAGAAGTAATAACTAATTTGATGTGGTATTCATATATAAGAACACATGGAGGGTTCCACAGATCTTTTAAGTGTTGACACGGGGAATGCTTCATCACTTAGAAAATCTGAATCACTTTTTTTTATAAGTTGAGGTTATTTGAGTTCTTTGAAAATAAATTTAACCTCTCCCTACCAGACATATTCAAGTGTCAATTACATCGAGCAACTATGAACACCCTTGTTTAGCCGTCAAGACAATACATTGATGGGAAGTCATTCATCCACATAAAGCATAAAGACCGGAAGATATATCCCAATGATCTTATGAGATTAGATTTTGTTTGATTTGATTTTAAAAAAAAAATCATGAATTTAATTTTGTGATTTGATTTATTTTAGATTTAGAGAACATCTTAATTGAATTATTAAAATGTCGAGAGGTTCTTTGATCCGTGAAATTTTATCTTATTTGTTCATTTCATTCAATTTTTGTGTATTTGTCATTAATTGACTCAATCAATTTAGATTGAGACTTTTGTGATTATTTGATATTTTTTATTATTTTTTGTTAATTTTTTATAAGTTATCAGATTCCTTTTTTGCTTAGAGCATTTGTTTGTTTTTATAGAAATTAATTTCCTCCTTTTTACCTGTTTTGTTGTTATTTTGTTATGATTTATTTGATATTTGTTATTAAAATTCGTTCTTATTAACATTGTTCACTTAATTTTATGGTTAAGTTTGATCCAACATAACATGTTTTGTCGTCCTTGGTGAACATCTTTTAGGTATTATTTTATGAAATGAATTCAACTTGATTAACTTAACATCTTGTTATTTAAGTTGTTATTTGATCTGAATTTTATTATGCATACTTATTTGATGAAGTAACATTGCCTACTTAATTTCATGGTTAAGTTAGATTTAACTTAACATGTTTTGTAACCATTGGTGGTCATTTTTTATATTTTATTTTATTTTAGATTTAACTTAACATGTTTTGTAACTACTAGAACATGTTTCATTTTATGTTTACAGCACATAACAGAGAAACAATTGATTGATTTATTTCAATAAAGTTGTTAATTCATTGTTCTGATCTCCACCAAGTTGATAAACAGCATGATGGTAATAACAAACATAGAAACCTCAGTGCAAAAAAAAAACAATTAATAACATATTTGCTCCATCAGCAAAAAAATATTTCTCATGAAATAACATGCAATGAGGCAACTTCTGCAAGCAATTTAAAAGTCTGGATGGTATACTGATGGATATAGAAAAAGAAGATGCACACACATTGGAAGAGTTCAACACTTAACATTTACACATTGCATGCCAAAAACCACACAGATACATTGAATTATGATACTTCATGCACCAGAAATGCACATTGAGTCATTGACCCACATAGAATAGAAAATGCATGATTTGCTAACACTGAATAATCATTTTTATTTTTGAAGACAACCGGAAACAGAAATAAATTTGCTAAAACAAGAAAAGAAAGTATGTAGGTAAAGGGAAAGAATTGGGGTCTGACATTGAACAATCAGTTTCAAATTTCTTGGATCTTGTACCAACCGATGGTACAGGTTCAGTTAGTATTGCTATTATATTATTCTTAAGAAGAGATATGCTGATCAAAACGCCCAAGCATCAGTAATAATCTGACTGCTACATAATAATTTATTGATTCAACAACCTTAAGAGTAACGCATGGATTCATTTAAAAGATCAGAAATGCCTACCAAATAGCATCTAACAGAGAATAAAGTATGACTTGCTGACTTGGAATTCATTTTTTTAACTTCTTTATCCTTGAGATAGAAAATACAGGAAAGCAGTTCCATTTAAGATTACAGTTGAAAGAACATATATGTTAATCCAAGTTTCCATGACAAATAACAAAGCAATATTATTACCGACAGCACCAGCAATGAAATGAGACCAATGGCCACCAAGATTTGGATGCTCTTCATCCAACCATTTCTTTGTGGACTCTATTACACCAAAATAAGTAGCACCAGTTGCAAGTGATCCAGTAACACCCGGGACAACTCCTCTGTAGAAACCTGAAAGTGGCAAGGAACAAGTAAAATTTGAAGTTTGACTGAACAGTGATATGATGGAGAAACACCAGAGGACGTGTTGGAAAACAAAATGAAATAGAAACAGGGACAAGCCCTAAGGTTAGATTGATTAATTTGAAAGTGGATCCACTGCCTGAGGTAGGGACTTGAAGAGTCCATCAGATGTCAAGAAGTCACGAAATGTCAACTTGTCAATTAACTTGTTTTGGATTTCTCTCAAGCTTCAATGTTATCTCTTTTTTTTCAAGAGATGCTCCAGCAGTTTGGAGCATCATGTGCAAGCAGTGCCACCCGGACTCGAACCCGAGGCCTCCTACTTGGAGGGCTTCAGCCAACGAGGGTGTGTCCACTGTGGCACAGCTGAAAGGACACTCAAGATTCACTGTTATCAAACATGCTATTTGTTGAAAACAGGTATAACTGAGTGAACTTAAAGAGACAACCCTAGTTAAAAATTAAATGAATGTGAGTTAGATATTCCAAAAAATACATGAACATTTCAAACCATTAACGTAAGCTAAAAAAGAACCCCACAACCCTCTCCACAGGCGAAGACTCCAGATGAAATATTTATCTACTAAATGCTATTTGAAATCCATTTTCCCTGCTATGTCAAATGAATGTGTCTTCTGTGGTTTCAAAAATGAAGATATTGACCATAATTTTATTAGATGTGAGGTGATCAACTACCTTTGTAAAGTTTTATTCAAAGTGTGAAAGATTCCTTGGTGCGAGGAAGTTAATGTTCCTATTATGCTACATAAATGGTCATTTTTTAACCCTTGTCTTTGGAACCTGTTTTGTGCAACTTCACATTATCTGCTATGCTCTGGGTTATTTGGCTTACAAGGAACAAGTGAATTTTTAAGGATCAGTTCAACCATCTGAGGCACCTTATCCATCGGATGTCCTTTCTTGTCAGAGATTGGCACTTTGCGTATAAAGGAACCTTGCTGGAAAAGGTTACTTTCCAGGAGAGATTTCAGATGTTCTCATCTTTCTTCTTGTAATGCCCCTAACCTAACCTAACTACCACCTCAATAATTGCATTCTTTTGTACTGTTTTTACCTTTACATCAATGAAGAAACTGTGGCCTTGGCCACCTTCAAAAAGAAAAATCACAGACAACCAAACAAAATGAGAAGTGAGCCACAGAAATGCAACCCTTTGGTTAAAAAATAAAGTTTCAAATGCTCTACGTCAACTTTGATGCTTTACAAGCAATAGCAAAAAGACAATAGATAGTGCAGTGATCTAAATCTTAACCAACCAAAACAGCTGGCATTTTTTAACTCAAACGAGAGAAGAGTTGCTTCCAGAAAATAAACATTTTGTGCATTTAGAGTTTAGACAACTTTTTACCACTCAAACCATCTGCAGCCCAGACTGACTTGACCATATGCAATACATTCTTCTGTGCCTAAATAAGGGAGAAATTAAAATTCATAAAAATTATCAAGAAACAAACCTACTTTGGCTAAGGAATAAGCTAGAGACAAAGTGTGCTTAAGAAGTATAAGCATAGAGACAAAGTGTGCATAAGAAATAAACGGAGCCACTACATAAAATTGTTGTAGAGTTACTAAAAGAAGTTAGCACATACATGGAAAAGATTGCTTGACAAAGGTTTTCACGTTATGAAATTTGGGTGCACTAAAAGAAGTATTGCTGTGAACAACACCGATGCTGTGAAATCCAAAAGAAAAACAATGATAATTCTAGCCTTAATAGAAAGAATTTATATAGATTAACAGCTCTGCAAAGGAACTCTACGCTTAAATGCTGCTAGCAGAGACAACATAACCATCCACAATCCACATAGACTATTATGATGCCATGTAGAAAAGGAAATGAAAAATTCTTTTCGACGAGAAAAAAACAAATGAAAAACTCAAATAATAGATAGTTAATTTCCTGCACGACCTGACTACCAGATATTATAGCCTGACTCTGGATCCGAGTCTTGAGTGTATCTATCGGGTGCATCACGCCTTCGCCAAATGCCCCCGCAAGAGCTCCCCATACAAATTCCCTCCACACTGCATCAACAGAACAACAGAATCAGCCCTCAACACCAATGAAGGTAAAGAGTGCTGCTACACATCTAATGCAGCATAATCCTCACTTCGCTCAGCTATTGACCGACGCTCACAACTAACGACAACGTAAGAGATCATCCAAAAGCTGCTTCAGAAACCATCCTCCACGGAAACTGTCGCGCCACTTTTCCAATACCAATCGCTGGCCGCTGCGGCAACCTGGCCATGTTCCCCCACGATTAATCCGCACTTCGTTGATCTCGACCGACGACGCACGGAGTTCAACAGTCCAAGATACCGAAGCGGCGACATGAACTTACCAAAGAAACTACTGGGAAAGCCGCCCGGAGGAGGAGGTCCCCGGGGCTTCGCAGCGTCCGAAGTTGAAACGGCGGCCGCCATGGACGAAGATCAGCGGTAGATAAGCGGGAAAAGAAGGGGGGCGGGCGGCGGATCTATCGGGCTCACTCTTCCAGCTCCATTCTAGGGCTTCTCCGAGTTCGTTTTCTCGTCATTTCTTACCTTTTTCCTCGGTCGAACGGAAGAGAACGGCGGGCCGTCGTGTCCCGACGATGCAGGAAGGACGGGAAAGAGGAGGATTTTCCGAGTTTTTCTTGAATCCTGAACGAAGACAGCCGCCGTTTCTGAGATTCGCATTTCTTTCTTGGGGGAAAAAAATATTTGGGTCAGACCTGATTTCCGTGAATTTTCCGAAATTAAATTTTAAATTAAAATCATTTTTAGGATCAAAGTCTGTGATTGCGTGATACCATGGGTTCGTAGTATATGATTTTCATAAAAATTTACTCCATATCTTTTCTTGGACACTTTACCGATATTTGATTGATGTTAAAATTTTGTTTGGTGTATCAACTCAATACGCAGAATACTTTTAGCCAAATATATATTTTATTTTTTTATTATTTTTTGATAAATTTAATATTTTTAACAAATTAAAACATAAAAAAATAATCTTTGATTTGAAACCATGTTCCCAACACACAGTAAATTAATCTTTTTGATTTTTGAGGAATTTAAATTTAATTAATTGTTTTTCCATTCACAGCAGCCTGAGAAAGAGATTATAAGAGGCGGACATAAAATATTCATTCAGACTTTTATGAAAATTCCAAATTTATAAAATTTTGATAAAATATTTTGGAAGTATGAATATTTTTGTATATTTTATTTGGGTGGGGGTATTCAATAGTATACAAAAAAGAGCTGGGCTTGATTCTCAAGAGTGACCACCCCATGGCGTGGCGGGCTCTACGGTCCTTCGAACCCTCTTCTCCACTGAGGGGAGTGGAGGTCGATGCCAATCAACTTACAGTCAACCCACATACAACATACCTCAATATATCATTTTATCACAAAATCTATATAAAAAAATAAATCATACTAGGACCGAACAACTATTAATTAGTCTCAAAATTTATAAGGCCTCTTCGATTCAAAGCACTTCGGTCCGAAGAAGACGATCGACTCAAGACAAAAAGAGCTTCAAGAAGAGAGATATTTTCTTGAATGCGCCGGAAAATCAGCTCGAGCATTTGTTCGGGTTTGTCAAGATCAGGGGTGAAAACGAATCGATACACTCGACTGATTTATTATGTTAAATCAACAAATTTGAACAAAAGATAAAATTCGATTCATTAAATGAGTCGAGTTTGAAAAAACATATTCTCAACTCGATAAGTTTAAAAGTAACTCGATTAAATATTCTATTGAACATTTATTATATATATTAATAATTATATATTGTCATTTAAATATATTAAATAATTCAATATTTAAATCTAAACTTAGATCAAACTTCAAACATGAATTAAATCTAGATTTTCACAAATGATTTTACGTTGATTTTAAGTTTTATAAACAACTTTGTATACAACTTAAGTTTAAATGTAAATTGAACTATGGTTTAGCCATTACTTGAATTTTAACTCGACTCAATTCAATTGATAAATGAACTAAATTTAAGCTAGAGTTTAACGTAGTCCTTAAAATTCAAATTCGAACTTCAATGCATGTAAAATAAATGAGTCGAATCTTAACAACACAGTGCTAAAGTTAGATTCAACTCGTTTGTGCTAAAGTTAGATTCAACTCGTTTGTACCCCTCGTCAGGACCGTCGTCCGCCCGATTTCTTCCCATCTAGGAACCTCTCAGAAGCCCTTCCTCGCTTCACACGAAAGTTGTTCTTGTTTGTACAACTGCCTTTGGAAATGCAACCATTTTTACTTTCTACTCCTCGTCGGAGGAGGAAGGAGGGAGAAATTTTCGACCCTCTTTGTCCTTGACAGCTTCCTCCTCAAAACCGCGACGATGGGCTGATACGGTTCGTAGACTGGACTTTGGCCATTTGTGAGCTTGATGACGTCCCCTTCCGGTAGTTGGTAGCGAGGGGACTTCGTTGCCGGTCCATCCGCAACACCAGAAGTAGGTGCCCTTTTTGTTGACGATTGTCATGCGATCCTCTTGCTCTCTTTCTTACTATGGTTTCATTCGCTCCCCTTCATCTTGTTTTCTTTTGTTTAGCTCCCCGCCACAAGGGACCCCCTTCTTCCAGCCCTGGGCCTAGATAGCTCGGGATAGGATTGCCTTCGGGCCTTGGCTGCAAATCGAACCAGACGCACTCCAGTTTGTAAGCCCCTGTCAACTGGTCTTGATTTCATTCTTTGTTCTCGTTGAGATATCAAATGATAGTAGAGGCTAGGTGTGGGATTGAAGTTACCTGGCCACCTTCCCGGATGGGCTTGGCAAAAAAATTTTACCGACACTGTCCAGCAAAGTGTGGGATCACCAGAAAAGAATTTTGGAGGATATATATGCTCCTGCCCTTTTTTTTTGCCATCGGATTGTTGTTTCTTTACCAAGCATATTTTCATTTATTCATTTCTTTTACATGAGGGCTATGTTGTTTATAGTTGCTTCTTCGGTTCTCTTCTTGTGCGAGAATTCCGTGCCCCTCCTCTTCATAGTGACATGCTAACTTGCATTTATCAGATCTGATTGATTTTTTTTTACATGTTGTCATTTCTTATATTTTGCTAGCAGTGTTGTGATCATGTTCGGTGCCTTGGCCGTCTTGCCGATCTATGGCATACATGGCCACAACCACCTTTCGGGAGAGGTTAACAATTGCCCCCACGGAAGGTTTCGCATGGACGAAGTCAGGGGGAATGTCCCGTGTCTGAACATCGGCCCATTTCCTCACATATTTGTGTGGGCATCATTCTTGGGCTGAATGTTGGATTCTTTCATGCTTCCCCTCTCTAGGATATGTTGCAAGTTTATCTGTCTTAACTTGCCCCTTTTTTGCGTCTTCTCGTTCTTCTCTTTGTTGATTCTCAACTCGCTCCTGCTCTGTATGCTAAAGGATGAGGAGGGGTACTCATACACCTCGAGGTGCAGCAAAGGGGATGTCACATGGTTCAAGTCGTGGGCGAGGTAAATACACCGAGGAGCCCATGCTTGGTCCCAGTTGTCTAGATGCCTCTCTCTTAGGGGATCTCAAGCTTCAGCGCCCGGCCCACGGTCCTCTCGACGCAGATGCAACTTTATTGGCCCCCAAATGAGGCTCTATTACTATTCTTGCGTGATCATCAGGTGTCTTCAAGTAGTGGAGTGACTATTTAACTGTCCAAGAGCGAGTCCGATTTGAGCGAGCGATCTTGTGTGATAGGGATATTATGAAAGGGATTGTTTCTCATTCATATGCATCTTTTCCCATGGAGATGCCACGACATCAACTCCAGCCTTTTGTGGTGTTTTTGGGTATGTTCAAGTAATTCCCCGATGAGCATATTAAGAAGTTAAACTTTACACCGGGCAAGTGGACTTTTAAGGGTTCATGTCGCCCCACCCCTGATGACTTCACTACTGGGCTATTTCTAGCTCCGTGTAATGCTTCTTTCGCCTAGGAGGGATATGATGGCAGGTGCATGATTGATGAAGTTCTCTTACAGAATGTCCCCAACTGGTATGGGCAACTCACTGTCCATCAATCACATCAGTCCCAGATGGGGGCGTGCGAGTGGCTAGAATATATTCTAGCCAATTTCAGCCGGAGGTTGCAACGAATCAACCTAAAGGATGCTGTGACAGTTGCTTTATATTCTTATCCTCATCACGAGAGATTCATTCAAGGCTTGGCAAAATGATTCAATAGAAGGTTGAACACTTTTGCGACTGCTGATGGTGAGACAACTTTAGATCTTTGTGGCCTTCACATGATCTCTGGTCTCCCAATCTGTGGGGAGCCCTATGAAGAGGTGGTGCTTGAAGATGCTCATCGGTGTATGACTGATGGCAACGGGAATTATCGGTTGACCTATTGTTATCGGTTTCTGATGTTGGCTTGGCGGGACCTCGTGTCAAGTGGGCAGGATAACCGCACCACTGCCGCTCGCCGTGTTTCAACTGTAGCCTGGCTTCGATACTTCTATGGGGGGCCATATTGCTATCGAAACTACTTTTCAAGGTTGGGCGTCAAGCGAGAGCATTACATAAAGCTTGATAAGCAGGCTTTCACTCCATGTGGTCGATGTATAGAAGCATGCTACGAGACTAAAGACCCCTGGGAGCTAGGGGAGATCACTCACATTGCTGCTTATTTGACTTATTGGCTTTGTACCTTCGTAGTTCCATATGGAGAAGATGGTATTCTGAGGGCCAGTGCTATTTACCCAGCATGTCATTTAGCTTGGGAGACAAGACTAGCTATTGCTCCAGTGGCATTGGCTGCCATATATCATTCTTTTGGTGCCCTTGCTACACATGTTTCCCCGAGTGATTGTCGAGTCCCTATAGCTATACATTATGTGAGTGCATGGGTCGCCTCCTTGTTCCGAGGGCTTCCTACTGCGAAGGAGGGAGTGGAACACTTCCATCCATTGATGTTTCGTCTCATTGGGGCTATGGCCGAACCCTCTGTCATGGAATTGGCTCTGGCTCATCACTCTTTGTCAAGCGTCCATGTTGATGGATTGACGTACATGGGATTTGATCATTGTTCTATCAGTTAACGCCTTCATTCAGCAACACAAGAGGAAGGAGGTTTCACATAGGTGGATCCTCTCGTTGAAAAGTCGACGAAATGGCAGGGCGAGAGTGGTTCTTGTGTGCTCGCCCCAATGTCCCGGTGTTTCGGTGTGGCCGCAGTGCCATATTAGAGCTATACTATCCCCACCGCTTCGCTCGCAACTTTGGGTATCACCAAGGTGCACCACCCAATGTTGATTTTGCTGTATTGAAAAGAGTGTGACCAGTGAGATAGTCACCTTGTCATCACATAATGATGGAATTATTTCAACCGCATGATCCATGGGATGCATTTTGACATCCCAACGTTGGGCCACTCTGGTCGCTTTGACATTTCTTACAGCACGTGGTGGGCTCGTCATGTCTTCAACCGCCGTAAAGTCCCACGCCTCATTGTTGCTGCTGAACGTGACCGCCTATCTGATGAGAGAAGACCTCCTTCCAACGTGGCTGCTCCCTTGGTTTGAAAATTGTACCTTGATCTGGCGAGCAACTTCTTGGCTCGACTCGACGCAACTCGTGCAATGGGAGATCTGGCGACTCATAGGCATCATTATGCAGGCACTATTTCTAGCCTTTACAAACCCTTGTGTGCGCACTAGCATATGCAAATGGTTGGCAACCCCACCCCTTTTGATTGGCACTCACGGTTGCTAAGAGATTGCGAGTTACCTATTGATCATTCACCCACCACGCCGTTGCCGCCGACAGGTGCTTCTGACACCTGGGTCACACACCTTGTTGCCCTCATATCATCCTAGGGGCCACTAGGTGAGGCTCTAGATGCAGAGCATACAACGATTGTGGAAGAATTGGTGGATGTTGCTGCTAGCGCAGCTCAAAAGGTGGGGCGAGATGTTGGGCATCTCATCACTTCTCCCTTGCGGCCTTCCATGCCGTTGGCAGGTAATAGCTCCTCATGCAACTTCTTTTGTTTCAATGCATTCTCGTATTTTGTTTCTTTTGTTCATTACATTCATTGTCCTTGGTCTGTTGGCAACGCATGAGAGTGTTATTCATAAGCCCCCCCGCTGCTCATGGACCTCACGAGGTCGAAGTTCAACCTTCCACCACTCCCTCTTGGCATAATAAGAAACGTATGGCCGTCGGCTCCCCCAAGTCTGTTGGGCTACCACCCAAAAAGAACCGAAGCATCTCTGCAGAGTGTGCTACGGTGGAGTACACATTGGGTGAGAAATCATGGATGTTTGGTTCATTGGTTCCATTTCATTTTGTTCTCGGATTATCTTGTGCTTATCTATACTCTACTACCCCTTTTACTTTTTCGCAGGGGCGAAACCTATCATTCGTGAAGGAAAGGGCAAAGATCTTGCTCCAGCTCCCTCTTCTACTTGCCCCCCGCCAATAATTGAAATCGAAGGGCTCGGATTGTATGTAAATGCGGGGAGTCCTACGCCCCCTGTTTTGGTAGTGGAGTCAAGTCCATCACCTATGTGGAGCCTCGACTTAGGAGGATCCGACCCTCTCACTGGGCTCTCGTCATGCCTCCCCGGGTGGCTAGTGTTAAGGCCGGGGAGATACCAATTGACTGTTCAGAGCCTACAATCAATTATCCCGATCAGGCCATAATTGACTGTTTGAGTTCGGGTCCCCTCAAGAGTTCAGTCGAGAAAACATTCTCCATCTTCTCACAACAAAAGTGGAATCCACATGTTTAAATAGTGATTTAACCTATGGGGCCTATCACTATCATGTGGGTCTCATTTTTTTAGAGAGTGGAGAGTGCTCTCTCCATGGGCTCCTGAGGGGACCCAAAAGGTTTATGGGCGTATAGCCCTTGAATGCAGGGTGGAGAGGCATGCAGTAAATTGATATCCACCCACATGCATTTATTTTGAATCTAGTCAAGCTATCTTCAGTAATAGAACTGTAAATCCACCCAATCTGGAAATAAGAAAAGATGGGAATGAGAATACGTTCTACATACTGATGTAGCCGCAACTCTTTTCCCCACTCAGTCTTGTCTTCGTAGCCGCAACTTATGACATGGATTACCATCTTCAGCAGCGAAGTAGGATGAGTTTGAATCTCCTCAGGAACTCGTGGAGAGAGCATCTTCCACCTTCTCACAAAACAAGTGTATCCATATGACAGTGATGGATCCCACAAGTCAAATCATCACTTAAACATGTGGATCTCACTTTTTTTTATAAGAATGTGGAGGGAAGTATGATTGGTTGATGATGGTGAGCCTCCTTGCTCCATGAAGGTGGATGCAATGAAAATAGATGATTTTTCGTATCACTTGTCTAAACTCTTGTGGGACATCAGCATTGATCTTTCATTGTCATAGATTATAAATGTAAGTTTACTAAACTCTTCAACAAAAATGTTAAAACTTAAAACAATCGAAATGGTGAAAAGGAAAATAAAACCAACAGGATGTAGCTGTTCTTGTAATTAAACAAAATGTATTAGAAGTAACGGCATTATAAGACTTCCTAGTTTTGAAAATTATAACAAAACCTCTTTAAAGTATTAATAAATTATGTTAGATTTTAGTGGGATCAACTATACTTGGGTTTTCCAAACTTGATTGTCAAACTGTAAAGGCATCATCTAACATAACACTGTGCACTTTCAACAACTAAAAATAGATGTGTGAATTACTATTTATTATTACATCATCAAGTCAAGCGGGTTCATGTAGTATCATGTATAGGTGAAGATCAACGTATTTTGGGTATTCAGTAATCTACAAAAAAGTCTTTTAACTCGAGTAAAATCAACTTGTTATGTCATTAGATTGTTGCCATTTTAAATTTTGAACAAAAAATAGATTTAGATTTCAACTTTATGAAAGAAAAAAAAGTGCATACTCAAAATACAAGAAATCATTTCTAATTCTCTACCATCTCAGGATCAGAGAGACACAGGTAATCCCCTCCCCTATGGTGTGGAGTATGGGTGTTTATGATTTGATTTCATCTTTGAATATTTTTGTCAAATCAAATCAAATTAAACTCTCTTAAATCAAATCAAAATAATTTATTTTATTTGATTTGGTACAAATTATATTTTATTAAAGTATAATAAAATAATATATAATTTTTTATTTATTTTAAATTATATTCTATTAAAATATTGAGTATATATTTATATATTATATTTACTTTGTCTTAAAAAATAAAAAATATTTTTATAATAAAAAATATATAACTTAAAATAAATATTTAATCAATTTTAATATATTCAATTTACCATTTTAATTTGATTTGAAGAATCTTAAAAATCGAATCGAATGGATCCATACTTCAAATTAAATCAAAACAAATCAAATTATTAATTTGACTTGATTTTTTCAGTAAAACCGAATAGCGAACAATTCTAGTGTTGAGCGACACATGATCTGGAACAAAGAAATGCGACCTATTCATTTTATTTAATATTTTTCAAAAGAAATGATGACATCATATTACGAAAGTATATATCAGTAGAGTTTTCACGAAATATTAAAGAATAGAAAAAAGATGGCATTGAAAATGGGCGTTTCAGAAAGTTATCACCGTGTTTAGGAAATAAAGAAACAAAAATAGGATGAGACCTAAAACATCGAACACAAATCTCCGGAAGTAAACAAATATACCATGATAAAAGCCTGGTTTTTTAGAGTTTCTCCTCGGTGAAAAAAGAAGCGAGACATTTTCCCTATTTCTCGTGGTCCTCAGCGTGTTTTTGTCACGCATATGCTCTGCCCCTCCGCCTTATAAAATACTATTTTCTAAGAAACACCATGGTCTTCAGTTTTAATTAAACAATGTCTTAGCTCAATATATCACTTTATCACAAAATCTATAAAAAAAGAAATCATAATACGACCGGACGCACATTACTCTCAAAATTTATAAACAGCTTCTGTTCTGCATCACGCTTTCTTGAGAATTTTTAAGGCCTCTTCGATACAGAGCACTTCGGTCCGAAGAAAGAGTCAGTGAACAGATCGATTCATCACAGAAAGAGCTTCAGAATGAGAGATTTTTTCGAATGCGCGGGAAAATCAGCTCCATAAATTGATCAACTGCGTTTGTCAAGACCGTCGTCCGCTTGGTTTCTTCCCGAAGACCAAGAGTCGTCTGGATCACTGTAGGCAGAAGAACCTGCACCGTCTTGGCTGCTGCCGAATTCGTCACCTTCATTGTTGCCGTAGCCCAAAGCGCCGCCGCCATACTGAGAGCTACTGCTGCTTCCTCCGAAGTTACCGCCTCCACTGGCATAATTCCCATCGCTGCCGTAACTACGCATCGTTGCCCCATCACCTGTGCCGTAGCCACCCCCACCACTCCCGCCATACCTACCAGCCCAGCCACTGCCGCCGCCGACGTAGCCACCGCCACCTCGTGTCCGATCAGTAGCGTGATCCACCCTTATCAAGCGGCCATGGAGTTCCTAGAAGACAGGCTATGTGGTTAGCTAGAGCAAATTCTCATGTATGTGGACAAGTTACCATACTATCCGAGACCACCATTTTGATTACGAGACCGAATCTACAATATGTACTGCAAGTCTGCAACCTCTTGCTCTTTAAATTTCCGGAGGTATAAGAATTCTAAATAACTGTGTGCCATGACAAAGAGGTCGTTCCCTCTTGTAAAGTTGCAAGAAGATACTTACCCTGCCAGCGTTCCCAAGTAGCTAGAATGTTTGCATTGTTTGGCTATACATCATCATATGAACAACGCATGGTTTTCATCAGTTGTTGGCAAACCACAACTGTAACTTCCGCTAACATCAGAGAGAGAGATAGAAGAAATGCTTAAGAAGCATTATCACATTACCAACTAGAAATTTTGTTACTCAAACTAACTTGTTGTCCTCTACTCCATCACCCTGACCGCAATGAACTCATCCCTGGTCCCATGAAAAACCATGACCATTAAGATGCAGTCTCAAAGAGTGGCTGACTTGTGGTCAGATGAGGTTGAGTTTGTCACGGAAAATCATAGTAGCATGACCTGAGGGTTCTAACTCTAACCATTGATCTGTTTCCTCCACAAGGGACTTTGAACCATGCACATTTTAGTCTACTTTATAAGCTCCAAGAGGTATGTAATACATATATATATAGCCCAATGCAAGAGAAGATGCATGTGGATATTAAAACCTTGATGCTTCAATTGAGGGTAAGAGAAATGGCAATGAAAATGCACTAACAATGGAAAGCTTCTTGGAGGCATTACATGAACGAAAATTGAAGTATCAACAACAATTGAAGAGCGTACCTTCCCATCCATGCCACTAATAGCATTAGAAGCCTCATCACTGGAAACAAATGTCACAAAGCCAAACCCTCTAGATCTACCCGTTTCACGATCCACAATAACTCTTGCTGTTTAAAAGAAATTCAGATGAAGAAACGCTTCAGAAAGAAAAAAAGTATAGAAGTTGATAGAGCAAAAATAAAATATTGACTACCTTCAACAACTTGACCATAGCTAGTGAATGCCTCCTTCAAACTATGATCATCGGTAGTATAGGAAAGCCCTGAGAAAGAGAAAACCAGATGCATTCTCAGCCCACAGATAATACGGGATATCATGCTTTCAGTTAAAGGACATCAAAAGCCTTCCTAACCAAGGTGGTGGAAAAAGGAAGATAAGAAATGGCAAGAAAAAATAACGAACCAACCTCCAATAAACAGTTTCGAAGATGACATGCATCGTGTTGCTTGGTACATTGAAGTATTTGCTGACGCAGCTTGTTTAAAAATTTTTCCAAGAGTTTTTGCAAATGCCATAGTTGAATACCTGACAAATAGGCCAAATGCATCAATTTTTTTCTAATTCATTAATATAGTTGTTCTACTAAATCTCTCCCCACTGTATACAGTATCACATGCATCATCAATTTCGACACATTCCAGATAGATGTTCAATGGCATAGGTGAAGAACCTTACAGTTATAGGAGAAAACAACGCATACTGGTTTCTACTTTTGGGAACAAAAGCAAATGGGGACTCTTGGCATGCACTTCAAGGACGAACCATTCTAATGTGCCCAGTAATGAAAGAAACGGAATAAGAAAGCACGATGCCTAAAATGGTATCAGATGGTCACCAACCATGTAAAAAGAGCATGTCCTTATAGGATCAGTAAGAACACTGGGGAGAGAAGGGACATATGATAAAGAACACTAAACAAGTATCTGGAAGAAAATCATCCAAACGCAATTTCAACTTACTTGCAATCGGCCGAGAGCATACGACAGAGACCAGATCATCCGAGGAATGAGAACACAAAAATAACTGCACGTTTGCTATCCCGTGCCCAAGATACAAAAAGGAACAAAAGAGATCTCCATTTCACCACAACAAAATGATCCGTCCCCGTTTCAGACACTGCAATTGGAGCAAACTCTTCCGAGGAAACAGCAGAGCCGACCATAAAAACGGAAATGATCGCGAAAGGAAGACGAAGTTACTGAGGCGAGAACCTCTACAGAAACAGAAGAATCAACCAATACGGTAAAATCCATCGAGGAAGAGACACTAAACCGATGCTCGAGGTGTCGCTTGAGTAGAAAATCCAACGCGGAGAGGATCAAAACCCCAAAACTGCGAGAGCATGGAAATGGTGATCTGTATAAATACCATTAATCGAGACGAATACAGTTGGAATGACGGATTCATGGGGGGACGGGGGAGGAGAGTTACCCTGGTGGAAGCTCGCCCGGGCGGCCGGGCCTGCAGCGGAAGCAACCCTAGGTGGTCTGCAGTCGGACTCCAGGGTAACGGAGTCTAGGAAGAGACACGAGCGGCAACAATAACTAATGGGGTGTTTGGTTGTGCGATAATTTTCTGTACACTTTCATGATAAAAAATTATATTAAAATAACATAAAATTATCTGGGAGGGATGTGATAACTAAAAAACGTAACTAACCAAACAAAGAGGGAGACCACGAGAAAAAAGAAAGAGGTGAGATTCTCTTTTTTTTGTTTAAAAAGAAAATCACTTTCAAAATATAAAATTGTCGTGGTTGTCAAACACCTCTTTTAACAAGTTTTCTTACAATTTTTAAAAGTTAAAATAAAAAGCTCAATTATCATGCAACCAAACACCCCATAAATATCTCTCTTGTCATTCATTTTTAAATTAATATTATGGGGTGTTTCGTTGCATGATAATTTTTTGTACACTTTGATGATAAAAAATTATATTAAAATAAAAAGTGAATCAACTCATGACATAAAATTGTCATGTTTGGAGGGATGTGATAACAAAAAAGAGTAATGGGATGTTTGGTTGCATTTTAATTTTTAAAAAGGTTTCATGATAAAAAATTATATTATAATACCAAACATGATAACTTTTAAAAGTGAAAATGGGACAATGAATGTGTTTGGCAAAAATATTTTAATTTTTAAAATTGATAATGAGGTGTTTGGTAGCATTTTAAATTCAATTTTCATCAACTTCATAAACATTGAAATACAAGAATTTCATGCCATACAAATCTAGAAATTCATGAGATCATGCAAATGACAAAATATTCATGTCATACAAGAATTTAATCATCTAAAAATATATAATTACAATCTACAACGCCTAACATAATCTTCCCACATTTCTTTTGCTATATTATCTCGATGAAACTTTCCAAGACGTCTATGCTCATTTGTGCTTGAAATTCCTGATTCTTTCTTGTCTTCTTTGTTCTATATCTCCATCAATTGCAATCCATTCTTCATTCTCAATATCAATCCACAATGTGTCTTTTCTACATGTAAAATCTCTAATAAAATTATGTAGCATGCAAACAGCAACAACTAATTTTGGTTATAAATCTAAAGGATATTGTAAAGGACTTTGAAAATTTCTAAAACGCTCTTTTAGAACACCAAACATTCGCTCGGTAACATTTCGAAGTGATAAATGACATAAATCTAAAGGAAAAATCAAGGTCAAAAATTTTAATCCACACGATAAAAATAGACAAAGCATACATATTCTTTGATACAAGAAATAAGAATCATAAAGGAAAAGAATACCACCTAATTGATAAATCTAATCTATAATATTGATAGACATTCAGCTTAATCATTGTTGAGGTTTGATTTATAGAATATTAGAGTGCGTTGCAGATAGGACTTGGGGTTTGATCTCTTCACCGTCACAAAATTACACTTTTCTCTTTCAGTACTCGATAAATATTCCCATATTTACATACTCCTGACCGATATATAGTTATATATATTTGCATTCACATATATACATACTAATGCATCATATCTCTTCTCCATTGATGCCAAAAAAAACTATCTGATCCAAAATATACATGATAAAAAATTCTAAGTGAGTTAAAGACAAGAATAACTAATTGGTTGAGGAGAGAAAGACATAGGTATCCTCTATAGTACTTTTAATCTGGAAGAAGGAACATGAAACATAGAAAATTAAAGAGACTAATTAAAGGTAAGAATATGTTAACAACTAATCATATTACATGCTGCATTGCATATGTGTGTATATAAAATAAAAGATAATAACACCATTTGTTATGCCAAAACCTACCATAAGCAAGAGGAGTCTTGTGCTCGGAATTTAGAAATGTCAGAATTTCAGCTTGGCACCTTTAGCAAGCAATATGGCAAGAAATATTATTGGAGGAGGGAATTTATGGATGAAATTACAAGCAAGAATACATAGAAAGCAACAGATCCTCTCCTCGATGAAGAAAAGAGAATTGGGCTCCTCCAATTGACTACGAGATGTTTTCTTTAAATGGTTGGCACTGATATCTCTTATCTACTGACAAGATGTTTGTAGCTAAAACATGCCCTAACTTGTGTTTCGGTAAAAATAAGCAAAGGACAACAAATCATATTTTTAATGAGGTGTTTGGTTGCATTTTATTTTTTTATATGGTTTCATGATAAAAAATGATATCACACATTGAAACTTGACAAATTTTAAAATTAAAAACTATAAAAATATAATGTTTGGCAAAAATATTATCATCTTTTAGAAATGATGGTAAGGTGTTTGGTGCATAAATGAAAAGTCACTTATGTAGCACATGGGTTAGGCTTGTGGACCATGTGTTGTGGTTGTGCCCTTTTGAAAAAAAAATGCTCAATACCTCTTTTTTTCTCCATCACATGGAGGAGGGTGAAAAAACTTTTAAGATAAAAAATTGTAACACATGCCAAACACTTTTAAAATAAACTTTTACTACAATTTTTAAAAATAAAAATAAAAATGCTCATTATCATGCAACCAAACACCCCATAAGTATAAACACTAGCTAGAGACTCTTTAAGTTTGTATATCAATAGCAGTAGCTGCTTCTATCCTCAGGGCTAGTTGTCATATATAATCAAAGGTAACAAAAGCCTTACAACACAAACATAGAAGGCCTAATATGGAAGAACATGTATTGCAAAAAGAAAGTGAATAGGATTCTTTTCATACTGCATGAATACAGTCACCTAATTGTATTTGTATCCAACGGAATGACACTGAAACCAGAGGGCAACTAGGGTGCATCATCAGCAAAAGTTTTGTCAATTGGTGCAAACACAAGCTGAGCACGTGCACCTGCTTCATTCTCGTCAAATCCGCTAAACAATTATAAAGAAGAAATCAAACTAGTCATTGCAGACTCTAACTAGGCTAGATGCCAAAAAAATGAAATATAAAACAAACATGTAACAAATACATGTCTATTGATGAAGTCATATAATCAGTGCTGAGTCCATGGCTTTTATGTCTAACCATCTCCGACAACTAATACGAAAGAAATAGTTAAAACGTTATCACTAGAATGGCTTAAGAAAGATTCATGTGGACTTTAAAGCTCACCTTTTTATTTTCCACTGTTTTAGCAAAAGGTAAGAGTACCCGACTGCCCAAAAATCTGCCACTAGCTCTCAGGCCAGAGATAACACATGGGCTAGCTCTAAGTGTGGCAGCTGAATAAGCATGAACTTCACAATCTGCACATTCAGAACGATGTTCCCTCGAGAAGCAAATAAGCATGGCAGGTGGGACATTCTACATGAAAGAAGTTTAATAAGCAAGCAATCTGGATAACATTTAAGACATATACATAAAGCAACATAGATGCATTTGCTCGTAAAATGCCACTACCAAAGGTAGAGAACACTGTTGTTGAGTTCAGGTGAGACCCAGGAGCTTGTTTAGTGTGGAATTAACAGCAACAATAACATCCTCAGCACCTTCACCCACCCCAAGATGGACCAACCGTCATCCATAAAACCATTGACAACATCATTGAAAAACATGTTAAATTATTCAAGCTTAAAAACAAATGTGCAGGAATTTCCACTATGTTTGGACACAAGACCTCCCTGAACTCATGTTGCCTTCCACGAAATTATTCATCATCGGATGCCAAGAAAAGATATTATCAAAAAACAAAATTCCAACATTTATCACACATTTGCCAAAATGGTTTAAGACTTCTATTATTTTCTCCGAAGATTTATATAAGAATCAGAAAATAATTCTTAACCTCAAATAAGCAGAGTTTATCCATTCGTAAAAAATTATCCGACAAACTCATGGTTGGGCTGAAGAAGAAGCTCAGTTCAACCAAATGACAAAATCAAGTAGATGAACGACATGCCCCTCCAGCGGCAAACCAGGTTGGACAAGAACGAACAACAAGAAACAGAGGAAAATAATACATGTAAAGAGAAGAAATGACCACCGTTTGCTCATGACCAACAGAAGCGATCCCAACGAGTTCCCGATCCACCATCTTCGGCATGAAAAAGCATACCAACGTCATCTGATCACAAAAGAAGAAAACTAGCTGACAGCAAAGCATAAGAGGGTAATAAACACCGTGAAACCCTACTCCTTCCGTTCAAAACATGATTGACATCATTCAGACAAAAAACGTAGTGTATCCCTAGGCGTCAGGGATTCCGCAGTTCTTCGCCGTAGACGGCACAACCCAGACCTGCCCGAAAGGATCCGTGAGCTTGCCGAAAACCACTGCAACACATGCCCTCGCCTTCTGAGAGCTCGTCGTGGAGCACGATGCCGATGCCCAAGGCTTTCGAGACCCCTTGCCGGCACAGATAAGAATAGGATTTGTCCGGTTCTGGCGGTGGTGAGAAGCCAGGTGAGGGCGCCGAGGGGATGGAGCTTGCGCCGTCGCCGCCAGGAGATTCGAGGAGGCCGTCTCTGGGGATGTGCTGCCGCCGCCGCGAAGAAGAGCCGTTGAAGGGGGCTTGGAGGAGGCTGTCGTCGGTAATGTGCCGCCGCCGCCGTCGCGAGCTCTTGAAGAAGAGGCAAAGAGGGTACCAGGAGGAGGAGGCCGCCCCTGGATGCGCCGCAGCTGTCCACAAGGGCTTCGCGAGAGAGTGAGATCTGTTTTCAAAAAAAAATTTGATCTCTACCTCTCTCTTTTTTACGAAGCACCGTCGGAGAAATTTTTTTTTGAAAAAAAAATTGATACGACGAGCCAAACACATTTTTTAGATCACTTTCGTTATAATTTTAAAAAATTAAAATAAAAATGATCATTATCGTGCAACCAAACACCCCATAACTATTATTCATGACCAAACAAAGTGGGGACCACAAGAAAAAAGAAAGAGGTGTGACCCTTTTTTTTTGTTTAAGAAGAAAATCACTTTCAAAACATAAAATTGTCAAGGTTGTCAAACACCTCTTTTAACAAGTTTTCTTACAATTTTTAAAAATTAAAATAAAAGTCTCTATTATCATGCAACCAAACACCCCATTAGTTCAAATAATACTTAAATTCAGAGGGTGTCAATGAACCCACCCGAGGTCGGCTTGTTTAACTCAGTCTAAGATATATTGGCCCAACCTAATCTGACTCGTATTACATTGTTGACCTAACCTGACTCGACCCACAAATCTTTTTAACTTGGCCTGACCCGATTTGCCTGGCTCAACTTTATATTTTTTAAATAAATATTTATTAAATATGATAATTTTAATTATTTAAAATAATATTATAAAATTGATAAAACTTTAATTAAAATATATTTTTAATAAGTGAAAGTGATATTTTGACATAAAAATTAAAAATTATTTGATCTGTCGGCCCGTTTCGACTCGTATGTTAGTCCGACTAAAGTTCAAGGGCCAAAATTTTTGACCCGTCAAATAACCCGCATTTAGTCTAGCCTGCAAACTTGCGGGCCGGCCCAGCCCATTGTCACCTCTACTTAAATTATGATATAAATATCATTTTTTCTTAATATTTTATTTTTATAAAATAAATATAATATTATTTTTAATACTCTGGTACACAAATATAATGACACAAGATAAGAGGCAAGTGTTTGATTACTCGATGAATTGAGTTTGTTAGTATTAAAATATGATTTTGTGACAAAACTTCTCCGAAGATACATTGCAACCACCGTAAAATTATGTTTTCGGTTAAATTTTCTTCTTAAACAAAGATAAGGTCTTTCTTTTAATCCCACCTCGTACGATCATATACGACTTTCACACTTTTTTTATGTCACAGAGACATACTTAAACATATACGAATAAACGCAGTCCATACATCATCACCCTCGGCCCGGTGAGTCTGTCAAAAACTTATCTAACACTTCTATGGGAATAGATTTTCACACTTCTTGTTATCGTAACACCTTAAACATAACAATTTTATTTTATCGGTTGGTTTAGATTTTATTTTAGTATATTTGTAACGACTGACTAAATCAATTGATTAGTTCATTAATCGTATTAATTAATAACTTTCTCGAAAGGTCACACATCATCGACTTACGCTCAACAAAATATCTTTAACTCCGGAGTTCTCTCGACTTAACATCTAAAGAATAGATAATCCGTGTTGTTGGTAGTTCACTAATTTAATCTCTTGACATATTAATGAATCGAAGTGTTACAATCTACCATCTTTAAAGACTCGACGTTTTTGTTAAGATTACACACATCACATATCACATACCCAAGTGAGACACACCGGACCTTCCGACTAAGTTATGATCTGATACCGTATGTAACGATTGACTAAATTAGCTGACTATCTCAACATTCATACTCATTAATAGTGTTTCCAAGAGGTCACTCGTCGTTAGCTTACTTCCAACAGAGTAAATTTAATTTCAGAGTTCTTCCAACTTAATATCTGAAAAATAATTAATCGACGTCGTTGATAGTCTACTTATTTAATCTCTTAACATATTCATAAATGGTGGTGTTATAGTATATAATAATTAGTACAATCAAACATCCAGTGGGACTCCTAATTTTAATTGCAATGTAAAAAGTTTGTGCATGACCTCTCAAAACAAATAGAAATATGTTAATTTATTAGGAAAAGAAGAAGTGTTTTTTTTCCTTTTTACATAGCGCAAAACTTTTAGGACTTTGGGAACAAAATGTGGCCTATCCTATGAAACAATTATAGCACATCAGCTACAGCTTAATATTTTTTATGTCTAGTCAAAATTTATATAGACCTGAAAATCCCAAAAAAAAATATTTTTGTGAGAAAATAGAAGTATACTTCGATATATCCTAATCGCCTAATCGTTACTGCGAGGATGTCCCATGATTTATAACCATGTTAATGAGTCAAACAAGTTGTTCCAAGCTATGAAGAACTTTTATCTAACATGAAGATGTGAAAAATGAGACCATGTGTCCTTCACACACATAGTGAGTTCAAAATGATTATGCAATATTTTTCTATGATTTGTAGACATTAATCCTTTAATTTTGCCTATCCCTAAATATATTCTCAATTTCTTTAAAAATATCTAAATAGCTATAAAAATATTCTATTGTAGAATGAGCCAGCATTCCTCATTGGACGAACAAAAAAAAAGGAATAAGTCAATATCACAAAAAATTCATTTGAATGTCGTGTCAAATATTATTTGACCAAAATTTTCTTCATGGTTGACTTATTTTAACAACCTAGCTAGTATCTTCGTTGACCCTATTCTGACCTGATGCAAGGTTTTTGTGTTCTTCCTACACCTGAACAGACCAAGAGAGGCAGGAGAGGTCAACGTATGAGACACCGTGGTAAGTCAAACTAGGGACAAATCAACGACGAGGTTGAGTCAACGAGAAGAATGAAAAAATGTTGGTCAAAGATATTTTAACTAAAAACATGCGGGCTTGTCAATGGGCCGAGCTTGGGCTGGCCCGACCCGTACCCACTTCAGTCCGTGTACTTGAAGTCCAAGCCCAAACCCGTGCTGGTCCGTCAATGGGCCGGGCTTGGGCTGGCCCAACCCGTACCCGCTTCAGCCCGCGTACTTGAAGTCCAAGCCTAGGCCCGTATTAATATGTTAGGAGCTTTTAAATGGCAAGGACTTGTTTTAGGAGGAAGAGAGAGATTATAGATAATTTTAACATCTCAAATTTACGATAACATATTTTAAAAAATGTACACATGATTATAAGAACTTATACATAAATATCCATTTTCACCTAGTTCTTCTTTACATGGTGAAAATTGTTGCAAACTTATGCTCCTTCTCACATGTCATAAACGCACAAGTAATCTTATTTTTCTTTTTTAACTCCTTAAACTTGGATAAAAATATGGGAGAAGGTATCAGGTTGGAATTTTAATTTGCCTGTATCTAAGTAATCAGTTAAATTTTGATTAAACTACTCAGTTATAAACTGGTTGGATCAACTAGCCTGGATGGGACTTGACATCCAGTCTCTCATGTCATTCAACATCATAAGAGTAGTAAAAATTTTGAAATGTTAAGAAACACTTTTTTATGTAAACAATGATAGAAGATTTCCCTTTTTTTAAAAAAAAATATTTTTTTAATCAGAATGCGGTGAGAGAAAATTCATTTATACAATCACCAGCTCATGTATAAGTTGTATGCATCGTGTGGGTTGCGGTTGAAAAGACACTTGTGGTATATTTGGGTACACGAGGAAATAATTTTTGGTATAAGAATATATCTTGAAATAAAACTTATTTAAAGAACAACGACAACCAATATAAATATATTTCTATAGAGAATTTCTTCCGACGTAAACAGAGATGAGATCTTCTTTCTTTCTCATGATTATCCGAAATTTTCAGTATGATCCTCACTCTCTTCTTATCATGTCTCACTGAAAAAGATCATTTTATGCCTTTAACTATCTTAATTTAACATATAATATATCACAAAAATGTATAAAAATCATCGTGCAACGGGATACCCTATTGTACCGTTAATGCCGTCCCGAGAAAGTACGGGAGTTAGCACAACATTGTCGAGGAGCATATGGTTAAACGCGCACCGACCCAGGGGCGTATCCGCAAAACCGTAAAAAAAATCTCGAAGCTTCTTTTGGCAAGCCGACCCGGGGCGATCAGACAAGAATAGATTACTTCTTGCAACCGTCGAGGGGCATTAAACGGTTCGACAACACAACCAGAACCTGAAATTCCGAGACGCTGCCCGGAAAAATTAAAATCCAAAGACCGCGAGGTATATCCGAAAGTAAAATACCGCGCGTAGATGGGAGCGTAAAAGGACACGCATCTTCCGTGTGGAGCTCACCGAGAGCAAACATCGGCGGCGTAGAATGGGAGGGGGTAAAATGCAAAAAGCCGGCTGAAACATGTGCCGTGATCGGACGAGTGGAGTGGGCCGCTGTCGTAGTGGCAGTCCCGGTAAATAGAAGCGCCTCCGGCCACCACCCCACGGACGCCGCACTCGCAGCAGCCGCGGCAGCAGCAGAAAAGGCGGAGCTTGCAGAGGCGGCAGCCGGCAGCGGCAGAAGAGAATAATAAGACTTGCTTCTCTCAAAAGCTTCCTCCCCGTCCAAAAAATTGTTTCTTTTTGATCCTCCCGCTGCTCCTCCGCCTCCCCCCGGGCCTCCTTCCTCGGCAGGAATTAGGGTTGGGGCTAGGGTTTGGGCTTGTTTGTGGCTTCTCCTGCCGCAGCGGTTACCGCCGTCGCCGCGGCTGCGCCGGTGCCTCTTCCCGCCCTGACCCCTCCTCTGCAGAATGCCCGCACCCGCGGGGATGCGGCGTGGTTGGCGGGTCCGCAGTGGTGCTTCCGGGTCCCTGTTCTTCTTGTTCGCCCGACTCCTGGCGATCTGCTGCGCCGCTGCTTCGGCATCCGGGGACGATGACAGGTGGGCGTTACTGCAGTTCAAGAGTTCCATCTCCTCCGACCCTGGAGGGCTCCTCTCTCTCTGGGCCGACACGGGGACCTGCTCCTGGCCTGGAGTCTCTTGCGACGCTGGCGGCCGGGTCACGGGGCTTGACATACCCGGGCGGTGCGGCCGGGGCGCCGGGGCGGGTATCCCAGGATTGGGACCTTTCCGCGGGATCTGCGCGGATAGGGCGCCGGCGCTGGCGGGGCGTCTGTCTCCGGCGATTGGGTGGCTGTCGGAGCTGAGAGTGCTGCGGCTGCCCTTCCACAGCTTCCAGGGTCGGATCCCTGGCGAGATCTGGGCACTAGAGAAGTTGGAGGTTCTGGACTTGGAGGGGAGCTCCGTCTCAGGGGCACTCCCTTCCGTGTTTCCTCAAGTTCTACGGGTGCTCAACTTAGCGGCTAACGACATTCACGGTGAGATCCCCAGTTCCCTTTCCAAATGCTCTGAATTGGAGGTCTTGGACCTTTCCCGCAACCAAATTAATGGCACTGTTCCCGCGTTCTTCGGCGCCCTTTCCAAGCTCAGGGAATTGAGTCTGTCATTCAACCAGCTGCAGGGGCCAGTGCCGGTGGAAATTGGTGTTGGTTGCCGCAGTCTCCAGCATTTGGATCTTTCCGGTAACCTTCTGGTGCAAGGGATACCCAGTAGCATCGGGAACTGCAGTGAGCTTCGGTCTTTGCTACTGTTTTCTAACCTACTGGAAGATGTCCTCCCTGTGGAGCTCGGATGGCTGAGGAAGCTCCAGGTTCTGGATGTCTCGAGGAACAGCTTGAGCGGTTTTGTGCCGCCCGATCTAGGCAATTGTGCGGAGTTGTCGGTGCTAGTGCTGTCGAACCCGTACAATACTGTTACCGGTAACAAGGATCTGAGAAGTGGTGATGGAGATGATTTTAACTATTTCCAGGGTGGGATTCCGGAAAACATCACAACTCTTCCGAAGCTCAGGGTGGTTTGGGCACCGAGGGCTACACTGGAGGGGCTGATCCCGAGCAATTGGGGTGCTTGTCAGAGCTTAGAAGTGGTAAATCTGGGTCAAAATCTCTTCTCCGGTGAGATTCCAGCGGCTTTTGAGCAATGCATCAGTCTGAAGCATCTGAATTTGAGCTCAAACAGGCTGACGGGATGGTTAAAGGAGGGGCTCCCAGTGCCATGTATGGATGTGTTTGATATTAGGGGAAATCAGTTGTCAGGGTTGATTCCGAGGTTCACCAGCAGTTATTGCTCTTCATCCATGCTCCTACCTTCTGACCTGGTTTCTGCATATTCTTCCTTCTTTGCTTACAGTATTCTTGCTGGAAGCTCCTTGTCATTGTTTGGAACCGGTGATTACACTGTTTTTCATAACTTTGCAGAGAACAATTTCACTGGTCCGTTACCATCTTTGCCAATAAATGCTGGCAGGCTGAGGAAACAGACAGATTATGTGTTTGTGGCTGATGGTAACCATCTTACTGGGAAATTTCCCGGCAGTTTATTTGATGAATGCAGGAACCTGAATGGGTTATTCATAAAGATCAGCAACAACTTAATTCAAGGAGAGATTCCATCGAACATTGATGTGGTGTGTGGATCTCTTAGATTTTTAGATGCAGCCGGAAATTGGATAAGTGGAAAGATTCCCCAAGCTTTAGAGTTGTTAGTCTCTCTTGTTCGTCTCGACTTGAGCAGAAACGGAATTCAGGGACAGATTCCCGTTAATTTTGGACAGTTGAAGGGCTTAGAGTATCTCTTGCTGTCAGGGAATAACTTGACTGGCTCTATCCCTGTCAGCTTAGGCCAGTTGTACTCTCTTAAGGTGATGGATCTTTCTTCAAATGCTCTTTCAGGCGAGATCCCAAATGATCTTGTGAACTTGAGGAATCTTACTGTTCTTCTGCTCAACAATAACAGGCTATCCGGGAAGATCCCTTCTGGAGTCACTAATGTGACGTCTCTATCAAGCTTTAATGTCTCATTCAACAACCTCTCTGGACCGATACCGGTGAATGCAAACAGGATGATCTGTGATGGTATTGGTGGGAACCCTTTTCTACAGACCTGTCATGTATCTTCTTTTTCGGTTCCACCATCTGATCTTCGAGGGAGAAATGGGGACTCCCTATCATATCTCACTTCTCCACCAGGAAGTTCGCCTACCAAGAGCAGCAGTGGTTTCAGCTCCATTGAGATTGCCTCGATAACTTCTGCAGCTGCAATAGTCTTTGTTCTGTTGGCTCTGATTATCCTTTATATATACACCAGACAGTGTGTGCCCCGATCAGCATCTCGATCCTCTGGGAGAAGAGAAGTTACTCTGTTCACAGATATTGGGGTCCCATTAACTTATGAGAATGTTGTACGAGCAACAGCAAGTTTTAATGCTAGCAACTGCATCGGGAGCGGGGGCTTTGGAGCAACCTACAAAGCTGAGATTGCCCCAGGAGTCTTGGTCGCAATAAAGAGACTCTCGATTGGAAGGTTTCAGGGCGTTCAACAGTTTCATGCAGAGATCAAGACACTGGGGAGATGGAGGCACCCGAATCTCGTCACCCTGATTGGTTATCATGTCAGTGAGTCAGAGATGTTCCTCATCTACAACTACTTGCCAGGGGGCAACCTGGAAAGATTCATACAAGAAAGATCGAAACGAGCCGTGGACTGGAGGATGCTCCACAAGATTGCTTTAGATGTTGCCAGGGCACTTGCTTATCTGCATGACCATTGTGTTCCTAGAATCCTCCATCGGGATGTTAAACCCAGTAATATACTGTTGGATAATGAATTCAATGCCTATCTCTCGGACTTCGGATTGGCCAGACTTCTTGGGAACTCGGAAACCCATGCAACAACAGGTGTGGCAGGAACATTCGGTTATGTTGCCCCCGAGTATGCAATGACTTGTCGCGTCTCCGACAAGGCCGATGTGTACAGTTACGGGGTGGTGTTGCTGGAGCTGCTCTCGGACAAGAAGGCCTTGGATCCTTCTTTTTCTCCTTATGGGAATGGTTTCAACATTGTTGCTTGGGCATGCATGCTTCTGAGGCAAGGCCGGGCTCGCGAGTTCTTCACCGAGGGGCTCTGGGATCTTGGCCCCCATGATGATTTGGTAGAGACGTTGCATCTGGCCGTCATGTGTACGGTTGATTCTCTCTCCATCAGGCCGACCATGAAGCAAGTTGTTCAGCGGCTCAAGCAGCTTCACCCTCCAACTTGTTAGCCCATAGAACACAGGCCCCAATTCTCACATCTGGATGTTCAGAGGTACAGCAGCTGTAATTTATCTCCTAGTTGGTCCATTTTTTTTGGAGGGGCATCACTCGGAGTCGACTCCGGGTCTGTAGTCAGTGTCTATGTAATATATCTCACATATTTCTGTGATCTTCTCGAAGGGATCGATCGACTGATGTATCTGCAGAAGAATGCAGATTTGTACCAATCACTAATTTTAGAAAATTTCTTACTTCTTCCCGTGGCGTGCTGCCGTCTTCCCAAGTGCGCCATCATCGCAATTTTCTTCTGCAACCAAGGTAAAATACGAAGGACGTCAAAGATTTCACGGAATTTTCTGTGTGTTGAATGATACCACGCAACAGAACGACATCTTTCTCCATCATACAAAACCGGTGTAAGCAGATGTTACTTCTGGCCGGACAAATTCTTTCTGCTGCTGATCTTGTTGTTGTCGGATAATCTGGATCATAGCCATACCTGGCCGCCGCCGGCGGGTACCCTCCTGCGGCGCCACCGTAGCGCCCTACCTTCCCGCCGGCCCCGCCGCCGCCTACCCTCCGCCGGCAGCTTATCCACTTGTAAGATCTAACCATGCTGCATATGGGGCTGGAGTTGGCTCTCTTGAACTGTAATAAACCTTCGTTGCATGAATATTTTTCACCTTTCTCATCTGTGTTGTTAAGCACAACTCACAGCTTTCCCCATTTCGGTCACCTGGCTGGGAGGAAATTAACCCAAGAAACTTCTTTTCAGATTTTATCTGCCGTCTTCAGCTGTTTTTAAATGTTACACTGCAACTGGGAGAAACTCGGTGAGATGCTGAATCGGAATGGAGCCATCATCTTTGTTATACGGCTCGCCCTCAGCGGTGTGCATGGCACGTAGGGGTGTCAATGGGCCGGGCCGTCCGGCCCGCTTAGGGCCCGGTCCAAAATATATTGGCCCGGCCCAACTCGGTCCGCACTACATTGTTGGCCCGGTCCGACCCGGCCCGCAAAAATATTGACTTGGCCCGACCCGGCCCAGCTCGACCCAACTATATATTTTATAAATAAATATTTATAAAATATGATAAATTTAATTATTTAATATAATATTATAAAATGAATAATAATTTAATTAAAAATTATTTTTAATAAGTAAAAATGATGTCTTTGACATAAAAAATTAAAAGTTATTTGGCCCGTTTTAACCCGCTTCGGCCCGTATATCGGCTCGACTAAAGCCCGCGGGCCAAAATGTTTGGCCCGTCAAATGACCTGCAGCCGGCCCGGCCCGCGAACCCGTGAGCCGGCCCGGCCCGCGAACCCGTGAGCCGGCCCGGCCCATTGCCACCCCTACATGGTAGAGTCTTGAAAGATGTGGGAAGTCATGGGTTGGGATGCAAGCAAACCAACACGTTCGACGAATGGTTCAATATTCGTCTCGTTAAAAATTCGACTCGAATAATTTATTAAGTTAAATAAATGAGTTTGAATAAAAATAAATTTTAATTTATAAATGAGTTGAGTTTGAACAAAGATTGGTTCGATTCGATAAATTTATGAATAAATCGTTTAAATATTTGATTATTATTTATTTAAATAATTAAATTATAAAATATATTATATATTTATGTCTTAATATTATGTAAAATTATATTTTTATTTATATATAGTAATTTAAAATATGTTTTAAATCGAGATCGAATTTGAGCTCGAGTTTTAAATAAATAATTTTAATCTCGAGCACGAAAACGAGTTCCAATATGAATTGATTCGTGTCCGAGTATAATTTTTATTCGAATTCGAGTTAAATTAGCTTATTTACGTAGATGAGCGACTCGACCAGCCGAGCTCGAATCCGTAGAGTTTAAATCGAGTCAAATTTGAACAAAATCTTTGAAAGTTCGTCGAAAATCGAATCGAGTTCGAATGATTAAATAATCGATCGAGTCAAACTCGAGCAAAACCCTGCTCCACTTGATTGCACCCATAGTCATGGGGATAAGAATGTGCATGATAGGCACGTTGAAACTTAATTATCTCAACGTGGGTAATGTCGTGAGCATCTTCTGGAGCATCTATAAATAAAAAGGACTCTGTCCTATGTTGAAGATACCCATCTTGAGCAAACAATGTACGTATGAACCTTACGGTGGGGGTGGGGAGAGATTTGTTCTTGTATTTAATAATTTTAGGGAAGATGATTTGTTCTCTTTGTTTAGTGAAATTTTTGATTGCCGTCCCTCGTGAATGTAATAAAACACATCTCGTCTTGTAAAAGCACGTTAAATCTGTCTTCTCGTGACTTGTTCTTGTTCTTTCTTCGATCTCTATTCGAAGGTTGATATCGAGAGTCGACTCCGTCCGTTGGAGACGAACGATTTATTTCACACCAGTTCTTCACTCCCAGTTCGCTCTGATTATCTGCAGACCATTGTTCCTAAAATCTCATCTTCTTTCTTATCGCCCAAGCAGGCTGTTCCCTCTCTGCAGCGAGATAAAGGCCTTTCTTTCCTGACAACAACCGTAATTGGATCATGTCCTGATGCCAATCCCGAGGAGAACCTGTGGTTGCAACCGGGAACAACAGAGTGGATCACCTCAGTTCCCGAGTGGAGGAAATATTTTCAGTTCAAACTATTTAAGTGGTAAATCATTATCGAAAAGGGTTGAATTGTTACTGACGTCTTACTAACTCACTACCCATCAGTTACGAGTTGTATTAGTTCGATAGCGAGTTTGTAAGACGTTAGTAACAGTTCAGTAACGATTCACTGACTTATTAACCCCTCTACCGACGAGAGTTCAACTGTTATTGACGCCTTATAACTCACTATCCATCACTCAAGTGACCAGTATCGTGACCTTTTTTTCATCGAGGACTGAAAATACTTTCTCCACCCGAGAACCGAGATGATCCGCTCACTTATTCCGTAACATTTGAATCCCGCACGCCAGTCCCTCGTGAGATGGCCGAGCTTGTTTTGTCTGCATATTCCTTTCAAGAGTCGTGTATCGGTGGATTTTACATTTTGATGGTTTATGCGTTGAAAACTTAATGGGAATCAAAGGAAAGAAAACGAGGGATTGGGGGGGGACTGTTATCTCAATGTAACCAGTCAAAATATCTTGAATTAATCATTTAAAAAGATAAAAAATTTGAAGATGACGACGACGATGATGATTATAACGTTGAAAATATCAAACTAATAAAAATAAAAGATATTCAGAAAAGCAATATCTAGATAGAATTAATTACGGATAAACATCCAAATTTCCACCAATCAAAACTTGCACGGTGACAAAACATCTCTTCTTGTCCACATTTTCCTCTAAAAATCCGACTAGGTAATCTTTTTTTACAATTTCTTTTCTATTCAAAATGATGCCCATGTCCATGTCATGACCCAAAAAAAAAACGCTGATGATAAAGTTCGGCACCCAAAAGAGAAGATGGAAGAGCAAGAACACGGTGCTGTTCATGCCCGGATGGCAACCTGGCTGGTCGTTCCGGCGGGTCGGAAGTTCCGGGCGCCGTTCTGGTAGAACCTCACCGCGCCGGCGGGGGCAGCTCGTTCCGTGTCTCTACCGGAGAAGAAGCCGCCGCGGCTCCTGAACTCGTTCCTGCCGCCATAACTCTGGCCACCATTGAAGCCGCCGCCGCTGCGTGCCCTGAAGCCGTCGATGCGGAATCTGGTGTCGTTCCGGAAGCCTCCTCCCCGGCCCGGTGGCATCTGAGATCTTGCGCCGCCGTCGACTGGAAAAAAGGGATGAAGACGGGGTCTCGGGATACAGGATTTGTGAAGGTGATCGCTACTTGTTTGAATTTAAATAAATGTTTGGAAGAGGTATGCAACGATGTAATGAACAAGAAAAATGAGAGCAGATGGGTGAAGATACCCCGTGTGGTAGTTCTCTTCGTCTCGACTATGACTCGGCTGCTCCCCATCGTGACGGGTCCGGCCTGAAATTTTTTTTGAGTTCGTGAAATGAGTTGGGGAAATCTGAGCAGTGAGCAGAACGGATCATTTGTAGACCAAAAGAAGAAAAAGATAAATGAAATAGAAGGCAATTTTTCCCCCCATCTGGAAAAGAAAGCTCAGAGTGGAATGGTAAAAATGTTAAGTATGATGCTTATTAGGTGCGTGTAATTACCAAAAACATGTATGGAACAACAAGTATTAGTGTTTACATGGTTGAAGCAAAAACAACGGATTTTTAGGTCAGACTGCACTAAGGATCTTCGATAAACTATTTAGTTATTATGTGGATGAATCAACAAAAAAGACCTTTAAGAGAGTACTTTGTAGACTGATGTTTCCAAATGACGTTCTGATAGGTGGAACACAAATTAATAGAATGTTAAAATTTTGATGGAATTATTAAGAACCTAAGCATTTAGAGCTGAGAACAAATGTATTACAAGTCTAGCAAAAAATCAGGACAAAGAAGAGGAGGATGATATTGCCTTATAACACCCTAGTCTTTCCTTTTTCTTCTCTTCCTTGGGAGTGGGGGGGTCGGAGCCTTGAACCTTAAAACACCTGATTCAGTTATCACGACTAATCACCCAAAAAGATGAAAGGTACGAGGGGACACAGGACATCAGCCCTAATATAAAACAAGATGGTTGAAATCAAGGAAGGAATAGTCGGGGGTCGGCCCCGGGTCGGTCGGCCCCAAAACCGACCCGGGTCGGTTGGGGTCGCGACCCGGGTCGGGTCGGGGTCGGGTCGGGGTCGGGAAAAAATATAATAAAAATTTCAATTTAAAATAATAACCGGGTCGGGGGGTCGGGGCCGGGTCGGGGTCGGTCGGCCCAAAAAGCGACCGGGTCGGGCGACCCGGCCAAACGGGTCGCCGACCCGGCAAACCATGGTTGAAATAAAGACATGTCAATTCAGGACAAATTGAGATAATAAAGAATGAAATGGCTAAAACATATTGGGCATAGACCCAAAGAGCCTCCAGTTAGTTAAGTGAAGCACATTATAGTCGAAGAGGAGGGAGGACAGGATAAAAACAAGTTAACTTAAAGATGACTAGATGAGTAAAAATTATCTATAAAATTTTAAACCCGGACCAGAGGTAACCTAAAATTGTTCAAAGTGGATACAAGAAGTATGCAAAGTCAATCTAACATTAATCCATACCAATCCTTCAATGAGTCCTATGTTTTTAAAGATGTAAGGTCATAAAAGGACCCCTTAATTGGACAACGAGCATGAGCAAGCAACCAAAATATGGCATCTACAATTAAAACAACTGTAAACCAGCACACGTACTTGCACATGCAGTCATTGCAAACATCTGAAATCTTTAAATCTAAATTGAAACATCTTGGGAGCTTTTGTTGTTTATCTATGTAGCCAAATGTGAGAGGAGCTTGAGGAGGTCGCAACAGCCGCAGCCCCCTAGTTGGGAGAGGAAGCAGGATACATCACAAGTCTCCAGACCTATATCAGTAGTGGGATTGTAAACCGAATCCATAACAAGTGAAATGGTTTAATGGTTCAACGGGGAGGCAGCCAAGAATCGCGGGATCGAAATCAGCCACTGGATTGCCAAGTGCTCATTCTGATCCTGATTTGGATCAGGCAAATTGTCTTATCCAAATTGTCTGGAACTGATCCACATTAGTTCTTCAAAATCTAAAACAGTTGAAAACGTCAAAAGAAAACTATAGTAAGCTTTTCCACAAAATTCTGGAATTCGGCTATTTTGTGGTTGGAATCGACCAAAGAATGAGGCAGCAGGGCACAATGCCGCTGTTCACCTAGGCAGCCACCTCCATCACCACCCATAATATAGCTACTGATGCAAAAACTATAGTCCTAGAATATATTCTATAGACACCGACAATAAGACAGAGTGGCTAGGAGAAAGCAGAGACGATAACATCATTCTTATGATCCCATCTGCTCCTAGAATATAGATGGAACAAGTCTATTTCTTTCATATACGAATCATAGTCATCCATTTCAACTTATCTTCCCAAACAATGGAAGTTCAGAGCACAAACAGCAGGTTCCAAACGACTGTCAAGCTAAAGCTTACACAGCAAGAATCTGAAGAACCAATAACGTGTGAAACACTACAAAATGGAAATGATGGGACAGATTAACAATATGGGATAAGTATGGATCACACTTCATACCTCAATTGCTGCTTGCATAGAAGTTTCAGACTCAAATTCAACAAATCCAAAGCAGTATCCATAATGCTGAAAATACAAAGCAGAACATAGGTTACAATAATGCACCTCAAATTTCTTTCCTCAAAAAAAAGAAGATGATAATGCACCTCAAATACATCAGAAATAAACAGAAGTGGATGGAGAGAAACAAACCCTATGATTTCTGACTTGAACTCCTCCAGGTTTAATAAGACCGAATTTCTTGAATTCTTCTTCTACATCAGCTGGAGTTGCATCGAAAGGTAAATTCCGAACATAAATGGAGTGTCCTTCCGCTGTCACTGTCAAATCAATGGGAACATGAACATGGACTCAATGACAAAAAGAACTTTAAACATGAACTATACCACCTTCTTGATGATTACTGCTCTCTTGCACATCATTCCCATTGGTAGACACAACTACTGCTGCAGGAGCAGGAGTTGATGCTGGTACTTCTTGTTCTGTAGGTGCAGGTGCCACTTTAGCCTTCACAGTAGGCACATAAATGGTTGAGGGCACAGAGCTGCCCTTCATAACTTTAACCTGTCAAAGGAATATGAGACGGAAGGCATTTAACACAACACCATTGAGCCATGAGTGTATCGGTGGATTTCTTTGTATCCCTTAAAAACAAATTTTGGGATTTCAGAATAAAGTACCAAAAACAATTGTAAAACTTAATTATCACTACATATAATTTTTTAAGAAAGAATTTGTACTTCCTGAAATGCAACAGCGGGAGTTCGAAACTGCAACAAGTTCATTAACATGAAATGAAACTTAGATATTAAATGGAGATAGAAAAGACAACTCCTGAAGAGGTGAACACTGGAGTGTTAAAGTCAAAATTTGAATGAGTCCAGCCAGCCAGGAGCACTTTAACAGGGTTATGATGCTTAGTAATACTTAATAAAACAAAATTACATGCTTACAAGCGAGAACATAAGGTGAAAGATCATTGATTTCACTTCACATTTATTACAAAATGCAACAGTGTAAAGTGTGTACCGGCATATATATCCATACTGCATGACAGTTATAGGTTCTGATGTTTATGCAAGTAATACAGATAATGGACAGTCTGGCGACTACAGTAGACTAGTGCTTTATTTTTTTCCTTTTGTGTAAAAAATAAACCATTGCTAGCACGGATAAGAATATGCAGTGGATGATAGTGACTATACTACCCATATATGGTAAAAAATGGCAAAGATAACATCTTACGGTATGACAGTTGTGAGGCCAATTTTTGGGTCATAAATTCTTGTTTGAGTTTGATAGCTATGTACAGTCTACTAAATGTTCTTTGTCTGATGCAAAAAATAAAAACACAATTTTAGACATGATTTTGAATCAACCTATTATTAACTCACAATGGAAGCATAAGACTTCTTAGGTACTTCATCCTCAATGTCCACTGCCCTCTTAGAAGCTGCAGGGGCATCATGCTGAATTGGTTGAACAGGCTGATTCACAAGCTCCTTCTCCATGACTGATCCCTCATCTGTTAGTTGTTTACTGACTTCTGTACCTTCTTCCACATACTCGTCTGAGTGTGGATCGAGGGTTTCTGCATAGCAGGTAATAAAAGCATAAAAATCATAAAAGGGTGGGAGAACAGAAGAAATAGAAGTGAGAGGTGAAGCAAAAATACCTTGAGTTGGGGGCACAGTAATAGTTATTGCTAATGAATCAAAAGAATGATACTTCTGCACCGCACTGTTTTCATCAGTTTTATGTTCACCAACATATCTAAAAATATCATTCAGAACAAAGTAGCCTCCCCTCTCTTGTGGAGCTAAGAAAAATGATTGGGTGAATGTTCGCTGAACATTGTCCTTTCCGATAAGTGTACCAGCTACTAGAACAATCACTCCTTTTTGAAAGGAATCTTGTGCATCAACATTTTTAATCTCAAACTGGTAGTCCCCATAATTCATAGACATGACCTTTTCGTTAATACCCTGCCACAACCAAGATGTAAATAAATTCTTGCTGTTCAACTTAAAAAAATAAAATACAGAACAGAAGACTAAAAACCTTAAATTTTCATTGATAAATGCTAAAAATCTCGTGGTATAAAGCACTACTGCATTGAATCTTATATGTTTGAACATTCCAAATCAACAACTCTATTCACATGCAGCATCGATCCCATGGAATACAGGTTACGCTGTTAAGAATCTAAGCCCAGGTTCATCATTTACAGAGAAAAAATTGACAGTGATAAAAACAATATGCTTCAATTTAACCACATGCAATATGCCAATAAAAAGCAGTTATTATTACTGCCTGGTGCAGTTTTTCCATGTAACCACCACCACTTACCTAAAAACCCTGCTTTTGTTGTTCTCTTGCTTATTATTTTTCTATCTATAAAAGTTTGCTGCTGGAAGGATGTGCAAAATATGTTGTTTACAAGACAGGTTCACTCTTTACAGGATCATCTCCCTGAGACTACCAGCCAGTTGGAGAGTGTTGGATAGCAACATGCAAGAAAGTGATAGTAGCAACATGGAAGAAGTCATATGCATACTAATATTTTAAAGTTAGGGCCATATACATCAAAAGGTGAAAAGTAGCAAAACATGCAATTGCACCAATTTCAAGGGGTACATACAAAAAACAATATAAAAAAGGCAACCCATGGAAAATAGCCTCAATATATTTCTCTAAATAAAAATTACCTGCATTGTTGTAACTGAAGACATCACTCCACAACTATCGGGACGGCCAATAACACTATTGTCATGATAGAAATTATGAACCATCTCAGGTGAAAAGCGAAGAATATTATAATATTGCTCGACAAATGCTTGTCCAACCTGCAAGCAGATCCACAAATAATGATACTTAATAAGAGGACGTCTTAGTAGAGAAATAAAAATGAAATAACTTTCACACACCACATGTGCAGCTGGTAGAGAGGTAGAATTTACACTTTGGGAAGCCATGTCTGCAATAAAAAAAGGATTAGCATCAATGAGTAAAAATAAATCTTTATTTTTTTCAATAATATCAGGATTGGTCAAACACTATAACAGATGCAAAAAATGTGCTGTGTTATGAAATCCATAACAAAAAAATATAAATTTAACAAAGAAAAGCTAGTTAAAAAAATGATCAAGTCAGAATAATGCTGGAGAAAGAGGAAACGTCCTCATTAGTCAAAGTCCATTATTAACATTTTACTGGAAACCTATATTTTGAGTGGGCAAGCATTGAGAGCCATAAAAAAAGTATCTCATTAAGTACATAAATATGGCAAACATAACAACAATGTGTTCTTTTCCTCTGTTCATGGGTTCTGGGTAACTTTAAGATACTTGAGGATAGAACAAAAGAACACATGAAATGTATATATGAAACAAAATTGCATCCGTTAGTGCTTAAGAATTAAATTGAAAGAAGCACTAAATCTTAGCATTGGTTGAATAACAAAAGCTAACAAACAGAAATCAAAGAAATGGCGAAGTGGTATAGACAAGAGTAATGAAAAATGAATGAGGTCAGCTTTTCTAAATAGACAAGAACTATACACTGATGATGTGGGAACAAAGTTAAATTGCACAGGCATTAATATAAAAATAAATTAGCAAACAAGTTTTCAGAATATTGAACAACTTAGCATTGCCTTCAACATATGCAGACAAAGTGAAGAAAAAAGTTAAATCAAGACAGATAAAATAAGCAATCAACAAAATGATGCATTCATGAGAAAACAATGCAGTGAATCCATCACAACTTCTGCTCATACATAACACCAAAAAAACTAAATCCTCTCCTAATTCATAATTAAATCCTCGAAGGATTCCAAACACAGGTGATCAATTATTGAATTAGATAAATCATACATGTAATAAGAAAACATCATTACTAGAAAAAGAATGGCCTAGTGACATCATTTTGCATCTTAGATTAACAAAAATTATAAAGAATAAATGACACGGCCTCAATAAGCAAGTCCTATGATTTATCATGAAATGTCCGAAACTTAGAACACAGTTTTTCTTTTCCTATTTTACTATCGTCTCTGTTTTCCCTTAGAGGTGGAAACCAAATAAGCTCCACATTCATTGTACAAAAATAAGCAATGAACGACTAACGAGGTGGTAGGAAAAAAAGAAGAAAAAAGAAAAGCATATCCTCTACCTATAATAATTAAGAAGAGGGGAATAACCAACCAGAAAATCACGAATATTGGCTTTTCCACACTGACAATTGTTCCGTTTATCGGGGCTCATGCCATGAGGCCCTTTTTGAAGCCCCCGTGACTCTCAAGACACAATTCTTTTTACTGACTACCGCTTGGTTTATGTGGGTCGTTTAGGCTTCTCGACACTAGGAAAAACAGGGGCAAGACAAACGCAAGTTTAGCTGATTAATCGAATTTGAACCTGAGCGCGAGAGAATGTAGGCACGGGATAATCGAATACATCACAGAGAAAAAAGATTAAACGAACATTAACCAACCCAAAAAACAAAAACAGAAACAATTCTTCCGAAGAAATCGCGCAGGTTTACATCCCAGGCCGCCGCAAATCGTGAAAAAACAAATATACGACCAGAAACAAATGACCATGCGGTACTAGACTAATTATCCGCTTATGCCCTGACCAAAGCGACCAACAACGCAACACTCAAAAATTTCCAGAACAAGAAAATCCCAAACGGAGGACCAACTGCCATAATAACGAAGAAACGCGTAACTGCTGTCGAACAACTTCTGAGCAAAGACATCAAACACACCCGATCACCAGATCGAACCAAAAAGGCACCTTTCAGCCGCGCCCCTCGAAAGAACACAATGCAGCAAGCAGCGCACGCACGGGAGACGTCCAGAGGAGAACGCGACCCGTCGAAGAAGTCGCGCAACGCAGAGGACCCGCCGCCCCCACCAAAACTGGAAATCGCCCAGACTGGTAGAAGAAGGGGAGGGGGCGAGGGGGAGGGGGCGAGCAGGCGGAAGGAGCTCGCCGGAAGGGGGAGGGAGACGGAGGATGAACAAGACGGCCGAGCGGAGCGGAGGTTTATAACAGGGAGCGCGAGGGTTTGGAAGAGAGGGAGTCACCCGAGTTCGAACGGCAGGGCGGCGTCGTAGTCCCCGCCTTTTAATAATTTTGATAATAATAATAATAATAATTTTATTATTTAAACATTTAAAAATGAGAGTTCTCATAAAACCACCGTGAAATAATCAGAAATATAATCTTGAGTCGTGCTTACAAAGGGAAATGTTTTTTTAGTACGTTGATAAAGGTATTTTGTTGCATACTATTTTTTATATTTTATGATAATATTTTACATTCAAATATAATATAATATAACTAACCACGTGGAATCATCGTATTTGGTTAGGTCTGATGACGAAAATGGCGAGAATCATGCATAACTAAAAAAATAGGATAGACCGTGGGAAAAAATCATCTTTTTTCGTCTAAAATTGTCTAAAAATATATATTAATTGTAAACTACTTTTTTAAAACTTTTGTTACAATAATATATATTTGTAAAAAAAACGTGATGCGACTAAACACTCACTGATAGTCTTTTACGTACGTACCTTTAATGGTATTTTGTACCAATTGTGTGTTATTTTACATATATTCACCAGTGCCAATTTCTAGGTCCTGTTTGAGGACACTATTAAATATCTCTGTCAATTTTAATATTGATATTAATCACTTGTAAATGTTTCACTAATAATATTAATTTTGAAATTTTCGGCGTAAACAAAATATGTTATGTAATAACTTATATTAATTTCGATATTAATATTACAATTTCTGAAAATATCGATGTCAATATTAATATGATATGATTTTTGATACTCTAACTAAACGGTCCATAAATTTTCAAAATTTTGAATTTTTAAAAAATTGGAACATGGACACAATTTAAATTTTAGTTTAAAATCGAATAATTATGTTTGATTTTAACTCGATTAATAGATTTAATCGACTTGACATATCTAGCCGGCATTCGTAATTTAATTTTTAAGATAACTAGTCAACTAAGTAGTTGATCAATTATCAAATTTAGCTGCGTCTATGTGTTTATAAAGTTGGGGTGGGATTCTACTAAAGCTCGACTCGTTAATTATTTTATTTTCTTTTATTGTCCAAACTACTTATCTAGCATAAGAAATGAGTTTAATTAAAATTTGATCAAGCCTAATTCTGAAATATATATTGGGTGTTGGTACCAAATATATTTATGTGATTTTTTACGGGTGTTTTATTAAATCATAAACTGAGTTTTGTTACACATTTGTATTCTGTAACAAAATTTTGTTAAAAATAGTGTTCGACAACCACTGCAAAATTACAAAAAATGGCCCTCTTAGTTATCTTTTGTTACCACAACTCTCCGAGCGTATAATTTTATACATTTTTCTAGTTTAGATTTTATGTTAATATATATATACTTTTTGCATGCCGAAAATAACTAAGAGGGTTTTAAAGTCCATTTTATCTACCAACAAAATTTTCGTAATCAGATTTATCTGGAAATTAAGGTGTTTGGCAATCACGTCAAAAGTACTAAAAATCATTACTCATTGAAAAAGAAAGTCGTGCATTTTTTATTTTCTTGTGGTTCTCGCCGTCTGCAAATTTTTTTCTATGTGTTTTTCACCTTGGTTGTAATGTATAAATAAATAACTACATTACCACCTAGATAGAATTTTTGGCGACGGTTTGTTTTATGCCATGATATATATATAGCAACGAATTTTTTCCTTACTTGGAAGATCTTGCCTGCTCTTTATAACATTGCTACGTCCTTCGTATGTTGTTGATATTTGCCATCTCTCATCATTTTGTGTGAATATATATATATATATACTATTGTTCCCAGCAATTATATATTAATTTACCCTTTGCTTGCTAGTAGGGGTGTAAACGGAATCCGATATTTCGATATTCCGATTCGATTTCGATAAAAATTAACGGGTTTAGAACTTGTTTTTGTATCTTATAAGGTATCAGAATCGGATATTCCGGTAGCTTATCGGAATCGGAATCAGTCGGTTCCGTTTCCGTTAATCTGATTTCGATAAAAAATAAGTATATATAAATAAAAGTAAATTAAAATAAAGTTAAATAAATTATAAAAAAATAATATATAAATTGATAAAATAGTAAAAATAAAATTTTAAGAAGATTATATCAAATTTTAATAATTATATGTAAATTATTGACTCACTTTTGAATAAAAATTAATATTTAATATGTATTTCAAATTTTATCGGATTCAGCTCCGATTTCGATAACGGAATCGAAATCAAATCAAAATCAGAACATAGTGATTCCGAAATTATCGGAATCGGAATCCCTTAACCCTTATCGGAATCGGAATCGGATTCTGGTGAATCCGCTACCGAATCCGACCCGTTTACAGCCCTACTACTGGCTAGGGATGTGATTTTGGGGGCAAACTCAAGTCACCACAGTATACAGATAATAAAAACAATCATTTCACATTTCTAATTTTATTTAGGAAACACAACGACCTATTTGAAGTATATTATATTACAGAAGAATGAAGATCAGTGTGCTTTTTTTTTCTCTTTATAGTTATTCCTCCCAAGGTGTCGTTGCTTTTATTTTCTACAATTAATCCATAGTAGTTAAAAATAAAAAGAATGCTCGATACAAATATGCACAAGACATTTTTAGCAAATATAATATTTTTACTTCAAGGTGTTTTACGTATCTCAATCTCTAGAATTATCTGATGTTTCATGCACGGCCATGTAATCTCGATGAGCATTTCCTCTCTCGAATTTTGAAAATTTGTTTGGTCATGGCACATATGATTTAACTCCGTTAACAATATTACCGTTATTTCTTTCGATGATTATTAAGATCGTTTCTGTTTCGTGAGGGCGAGTGGTATGTCGTACTGGTACGAGAGCAGGGGTCGCAAGTTCGAACATCCGCTCGAACTCTTCTTCTTCGGACCGTCTGGCCCATCTGTCTTGAGGACAGTTTCATGTAATAATCGAGTTGGAGCTGGATCGCTCGCTTAGGTGCGACGTTGTGTGCCACCGTGTCCAAAATAAATTAGAGAAAGAGTTTTAAGAGGAGGGAGATGTTCACTTAATTTCAAATAGAGTAAGATTTCATAAAATTTTAAAATTTTATGAAGATTATAAGAATGTATTTAGAGTGTAAAAAAATAATCAGAGTAAAAATCTAGAAAACTGTTTGTTTTTAATGCAGTCAAGAAGTTAATGGAGTGTTTTGTTGCGTGACAAGGAGAGTTTTTTTTTTAATTTTTAAATGTTGTAACGAAAGTGTCGGTCAAGAGGTGTTCGGCTCGTGTGAAGATTTTTTATCTTTGAAATCTTTTTAACTGCCTTGCACGTTATTGAAAAAAAGAAGAGAGGTGCAGACCTCTTTTTTTTTAAAGCACATTCGCTCTCCTCGATCAACTCTCGTGAGGCACTTCTCTCTCCCTCCGAGCCCCCTTTCTTCGCGAAATCGCCATCCCATCTCCGAGCCCCCTTCTTCGCGATGCGATCTCCGGCGGTGACACATATTCGATGGCTTCCTCTTCCCAGTGCGGGTGATGCAGCAGCAGAAGAGGTGACGGACAGTGGTGGAAGATGTGGCAACGATTAAAGGCAGGCAGCACACCTAGGGGATGCGACGAGGGGGAGTCGCAAGCATTGGTAGGAAAGTTAGTCTTCGCCATCATCATCTAGGGGAATACCTAGGGCACTACTATCGTGAACAAGAGCGGGCGGGAAGGCGGAGGGTGAAAATCGTGGATCTACCTTTTTGATGCACCTCTGTGTCGATTGTTTGGTTTTTTTGATTGGGCGGCGGGGAGAAGAATGAAGGGAAAGAGTAGATGGCCACGGAGACGGAAATAACCATTTGAATCTTCTTGTTCGCCATGGCCCCGACGGTCACCACTACGCCACCACCTTCTCTGCAAATGGCCGGATGAATTTGTCAGCCAGGATAGTGTCGTCGTGGATAGATCTGAGGACGATCTCCCATGATTCTGGGCCTCTATGCCGATGCAAACCTCCTCCGACTGTGTCGCGATCATGAACTTGCAACTGTTGTCATCACTGGGGATGGGGACTCCGATCCGCTCCAGGTCCAACGAATCTAGACAATTCAACAACTTCCAAAAATTGATGGTCGTTGTAACGACCGATTAAATTAGCTGACTGACCCAATAATCGTGCTAATTAAGAGCCTTCCCAGGAGGTCACCCATCCTTGGCTTACTCCCAAGTAAGAGCACGCTTAACTTCGGAGTTCTTTCAATTCAACCTCCGAAAAATGGTTAACCGGTGTTGTTGGTAGTCCACTGATTTAATCTTTTAACATATTCACAAATCGGGGTATTACAATCTACCCCCCTTAAAGACTTGACGGTCTCGTCAATATCACACACATCACATACCCAGGCGAGTCACACCGGACCTTCCGGCTGGGTCATGCTCTGATACCATATGTAACGACCGATTAAATTAGTTGACTGACCCACCAATCGTGCTAATTAAAGCCTTCCCAGGAGATCACCCATCCTTGGCTTACTCCCAACAGAGCACGTTTAACTTCGGAGTTCTTTCAATTCAACCTCCGAAAAATGGTTAACCGGTGTTGTTGTTAGTCCACTGATTTAATCTTTTAACATATTCACAAATAAGGGTATTACAGTTGTTGTGGGAGTTCCAGTAGAGGATCTCAGTAGTGGGGACAAGGAGCATCACGTCTGCCCAATTCCATGCATCATGGGTATCTTCTCGTGCGGTAGCACGACATCCTTCAAAAAATTCACAAAAGGGCGTTGGTGGTGATCTTCGACAGCAGGCTTTGCTTGTGGCAGGGCATTAGGAATATGATGGAGGTAAGGTGGATACAAGGAGTCCTCAACCCGATTCCGCGTGATCCAATTCTTTTTTATCTCTATTGGAATTGTTTGATTCGATAGGTCATGATTTATTCAAAAATGTTTATGACAATGGTTCAGTTGCTTCCGAGTAGTTGTCTATTTTTTTTAAAAAAATACCAAACACCTTGTTATTATTTTTAACAATTAAAGAGTGTTTGCCAAACATCATTATTTTATAATTTTTACTTTTAAAATTTATTATATATTTATAATATAAATTTTTATCATGAAACCTTAAAAAAAACTAAAATGCAACTAAACACCCTATGGTGAGAAATTTTTTTTCCGGTACAATCCGTTTGGTATCCGAGAATCCGACATATCGGTATCCGAAAAAACCGGTATTTTCGTCGCTCGGAATCAGGCAGCCGGACTCCCCTTCTTTACGCCTGCCGTGAGGCGTCGCACACCGATCCCTCTCTCCTCTTCCTCCTCCGAGCCATGGCTGCCTCCTCCACCTCCGCCGCGAAGTCCATGTTCCAGTCCCTCCGCAGATTCTTCAAGAAGCCCTGGGAAATCACTGGCCCCTGCTCTCACCCGGAGTATCGCGACGCGGTGCCCAAGGCTCTGGAGTACCGCCGTCACTGCCCCGCCACCGTCCCCGTCAAAGCGATCATTCCGACCTCCGACCCGCAGACCGTGTACGACATCAAGTATTATACCCGCGATCAACGCCGCAATCGCCCCCCTATTCGTCGTACAATTCTTCGCAAGGCCGATGTCGAGAAGATGATGAAAGAGACCACCTTTGCCGTGAGCGATTTTCCTCCAGTCTATCTGACTGAAACGGTTGTGGAGGACGATAACACCAGGGGCGGAGGTTATCAGAGTTAGGTAAGGGAAATTCCTTCTGGATTTTTCCCAAGCCTTTATATTGGATCCGCTTGAGATTATGTTCAGATTTATCGTCCGGTGAACTGTGCTCGATTTTTAATAATGAAATTCATGATTTCCGAGGCAGTATATCCGATGTATAGGAGAGTTGCGTAGTTTTCTTTTCCCGTGACATCATGCAGTCGCATGATAAGTGTCGTATTTCAATAACTAAATGGGAATCATCAATTGTTTGTCTCTTTCTTCGTTTGGATATACATCTTGAGCCATATGCGAAGCAGAACTTTTCATTTGTGGGGGCCTTATGATATAGCCAAAGTTCAATATAACCAAATACTCTTAAAAATCTAAAATGACAGATTAAAAATATTTCAACTACAATATAATCAAGTGTATTACCTGTTGGCTAGTTTAGATGTTATTTACTTAAGCAATGTTATTTGTTGCTTCATATCATTGGGATCATGTTTAACTGAATCTACATCAGTAGTTTCTTTCTCAATATAGGTCATCAAATAATTTTAGAGAAATTCATCTTTCATTCTATTCTGATGATTGGTTTTAACAATATTTATAGTTGAAAAGTTCCTTTCACGATGAAGATGCATGAATTTGCTGACTATGTATTTGCTAAAATTATAGAAAGGGTGTCATAAATGTTATTCTATTACAAAGTTTACTCTTATTTCATTTACAGTAAGTAACCAAATTCACTGGGATTGATTGATGAAATCTACTAAGTGTATCGCGTAAACCAAATACCTTTGTGGGGGCCATGGCCACCACTTGTCCCTCTCCACCACTGACTTGACCTGTTGTCAGTGTTCTCATTTCCTGTTCATTTTGTTGTCTATATTGAGCCATCCGACTGAGAATATCATGTCAAGGACTATGAGTGAAGAGTCCATACTATATTCTATTGCATACTTCTATACATTTAAAAATGAAAGCATTCAAGCACACCTGAACACGTGAAGATTCATTCTAACTCTATTATGTAGGCTGCAAATTCTAGATGTGCACATTAGATTTTGATTAATCTATTGTTTTGGATACTATGCTATTGATATTGGAAAAGCCATCTCCAAACCTTGAAGTGATGAGTGGGGAGGATTCCACATTTCTTATGGGACCATTCCATCACCTTTGATCATGTAAATTTTTGCTTTCAGCTTCTTTTTCATATCTATGGCCATTTTTTTAGAAGGTGACCGAGGTCAAATTTCTATTAATGCAGAGAAGAGTACAAGTAAAGGAAAATTGAAAACAAATTACATGAAATAGTTCATCTACCAAGGCAGTAGAAGAACTGATGAAAGGACTACACTAGAAACGAGTGAAGAGATCAAAATCTATCCCCCACACGAGATGCATCTGAAATTCTGAATAGCCATTCGAATGGGCAAACGATCAGTCTTTAACCAACAAAGACATCAATTGGAGAATGGAACTCGGATTCACATAGTGCTCCTCAAAGATTCTTCTTTTTCGTGTCCTCCATATAGACCACTGCATGGCCGGAATTATGAACCTCCAAACATTCATTTCCATATGCCAAGGGTTTAGCTGGGGCCATAACTGTAAAAGAGAGATGGTGCTGGCCGATTCCATCCACTGGATCTTCCAACTCTTGAAAAGCACACTCTTGAGAAAGTTGATGATCCCACGCTTGTAGAATAGGTTGTCAATAGTTATTCCCTACAACCAAAAAACACACGGACTGTGGAGGTGAGAGGAAAAATCTTCTTGAGGTGGCATCTAATAGGGAGTCTCTTTCTACCAATCTTTTATAGGAAAAGTCTGATTTAAATGGGCATGTAGGGCGCCCAAACTGCATGGTGCCACTGGACTTATGTGCCCCCCAAAGACAACTTACATATAGCAGACTTCACTGTGAAAAGGAATTTAAAAATAGGCAGCCACACACGTCTATCAATTTGATTCTCAAAACAGCTTCACTGCTCAAGAAGTAGTAACATACTAGAGAGATCACTGATTTCCTCTTTTTTGAGGTTTCTTCTTAAAGAGAGACATCATTTTGACTTATAGTCTTAATTACAACTGTCCTTTGCATGGGGTGGGGGGCATCGATAATATTGAGTTAGTTTGGGAATAGGTCCGCTAGTAGAGCATGCCCAGCTCAACGATCCAACTAAAAAGACATTCTTTTGTCCTCCCCTGACTCAACGGAAGAGGAGTAGAAGTAAGAATCGCGGGATTGGAATCGGAATCAGGATCAAGGGTACTAACTAGATTTGGATTGGATTGGATCGGTCCGATTTTGAATGATTCTCCATAATAGGAATCAGTCTGGATCGACTTTTTTATATATATTTTTTCAACATAAAAAATCAGAAAAATGTTTAAAAAATACATAAAAATTATAAAAAATAGAAAAATGTGATAATGTCAACAAGTTGTGATTTCATAAGTTATCGCTAAGAGAAGTTTCTTAGGCATCATTAACCTAGTGACTATTTTGATTCTCGTATTAGTAACAACTGAACATTTATTCTATTAAATAAAAGATATGGTACGATACAACTATAAATGAAATACAACTTTAATACTATACAACTAAAAGGAGTGAAATATAAAAATATAGAATATACCTTCTTACCATCATGGACAAAATTATTCTTCATATTCTTTATTTTACTCTTCGTTCTCATTCTCCTGGATGGTCCACTGACTTTATTGACTTATGAGCAGCCCATATCCATACGAAAATAGTGTGTGGGTAGGGGTGTAAACGGAATCCGATATTCCGATTCGATTTCGATAAAAATTAACGGGTTTGGAACTTGTTTTTGTATCCTATAAGCTATCGGAATCGGAATCGGATATTCCGGTAGCTTATCGGAATCGGAATCAGTTGGTTCCGTTTCCGTTAATCCGATTTCGATAAAAAATAATAATATATAAATTAAATTAAATTAAATAAAGTTAAATAAATTATAAAATATAATATATAAATTGATAAAATAATAGAAACAAAATTTTAAGAAGATTATATCAAAATTTATTAATTATATGTAAATTATTGACTCACTTTTGAATAAAAATTAATATTTAATATGCATTTCGGATTTTATCGGATTCGGTTCCGATTTCGATAACGGAATCGGAATCGGATCGAAATCGAAACATAGTGATTCTGAAATTAGCGGAATCGGAATCGGAACCCCTTAACCCTTATCGGAATCGGATTCTGGTGAATCCGCTACCGAATCCGACCCGTTTACAGCCCTATGTGTGGGCCATATGGCTAAAATCATATACATTGTCTGATTGTGGAGGTGATGTTGAATAACAGTGATGCGGAACAAGTTCACGCAAGTGATAACAATTAGAAGAAGCCATAATGCTCAAATACAAATATTGGATTGATTCATTTTCAGAAGCTCAGGATTGACAGGCAAAAACCATTCCATCAGAAATAAGCTAAGTAAGGCAGATCTGGCAAAGCAATCAATCAAGGAGGACTGGTAGACATGCTTGTTTGAAAAAAAAAAACGCCAAGTTTAGGAAAATATGCTTCGGTCATTTAACATAACAAATCATGGTTGATTGGAATGCGGCAACACTCTATCGGATTCACTTGATCAACCAACAACAATCAGTTTATGTAGTTAGGACCTATCTCTCATAGCACGACAATACTCGAATAAGGATAATGAACTCGCAAACAAACCAATCTAGTCGAGTGAGGGTACATCCTTCGATACTGGAGTTTAAAGAGGAGTCAAGAATGGTATCAATCCTTATCAGTGTTGGGAATGACCCCCCTCGCCCATAGTGAACTAGGGAAGGTTGATGACCTGTCTCATATATTAGAGAAATAATGCCGTAGGTAACACAGATCAAGGACAGAGCCCATATCAAAAAAATCATGCTCAGACTATTATCATAGCATTTGGAGGCAGGGATGGGTTCAGAGGATGCCTGACTGTTCCAACAGCCAAGAGAGTAAACAAGGGTCAGATACCAACATCCATATAGGCCACCAAGGTATAGGACCCTGCCAAACCGATGAGGCCAGCCGAGGTGGAGATACCCTCAGTCGAAATCAGGGCACGATAGTAGCTTCCAGGTTATTCTGAGGGGAGTCTTTACCTCCGGCCGATCCGGTCACCGACCTATATAGACAACCAGGGAGCTAGAATGTATTGACCCCCATTAGAAAAGGAAACATGGTCAGCAACAACAGAAGATTGAACAAGTCCTCTGGAAAGTGAGGGGCAGACTGGGGGAGGGACCGACAGCTCTTCTGGGCAGGCTTGGACTGCCCTTAATAACTTCTCCTGATATAGAAAAGTTCAAGCCTCCCGATGCCTTAGAACTGAGCTCTGGGTTTAATAACTAAGCAGGGACTGAAGCATCAGCTTAAGAGAACCATACTGGGAAAACCAGTCAAGACCGAGGTCACCTGATCAGCAGCGAAATCATACCGATGGCATCTCTTGGTTAATGAGTTCCACGTTAAGCAATCCCTCTGAGAAGGTCCCCAATAGAAATTGTGGTACCTTGAGTGCAAGGAAGATTTGAAGTGTAGATGACACCTTAATCACCAGAGTGATTGTTTATGACCAACAAATACCAATAAATACTGGGAAATAGCTCCAATACAGTAAGATGTGAAGAATTGAGCACGGAGAGCCATGATCTAATCAACGACAACTGGGCGGTTCTCGCAAGCCCAATGGAACATATACACCTATAGCATGGAATGCCGGATCGGGATCTGGGTCCCGACCCGAGCCCGACCCGGTCGGTTTTTGGGCCAAACAACACGATCCCGACCCCAAGATCTCGACCCCATAGGTGTTTTTTTAATTATTATTTAATTATTTTTTTATTCCGATCCCGGCCGACCCAAGTCCTGACCCGGGTCCCGACCCTGGCCGACCCGGATCCATTTGGGCCCAACCGACCCACTCCCGACCCGCGACCCCGCCTTCCTTGACCTATAGATCTAGAGGAGGGGAAAACAGATCTACCAATAATGCGTGCGCAAAGGAAAATAGAGAATGAGAGCCCTTCTCTCACAGTAGAATATCTACCGGAATTGTCAGAACAGGTGAGATAAACACTCCAAGCAACATACCTTCCACTCAAACAACCCTCAACAGTACATTGAGTAGTGAAGATCTCCGGACGGCATTCAGAAACCACGGTCCGTCAGGTATTTTAAAGAAAAATAGTTCCAACCATGGTTGAACTCGGTGAATACTGTCGATCGGAAACAGAAAACAACAGATCCAACCCAGATGAGGTGAGTAGTAGGGTTGAGTACGGGTTGATTTGGTCCGGTTTAAAATCTTTTTTTTCCAAACCGAACCAAACCATATGCCCTCTTCAACCCGAACTGAACCAAACCAATGTAAATCGGTTTGAACTGATTTGGTTCGGGTTAAACCGTTTTAAAACATAAAACATGTCCTTAAAAAGCAAAGATGATAAAAAAATTAATTAACAAATTAATCTTTATTAATGAAGATTTAAAAATGGGCATTTACTCATTTGTAAACCCAAAGCTTACGCTATAGGTCGATGTGGAGCCTTCCGAACAGCCACATGGCCTTTTAACCTTCTCTTGGACTTCAAACCTTATGAAACCATCGATGTGGGATAAATATGAGACGTGCAAATGTCCAAAGACAACTTATTTGTCCCACATTGGATATGAGAAGGCATGTTCACATATTTATATACTCCATAGCATTGCAACTACACAAAAGAATTATGACCAATGGCCCATATGGTAGCGGGTGAAAGGGTGACCTTGGTTTACGGTTTGGGTTGGTTTTAATCGGGTTGATCGCTTTGGAAACCAGTGGACCCGAATGTAGTCTTCAACTTGAACAGAACTGACGATTTCAGGTTGGTTCAGTTTGGATTTTCGAGTTGACCCGAATAATGCTCACCCCTAGTGAGTAGAACCCAAGAACTAGGTAACCCATGCAATCGAGACGTTGGAACTCTTTCGAAGAGGGCTCAAATGGAGGTCTCATAGAAGATGAAAGTGGGGAGTAGAGGAAGGGAAACAAGATCTTCTTCAGACGCGGAGATCGTTGGGCACCGCATATGGGAGAACCAGATGAAGGACAGCGGGAGGGCACCGCCATGAAGAACCAGATGAAGGACAGCGGGAGACCGGATGCCGAAATGACCGTAGACGCCGTGTCTTGTTGATACGACCATGGTTCGCCGGGTCGCGACCCGGGTCGCGACCCGGACCCGACCCGGTCGGTTTTGGGGCCGACCGACCCGGTCGCGACCCCAAGACCCCGACCCCATTTTTAATTTTTTATTATTATTTTTCGCGACCCGGGCCGACCCCGTCCCGACCCGGGTTGCGACCCCGGCCGACCCGGGTCGGTTTGGGGCCAAACCGACCCGGTCCCGACTCCCGACCCCACCTTCCTTGGATACGACAATGGACGCCAAAATATTTCAATCGCCTTAAATCGCTCTCCCGAACCAATTGCTCGACAGGTGAACAATGGCAAAATAGTCGGCCATTGACCTTTCACTATATCATCAAAATGTCCGTTGTCCTGTACATCGATGGCTGGGGCGCCCTTTATAGACAATGCCTGGTCCCAAGGTTTAACAAAGGCCCTTCAAAAGGAAAGGCAATGCATTGTGTATCGTAAGACAAAGATATGAGGAAAATGCCCTGAATGACACTAAGTTTAAAGACAAGTATAGAATAAAATGCAACAACTATTAGTAAAAAATAGATATATATGTGATGTAACCTCAAAAATCTCTCTTTTAAAAGATTTTAAGTTTTGGAAATTCATTTTCCTTTTGGATTTGAATTTAGATTTGATTTGACCTTAGTATTGACTTTGTAAGAAAATAGATGGTATTCCATAAAAGTACTAACTAGGGTCCATGATATGTATAAAATTATACATTGAGGTTGTTAGGTTCTTTGAAATTGATTTTGACCTCTCCCCGTCGGATGGTGCGAAGATCCGACGTAATTATATCGAGATTACTCGAATACCCTTGATTAAGCGTCATAGCAACTCATTGAGTAGAAGATATGCATCCACAAAAATAAACATTCACACAAACACACATAGGAGAAAACAACCCCATGAACTTGATGGAATGCAAGCATTTAATTTGGTTTTGGATTTAGTTTGAATTTAAGTTGATTTGAGTTGAATTGGATTGGTTTGATTTTATTGGGTTGAATTTAGTTTAGTTTGTTTGATTCATTTGGATTTGATTTATGAATTTTAATTTGATTTGAGTTGAATTGAATTGATTTGAATTTTGGTTTGATTAAATTGAATTTGTTTGAGTTGGATTAACTGGAATTCAGTTTGAGTTGGAGTTGAATTCAATTTGTTAATTGCTTTGGCTTGGATTGAAGTTTGATCTGTTCACTCGAATTAAATCAATTTGTTTGAGTTGCTTATTGATTTAAGTTTGACTTAGCTTGCATTTGTTCGTTAATTTAAACTTGGTTTGAATTTGAAACAGTTTGTTTATTGATTAATTTGAGTTTGGAAATTGTTTATGGATTGATTTAATTTCAGTTTGTTTTAGATTTGTTTGGTTAAAGTTAAATTATTTTAAGGTTTTAAGAGATTGATTTGGATTGAGTTTGTTTGGAATTTACTTGAATTTTGGCTTGTTAATTTGGATTAAGTTTGACTTGGATTTTATTTGGGAGTTGATTCAGGTTGATTGGATTTGGGTTGCAGATTTTAGGTTTTAATTTAAGTTTGACAGGTGATCGTTGCGAGTTGGATTAAATTACAGGTTTCTTGAAATGTGTTGATTTTTTATGGGTTCAAGAACTCATAGATTTAGTTCGAGTGATTTGATTCATTTTATCTTCTGGTTGAATTTTGTTTGAGAGCTTCTGTTTGCTTTAGATTAATTGTGTATTAGTGTATGGACTTTTGATTGGAGTTGGGTTGATTAAAATTAAAACTTGATGTCATGTTTCAGACTTAATTTCACTGTTAAAATTTCAGATTCGGAATTTATTATGGCATCCAATCCGTGGGATTGAATTCAATTAAGGTTTGATTCAAATTGATTTGGACAGGTTTGTTTTTGAACAGGTTCGGGTTCCTCTTTATATTCAGTGAATTGATTTATCGTTTTCTGGCTTTTATTTTGAGTTCAAGCTTTACAGATTTTTGTTGTTCAGAGCATGGATTTTATGATTTAATTGTTCAATTTCTCGAGGGTTGTGTCATTGAATAGGAATGGATTCATTTGAATTGGATTTTGTTTTGAGTTTCTTATTGGTTTACTTAGCTGATTTTAGCTGCAATTGTTTCTTCCAAACCTGATTTTTTATGACAGTCCTTAAACTCACATCTTGAACGAGACTCACAAGTTACTGGATTGAACAGGTTTCGGTAGACCTAAGTCTGAATTGAAGCTAAAAGATTCACGTCCTCCTCTCCTCTCTTTTCATTCCTGCTAAACTCAGCTGCGTAAGCTGCAGGTTCTGACTTGGGTTGAATTTCAGTTGCAAGTCTGGATTTCAGGCTTTAAGATTTCAGATTTTTAAATGGCTTCTGCACATAAATTCAGATTTCAGATTTTTGTTTTTTTTTCTCCTGCAAATTCTGTACGTTCCAAAATTTTTCAGATCTGGAATTTCCAGAATCGGCCCTCTTGTAGAATTTTTACAACTTCAGATTTTCTGATTTACATATTTTCGGCCTCTGACCTCTGATTTCCAGATTTTGCTCCAGACTTCAGATTTTCAGACCTCTGTTTTCTAGATTTTGAAATCTTTCAGTTTTCAGATTTTTACATTGCAGATTTTGGGTCTCAGATTTTCAGATTTTTATAGTGTGTTCAGATTCTCTGTATGATTCAAATTTCAGATTTAGGCTATGCTTCAAATATGGTTCGTTTGATTGATTTTATCTGATTTGGAAATTGACTTTTGCTTACGGATCTTAATTCATTTTTTGTTTAAATGGGCTCTGTGATTACAGTTAATTTTAACTTGGCTCTTGGCATGAGAGATTGGATTGGGTTTAATTTGACTGATCTATGCCTTATTCGGATTCTGCATTTTTTTTTCAAAGATTTTCGGACTGCAGGTCCTGATCCAGATTTTTAAAATTTCAGATTTTATATGTTTCAGATTTTTATGGTTTCAGATTTTATTACCCTCCAGGTTGTTATCTGACTAGCTCTCATCCCAACTCTCGGCATTTCAGATTTCAATTGATTCTGGACGTTCATGTTACTAAGATTTTCTGAATTATGTTTTTTCCTTTTAAAGGTTCAGATTGAATTTTGTTCATTCTGATGATATTTGCGTCCTTTCACGTTCATAGGACTGCTGTAGCTTCTCAAAACAGCATCCTCATCGGTCACATAAATTCCTTCACTGCCTTGACATGATTTACATAAAAAACAGATCTTTTGAACTTCTTCCAGCCTTTGATAGGCATCATGGAATTCATTCATCTTGTCTTGAAACTGAGCATGTCCCGATCTTTGATAGACTTGTGGGAAATTAGCTCATATCTTGTCTTCATGACTCCCTCATGAGTTGATGAACTGCTTGCTGCACCGGTAAGACATTGGGGTCTGTTTTATAGACCTTTGGATGTCTACCTTAAGAAGAGGGTCAGGAGGTGGGTTTAGAACCGGCCTCCTGGTTTCCCTTTGTTTTGGATTCTTTTAAGTTGAGCCGAAGCCATGAGGTGGGTTTAGAACCGGCCTTATACTTGTCTCGGTTTGTTTGAATTAAATGAATTTTTATTTAATTTAAATTGATTGTTTGTTTTATATTTATTTTGGAATTAATCATGGGTCAGGAGGTGGGTTTAGAACCGGCCTCCTGGTTTCCTAATTGTTTTGAATTCTTTTAAGTTAAGCCGAAGCCATGAGGTGGGTTTAGAACCGGCCTTATGCTTGCCTCGATTTGTTTAATTAATTAGTGTATTTTTATTTAACTTAAATTGAAGGGTTTGTTTTAAAGAGAAATCTGTTTTTATTTTTCTGAATGCTGGATACTGTTCATCTGCAGGAGCGTTTGGGCCCCAAAGGCCCACTACGGCCTAGCCCTGTGCGGCTCTCCCCTTCTTCTTCTCCTTTTTTTTTTGAACCATCTTAACTGGTGGGCCCCACTGTTGGTTGACCCGCGGGCCAACACCTCCTTGCGACCGCCCGCGCGCGGCCCTCGGACGCAGCCCCTCGCGCCCTTTTTTTTGTAACACCTCCCACCGGTGGGCCCCACTGTATAGCCACAGTGGACCATAGTTGAGGAGAAAATAAACCCGCAGTCCCACCCCCGCTCGCACTGTTCACCCGGCCGTAGGGAGCTCTGGCGGCAGAAGCGCGAAGAGCTCGCGGCGACGGCTACTGCTGCCGGAGGAGGTGCCAGTGACGACGTCTTCCGGAGAAGGTCTCGATGACGGCTGCTGTTGCCGGAAAGGATTCCGGGGATGGCTGCTTCCGGCGGAGCTCTCGGCGACGGCTGCTTCTGCCGGAAAGGATTCCGGCGACGGCTATCGCTTCGGCAACGCCTATCCACACCAACAGTGACTCCAGAAAGGAGAAACGAACCCAAAGGAAGAAGTAAGGTGAAATGGACGACATCTTCTGCTACCGCCTAGGCCCTCAACGGCAGCACTAGGAAGAGAAGGTACACCTCCCTTTCGGAAGCACTCTTCCGCTCTCTTCCGGGCCTCCGGCCCCTTCCTTTTTTTTCTCTCTCTCTCTCCCACGACAGGCCCTGGTGGGTTTTATAACCCTTCGACTTCCCCTCATCCGATGGGAAACCTGCCGAACAGGGAGAGTTCGGCTTTGAGATAGACTCCAAGAGGTCCGTGATATTCGGGATCCTATCTCACTCCGCTCACAGCTCTGGAGGAAACGTATAGGGAAGTCCACCGTGAGAGAGTCCGAATGGGAGACTGTCTCCTTTGATGGCCATCTACAGGATATCGGATTCCTTGGCTGCCTTGCCTTACGCGGGGTTGTTGAGCTCGGGCCAGCTGCTTGACGTGGACTGCTTGATATGAGTTTCTTGATTTAAATCAAAGTCAAGCCCAATGAGCTTATTAAGGATGGGCCATGTGGCCACTTGTAGATCACATTCCGTATTGCATCTCTTTTTTTTAAACAAAAAACAGGTAGGTTTATGCTCCATAAATAAACTTAACCCATCTTAATCAATAAATTGAACTTTATAATGGTCTCTAACCGTGGAGCTCCAGCTGCTGATTTAAATCATCCCTTTTTTTTTGAAAATTTTTGGTTTCAACAATATGCTATTCCCATTTACGTGAACCTCACTAAATGCTTATGGCAATGTAACGATGAAGACTATCCTATAGGTATTTGCATCCTTAAAAGAAGAATCATACTCAACTGTCAAACCAAAGGGAGCCCAGCTTTCGTGGTCTTCTCTTGTAAACCTTTTGAAAATATTCAAACTTATCTTGTAGCCTGGTGTCCTCACCAATAAGGCTCTAAATCCGAGAGAAGTTCTGGATATTGGGCTATATCATACTTATCAAAGAATTCTATTTGACCTCATTTTTGACGTCTCTCACCAGAATACTGTCTCTCACCCAAATTTGATTTACTTGCTCCACTAGTACGTGCACCACTATAGTCACCTGAATGACCCAATCCTCCACCTCCACCTCCACCTCCTCCACCTCCACCTGAACCCTTGTCTTGTTGTTGAGCGGTAGGAATAAACTTTTTTTCATCATCATCATTTGAGAAAGGTGCCTGGGTGCCGTCATCCTAAATCAAATGTCTTTATTTCATACTCAATTTCTTTCTCTTCAATTATACTTGTAGGTGGTCCCTTACCAGTATTTCATTGTACAACTCTCTTCTTGCGGAAAAACCTAAAATTTTCTACTCAAGTGCCTTGAATCCTCTAAAGGCATCACTTTTCTTAGTGCTAGGTCCAGCGCCTGCACTTGGAATATGCGCTAGAGTTGTGGCTGGAGCTGCTTGTGGAATTTGAGCTATGCAAGGAACTTGAGTTTCTTGCCCTTATTCCGTATGCTCATCCTCACCAGTGATATTGTTAAGCCCACTTTCAACCCAAAATCTAGCATTTGGGTTGAACTTTGGCTCTCCCTCAGTGTCTTTCTCATCCATCCATGCTAAAAGTGGATGTTCTTTTTGGAAAAGATATTTCATATCCACATCTTCTTGTGATAAGCCCTTATTAGCTTTAGCTGCAACTCTTTCTTGGTAGATACCATCTACAAATCTAGCAAATCTCTCTTCAATTATCTTTAGTCTATCATTGATATTTTGAATTCTTAACCTCATGATGTAATGGTAGGAGACTAATTTCGACAATTTTTCCGTCTTCAACCTATTCTTGCTCTTTGTGTGTATGAGATTGAATATACTCCAATTTCTTTTACATTGAGAGGAGTTAGTACTCTAGCTCAATACCTTAACAGCAATGGCAGCCAATGGATTCCATCTACTCTTATTACTCACTTGAATCCACCAATCAATTGTTAAAAGAATAACAACATCAAATTAGTAAAAGTGGTAAACTTATAACTAAAAATGTTTATACACATATGATACATATAATAATTATCATGAAAATATACAAGATCTAGATCCCCGTACACTCTAATTTTATGTTTGTATGATGTCATTTGAAATACAATGTGAAATATAGTTTAGTTTATTGTTCATAATTAATAATCAATAAATATTAAATATGTAACAAGTAATATATTTCAATCTTAGCCTTTGTTCTATCTTGCACAGTCCTTACTAGGCATTTAATCATTGACAATGTGCCTGACAAGATCTCAGCATCATTGCATAATTGGGAACCGTATTGCATCTTTGGGTTGAGAAAATATCTTGTCACAAAAGATATCGATCTAATCCAACCATTAAGGTACACAAATAATACCGCAACAAAAAAAATCACGAGTTACTAAAGAATTAAGTTTATTACCTATATCATGGATATCATGGTGAAGTATCTTATCCCATCTATTGTCTATAATATTCCACCATTTTTTGTAAATTCTCGTATGTTTCTTTTTAATCTTTATCTTGGCTTTGCCCATGGCATCATACAAATACCCCATGTGATTTCTGTCATTGGAGTCAACCAATCTCAATACTTGTACTAGGAGTTCTATGACTGATAGGTAGTATTGTACCTTTTGCCACTACTTGTTGTTCTCAATAAAGGTCTCCATCTTTAATAAAATATTATATTGGTCGATTGTGGCTCGTGCCATATCCGTGTAATCATGATAAGTAGTAGTATAGATTATGAACCTTTTTAAATCGTTTCTATACTTGTATAGGGCTAACCAATGCAATAAATTATGTAACAAATTTGGTCGGATCGGGATGAATCAGATCACGACCGTCAGTGTGTTCTCTCATGATGGAGAACAACCTGGGATGCCTGTATATGTAAGATGTAATCAATTGTCCTTGACTACTCAATAACCTCACACTTGCCTCATTCTCATTGTCTTCCGATACGAGGTCAATTGAGTGCGCAACACATGCATTCAAAATAAATGAGGCTTTGTATCCATCAAGTTCTTTCTTGCTGCCTTGTACGAAGGCACAATGTTCTCTTCATCAATCTCTTCTACAACACTGTTCGTTAGACCAAACTAATAATATGCATGATGACTTCAAAACAATACACAAAAATTGATAAGGGACTTTCTTGTGATTCTCGTCCAACCATCACACATAACATTGTAATCCCTTTACTTTCAAATGGATTTGAATCTATTTATCTATAAGATTAACTTATCGACCTTTGCATCCAACCCTTTGTCATAAATATATTATGCTGTGGGTACTTTGAACCTAAGTCTAGTCTCAGCAATGACATTTGCCATTGTTTAGAAATATGAACTAGTAGCTGCATGCATTAGGAGACTTGTACGAAAGAAGATTATCACACCATTATTGATATTTATTCAAACAACATATAAGACTCATCAGTTTAAAAAAACTCTACATTCATATACCTATATGAAGAAACCACTTGAAAATATGCTTGACTGTTTTCTTTGCAGCTCCTGGACTAGTCTTCACTCTCTTCAAGACTTGCTTGATGCATCTTTGTCCCTTATCACTTTGCCTATAAAAAACAATGTTCATCGACCCAAGTGACTATGATCGACAGATTCAATATTTCGGCCTGGCACATGTGTAGGCCGAATGCCTTTCACATCCGATTGTCGGGCACTAGCACATGAACCTCCTACTCCTCGTTTTCTTTCCTCATCTTCTCTTGCTTGAGCCCTACTAACATGTATGTCTTTCCTCATCTTTGCCTTCTCTTCATCATCTGTAGATGATGAATCAACTTGCACATGAGTAGAAGACGTTTCCTTCTGACTCCTCGAAGCTGAGATTAGTGTTTGTCCCTCCGAGCAATTCATCACGAAGTTCAGCTCTGTGCTCAATTCTAATGTCTTTTTGTGATACTCTCCCGGTAAAATAACTTCTCATCTCCTCCCTCAACTCAGTCAGGACTTTATCATACTTCTTCACATTCCCATCACCATCGCCTATATGTTGTTTGAGGTGGTACACACCTTTATTCATATCCCTTTGACATCATTTACATCTTACCTTCTTCTTTGCCACGTCCAACATATATCTATGTTACCATCTAATGTTCTTCTGTCCAACAACATCATGTTTCTCGTCCAACATTTTATCTATATACACATGAAATAATTTAAAAATTATATTAAAGAGATATAAACAAATTTTCTTATGTTCTTACAGATAACCCCTGAAGGGGTGCTTGAAAAAGGGGTGACTGTAGATCATCCCAGAAGGGGTGTCTAAACAAGGGCACCCCTTCCGGGGTGACCTCGGTCACCCCTGACCCATAGGGGTGTCTACTTGCGGGGGTGACCTTCAGAGGTGAGAAAAACACCCCCGAAAGGGTGCTTGCTCCCCGGGGGAAGGGGAGCGTGGTCCTGGATGAGGGGGAAAGGGGGGATTGGGGAAAGGGGAGGGGTTTACCTCTGTTAGAGGGGGGATCACCGAAGAGGGGGGTCGCCGGAGGGGTGATCACTGAGGAGAGCCAAAGGGGAGGGGGATTGAAGGAGCAAGGGGGAATCGGGTGATGGGGTGGGAGACTAGGCTGATCTCCCCCTTGTCTTGTTGATGGGAGATTGGACCAAAATTGGATTCTGGATCGACCCGATTTTAGAATCTGCTAGATTCTAGCGGATTAACCGATTCACGATTCAAATAGGACCGATCCTACCAATTTCAACTGATTCGACCGGAACTTCTAACTGGATCGGTCGTCCGGGGTGAAATCGGATCGGTCATCACTGATCCGATCCTAGACTTGACTGATTTCGATCCGGATCGACCGATTCTGTAATCTATGAGTAGAAAAACTTTTAATTAAGAAGGATACACATACACTCCTAATTAAGAAGGATACCACACTAGATACTAGAAATTTTACCTCTTCCCCTGAAATCTTTAACCCACAAGCTAGTCACTCCAATACCATAGTTAGAAAGTACAATTCTCACCCACAGAGCATCTCCCTTAAGATTCACCTTTCCCAACCATTTGGTGAGAAGAGCCCTATTTACAGATTCTAAAGGAACAAGACCCACTCCTTCCTTAGTAGATCTGCACACATGGTTCCATTTAATGAGATGAAGTCTTTTTCTATCCTTGGTACCTTGCGCAAAGAACTTGGTGATGATACTTTCCAAAATGTTTATGGCCATTTGGAGCAATTGGTGCCTTTGATAGGAGAGAAATAGGACATTGCCAAGGCTTGAACAGTTGAACCTCTTGAAATGTTTATTATTTTGTTTGCCTCTTTCTAAAGTTGCAGACTAATTTTCTTATTTTTTTGGGGTACAGCCTATCTTTGTAACATCTCTTTTAGGTTTATTGGGGTTTGATTGGTAGTATTTTACAGGTTGATGTATCTTTTGGCTAGTTGTTTTCTTGTGAGGAGTTGTTGTCTTCATCTTCTCTCTCTCTCCCATTTATCTCCTTGTTCCTTTTGTATCTCTTTTTTCATTTATTGTAAACTGGCACCGTCAATTTCAAAGAATCATGTTTGTGATCACCTTGAACCTAAAAATACAATGTTTGATCATATGCTTCTGCTGAGAACACTGCCCAAGGCTATTGCAGATGGCTGAAATGATAGTCTGGCATGTAAAATGACCTTGGGGTTGCGTTAAAACAATGATAGTCTGGCATATTAGTTAATCAGTTAATGTTTGTATGGAAGTGACCCAAAAGGTGAGGCAGCAATTTATCCTTTTTGTGATGTTTATTTTTTGTAATAAAGTTAAAGTAACTTTCTGAATATCTATAGGATCATAGGATGATATTAATTTCTTATATTTCTACCCTTATGTCAAGATAAAAAACATGTAAATAAGGAAACCTTTTAGGCAGTCTAAGACTCCAGACCGAGTTGCTAAATCATAATTAAATGCAGAAAATGCTATGTAAAAATTATTGAAATCATGCATGAATCAGTTTGGCGTTTCATCAGACGGATGAGTCCATCCCACATGGAGGTGGCTCGACGGCTCGAGCTGCGAAGTTGTCCTCGCTGCGAGCCAGTTCATGCAGAGGCAGTCTGCCTGGGGTCGTGGCAGTTGGTGAGGAGCACCCAAGGGTGCACTCAATCGATTGAGCTAGGAAGATTTGTGAAGGCCCGTGAGATGCGTGCGAAAGGGACACAGCTTCGGTGTTGACCCAAGCTCCACTAAGCACTGCGGGATGTCTCAGAGGAGCGGAGGTGCAGAAGCCGACGAACACCATAAAGAGCACTATAGTGTCACTGTAGGCTTGATGAGGCATGTAGAAACTTTTTACATGTGTTACTGCTCGTTATCTTCTGGAAAACAGAGGAATGGTGGAACCCGGAACGGTCGAAGCAGAAATAGAGAGGAGAAAGACAAAGAAGACTATGGCGACGGTGGTGGAGATGTTTCCACGGAGTTGACGTCGTGTCCGAGAGGAAGAAAGTGCCAGAGATGGCAATTGCCAATGACATGTAGGGGCGACCACATAGATTTGGCGAGAAGGTGATGATGGCTACAGCCTTCTGGGGATCGCCGGATGGTGCAAAGGGCGCTGCACGATGTTGCTGGATTTGATGACGATGCTGTGTGAAAGATTGGCGCTATGATTGTGCAGATCTCTGGTCGCATTGATCGACACCATCTTCTTCAGAGGAGCCGCGTTGAATGAGGATGCCGGAGATGTCCAGGGCACATTTGTGATGTGGATGGGAATACATGATGAAGACATTGATGCTGCTGATGTCAGACCTACGCACGTTCATCTTTGATTGACTGGATCTGTGAGTGAAAAAAGATGACTGAGCTGTTGAAGACGATGGAGGGAGCTGCTGTCATTGGGAACCTGTGAAAAGGAAGATGAAAAGAACAACTTGGAGGTCGAAGGGTGAAGAGAGATAGAAGAGTGGCTCGCCGGCTAGAAGATAGGATTAAGAAGGCCTCCTCGGCTGATTTGGAAGTGGAGGATCAAGAGCAGGGCCACGTCCCTCTGTCGACGAACCACCAAGGGCACCCAAAAATTCAATTGGACTATCTGCATCGGGACTACATGGTTAGCTTTTTATATATAGCTAGCTCAGTTACGAAAAGACCATGGAAACTATTATTTACAAACATGTCCTTTTTAAGGACTGAACTGTAAAAGAAAATTTAAAATTCACTAAAATCTGTAAAATCTGCCCCCATCAGTCTACCTCTCTCAACTGCCTTGGTAGTTGTTGGCGTACATTTTTTCAAACAAAAAAAAGGAAGAAAAGAAAAGAAAGAAATAAAACAGGTGGCCTGGCCTAGGAGCTGGCCCAATGGCCCATCAAATTGGCCACAATTGGACCCAATTAAACACCCTAGCAGGGGCCGGATCCATCCAGCCCACAATTGGCACAAATCAGGCCATGTACAGGCCATGTACGCAGCCCACAGGAGGGCCTGGGCTTCTCTTCAGTCCGCTGGCCCAGAAAACAGGCCCAATTGGGCCAGGCCCACTTCAGCAGCCAGGCCAATCAAAGCCCAGCCGCACCCACCTTGCCACCTCAGCTCCTTGGTGCGCACCCAACTGCCAGCACAGCCCCCCCCAACAGTCAGTTGAAGGAGAGGGAAGATGGAGGGACAGCCACTTAATCAATAGGATTAAATGAAATAACTCTCATGGGAAGGTCAAGAGACACCAGCGTGCTGCACCTGCCATGTCAGCATTGCCATGTCAGCATTGCCACATCAGCGTCTGCCAGGTCAGCACCTGCCATGCCAACACCTGCCATGTCAGCACTGCCACGTCAGCATCTGCCAGGTCAGCACCTGCCACATCAGCATCTGCCATGCCAACACCTACCATGTCAGCACTGCCACATCAGCATCTGCCAGGTCAGCACCTGCCACATCAGCATCTGCCATGCCAACACCTGCCATGTCAGCATCTGCCAGGTCAGCACCTGCCACATCAGCATCTGCCATGCCAACACCCGCCATGTCAGCACTGCCACGTCAGCATCTGCCATGTCAGCACCTGCCATGTCAGCACCTGCCAGTTCACTTCCATCTTGCGCACATACCTGCCACCTCAGCCTCCCAACAGTCACTCGAAGGAGAGGGAAAGCCAAGGGACAGCCACACATTCAATGTGGTTAAATGGAGTAACTCCCATGGGGAGATCAAGAGTCACCAGCGTACAGCAACTCCTGTCCCTTCACCTGCCCTTTTTGCTCTCTATAAAAGAGAGGGAGACGCACCAGCCAAAGGACAGAAGCTGGAGACGCCGCCAGGCTGCTGGACTGCACCCTGCCCCTTGCTGCTGTGCGCCCTGATCCTGCTGCTGCTGCTACCTGCTGCTACCAGAAGAAGGAAAGAAGAAGAAGAAGGGAAGAGAAGGTAAAAGGACCAGCTTGGTGCGCCCATGTGGCCCCCTCAAAGGGGCCTTCTTTTTCTGCTTATTCCTGGCCCGTCTATAGCCTCTGGTCTGTCTGCAGAAGACCCCCTTGCGCAGGCTTGTTTCATCCCAGCCAGACCCCCCATTTTGGGCCCAAAACCGGTCCCAATGTAGCCTACTGGACAGCCCCTGCTGTAGGCCCATGGCTGACCCATTCTCAGGCCCATGTACAGGCCCATTTCCAGCCCTGTTCGACCCCCTGCACAGGCCACCTGCAGTCCATCCCGTAGACCCCTAGGCAGGCCCAGAAGAGAGCCCATACATAGCCCACATGCAGCCCCTGTGATGCATCAAAAATCAGATTCCAGTGCCAGACAGCAGCCCCTTTGCAGGTCCGGTCCAGCCCATTTCAGTCCAAGGTGGACCTTTCTCTTGAGACTGTTTGAATGCTCCTTAGCAGGACCCAGTTCGGTCTCCACTGCAGGCCCAAGAACAGGCCTTGTTCGGTCACTCAATCAGTCTCAACCTGACCCTACTCTGGTCTAAGGAGAATCCCCTTGAAATACCCTACATGTAGGTCAATTTCGACCCAAAAAAAACAGACCCTGGCCGAGCCTCTCTTCATGCCAACTTCGGCCCAATCAGGCCCACCTGCAGGACCAGCTCAAGCCCTCCTTCGGCCTGCTGTTCTAAACCCCTCCGCAGCCCATCCAGCAGACCCCAGGCTGGCCCATGAGCGGCCCATCTTCTGGTCCTTACCCAGGCCTTGGACCGTACCCATTCTGGCCCACCTTCTGGTCTTCATCCAGGACCACCTCCAGCCCACGTTTGGCACTCAATCCAGGCCTTCACAACAATCTATTTCCAGCACCCCTGTAGACAGGCGCCAGCCTCTTCAAGGGCCAACCCAATGACCCTTTCACGGGTCCAATCCATCTCCCAAAAAGCTCTACAACAGCCCCTTTTGCAGCAGAAAATAGAAGAAGGAGTTGCAGTGGCCCCCTTGTGGCATGTACCGGCAAAGTGAGGGATGAACCTCAACGGCCCTTTCACGGGTCCGGTTCTCCCCTCAACACATCAAAGGAGAGGAGAGCCTCAACGGCCCTTTCACGGGTCCGGCTTTCCCTCCTAGAAGCTGCCCTCCCAAATTCAAGCAAGAAGTGAAGCCCGGCTTTGAACGCCGAAGGAATGGACCGGCCCGAAGTGGCCTTCAAAAAAATCAACCAATAAAAATCAAACAGGGCGAAAGCAACATTAAATTAAGGACTTCACCCCTACCGGGGGAACTCCACCTTGGGCGGAGGCGCGGGCATGCATCCCGTAGCTTACGACCCGGACGTCGGCGCGGGCATGCTCCCGTAGCCGATGATCCTTCCCCAATTTTGGCTAAGTCATTGACTAGCCTTATTGGATGGGTAAACTTCATTACATTAGAAATCTGTCGGTATACCGTTGTAATGCCGAAATTTTTCTAAGGTAGTGAAGAACCTAAATTGGGGGAAGGGTCATCACCTATTGTACACCGATGTACCCCATTCATACTTCAATGAAATGAATTCTAAGTCAATTCGATGCATGAAGTGGGCACCGATGAGCAGCCCAATGCGCCCGATCAGATGCAAACCACCAAAATCAAATGAGCAAAACTCTTTTACAAACAAAAAAATAAAGTAATGCAGGTCTGAAATGGGATTTCACTGCCTCAGCTTCCTGATAGCCTGCTGCAAACCCTGTTCGGCCCAATAACCAGCCCACTGCAAACCCTGTTCGGCCCAATAGCCAGCCCACTGCAAACCCTGTCTAGGCCCATGGCTGCCCACCTGAAACCGCCTGCGCAGGCTTCAATCCAGGCCCATGAACAGCACCCTGTTCGGCCTACTTGCTGCCCCCTTTTCAGACCCAATCTGAACCCATGCGCCAGGCACAAATCTAGCCCAAATCCTGCCTGCGATCAGCCCTTCCTGTCTGGCCCAAACCGGCCCATTTGCAGGCCTATGCCCAGAGCCCAAAAACAGTCTCCTTTGAGACCCACTTTTCAGTCCATCAAGGACCTCCTGAACAGCCCCCTTTGCGGCCCATTCAGCCAACCTCCAAACAGGCCCACAATCGGCCCACTTGTAGGACTATGCTCCACCCCTCCGAGGCTCACCTAAAGCCGGTCTAGACCAGGTCTTCAGGCGGCCCATTTTCAGGCTCATGATCAGCCCATCCAGCAGATCTCCAAATAGGCCCATATCAGCCCATTTGCAGGCATATGTCCAGAGTTTAAAACCAGTCCCGTTGTGACCCGGTTTCAGCCCATCTAGGACATCCCAGACAGGCCCGTATTCTGGTCCACCAGCAGGCCCTTGTCCAGAGCCTAAAACCAGTCCCCTTGTGACCCGATTTCAGCCTATCCAGGACATCTCAAACAGGTCCCCGACCGGTCTATTCAAAATCATCTGAACAAACCCCTAAGCAGGACCGAAGCTGCCCTTGTTCAGCCCACATCCAGGTTCTGGAAACAGTGCCAAAACAGTCCGCCAAGCAGGCCCATTTTAGCCCATCATAATCCATTCACTCCAGTCCCTTTGTGGCTCGATGAAATCCCAAATCAGTCCTTAAATAAAAATCAGATTTTGATCAAATTCAAAACAGATGAAACTCAGAAATCAGAAAAGAATCAAAGTCATCCAAAAATGACAAATAAAATAAACTCGAGCAAATCGGTTTGCATCTGATCGGACCCAAAAGGCCGCTGCCCTTTTGAGTTCTTTATTCTATGTTGTGGATGTGCATGTCTCCGAAAACAGGTTGCCGCGACGGTTAATCAAAGGCGTTCGAGCCGTTGCTCGATGTAAGTTAACGCCGGATACTCGCACCATCCGGCGGAGAAGGGTCAAAAAATGAAATTTTCAAAGAACCCGAACCTCGGTTCTAATATTTTAAACTATCACCGGACTACCTAATATTTTTAGGATACCACATATTTTCCTAGAAAAGTCCGGAGATGTCTTTCTTTCTAAAGAACAGACGCAGAAAAAAGAGGTTCACACAAATGGCACGCCCGGTGGGACCCTTCTTTCCTTTCATCTTTCCGTCGTGGCGACCTGGAGATGTGCACATCCACTATCTTCAATTCAAAAAGAAAACCAAAACAAAACACTCTCTGCATTTGATCGAGTTGTTTTCGTTTTCAGGAGCTATGGAAATCAACAACGGAGTCTGCTTTTCCCAAGCCTACGTTGAACAGCGACGTATCGGCTCCGTTACCCCCGCCATCGCTTTCGGAGGCTTCTCGAAGACTGTGCTGTACCCCGACCGGCTTGGGGCGATGCCGGAGAAGCTGATCGCGGAGCCCGAAGTCATGCACCCGCTGCTCCAAGTGCTGGCCTCGGGTCAGGAAGCGGTCGAGCTCGCTGTCACTCCACTAACTGAGACTCCACTACCACTCTCACTGCTGCCGGCACAACCTTTGGTGCCGAGCGGGGGCATCCCCGCTGTAGGACCCGCGCCTAGGCAGACTGCTGCCATGAAAGCCCGGCGCCGCTATGTTGCCCGCCGCGTCCTCAACGCCGGGAAACCTGCAGCCGCTCCGCGGAGTTGACCGACGCTGTCAAGACCCCGGCCGACTTCAAAAGAAGCGTTCTGCCGATGTCATCACTGGGGGGACTGCCGCTCCACAACAAATTTTCGGCACTGACCTTGCTCAGGAGGAACGACCGAGTTGAAGACTTACCGCTCGTCGTCAGGCCTTTAGCCGTCCGTGACGGAAGAAGGCCTTTTCATGCCGACTTGGCTCCGGCCAGCTTCAAGCACGGGGGGCATCTCCCCCGCGTAGCAAACCAGGTTCCCCGTCACCTTTCAACCCCACCGAGGAAGGAATGGCGAGTTGTTCGCCCCAAGGCTCACGACGTGCACTCCCACACTGGGGCTGCTCGTCCTGCTCAAGAATGCCCTCCACTGGCTCCCCGACATACCAAGGAAGGCAGTTTCTCACGCCCCCCTGTCAACCGGGGGCACTACCTGGCCCTACCGGCCCCGCCGTCCTGGGGGCATCGCCCCGGAAGCTCCAACAACTACCGGCACCAGGCCGGCACTGCATCGAAGGCTCCGCCTCCCGAGAGGTGTGGGATCCCAACACAGAGAAGCTTCGTCTGCCTTGTCACGTCAAGGGGCAACATGCCCGAAGACGTGCCGGAGGCGTCCCGGACCGCCGTCCGAACGAAACCCCGGACTCGCGCCGACACCGCCCAGGAATCGGCCGCAGCCGCCGAGAGGGCCCAGAAAGCTCACAACGAGCCTGATTACCAAGAACAAGAAGAGGATGCGCCTCTCACCCCAACATTCGAAGACCTGCAAAGGGAAAATCAACGGCTGAGAGCTCTGATAGCTGATGCCGGGCTCTTACACCCTCAGCCGGTTTACGAATCGGAGGGAGAGGAGGCCGGCAGGGCCCCTCAGCTGGCCAGAGTGGACGCGCCATTGCCGCCGCCGCTCCCAGCTATGCCGCCGCCACTTCCAGCTATGCCGCAGCCCGCGGTCCCAAGGCCACCAGCCCATGAGGAATTTTTCGGGGGACGACGCTATCAACCTCCCCCGCCACCTCTACAGGAACCACTGGACCCAGCGCAACGGGCCGTGATCGATCAGCTGATCGCCACGCGCCTCGCTCAGCACGAGGAAGGACACAATGTCTTGGGCCTCTACCAGGTCCCCTACCCCCTGCATCACCAGTACGTCCGGCTTCCACAGGACGTTTCTAAAATCCCAAAATGCTCCAAGTTCGACGGGCGTGGGTCCCCGAGAGAACATCTGGCACTGTACTTCGCCCACATGGGGGACTTGGCTTACAATGAGTCATATCTCCTGAAGTACTTCGCCACCACCCTCACTGGAACTGCTTTCGAGTGGTACTCGAAGTTGAAGCCGAACTCCGTCACCGACTGGGCTGACATGCAGCGGAAGTTCGTGGAAAGATTCAGCTTCTCCGAGCGGCCACACACATTGGTCGAGCTTGCCACAATGACACAGGGGCGCAGCGAGACCGCCGTCGACTACATCCGGCGATGGCGCGACGTCTGCATGAAGTGCGCCAACCCACCCCTTGCCGAGGAGGCGGTGGCCTTATGCAAGAGAGGGCTCCGGCCCGACATTCAGAAGAAGGTGCTGGGTACCAAGATCCAAACCTTCGACGACCTCAACATCACGGTGGCTGACATCGAGCACTTCTACTACAGCCACCCGTCAACCGCCACCGCCCGCCCAAGGCCGTCCAAAGACAAACAACCGGCTTCCAGAGAGGTAAACACCATTGATGTTGTCTCACCCTCATCTAAAAATGTTGGTAGGGGAAATGGGAGACCCGACACGGCGCCCCCTCCACAGAATCCTATCAACGTCCCTCCGAGACCGACATGGGAGGAACGTACCCAGAAGCCCTACTCCTTCACGCGCGACTACACGCGCAAGCTTTTCGAGGTCCGTACGCAAAACGACCTCATCGCCCGCCGCGCCCGGCGCCCCGACGACGCCAAAAGGAGCAACGAGGCTAACTACTGCCCCTACCACCGACTGTTGGGGCACGTCATCGAAGACTGCTATCAGTTCAAGGACCTGGCGGAGAAAATGATCCAAGACAAGGTCTTCAATCTGGGAAATCGGCTAGTCCGGCCACCCCAACCGCATCAGAGTGCCCGTCAGCAGGCGAATTTCGCCGTCAACATGGTACATTGCCGCCATCCAGGTTCCGGGCCCAAGCGCCCCAGGACACCGCGTTATCAGGTAACGCAGGTACAAACTCCGCGCCCTTAATCGGCACCGCCCCGGCATCAGCCTCGGCAACGGTTGTCTCCCCACGGACCCCGTCCACGGCAAGAACCGGTTCCGCGCCCCTCCGCGCACCAAATAGCCTCCAACGTCACTGCGATGCTGGAGAGTTTCCGGGCCCGATGCGCCCGCCTCGAGGCCGATATCACGGCAGCCCTGGCCAGTCTCCCCGACATCTTGGCCGGCAAGGTAACTTTCGAGGAGGTTTGCCGCCCGCGGCAGCCTCCAAGATTTTCTGAATCGTCTGTTGCAGGATCGCGGCAGACGGAGGAGCAACCCCAAGAGCTGCACAATGAGCAGGGCGGACACCGCAGGCGCAGTGCCGAACCTGAAACCCACTCTGACCGTTCTCGTGCAGCGGTAGAAAGACGTCCACCAGGGTCTCCTCAGAGGAAGCGCCGACGGAGTTACACTTACACCTGTTACTCCTTCCCTCAGTCCATGACTCGGCAGCTGTTCGAGAAGGCCGCCACAGAGGGTCTGATCGAGCCCTGCCCGGGGAGGGAGTACCACATTATGTCATTCCCCAAGGAGGGGTGTGGGTATCACCATACCTACTCCCATGCCGTCGAAAACTGCTGGGCTATAAAAAGAGGACTGGAAGAATTAGTCAGGGGCGGAGTGCTAAGATTAGGCCGCTACTCGGTCCATCCGCCACGGCCTCATGTCAGAATTGAACCAGCTGGCTCCTCCTGCGTTGTCAGCATCACTCCAGGAATTGAGGCTGCCCGGAAGACTGGGACCAGAGGTGTGTCTCACAGACCCCCTAGACCAGGGTATTTCCCTTGCTATGAGAGGCTCCCCCAGGAGCTGATTCAGATGAACGTCGAGGCCGAGGCACGACTCCGACAGCAGGCGGGGAGAGTCGCCAGGGCGTCAGGGCCTCAGAGGCCGACCCCTCGCCAGAAACTACAAAAGATGAAAAGCCGGTTGGAGGGATGCGCCCCAAAGCAACCCGTGGGCCTCCCGACGCCGATGGAATTTACCTCCTGGGCTGAGTGGATCAGATATCAGGACCTTGCCCGCCGCCTCGACGTTCTCGAGCAGAGGGTCACCATTGGTGACGGGGCCGTAGAAGCCCAAGTTTCCCGGCTATGGGGACCAGATGAACATGAGCCCGACCTGGAGGCACTTAGGAACCGCTTCCAAGTGTTCTCCTGCAACATGGTGAACTTCGCTCCCCCGAGCTCCTACAACAAGCAGCGCCCTTCGAGGCCAGGCCCGCGCGCCGAACTTGTTTACCAGAGGAAAGAGAACAAAAAGAACCAGCGCCAGCCGGGAGGACAGAAATCCAACCCGGGGCGAGTCATCTATCTTGGGGATGAAGAGCCTGGCCCCGTGCCCGCTCCTATAGTCAGACAGCCTCCGCGCCAGCAACCACGCAGAGGTAACCCGGTCAGCATCCGGGATCTCCCCAGTACCAGCACCGCGCCGCCCACTGTGCGCGCAGATATCCCAGAGGGCACTGAAGCTCAGATGGAGGCACAACAGAGCCAACCGCAGCCGACGCTGCCTCAAGACGAAGAAGAGGGCCCAAGCCCTTCGCAGCTCTTTGTCACTCCAGACCTGCCGTATTCAACTCCGCTTCCGTCGTTACCGGAGGCCAAGCGAAAAGTGGATGACAAGCTACTGGCTAAGATCAGACGTCTCCCGGTGCGCATCAGTGTCTGGGAGGCCCTTTCCCTCAGCCAGGAACTTCGGGAGGCGTTGATTGCTGTAATGCAGCAGCCCGAAGTCTATGAGGCGCAAGTCGCCGAGATGCAGGACGCCCAGGCCCCTCCAGTAACTTTCACAGAGGAAGATATGGTTTTCCAAGCCCCGTTCCACAATCGGGCTTTATTTATGAAAGGGGCCATCAACGGGCATGGAATGAACCGCATCATGATCGATGCCGGCTCGGCATGTAATCTTATGCCGATGAAAACATTCAGAGCACTCTTCCTGGCACCCTATCTACAGAAAGCCCCCGGAGTCACTATCTCCGGGTTTAATCAAGATTCAGAGGAGGCACTTGGCCGAGTGGAGGTAGAGCTGGACATTGGAGGGCTGGTTTCTAAAACCACCTTCTACATTATCGATGCCGACACCACGTACAAAGCACTCCTGGGACGCCCGTGGATTCATACTAACGGCGTCGTGCCATCAACGCTGCATCAGTGTGTCAAGTACTCTAAGGACGGCGAGCAGTGCAAAGTCGAAGCCGACCAAGCCCCGTTTGAAGTCGCAGAGTGCCACTTGGCAGATGCCATTCCATATTTCCAGGCCGGGCCGGTGAAGCCCCCAGTCAGCAAGGGAAAAGAGAAGATGGGAGAAGAGGCTCCCGCCGAACCAGAAATTGAAGTTGATCAGGTCAGAGCCCGGATGTTCAAACTTTCCCTGAAGACCAAAGGACCGAGGACGCAGTCATTCAGAAAAGGGACCAGACCTGTTACCTACAATGCCAACTCCATCACAAGGGAGATTGAAGAAAGCATTGGCATGCCCCACGGCTTGTTATGGCTGGCAGGGGAGCGGGAGCTCCAAACGGTTGAAAAGCTCTCCATTTTCCGGGTTCGTTACCCTAACGAGCCCGATCACATTATGCATGGGGTCAAACCTACCCAGAAGCGAGTCCGGGATGAGCTTGACTGGCATGAGCATTCCGACTCTTACTCGGTCACCATCCAACCCTCCCCGGGTGTGGCCCCCGGGATCATTCAGATGTACCGGAAGATGGGCATCCCTCAGAGGCAGTCCTGGAAAAAGGCCCGCGCCTTCCACAACATGTGTCACCCCCAGGAGAACCATGAGTCTACCAGCAAGCACCCCGGTATCGCCTACGATTCAGACTACGAGGCACCGGTCCACTATGCGGTAAACATGGTAAGTGTACACGGAGGTGAGGAGCCTGAGGTACTAACTTCTACTCCTAGTGAACTTTGCCAGCAGGTTGAGCACCCGACTCCGAGTCCGGACAGCGACTCAGGATCGGCAACCGAGCTTATAGTCCTCCCAGAGTTCGTCGATCTACGACCAGCCCCGGAGCAGATTGAAGACGGCGGCCAGGCGACAGTCGACGACCTGCTCGAGATCAACCTCGGCACGGAGCAGGACCCGCAACCAACTTTCGTCAGTACCCTACTGACCGAAGAGGAGAGGACCCAATACCAAGCCCTTCTCCAGGAGTTCAAGCATTGTTTTGCCTGGACATACAGAGAGATGCCAGGACTGAACCCAGACGTGGCGGTCCATAACTTGGCCATTCTACCCAACGCCAAGCCGGTGAAGCAGGCGCAGCGGCGAATGCGGGCAGAGCTGGAAGTCAAGGTGAATGCTGAAGTGGATAAGCTCAGGGAGGTGGACTTCATTGAGCCATGCACCTACCCTGTTTGGCTGGCAAATGTCGTCCCCGTTAAGAAAAAGAACGGGCAGGTCAGAGTCTGCATCGACTATAGGGACCTCAATCAGGCATGCCCGAAGGACGATTTCCCTTTGCCAATCCCCGAAAATATGGTTGATATAACTATGGGGCATGAGGCGCTGTCCTTCATGGACGGGTCGTCAGGCTACAATCAGATTCTGATGTCTGCCCAGGACAAAGTTTTCACAGCCTTCCGGACACCCAAGGGAATCTTCAACTACAAGAGAATGCCCTTCGGCTTGAAGAATGCAGGTGCCACCTACCAGAGGGCGATGACGAAGATCTTCGACGATATGCTCCACGATATAGTCGAATGCTACGTCGACGACTTGGTTGTCAAAACTAAGTCTCGGCAAGACCATTTGTCCCATCTGAGGAAGGTCTTCGAGAGACTTCAACAGTACAATTTGAAAATGAACCCAATGAAGTGCGCCTTCGGCGTCTCCAGTGGCAAGTTCCTGGGCTTTATAGTCCGTTACAGAGGAATTGAGATTGATCCAGAGAAGATCGAAGCAATCCAGAGTTTGCCTCCACCCAGAAACATAAAAGAGCTAAGATCCCTACAGGGGAAATTGGCGTATATCCGGCGCTTCATCGCCAATCTGTCTGGGAGATGTCAACCTTTTTCTAGACTTGCAAAGAAAGGAGCCCCATTCAGATGGGATGATGAGTGTCAAGCTGCCCTTGACGGCTCGCGCACCTCCTCAACCCCCCTGTCCTGGGGGCACCAGTTCCAGGTCAACCATTGGTCCTCTATGTCACAGCCATGGAAGACTCTCTGGGGGCAATGCTCGCCCAAGAAAATAAAGAAGGAAAGGAGCAGCCTTTATACTACTTAAGTAGGAGGTTGGTCGGGCCTGAGCACAAATACCCTCCAATGGAGAAGACGTGTCTGGCCCTCGTTTTTGCTGCCAAGAAGCTGAGGCATTATCTGCTAGCACACGAGGTCAACCTCATATCCAAGGTTGACCCCCTGAAGCATTTGCTGAAGCAGCCTGTACCAACCGGGCGACTGGGGAAGTGGGCACTGATGCTCATGGAGTACGACATCAAGTACATTCCTCGCCGAGCAATCAAAGGCCAAGGTATGTCTGATTTTCTTGCAGCTCATCCCGTTCCGGCCAACTCTCCTCTCAACTTCCAGCTTCGGGACGAGGAGACACTACACGACTCAGCACAAGAAGTCCAGCGTGTAGATATCAAACCATGGCAGCTCTTCTTCGACGGGGCCGCCAGAATTGAAAAGAAAATGTCGGGGAAAACCGAAAGCAGGGCAGGCGCGGGAATCGTGCTTCTCAGCCCTGATGGCGGGATTCTCCATGAATCATGCTCCCTCACAGGGATCTACACCAACAACGAGGCTGAATATGAAGCGCTCGTCATTGGCCTCCAAGTTGCCCTCCACATGGGCATACAATGCATACAGGTGTTCGGAGATTCCATGCTAGTCATCCGACAGATGTCGGGAGTCTTCGAAGTCCGCAAGCCGGAGTTGGTGCCATACCACACGAAGGCGACCCACTTGTCACAGGGGTTCTATCTCTTCAGCATAGAACATGTTCGGCGAGGGCAAAATTCCCAAGCCGACGCATTGGCCAAATTGGCCTCTGCCATCAAGCTGCCACCCAAAGGTATGCTTGAAATTGTTGTAAAGCACAGGCGTCTCCTACCAGGCTGGAGGAAGTTCGAAGAAGTTGAGGACGTTCTGGAAACAAATGTGATTGAAGACGAGCAAGGGCCCTTTGAGCCTGATTGGCGCCAGCCGATCATCGACTTCAAGAATGGCATTATGCCAGAAGAACGAGCCCAGCGGGTACAGATGGCAAGAAGAGCAAATTCCTATCAAATCATTGGTGGGGAATTGTACCGGATGATGCCAGAGAAAGAAAGAGCAGTCTTAGCCAGATGTGTCTCCAGACAAGAGGCCATCCAGATCATGAGGGAGGTCCACGGTGGTTTATGCGGCGCTCACCAACCGGGGCCCAAAATGAAGATTGCTATTAAACTTAAGGGTTACTTTTGGCCAACCATGTTCGCCGATTGTGACAAATTTGCCCGAGCATGCCACGAGTGTCAAGCTTTTGGGACCATCCCGCGGCGTCCGCACACTCAACTCCATCCAACTACCCCGACCTGGCCTTTCGCCGAGTGGGGCATGGACATAGTCGGACCCTTCAAGCCGTCTTCCAAGGGATGCAAATTCATCTTAGCAGCAACAGACTACTTCTCCAGGTGGGCCGAGGCCATTGCAGCCCGAGAAGTTACAGGCGAAGTCGTGTCACGCTTCGTCAGGCAGAACATCATCTACCGGTACGGCGTCCCTAGTCGGATCCTTTCCGACAATGGTACCCCGTTCAAAAACCACACCATCTACAAAATGGCGGCCAAATTCCGCATCGATTGGAGGACGTCCACCGTCTACAATCCCCAGGCCAATGGCCTAGCCGAGGCATTTAACAAGACATTGTGCAAGCTCTTGGTGAAAGTAGTTGGGGGAAAGAAGCGGAGCTGGGACGAGAAGATGCAGGAGGCGTTGTGGGCATACCGCACAGTGTACAAGACCCCCACAGGGTGCTCCCCTTTCTCCCTAGTCTATGGAAGCGAGGCTGTTATCCCCGTAGAGATCGAACTGGCCTCCTACAGGGTAGCTGTCCATCATGGTCTCGCCACCGACGAGCCCGATGAAGCACACAGAAGATTTATGGAGCTCGAAAGGCTGGAGGGCAGCAGACTCGAGGCCTACACACGCCTCAAAGCCTACCAAGCCAGGATGACCCGTGCCTACGACAAGTTGGTCAAAGACAGGGCATTCCAGAAAGGCGATCTTGTCATGGTAAAACAGAAAGATGCCATGGCCGGTCGGCCTAAAAACAAGTTCCTACCAAACTGGTTGGGTCCCTTTGTGATCCATCAGGTTTTTGAAGGAGGTGCCTACACAGTTGTCGACAGCAAAGGGGATGTTCCTTTCCCGCCGCTCAACGGCAAACACATCAAGAAATACTATGCCCCCGAGCATGAATTCCACGACATTGGTGGCGGCAACCGTGAAAGCTAAAAAAAAAAAAAAGAAAAAAGAAAAAAAAAGAAAAAAGAAAGAAAGAGCAGAGAGAGTCCGGCAGAGGTGAAAACCCGAAAGGGCGCCTTTGGCAAAATCGGATGACCCCAGCTGTGTGAAAACCTCGCAAAGAGGCGCACGGGCAAAATTCGAAGGGGGTCGACTCGGGTGAAGACTCTTGGTAGGGAGCACTCGGGCCGATAAAAAAAAAAGAAAAAAGAGAGAAAAGGGCCAAAGACGAGAGCAAGTCAGAAAACGATCCTCATGCCAAGTTGCCCTCCGCACTTGGATTGGTCAATCTCCTTTCGAACCCTCGCGCCGATTCGCTTTCCGCGTTCGGACTGGTTCAAATTAAAACGACCCTCATGCCAAGTTGCCCTCCGCACTTGGATTGGTCAATCTCCTTTCGAACCCTCGTGCCGATTCGCTTTCCGCGTTCGGACTGGTTCAAATTAAAACGACCCTCATGCCAAGTTGCCCTCCGCACTTGGATTGGTCAATCTCCTTTCGAACCCTCGCGCCGATTCGCTTTCCGCGTTCGGACTGGTTCAAATTAAAACGACCCTCATGCCAAGTTGCCTTCCGCGCTTGGATTGGTCATCTCCTTTCGAACCCTCGTTCCGATTCGCTTTCCGCGTTCGGACTGGTTCAAATTAAAAACGACCCTCACGCCAAGTTGCCCTCCGCACTTGGATTGGTCAGTCTCCTTTCGAACCCTCGTGCCGATTCGCTTTCCGCGTTCGGACTGGTTCAAATTAAAACGACCCTCATGCCAAGTTGCCTTCCGCGCTTGGATTGGTCATCTCCTTTCGAACCCTCGTTCCGATTCGCTTTCCGCGTTCGGACTGGTTCAAATTAAAACGACCCTCACGCTAAGTTGCCCTCCGCACTTGGATTGGTCAATCTCCTTTGGAACCCTCGCGCCGATTCGCTTTCCGCGTTCGGACTGGTTCAGATTAAAACGACCCTCACGCCAAGTTGCCCTCCACGCTTGGATTGGTCAATTTCCATTGGAACCCTCGTACCGTTTCGCTTTCCGCGTTCGGACTGGTTCAAATAAAAAACGACCCTCACGCCAAGTCGCCTTTCGCGCTTGGATTGGTCATCCCCCTTTGGAACCCTCGTACCGATCTGCCCCCCTTGCATTCGGTCTGGTTCAAACCCTTCGAACCATCGCGCCGATTTGCCTTCTGCATTTGGACTGGTTCAAGCTAAAATGACCCTCGTGCCAAGTCGCACCTTGCGCTTGGATCGGTCACCCTTCCTTTTTGTTCTTAAGAATTCCCCGCACCGGGTCATCTCTCAAAGTCTGGGAGACGCCCGCCTTCTGCCGTGGGATTTTAAAATAATGTCTCCAGATGCATTTTGATTCCGCATCCCCCCTACCACAAAAAAAAAGGGGAGAAAGAAAAAAAAAAGAAAAAAGCCTGGCTGGGATGTGAAACAAAAAAATGGGAAGCATTCCAGGCAAAATCCGGCTACCCCGCTATGCGAAAACCCCTTCGGGGGCGCGTAGGCAAAATTGTAAGGGGACTGGCCCGACCAAAAGAACCTGGAAACGGGTGGTCGAGCTGGCAAAAAAAAAAAAAAAACAATTGATCGACAGGTTCTCTCCGTTTTAGCCGGGAGGGGGTCCGAGTCGCCTGTGATGAAACGGCTTCCATAAGGCTCCCCTGCCTAACGGCAGAAGTCAGCCGGGAAATGCCATAACTGAGGTGACGAGGAAGACCACTGTCTTTCTTCACGACGTGTGATCGATTGAACAATGCGGCCCTCCGAGTTTTTTGTTTTCCGAGCGTACAAATGCGTTTATTCGTCCCTATCTCCGGATTCAAAGAAAGGGAAAAGGAAAGGTGACCGAATCCCCGAGTATTTCCGCACTTGTTCCTCGCAAGTCAGCATTCCGGAAACAAAAAAATAAAGCAGAGATTTCGTTGTTTTATTTCAAGCAGCAGAATTTTAACATAAGATAAAGACTTTTCAGGACATGCCCCGAAAGTCTGACAGAGGAAAAGAACGACGAAGGAAGCTACGGCAGACCCCCAGGAGGAGCAACAGGACGTTCCCTATCCAGCTCCCCCAGCCGTGCCCGAAGTGCCTGCTTTTCAAGAGCCAGAGCAGTCTGCTCTTGTAGCACAGAATCCAACCGATCCACCAGGAGCTCTTGGGTCGACGTCGCCACAGCTAGCTCCGCCCGCAGGCGCTCCACTTGGGCCTCAGCCAAAGAAAAGTCGCCCTGGAGCTGCTGCAAGGTCATGCCGGCCAGCGCATAAGCCTCATCGACAAGCTGCAGCCGGGCGGAGGCTGCCTCAAACTGCGGGAGGAACGTCGTCGCCCACCGCACACGTCGCTGCTCCTCGCGCCACTGGGTGCAAAACTCACCCCACAGGTCCTCTACCGCAGGGATCCACCGAGCCATGGTGCCGCCCATCTGATGAAAGTGGAAGGTGGCCAACTGCAACTCCTCTCGAAGGCCCTCCGGATCGGCAAACAAGCCCGGGAGGGCTCCCAATGCGGTAAGGAAACTGTCCTCAAAGGCCACAGATAGCCGCCGGCCTCCCTCCAACTGAGTAGGCCAAACCAGCCCCAGCTCTGGAAGAAGAGCGGCGCCCGCCGAGCCCGTCATCTCAGGTAGGCGGGAAGAAACATCTGAGGGAGTCAAGGCTGCAGCATCCTCACGCACTCCGGCTGGAGAAGCCTGAGGAGAGAACAACATTGCAACCCCAGAATGAGTATGATCAGAGGTTACTTAAAAGCAGGGAAGGGCTTCGCGAGGAAGATACCGCGATGGGAGAGCTGCCCCCCACGATGGGCTCGCCAACCGGGGTTGTCAACTCCGGCTCGACAACCGAGGGTGCCTCTGTCAGGCAAGGCACGCTAGTCACCACAGCCACAGGGCGAGGGGGCACAGCTAGCAACGCCTGGATGATCAACAGTCCGGGGGAAGCCGCCAGGTCAGCCGCCACTAGCGGGGAGTTGTCTGCACGATAGTAAAGAATGTTAAAACATGAAGGCAGAAGCGATTTTGAAAACAGCACGGGAAGGCTCACCAGGATCCGAAGAGACAAAAGCCTCACCGTCAACCCGCATTGGGGAGGGTGACCGAATCGGAGAAGCCTCCGGTAAAGGAGCCTGAAGCCCGATTGACTCCCCCACCTCGATCGGAGAAGTAATCGGGTCACTAGGAGCCGTCACTACAGGCCGCGATGCTTCATTTCCACCTGGACCACCAGACTCCATGGGAGGAAAAGGTATGTCTCCATCAACCGCAGGAGGAGCCATTGCCGCCTCCTCCCGAACAGAGGCCGGTAGATCTGCAGCATTACCAATGGTAGCAAGTCAGACCAAAAATGCAAGGGAATAAAGGAAGAAAGAAGGAGCATGAGGGGCAAAGAAGCCAACCAGAAGCAGGGGTTGGAGAAAGTTCCTCCACCCTAATTCTTTTCCGAGACCGAGGGGCGTTAGAAAAAAGCTCCGAATGCCCAACACTGTGCTTAGGCTCAACAGGAGTCCGGGTTTCTGCAAAAGAAGTACCGCAAGCAAAAGGAAAAAGAAGCAAACATTTAAACCAGTGACAGGACGCAAAAGGAGGAATACACTCAAGGCAGCATCACTCCAACTGATAGTACCTGGAAGGGAGCTATCTGGCCCCGCAATGACCAGTAACCCGGCATCTCGTCCTACTTTCCGGGCAGCCTGCATCACGGCTGACCGGATATCACCAAAACAATGAGATTGCTCCACCAACAAAGCACATTCCAGTGGTCCCCACGACTGCACCAAACAACATAGAAATTGACGCCAAACAGTGCAACGGTCGTGAAGCTCCAGCAATTCCCCAGAAGGGACGGACGGCCGGCCCGTGCAATCAAGCACCATGGCCTTGTACCAGTCAAATGTGCGGGGAGGAGCCGGCTGTCTGGCTCGGTATGATGCACGCAGTGGCTCCGACAACAAATCAACAGCCCCGTTATACGGCCCAGGGAGAGGAGCTGTAGGCAGGCCCTTTTGGGCCCATCGCTGCTGACGCTCGATAACCCGATCTCTCAAATCCTTGTAGTGCATACCCAGGTATGTAGAACTGACATCAGGTGGAGCACGGCCTTTCAAAGATAGCCGTTTGAGTTCTGCCTCAGCTAAGGCCGATGGTGGCCTCCTGTAGTCACTGCTGTGGTGGACCCACCAGTTCCCGTAGGTAGTGTCAAATTCACCCACGGTCCCCAAGGGAGGGATAATCATAGCACTGCCCTGGTGGCTGCGTAAAAAGAAGTTCCACCATTCCGCGGCAACGAGATGGCAGTCCCGCCCTGCATAAACCCTGCTGGGAACATCAAAGTCCGCATTAGGAGGCACACTCTGGTCGTAGCCAAAGCACCTCCCGAAGCGGTGTGGAAAGTAGGGCTCCAAGATAGCCTGCCGGCCCTGTCGAAAAACAAGAACGCTGGGTCGTGTGCTCAAGCACCACTCCCAGTCAACCGTCTCTGAGTAGCCACCCGTCAGAGAATCAATCCATTGAAGTTTCTTCCCCCGCTCAACTGCGGTATGCGGACGATAGCCCCTGGAGCAATGATCAAAAGGAAGGGCTGACTCCCCATCCTTAGGCAGTAGATGCAGAACACGTCTCCCTTTAGATAAATCCTTTTGGAAGCGTGAGCTAGGTTTCTCGATCAGCCGAAGCATCAAAGCCTGTGCTGAAGAAGAACCCTCTGAAGGAGCAGGAATCCCGTCAAAAAAGGAGGTTGCCCAAGCACAGACATAATGAGTGGCCATAACTGCGGTACAAGCTCGAGGGGAAGGATGGGTCACCAGCGCGCCAAAAGAATGGTAGATGGCTGCCAAAGCCGCCGGAGCAACTGCCAACTTCTTCCCGCACGCCAACCTGCAAGCTGGATAGATAACACTGACCCTGATGCTGTCGCCATCATCAAACGGGATCGCGAAGGTAGCCAGCCAATACGCCAGGTATGCTGCCAGGTGAGTCACCTCCCCCAGATCCCAGGGGTCCTCCACCTCGCGCGGAGCCTCCAATCCCTCGAAACAGGGCACGGAAGATGGTTTGGGAAGCTGGAAAAGACCCGACCGGCCTTTGTCCGGGCGAGCGAACATGTGCCTGTAACAGAAAGGGCCGCCATAAAAGTAGCGCAGCCACGAGTCTGCGGAAACCCTCTGTGTCTCTCCTGGTGCTCCTACGCCACCCGCCTGTGCCAAGTCGCGCCATACTTTCACCAAAAAACGGTGGCAGTACGACAAGGTATAGTTCCCTGCTCCATCTGTCTGACATCTGTGCAGGTCATCCAGAACCACCTCTTCATACGGAGCCCCGTGAATTGGCAAGCCCGAGATCATATGAAAGCTCCATAGATCAAAAGACAGTTCACCCTGAGCTGTTACAAAGGTATTCCACCGGCGATTGAACCTCTCCGCCAGTGCCTGAATGTAGCCCTCCCGGCGCGGATAACCATACAAAGCAGCCTCGACAGCAGATCGCAGGCCAACACGCTCCAGGCGAGCAGAAAAGTTGGCTAGAATGTATTCTAGCCATTCACAAGCCCCAAGCCTGGCTCGGTGCGATTCCTGAACTGACAACTGTCCATACCAGCTATCGGTCTCCATGGCCAGGAAGTCGTCAAGAAGGCAGCGTCCGTCGAAACCCTCGCCGCTGAAACGAGGATTCCCCGGATACAAGAATGGACCCTGGCGGTCAGAACCCGCTGCCGAGTCACACTGGCGATCCAGCCTCCAGATACCGGGACGGAAATCCCGAACTGTGCAATGCGCGTCCAACAAATCGGCAATCAGCCCCATAGAACGCTTGGTCGGCAGCTGAGGATGAGTCTTCTTCACCCCCATGGGGAACGAGGGATAGGAAAGCTCGGCCACACCCCGCAGCATGTCCCGACCTCGAAGGATGGCACACTCCAAAAAGCGTCGCTCCTCAGGAGAAATCCGCTCGGAGGCGAGCCCAGGAACAGGACTGGGAAGTCGAATGAAGCCCAGAAGTGCAGCATCGGCCGGGAAATCAACTGGGTAGACACCCGATCGGTCATAGGAAAAACGCCCGTCAACCCGGCGGACCCGGGAAATTTCGACCGGCGCGGTTACAGGTACCCCCGAAGGCTCGGCAGCAGCCACGTCATGTTGATGGAGCCCGAATCGGGACCGAGAAAGGATGCTCGGCACGGGAACCAAGCTCTTCTTGGGTGGCGCGTCGGCATATCTCCGATCCGACATCCTCGCTTCCGAAAAGAGTGAGAGGAGAAAGTCCTGTTGTAAAAAAAAAAAAAAAAAAAAGAAAAAAAATAAAAAAAAAAAAAGAGAAGGAAAAAAAACAGGAAGAAGGGGAAGCCGTAATCCCGAGAAATAGAAAAGCAAAAAAAAAACAAACAAAAACAAGCGAGTCGCCAGATAAAGCGAACGAGTCTGATGAAAAAGGAGAGGGGCGCACGTACCTGAGCAAATCCAGATGACAGGCCTCAACAGCCCCTGGCGGGCCCAACTCCAAAGCCAAAACCCCTGCGCAGCCACCACACAGGCACCAGTAGCAGGCACCCACGCGAAGAGGCCATGCAGGCAGGGCTCCGGGTGGTCGTGGCCGCAGAAGCAGGCAGCCGCGGAAGACAAAGCCGCGGGAGTCAAGCCCACGAACAGCCAAGGCCACGTGCGGCCAAGGGGAAGCCCGCGCGCGGAAGACAGGCCGCTAGCGGACAAAGCAGCCGCAAGCAACCAAGGCCGCAAGCGGACAAAACCAAATCCGCACGCCCCAGTCCAGGTCGCGACGGGAACCAGGCCGCACGGATGCCCCAGGAGCAGGAGACGGCGGAGGATCCTGCGGCGGTTAAAAAAAAAGGGGGGATTAAAGGAGATCAATGGAAGGAAGTAGCGCACAGAAGAAAAATAAGGAAAAATTCAAAAAAACAAAGAGAGAAGGAAAAAAAATCAAAAAATGAAGGAATCAAAAAAAAAAACTGAAAAAAGGGGGGGCAGGCAAAAAAAATTGAAACAAAAAAAAACCCGGTAAAAAAAAAAGAGAGAAGAGAAAGAAAAGAAAAGAAAAAAAGGTGAGACCGGTAAAAAAAAAAAAAAAAAAAAAAAAAAAGAAAAAAAGAGAGAAAAAAAAGGAGAGAAGGAGAACACAACTCCAGGCCCTCTTCATCGGTTCAGACGAGCCGCGAATCTTACACCATCTTGACCATCCCGGTCTCGACGGTGCCACGAAAAACTCCGCATCGTCGTGATTCCTCCAATCCTGACGATTCTTTCAAAAAAAAATAAAACAACAAAAAACCCTTGCCATCAAAACATCCCTTGTTTTGACGCCATTTCAAGGCCTTCGGTCCAACTTTTTGAGCTCTCCGATTGTCAAGCCGTACCGGGACGGCCACTCCGGCCCGTCTCGGTCTACAAAAACTCTGAGCCATTGTCCTCGCAACATCGACCAGGTTGAAATCCATACTCGGTCGAGCGTTACGATGATGCTTTCTTGACCGCAAATTGAAGTCCACCTGACAAGAAAATCCGGACAGAATTATCCCTTGTTTTCGAGTTGAAAACCATACTCGGCAGGCCCTCTTCCATCAGGACTCGGTCAAGAGCGCCATCAGATTTTCGGATAAAAGTCAAAAAATCCATGCTCGCGGAAAGCCCCACATTTCATGCTGACTACGTTGAAACTCATACGTAGTCAAATCCAACGGTGCATGCGGCTTGAGGGAAGCCTTAATTCCCCACAAAAAAAACAACAAAAAAAAACAAAAGCCTTGCTAAAGTGAAAACCCGAAAGGGCGCTTTAGGCAAAACCAGGCATCTCCGCTACATGAAAACCTCCTCGGAGGCATGTAGGCAAAAAAAATCAAGGAGGCTGACTCGGGTGAAAACCTAAAAAATAGGCAGCCGGGTCAGTAAAAAAAAAAGAAGAAAAAAAAAAAAAGGAAAGAAAAGGAAAGGAAAAACATTGGGTGGAAAGAAAGCGACAGCAAGTCTGCGTCAGCTATTCTATAGGAATTTCAAGCAAAGCTTCACAAATGAAGGGGGAACAAAACGGCAGAGTCCAGTAAGACAAGGGCCCAAGCCCTTCCCGATCCCGAAAATTTTTTTTTTTGTTCTTTTTTCAAAGAAGGACAAACCAGTCGCCAACTACACGGACGACTCCTTGTCAACCTCCGTCTCCAAGAAATCGTCCGTGGGGGGCATTTGTTGGCGTACATTTTTTCAAACAAAAAAAAGGAAGAAAAGAAAAGAAAGAAATAAAACAGGTGGCCTGGCCTAGGAGCTGGCCCAATGGCCCATCAAATTGGCCACAATTGGACCCAATTAAACACCCTAGCAGGGGCCGGATCCATCCAGCCCACAATTGGCACAAATCAGGCCATGTACAGGCCATGTACGCAGCCCACAGGAGGGCCTGGGCTTCTCTTCAGTCCGCTGGCCCAGAAAACAGGCCCAATTGGGCCAGGCCCACTTCAGCAGCCAGGCCAATCAAAGCCCAGCCGCACCCACCTTGCCACCTCAGCTCCTTGGTGCGCACCCAACTGCCAGCACAGCCCCCCAACAGTCAGTTGAAGGAGAGGGAAGATGGAGGGACAGCCACTTAATCAATAGGATTAAATGAAATAACTCCCATGGGAAGGTCAAGAGACACCAGCGTGCTGCACCTGCCATGTCAGCATTGCCATGTCAGCATTGCCACATCAGCGTCTGCCAGGTCAGCACCTGCCATGCCAACACCTGCCATGTCAGCACTGCCACGTCAGCATCTGCCAGGTCAGCACCTGCCACATCAGCATCTGCCATGCCAACACCTACCATGTCAGCACTGCCACATCAGCATCTGCCAGGTCAGCACCTGCCACATCAGCATCTGCCATGCCAACACCTGCCATGTCAGCACTGCCACGTCAGCATCTGCCAGGTCAGCACCTGCCACATCAGCATCTGCCATGCCAACACCCGCCATGTCAGCACTGCCACGTCAGCATCTGCCATGTCAGCACCTGCCATGTCAGCACCTGCCAGTTCACTTCCATCTTGCGCACATACCTGCCACCTCAGCCTCCCAACAGTCACTCGAAGGAGAGGGAAAGCCAAGGGACAGCCACACATTCAATGTGGTTAAATGGAGTAACTCCCATGGGGAGATCAAGAGTCACCAGCGTACAGCAACTCCTGTCCCTTCACCTGCCCTTTTTGCTCTCTATAAAAGAGAGGGAGACGCACCAGCCAAAGGACAGAAGCTGGAGACGCCGCCAGGCTGCTGGACTGCACCCTGCCCCTTGCTGCTGTGCGCCCTGATCCTGCTGCTGCTGCTACCTGCTGCTACCAGAAGAAGGAAAGAAGAAGAAGAAGGGAAGAGAAGGTAAAAGGACCAGCTTGGTGCGCCCATGTGGCCCCCTCAAAGGGGCCTTCTTTTTCTGCTTATTCCTGGCCCGTCTATAGCCTCTGGTCTGTCTGCAGAAGACCCCCTTGCGCAGGCTTGTTTCATCCCAGCCAGACCCCCCATTTTGGGCCCAAAACCGGTCCCAATGTAGCCTACTGGACAGCCCCTGCTGTAGGCCCATGGCTGACCCATTCTCAGGCCCATGTACAGGCCCATTTCCAGCCCTGTTCGACCCCCTGCACAGGCCACCTGCAGTCCATCCCGTAGACCCCTAGGCAGGCCCAGAAGAGAGCCCATACATAGCCCACATGCAGCCCCTGTGATGCATCAAAAATCAGATTCCAGTGCCAGACAGCAGCCCCTTTGCAGGTCCGGTCCAGCCCATTTCAGTCCAAGGTGGACCTTTCTCTTGAGACTGTTTGAATGCTCCTTAGCAGGACCCAGTTCGGTCTCCACTGCAGGCCCAAGAACAGGCCTTGTTCGGTCACTCAATCAGTCTCAACCTGACCCTACTCTGGTCTAAGGAGAATCCCCTTGAAATACCCTACATGTAGGTCAATTTCGACCCAAAAAAAAACAGACCCTGGCCGAGCCTCACTTCATGCCAACTTCGGCCCAATCAGGCCCACCTGCAGGACCAGCTCAAGCCCTCCTTCGGCCTGCTGTTCTAAACCCCTCCGCAGCCCATCCAGCAGACCCCAGGCTGGCCCATGAGCGGCCCATCTTCTGGTCCTTACCCAGGCCTTGGACCGTACCCATTCTGGCCCACCTTCCGGTCTTCATCCAGGACCACTTCCAGCCCACGTTTAGCACTCATTCCAGGCCTTCACAACAATCTATTTCCAGCACCCCTGTAGACAGGCGCCAGCCTCTTCAAGGGCCAACCCAATGACCCTTTCACGGGTCCAATCCATCTCCCAAAAAGCTCTACAACAGCCCCTTTTGCAGCAGAAAATAGAAGAAGGAGTTGCAGTGGCCCCCTTGTGGCATGTACCGGCAAAGTGAGGGATGAACCTCAACGGCCCTTTCACGGGTCCGGTTCTCCCCTCAACACATCAAAGGAGAGGAGAGCCTCAACGGCCCTTTCACGGGTCCGGCTTTCCCTCCTAGAAGCTGCCCTCCCAAATTCAAGCAAGAAGTGAAGCCCGGCTTTGAACGCCGAAGGAATGGACCGGCCCGAAGTGGCCTTCAAAAAAATCAACCAATAAAAATCAAACAGGGCGAAAGCAACATTAAATTAAGGACTTCACCCCTACCGGGGGAACTCCACCTTGGGCGGAGGCGCGGGCATGCATCCCGTAGCTTACGACCCGGACGTCGGCGCGGGCATGCTCCCGTAGCCGATGATCCTTCCCCCAATTTTGGCTAAGTCATTGACTAGCCTTATTGGATGGGTAAACTTCATTACATTAGAAATCTGTCGGTATACCGTTGTAATGCCGAAATTTTTCTAAGGTAGTGAAGAACCTAAATTGGGGGAAGGGTCATCACCTATTGTACACCGATGTACCCCATTCATACTTCAATGAAATGAATTCTAAGTCAATTCGATGCATGAAGTGGGCACCGATGAGCAGCCCAATGCGCCCGATCAGATGCAAACCACCAAAATCAAATGAGCAAAACTCTTTTACAAACAAAAAATAAAGTAATGCAGGTCTGAAATGGGATTTCACTGCCTCAGCTTCCTGATAGCCTGCTGCAAACCCTGTTCGGCCCAATAACCAGCCCACTGCAAACCCTGTTCGGCCCAATAGCCAGCCCACTGCAAACCCTGTCTAGGCCCATGGCTGCCCACCTGAAACCGCCTGCGCAGGCTTCAATCCAGGCCCATGAACAGCACCCTGTTCGGCCTACTTGCTGCCCCCTTTTCAGACCCAATCTGAACCCATGCGCCAGGCACAAATCTAGCCCAAATCCTGCCTGCGATCAGCCCTTCCTGTCTGGCCCAAACCGGCCCATTTGCAGGCCTATGCCCAGAGCCCAAAAACAGTCTCCTTTGAGACCCACTTTTCAGTCCATCAAGGACCTCCTGAACAGCCCCCTTTGCGGCCCATTCAGCCAACCTCCAAACAGGCCCACAATCGGCCCACTTGTAGGACTATGCTCCACCCCTCCGAGGCTCACCTAAAGCCGGTCTAGACCAGGTCTTCAGGCGGCCCATTTTCAGGCTCATGATCAGCCCATCCAGCAGATCTCCAAATAGGCCCATATCAGCCCATTTGCAGGCATATGTCCAGAGTTTAAAACCAGTCCCGTTGTGACCCGGTTTCAGCCCATCTAGGACATCCCAGACAGGCCCGTATTCTGGTCCACCAGCAGGCCCTTGTCCAGAGCCTAAAACCAGTCCCCTTGTGACCCGATTTCAGCCTATCCAGGACATCTCAAACAGGTCCCCGACCGGTCTATTCAAAATCATCTGAACAAACCCCTAAGCAGGACCGAAGCTGCCCTTGTTCAGCCCACATCCAGGTTCTGGAAACAGTCCGCCAAGCAGGCCCATTTTAGCCCATCATAATCCATTCACTCCAGTCCCTTTGTGGCTCGATGAAATCCCAAATCAGTCCTTAAATAAAAATCAGATTTTGATCAAATTCAAAACAGATGAAACTCAGAAATCAGAAAAGAATCAAAGTCATCCAAAAATGACAAATAAAATAAACTCGAGCAAATCGGTTTGCATCTGATCGGACCCAAAAGGCCGCTGCCCTTTTGAGTTCTTTATTCTATGTTGTGGATGTGCATGTCTCCGAAAACAGGTTGCCGCGACGGTTAATCAAAGGCGTTCGAGCCGTTGCTCGATGTAAGTTAACGCCGGATACTCGCACCATCCGGCGGAGAAGGGTCAAAAAATGAAATTTTCAAAGAACCCGAACCTCGGTTCTAATATTTTTAAACTATCACCGGACTACCTAATATTTTTAGGATACCACATATTTTCCTAGAAAAGTCCGGAGATGTCTTTCTTTCTAAAGAACAGACGCAGAAAAAAGAGGTTCACACAGTAGTCTAGGCAGCTTCCCTTGTCGAGGAGATGTGGTACTTGGATATTCATTTGTAAGTAGTAACCGTCATTGGTTTCTTCTATATTTTCTGTTTTCACTTTACTTTTCCCGTTTATAGAGTTTGTTGATTCAATTCGTTTGATCTAGAATTTTTAGCGCTAAACAAGGATTGTCGTCTCGGATCTCGACTTTGTCTCGAAAGCGTGAAAGAGAAGAGATCTCGTGAGATTCTCGGAAAAATCTCGGGAGATTGGATCTCGGATTTCATTTATGCAGGGTATACTTTACCCAATGATTGCCATCTCACATCTATATTTTATCTCACGAAGATTGAAGATAAAAGATCTCGAAAAAATCTCAAGGAATTAGATCTTGGAAATACCAATCAATATGCGTGTTTAGATGTAGAATGTCATATAATCTCTTTAAAAAGGACAAGAGAACTCATATTAAATATTAAAATAAGCTGTGAGAGAATTAAAAACGTAATATAGAGATTGTGAACTATTGTTAGCATGAGACATACAAAGGATCTTATGTCAGACCAAAGTTTCATCTTGAACAATATAGATAGGAGATTGATAACATTTTGGGTTAATTGTACACATATAGTTATTAAAATATTAAGCTATGAAATTTTATCAAACAATAATGTTTAGATGAATATTTGGAAAGATTCCATAATAAAATTGGCAATATAAGAAGGAAACTTAACAAGATCATCTAACAAGTTGGGGATAATAATAGGCGGAGAAGATCAATGTATCATAGATACTACATAGATATTCTCGTTTCGGCAATCTCGTTTCTCGGACGCACGGAAGAGAAGAGATTCTCGGGAGATCTCGAGAGATTCTCGAGAGATCGCATTCCATGGCGCTAAAGTTCTTTTTCTCTTTTATGATATTCATGAGATTTAAACATTGGTAATATTGAGTAGTAATCAAGGAAGGCAGGACTGGACTGGATTGGCCGATCTGATCAGATTCCTGCCAGGCCAATTTGCTCCCGTGACCAATTGGCCAAGCTATTGTGGGGTCCATCATTAAGGGATCGGCTAGTATTAGGCCAATCTGGTTATATGGGAACATTTTTGAACATAGAAGGAAAAGTTTTGATAAAAGTGATGAAATCAAAGAAAGATGCAAAGATTATTCTGATACTCTTTTTAGTGACAACTTTGTTGATGACATAGATGGTATAGAGAATATAACAAATTTTAATTTGTATTATATTAGGAGAATTCAATTTTCAAAAGTTAAAGAATTATTGAAGATGATGAAAACAAATGAGACATGTGATTCATATACTATTTCTATTGAAGTGTGGAAATATTTTGAAGATTTAGGGGTGGAATGGTTAACTTGACCTTTTAATAAAATTCTAATATTAAAAGAATGTCAAATGAATAGAGAAAAAGTATTATTATACCTATTTTTAAGAAAACATAAGATATACAAAATTGTGTAAATTATTAGAGGGATCAAACTCATGAGTAATATTATGAAATTATAAGAAAAAGTTATTTTGAGTGACGATTATGAAATTGTATAAATATTTTAGCTAACTAATTTGAATTTATGACTGACCAATCTACAATCGAATATATTTTTCTTATTAGAAATTTGAAAGAGAAATATTGAAATACGAATAAAAATTTACGTATGATTTTTATTAACTTAGAAAATACCTATGATAGAGTTCCAAGAGAAATTCTATTATAGTGTTTTGAATGAAAGATGATGTCTGTTAAGTATATATAAATGATAAAAGATATGCATGATGAAGTAATTGCTAGCATATATATTACTGGAGAAGAAACTAAAGATTTTTCTATTTCAATTGACTTACATCAACGATATGTAATAAGTCATTCTCTTTTTGTATTAGTTATACATGAATTAATGAAGATTATACATAATGTTATACTTTGGTTTATGATATTTGTAAATGATATTATATTGATAGATGAGACACAATGAGTGAATATGAAGTTAGACATGTGAAAATACTTTAGAGACTAAGAGCTTTTAAGATAAGCAAAATTAAAAATAAAACATATGCATTGTAAAATTCATGAAAATCAAAGAGAAGTAATTGATTTTGTTAGTTTGGATGTGGTAATATTATCTCAAAGAACTCAACTTAATTATCTTTAATCAATTATTTAAAAAGATAGAGAATGTGATGAAAATATTAATCATAAGATTAAAGGAGATTAGATGAAATAGTTTGAGCATATTAAACGTAGACTTAAGGAGTCTCTAGTTAGAAAAATAGAAAATATAAAAATAATAGAAACAAACAAAAAATAATGTGGTAAACCTAGGTTAACTTGGAGGAGAGTAATTCAATATGAGTTATTTCTTTGAAGAAATAACTCAAAGTTGACATTAGTGAAGACAGAATTCATATGGCCAATATTAAGTAATTTGGGAGTCAATTGAGTTGAGTAATAATTAATTTATATTAGAAAAGTTTTATAAAACTCACATATTCACTGTTCTCTTATGTTATGTAAATATCTATCTTAGATACTTAGGTATAATATTTATTATAAACACTCATAAAGGATAGTTAATACTGAATCAATAAAAATTAAAAGAACTATAATCAATTTAAATATATTATTAAGTACTTTTCTTTATCTACAATTAACTGAGTAGGAACAATTGACTAAATACTTTTTCTTTTTCTACAAAATGTAGAAGACATCCAAAATGAAATATTTTGATTTTTTAATATGTACAGTATAAGTAAGCGATCTAAATATAATATTTCAATAGTGTTTTTATTTTTGATGACTATATATTTTTTATATTTTTAAGTTTTGTTATGATTTTCTTATAATATTATTTTTATAATCCGATCCGATTCGATCTTGCATTAGTATTGGATTGGTGGGAATGGACCTATCTTCTCTCGGCCTCGATCCTGTCTAACCCATCAGTATTAACATGATAAATAACATGCTCCTTTATGAGGTATTGTCCTTGATTTTTGATCTGTTCCTAAAGACATTGAGTCCGTTTCCAAAGACTTTATTTCACGGTCTGGATGATCGCAAGGTAGAAATTATCTTGGAGTACTTTTTTATGCGTGAGGAGTGGCCTAAGCAAGGACGGTCAAATCCAAGTGTGCTTTTTCACTTGTAGAGGCTCTGAAGTATATCAAAGGGAACATTTCCATTCCCTTCATTCAATATGATCATCATGTAGGTTTGCAGTTTCTTTTGCATTTTTTTTTGTACAACATATCTTTCTGATGATGCCATGTGGAGTACGTTGCTAAGCTGCACTACTTATCATGTCATCACAATTTTTAGTAGGCCTTATTCTTTTAACCATCAGATAGAAATTGGCAAACAACCTTCCAATGTGTTAACCATCATAGTACATGCATGTTTGCTGCTTGATGGAATGCTTATGTAACCTAGTGCGCTTGTTTTTTTTTTATCTTAAAATAAATAACAAGAGAGAGAGATGTATAGAAATGTGTTTGGCAATGTTTACTGCCTGATGGAATGTTTACCTATAGTGCACATCCTAGGGTGTTTCTATACAAGTTTTTGCCTTTTTTCCATCTTAAAATAAAAAAAGAGAAATACGTAAACTCAAACTCAATGCTTTAATGTCAAATGATCAGGGTCAATTACAACATTCGTCTTTTCTATTTTACATGATCCTCAGCTAGCTCCTCTCGAATGTCTAGCTCTTTCAAGTCGTATTGGATTTGTTTATGCCATATTAACTTAAGCTTACCTCTCCGCTTCTTTTGCATTGGCACTATCAGGGTCTCGACTTGTATGATGGGTGCCTCAAGAGGATGATGCCTGATATGCCTAAATCAATGAAGTCTTCCATCTTTTACTATATCTTCAATTTTCACAACTCTCAATTTATTCTTATGGGGTGTTTGGTTGCATGATAATTGAGGTTTTTATTTTAATTTTTAAAAATTGTAAGAAAACTTGTTAAAAGAGGTGTTTGACAACCATGACAATTTTATGTTTTGAAAGTGATTTTCTTCTTAAACAAAAAAAGAGGGTCTCACCTCTTTCTTTTTTCTTGTGGTCCCCCACTTTATTTGGTCATGTGCGGTGGTTACTCTTTTTTGTAATCACATCCTTCCAAACATGATAATTTTATGTCATGAGTTGGTTCACTTTTTATTTTAATACAATTTTTTATCATGAAAGTGTACAAAAAATTATCATGCAACCAAACACCCCATTAATGTACTCATTGCGGATTCTGTTTACCTATATGTGGTCACACATCTACCATATTAGCATTTCAGTTATACTCAATTTGATTGTATGTTTTTTTAATTGTTCAACACTCACTACTGTAGAACATGACAAGTTTTATAGTCGTGCAATAGAAATTTTTTTTTCAATTTTTGGGAGATTTTACAATTACATTCTCGTCACCTGTCTCTATTTTAGTTATCTCACTTTAATCCTATAGCTGACTTCTTCGTCACATTCTCTATCGATATCTAAGATTGAACTCAAGTATTTAAATTGAGTACTCGGTGCAAGGACCTTTCTGTCCAATGTTACTTCAACCTTTGTAACTCTTGGGTTTTCATGAAATTTGAACTGCATATACTCTGTCTTCATTTAAGGTGCATGAACTCCTTAATTTCTAACTCGGTTCTCTATCGTTCAAGTTTCTTGTTAATGTCTTCTCAAGTCTTTAATCAGAATAATATCATTTGCGAACATCATACACTAATGTCCTGTTTGGTTAGAGTTTCATTTTTAGTACTATATCAATATTGATATTAATATTTTCAAATGTTGGAGTATCAATATCAAAAGTAATACAAGTTGTCACTTGTATTATATAATATGCTTTGTTTGCACTATAAATTTTAAAATTGATACAGTTAACCAAACATCTCTTTATGATTTCTATCAATATCAATTTTAAAATTGACAGTGATAGAGGTACCTAATAGTGTTACCAAACAGGGCATAAGATAAACTCTTTTGTATATTTTTAGTTATTTCGTCCATGATGAGGATAAAAATAATACGGATTGAGAGTGGGCCTTAAGTGTAGCTTGACATATACTGAGAAGGTTTTTGACTCCTCTCCTAGGATGAAAACCTAGGTAGTCTCACCTTCATACATGTCTATGATGATGTTAATGTACCAACTATGTACTTTTTTTTTTAGCATCCACCTAAGGACCTCTCTTAAGACACAATCATAAGTTTTTTTCCAAATCAGGAAAAACCATATGCAAATCTCTCTTCAAGTCTTTGTATTTTTTTACCAAAGATCTAGTTAAGATAGCTTCCACAGTTGATCTACCCGACATGAATCCAAATTGATTTTCATATATCTTAGTACACTCTCAAAGTCTCTTCTTCGTAACCGTCTCCCACATTTTCATAGTATCTTCATAGTATGATACCTCTATAGTTCTCACAATCTTATACATCTGCTTTCCCCTTAAATAATGGGATGACGATGCTCTTTCTCCATTTATTTGGCATCCTTTTGGAGACAACTATTTTATTAAAGAGAAGTGTTTGCAAATCCACTTCTCTCTCACCCAAGCACTTCCAAACTTCAATCGGTATGTTATCTGGACCGCACGCCTTTGATGTCCCTATTCTTCCCAGTGCTAGGTGCACTTCTAGAGGGGTAATAGTTCGAGTGGACTTTGACCTTTGCCCCCGATCCCCTTCCGTCTCCTTAATACCTTTCGGGATAGGCTCATTCAAGAGCGCTTCAAAATAACATTTCCTCTGTCTTTGGATGTTCTTGTCTCGGGTTAACACCCTCCCCTCTCTGTCTTTAATACACCGAACTTGTCTTAGATCCCAAGATCTCTTCTCCATCCACCTGGTCAGTTGGTAAATATCCTCGTCACTTTCTTTTGTACCTAATTTGTCATATTACTTCTTATAGGTTGACTCCCTAGCTTGTCTAGTTTCCCTTTTTGTCTCACATTTAACTTTTTTATATTGTTCAAAAGCCTCGTCGATGCTACGGTAAGGCATTTTCTTAAACCATTCTCTCTTGCTCTTCATCACTATTTGCACTTAATCATTCCACCACCACGATTCCTTCATAGGTGGTCTCTGTCCGGTAGACTCATTGTGAACATTTTTTTTTCTATTACTTTAATCTTCGATGTCAGACTAGCCCACATTGACTCCACCTCTTTGTTCAGGTTTCATTCCTTAAGTTTGGAGACCTTATTCTTAAATACCTTATGCTTAATTCCTCTCAATTCATGACATTTGATTTTAGGTGCACCTAGTCGCTGCACTATATTCAACTGCCCTAAAACCTTAAAATTCAAGACCAATAGTTTATGCCGGGTTGTGAGCGTTTTACTAAGTATAACTTTGCAATCTTTACATAGAGCTCAACTCGCCTTTCTAGCAGGGATGAAGTCAATTTGGCTCTTGCTTCGTCAACTCTTAAACATTACAAAGTGAGAGTCTCTTTTGATGAAGTGAGTGTTCATTAGGATTAGGCCGTAGGCTACCGCAAACTCCAAACTATTTTTTCCCTTTTCATTTTGCTTTCCAAATCTAAAACCCCTATGAATGTTGTTAAATCCATTTCTGTGGGACCCAACGTATCCATTGAGATCACCACTAATCAGGATGCTTTCCTCATTCAATATCCTCGCATAATACCATCCATGTTCTCCCAGAATTGAGCTTTCAACTCACTAATTGCACCTTTTATGGTGCATAAGTGCTGACAACACTGATTATCTCTTGATGAGTAATCACCCGCATAGTTCGTCGGGTCGCGACTTAGGCCCGACCCGGTCGCTTTTGGGACCGACCGACCCGGTCCCGACTCCAAGACCCTGACTCCAAAATTAATATTTTATTATTATTTTTGACGATCTCGGCCCAACCCGGGTCGCGACCCCGGCCGACCCGGGTCAGTTTTGGGCCCAAGCGACCTGGTCCCGACTCCCGACCCCACCATCCTTGATCACCCGAACTAAAATGATCATATCTCTCACACGAACCATAGACACCACATTGTCCTTGAGAGTACTATTCATAATGATTCCTACTCTATTTTTATTAGATGTATGTCCTGTGTACCAGAGTTTGAAATCCAACTTTTCCACCTCTTTAACTTTCTTTCATGTCCATTTGGTTTTCTTAATACATTCAATATTGATCTGACATCTCTCCATTGTGTCTACCAACGCTATCAACTTACCTATTTGAATTCCTATATTCAAAGTATTAATACGTAATCTTGTATCCGTCTTAACCCGACTAGCTCTAGCCCTCTCCTACTTTGACGGCTATGAGAGGTCAGGTCTGCCCCACCTTTCCTAATCCAACACCCTCCCTACCTTAGAAGCCCGCCCTCAATAGACTTCCTACTTTGTGACTTGATCGAAGCTAAGTGGGTGGGTATCGCCCTAACTAACCCAACCAATGGTACCTCTCTCACCCTTGAACTCCCTCTTGGTTTGACACACGAATAAATAAAATTTGAATCTATAAAAATATAATTAACATTAGTTTTATGTTGGTTGTCATCTAATGCAACTCCGCTTTGTCATCTAATGCAACTCCGCTGGTTGTCATCTACTGTAACTCTCTCATTTTCTTATTTGAGTATGGACCGGTAAGGACAGAAGAACTAAATAATAAATAATAATAAATATATAATAAGTACTAAGTCACTGGCACTTACAAATAATGAAGGCACCGTGTACATAGCAAACGACTCAAAATAAATATAAATAATAATAATAATAATAATAATAATAATAATAATAATAATAATAATAATAATAATAATAATAATAATAACAACAACAACAACCAAATTTAAATGATTAAACTAAATTACTATAACAAGGAATTGGTGTGATTAAATATTAATTTTATGAAAGTTTAACAATAATAAATAAGCAATTTAAAAACAACATCTCAAGTACATAACTACTTATTTAAACATACAAATCACTCTAACAAGAGTAATCTCTTTTTAATTCAGGTAATTAACATGGATAAAAAGAATTAAAAGTTCAAGATACAGCTGATTTTGAATTTTTACGTAGATCAATTTTATTTAGGGTAACAAAGACAATTTGTCTAAAAACTACATCAAGTATAGTAGACGATAGATGACTAATTAAATATGAATGAGACAAATAAAATTTTTTACAACTGGAGCTAAAACAATGAAGATAGGTTGAAGCAATAGATCCTCTTTCACTGGATATAACAGAGATTATGGCACCAAAATTACCCAGATCATTCGATAGAAAAAAAACAAGAAAAATAGATATATAGAAATGTGTTTGGCAATGCTTTTACTATTTTCAAAAGAGACTTTTCCTTTTGTAATTATTTTACGAAATAAAAACAACAATACACCAGTTTTATTTTCAAGATAGACACAGGAGGAGGGAGAGTGGGGGAACGTGGCATCATCCCACTTTTCATCTCCAAGAGGTATATTATCGTTGCCGAACACTTTTTAATAACTCAAAAAAATTATGTCGTTTCTGCCAAACTTGTGTCTAAGGTATTCTTTAAATTTTAATTTTTATATTACTATGCATGATAGGCAAATTTTAAAGTCAAAATTATTTAAGAAAAAAATTATATCCAAACACGCTATAAACATGTTTTCTCTGTTCCAGGATCTGAAGCTGCGTGGATACCAATGATGGTCTTTGCTTCAGATTGCAATCATCAAGGAGTGTGATCTTCCTTTTTAATCTACTGTCAGAATTTCATTGTTCCATATCCAAACTATGTGACATTTCCTGAACTTGCGTGAGGATAAAGCATATTTTCTCTTGCTGCAGAAGCCTTACAGAACACTTAACGGATATGTACTGCGGAGAATGTTATGCTTGCTTCATCAAAATTTTCGTGACATCTCTTACGTGATGTGATACCATTGCCAAAAGTTTTTATGCATCTTGAGATCATCCTGTGAGGAAGTGTTTCCTACTAATTTTCAAACTGACCATTCCCAACAGAATAAAGAAAAAACGGAGATCATCTTTTCACCGTCATCTTTTCAGTGACCGGATTTGCTTGAGAAAGCCATCGAGCCCATCGTTACATGCGAGAACCCAGTTCTTGACCGCATCAGATCTGACAAGAAAAGGAGATTCTACCCAAGATTTGAGAAATTCTCTGTAACAACCTACAATTAATTTGCTGTGGGTGCCCTAACCTTTCACACAGAACCTAGATCTCATTCGAAGATGGCTAAGACTAGGGTTTGTGTCGAGCAAGCTCTCATAGTGCCCCCATCTCGACCCTGTTCTGAACCGTCTGCATCTGCCTTTTCTGTTAATTCACAGATATGTGTTCATTTACAAGTCTGAGCAGCTCTAATAGATTGCTGTATTTCCTAGAAATGATTGAGCTACAAACTGCCTTCTCAGTTGGCATTCACGGGGTGGGCAGGACATTGAATGGTCGCCGGTTCCTTCTTAGATTAGCTTGGTGGTTGTGCTACCTCGTCCTTGGCTACCACTCGAACCCTTTCATTGCGTTCAGCGTTGTCGATCTGCCATTCAGCAGCCACGAGCAGAAGTAGATGCCCCCCTTCCAGTGCCTTAGATCTGCAGTAGCTGCGGTTGGTGAATTGAAGTTCTGACTAGGAAAACAGTAGATGATTCCAGAGTAGATGTGACTAGGGCTGTTCGCCGTTCGATTCAACTCGATGAACCGAACCGAACCAGTCTGGTTATTTTTGCCTCCTATGTATACATTATTTCATCCAAATGGTGTATACATACACTCTGGTTATTGTTATTCTAAATGGTTGTTATCCGAAGAGTATCGGTTTCTGTCTATTATGTTCTGGAATTCTGGTTTTCACAGCTGAATGGGATCAAACTAGTTCTGTCCGCTGGGTCGGACGTCCCGCCCGTCGGGTTTCTTTCACTTTTGGGAGAAATTCCTCGAGCTCTACTAGAACGGGACCATGAATACCGCTCGATCAGTAAAACTCTATCCGGGTGCTGTCTCTCTCTTTTTTTTTTTAACCATGTCCTCCTGTACACGAAGATCATCTGGACTTCATCTTCTGTCTGGACTTCCTGGTAAAAAAACAAAACAAACCTTGTCCTTGAATGTCTCAATTATGCATTGCGGCGCCGAAGCTCTGCTTTCAATGCCCGAACAGCTTTAATGAGACGACTTGCAGCTCATGTATATCCATCATTGGAGCCCCACCCTTCTCTCTCTCTCTCTCTCTCTCTCTCTCATGACAATAACACAGAGAAGCAGAGCGACAGCCCAAGGATTTCATACACGTATACGGGTACCCTTCAATGTCGGCAGTCCTGAGGCCAATGAATGAGTACCTTCCATTGAACGTCTTGGTTAGTTTTGCATCCCCGTCATCGCAGTTGAATGGAAATTTAATCTTCTTGTTTGGGGTCCCGACTAGGAAGAAAGATGTTCATGGCTACATGGTAAAAAAGAGAGAGAAGGTAACCTCTAATTTATCTTCTTGTGTCTTAGAAAGTCACATAAGATTAAGTTGTTTATCCTTAGTTATCTTTTTATTGCTGATAGAACTAACTGGTTGATAAATCTATAGTTGAGAATTTTCTTTTCAAAAAGTAGTTCGTCCAGCCTGTTCAGTCACTCAAAATTAAGTTGTAGGTTTTAGCTTTTTCTTTGTATTTCTCATTCTTTATTGATGATAACCCAATTAATACATGTCTAGGCATTATGGAATTGATTAAAGAGTAAGTTGATCAACAGAAAAAGTTTGCTATAAAGTAAGATGTCATAATAATCCAGTTGTCTTTTTTTTTTTGCCAAGGCGCAAAAATCAACATTTAAGTTTATGTGATTATTATGTTGGTTAATTTACATGTACCTTTGTGGCTATTTGAATCAACCAATTAACTACACCTCTCTCTCTCTCTCTCTCTCTCCTGTTACATACATCTCTTATGGTGTCAATAGACTCTTTTGTTGAGGCCACCTTCTAAAAAGAGTCGTTTGCTTTTGTGCGACAACATTTTCCAAAAGTAAAAAAAAAATGTAGACTAAATTGAAAGACTGTCCGAATCTAAATGCCCATTTGTTTCATCTTAGATAAAGTCTAACCTCTGATTCTCTGTAAGGGGTTAGACAATTCGATTTGTTTGATTTAAAGTCTTAAATATGCTCCATTAATTTCTTATTGTAGGTCACCTAAAAGTAAGTGACAATTTTTTCAATTTCACAAATAGTATCTTTCTTTGAGGATAGAAATTTATGTTGATTAACAATGAATAGACATCTTGATGAAATTATATAAGTACCTTTCAATCATGTCTAGGAAAGATGTTAGAGGTGAAATTAGGAGATAAAATTTCCAAGTTAAACTAAAATAAATGCCACCTAAGTCATTCCTCTCTTTAATAGAGATCAAGATTGATCGATTCATTAATTTATTCTTCCATTCATCTATGTATAAGATTATGTATACATATATAGGATATTAATTTATACTGGTTCTCGACAGGTGAAGACGAAAGTTACATTAACGCATTTTGACCTCAGTTATTTCAAATCTCCTAGCATATATATTCTTAGTTCTGTCAAGCATATATGCAGCTCCATCCTACGTTCATCATCAATATCATCAACCCAAAATATATTTAGACGGTATGTTTTTAAGGAGAAAGGTGGTGGTCTCTGACGGCAAATATTGACATTAATATTAATGTTGTACTTTTCAAAATTTACAAAATGACTAATAATTAGCCAGATTAATTTTTAGAGCCCTTTTCCCATTCAAATTCTGCAAAATAACATATATATAAATAAATTGGAGTTCTTAAGCATGCGTTATATCTCTTAATAAAAACATTACACTTCGATGCAGCTAGCGTAGTATAATTCGTTGAAAAATTAAATACTGCATCTGGTTAGCATCTAATTAAAAAGGAATGAATATGGTTCGAAAACACCAAACACAACCTAATTATCTGCTAGCTAGAGAGAGAGAGAGAGAGAGAGAGAGAGAGAGGAGAAAATGTAAGTTATCTGCCTGCTTAATTTAAAGAATATTCTTGGGGTCTAATCAAGAGCACATTCTTAGAAAAAAATGCCTTGTTGATTCAACCGTCTTAGAATATCATTGATGCTGATACAAATCATATATAATATGAATACAAATATCAACAAATCGATATATATATAACATCATTTTTAATGCTATCAAATCATGCAAACAGGGCAAAAGGCAGCTAATTAAGTACCAGCGAAGATCTTGTGAAGAATGCAAAATCAGATACGGTGAACATATTCAATATATAACTATATAACTATATATATATATATCTGTGCGGCGGGATGTATATAGATGTGCGCGGGCATTTCGTCGAACAGGTTCTGGTTGATTCTCGTTCTGCGGGTGCGCGGGCGACCAGCCGTCGGCATCGTACGCCCCCATTCAATGGCGTGGTGGGCGATCTGGCCGTGGGATTCCGTCGGGACCATCTCTGCTTTTGGAAGCAAGCCTGCTTCAGCGCTACGCTGCATTGCTGCTGCTGCTGCTGCTGCTGCTTCTGCGGCGCTGCCCATCTGCTCACCATCAGCCCCCCCTTTCTCTCTTTCATTTTCAGCCCCCCCTCTCTCTCTTTCTCTCATGATAACCAGACCCAGAAGGAAGATGGGGGGAAACGAGAGAGAGTGACAGAAAGAGGGAGACGGATCAGAGAGAGATAGAGAGTTGAGAGCTTTATCGGCTAATTAATAATTGACGGGGGTACGTGTTTGCATATTGCACCACACATTTTGTTTTGTTTTTTTTTGGTTACAAAAAATATGTTTTTGCAGCAGAATTGGTCAGCTGTAATGTCTGGAAATCACCACTACGTACAGAACTACTATATTTTTGCACGAGGTTCTTTCTTGGACCAGAAAAGAGGCGATAATTTTCTTTTATTTTGTGTGTGTGTGTGTGGCTCTCGATCGTTCCTATATAAATTTTAATTTGGTGTAAATATGAATGATCGGGCAGCCAAATACCACACATGATAAGGCTTTGCTTGCTTTATCACGAATTAATCTCTTTCTCAAAAACCACCTCTTCCTGGTTTTTAGAACAAGGAGCTTTTGTAATTTGGCTAGCTTGATTTGCGCGTAAAATTAAATAATCAGAGACATGAAAAAAAAGATGTCACCATTTTACAGCTACGTATATCCTAGCTAGGTTCTTGTTCTGATCATTTCCGCACACTCTTAATTTCCTCGTACACGTACTGTAGCTCAGAATATATAAGATTAGTCATTGAAATTTCTGAAATAAAATATTTCACGTCATCTCCAATGATTAAAGGCATGCACACTACAAGATGCAACAAGGTGTGTGTGTGTCTACTATCTTGCAGATTTCGACCGTGTCTGGAGGGGATGAACCAGGCAGCAAGAGATATATATATGTAAGGTGTTCTTTGGTTGGGTTCTGTTCTGTTCTTCGGATCCTTATCCTTGGTTTGGTTTTCTTTTGTGAAAGAGGGAGTTGAGAGTTGCAGCTGACTTTATTGGGCACCTGCTTATTTTGAAAACGATATCGACTATGATGCCTCTTTCATAATATATACATGCTCTCTCTCTCTCTCTCTCTCGATTTCATCACGTGACCGTTTCTCTCTCTCTATACATAGATCTCTCCTAGATCCCTATCTCTCTATAGATCTCTCTCTGTAGATCTCTCTCTCTAGATCTCAATAGATCTCTCTCTCTCTCTCTCTGATCTCTGATCTCTATAGGTCTCTCTATAGAGTCCTATCAGGTGTTTTCTGAGCCCCCAGCATACTGTCATGGTTGTGTTTAATTTGGAACTAAAATGAGAGTCTTATCTCAAAATAAGTATAATTATGAATCAAGTCAGAATTTGTTGCTCCTTCTTGACTTTAAGGGACTGTTTGGCATAAAATTGATACGAGGATAAACCTGATTTATCTTCAAATTTTAGGGGATGCACTAGATTTATCCTCTAAATAATCTTGTACAAAACGAACCCTAAAAGTGCTCACATATGCAACTACACATCACAGTTTTTAATTCTTCAACAATTTTTTTTATCATATACACAGTAACAGGCTGTTTGGTTGTACAACAAATTTCAATACATTTTCGTGACAAAAAGTTGTAATAAAATAAAGTGTAAGTCAACTAATAACATAAAAATATCATGTTTAAGGAGATGCGACAAAAAAAAGGAGTGATAGCCACTTATGACCAAAAGAAGGTGTTATGTTTTTTTTTTGGTCTAAGAAGAAAATCTTTTAAAAAATATAAATATGTAAATTGTAATGATTGTCAAACACATTTTTAACGAGTTTTGTTTCATAAACATAAAGTTATAACAAAAACACAGTTTATCATGTAATAAAAAGCACCCTATAATTGGCATCCAATATTTGTTTACCAGTAAATTAAGTCTATTCTGTCTTGAACAGATCCCTTGTTTCGTTTCATGCAAAGTTATGATCATTAGCTTTTAAATCATTACCCTTTTAAATGACAGATTTTAGCATCTCTATTCTCATCAACGGGACGCCGTTTGGACGTTGCCAAAATTGTCATATATATATATATTCATATATCATTTATATGTATATCAGGATTGTTTTTGATATTATATACTCTGAGTTTTGATGTTGCTGTGTCCCAAAAGAATGTCAATATTAATATTATGTTAGTTTTCGTCAGTTCTTCCTTAAGTGGCCATAATATTACAATCTATTTTCTTATATTATGTTTAAAAAGTTAGATTCCAGACATCTACGCATATGGCTAATTAAAAACGTTTTCACCGAAATGATTCTACCTATAACCAATTAGTAAATTACGGTTCCATTTTTATAGAAATTACTACTTGAAAAGAAGTATAGCAAAAAGCAAACCAGGAGGAGAGGCATATATACCCCTTTAGTTTAAGAGAGACTGTTTGGTAGCACAACAAAGCTTCACATTAAAATAAATCTTAAGATATATAAAAACAAATTTGTCATGTTTTGCAAGATGTGTTAAAAAGAAAATAATGTGATCCAATGCATGAGGGACCACAAGGAAAGATATTTATCTTTTTTTTGTTCAAGAAAGAATTTCCTATAAAATACATTTTTTATGACTATCAGATATCTGTTAAACATTTTTATTACAGGAATATGAGAGGCAGTAGAAATCTGCAGGATAAATGGCCGAGAGTACCGGGTGAAAAAAATAAATTTGTGTCATTAAGATAAGCGTTTGATTTGACTTAATAAAATATTTAAAATTTTAATTTCATCTCTAATCTTTTCTATGAAACATAAAATCTTAGGTATTCATGTCTAAAAGTAAAGAAAAAAAACAGTGATCCATTTAAATAAAATATTTTTTAAGAAATTACTATTGTATTCATACATTTTACTAATCAAGATCCATGGTAAATCAATTAAGCAAAAACGACAACCGGGAACTAAGTTAAAAATTCTTGTAAAAAACTCTCCAAACTCGCTTCCAACCTAACTGAATGCTTTTAAATGTTTTTTTTCTTGAGAGGATATTTGAAAATTAGAGAGAGAGACAGACACAATAAATTTGTGTCCGAAAAGCATTTTAAAACTTATGTCTACGACTTTAACATAGTATTCACATGTGCAACTTGTTAATTTGGTGCACCGTACGTACGTACGTATTTATTCAATTGATATTACACTTGTAAAATATCACAGGGTTGTCTTAATTAGTTTTTTTTTGAGGGGTAAAAACGGTTGTCTTAACTAGTTAGATCGATTAAAAACTCATGAGGGGTCATATATATATATATATATACACACGAGAGGGAGAGAGCCTGTCTGTGAAACCATGAAGGATATGTGAAGAACCCACTTTTAATTTTGTATATATATATGTATGTATATATACGAGAGGGAGAGAGCCCGTCTGTGAAACCATGAAGGATATGTGAAGAACCCACTTTTAATTATGAAGGAGAAAAATGAAAAAAGTAATTAAGTACCCTTATACAAAAGTGTTAACCTAGTTGCACATATGCACCTGCCAATATATATATATATATGGGTTTTTCGTCCACATTGATTTGTCAACCCCTTCCTTAAAGCTATGCCAGCCCAGCCCCCTGTGTGGTCCTCCTCCTGGCTACTGATCTGAGATGCTGGAAATCTTGAAAGAGGCCATAAATATTCGTCCCTTGCCTATGTTCTAGTCTAGCTACTTAGGTTTCAAGCGCTTCTTTCCCTAGTTTCAACCCACTAGCTAGCTAGGTTTTGTGCTTCCCCTTTTTAGAGAGAGAGAGAGAGAGAGAGAGAGAGAGAGAGAGAGAGAGAGAGAGAGAGAGAGAGAGAGAGAGAGAGCTATCTTCTCAGTGTGAGCAGCTTTGTGCACATTTTACCATCTTGTTGTATGTGATATATCTAACTGAAGACTGCCCACACTACTCTACAGAAAGCTGAGCTCATGAGTATCTCAAGGTATAAAGATAAATCTAGTTATATTCAAGGGTCAAGGTATAGAGATGGGGTACATATATAATTAGCATTACACATGTAGGTTGTATATATATATATTTATATATGAAGAAGGCAACCGTTAATTAATTGGTTTTGTGCTTTGTCTTTCCTTGGTCTTCTGGCGCATGTAATTTTTATCTCTGACATAGGTATTTAGACGTACGGCCATGTATTTATATATTAAGAAAAATGAGAGAGAGATATATATATCTCATGGTCCCCCACTGATGAAACCAAGCACATATCGTCGTGCTTTAAAAGTGGGTAGTTGGAAGCCATTCGCCATCACATGTATGATGCATGCACACACACCCTTCTCTCTCTCTCTCTCTCTACCTGTTTTATTGTAATTATCTTGTTTCAAAATCACTTTGTTCAGAAACAAGATTCTTCTTAATTAGATTTTAAAACAAGAGGTTTTTTTGTTGTTGTTGTTTGCATAGCTTAATTTGTAGGAGACATGGGAAAATGAAGTAGGGGACCACAAGTACCAAGATGATTTTACAACTACATATATATAGCATTTTCTTCTTTTGCTTTTCGCCTCCCCTAGCTTAATTACTGTCTCTTGTAATTCAAAAGAAGAAGCGATCTTGTTTAAAATACGATACATTTAAAACACATATATATCCAAACAGTTGAAGCTTATATAGAACTAAACAAGTGCACTATATTTTGCAAAAAATTTACAACCAAACATAACAATAAGCCCTAGCTTGTTGTCAGGAGAACTATATGAACTTGCACTTTAATAGATATGTATATCTATATAAATAGAGGAACGGAGTGGTAAATATATATTGTACATGGATGGAGAGAAGGGGTTAATACATGCATGTGTCTACGCAGTTTTAAGCTGCTGCATGGTGATTAGGGCAGCAGATCAGTGCAGTGCGTGACGGCGAAAAGGGATTGACGATGATGCCGCTTCCCTTCTCTTCCCGGCCGTCTAAATATCCGCCACATGCTTGCGAGTGCGCTGTGCGCCCTTCCCCTCTCTCTTTCTTCCTCTCTCTCTTCTCCCCTCCGGCCAGCTAGGGTTTGTGGGGGTGCCTCGTCCTCCGCCATCGCCCGCCATCGCCGGCGGCGAAGATCTCAGCTTCCCGGCGATAGCTGTTCCATATCCATCTCTCCATCCGCCTCGAAAGATGAATCGGCTGGTTCTGCAAAATTAGGTTCTTTCTTTCTTTCTTTCTTTCTTTTTTGTGCTCTACCAGCCCCCATTTGCTTTGCTTCTCTGTTCCAGCTCTCTCCGGCCGGCTAGCTCGTCCGGTCTGATCGCGATCTCTCGTTCAGCTGGTAGTGCTTCAGAGGGAGAGATCTGCAGAGAGAGCTTCTAGCTGTGTGTAGCTGGGTGTGTGCGTGTGGTGATTCAAACAAAGCAGCGCCAGATTCTTCCTGCCACTTCCCCGAGTGATTAATTAAATCTAGCTAGCTAGCTGCTAATTTTCCCTCTCTCGCCTTTGTTAATTCTGATTTTTAGTTTGCAGCTATAGCTGAGTGCAGTATATATATGAAGCAAGCATGTGCATAATATCAACGAAAGAGAAATTAACTGTTCATATATTTAAGCAGCAGTCTCTGTATATAGCTAGGTTCTTGCAGTTCTCCGGATCAATCCGGCTACATATATATAAGATGTTTTTTTCTTTTGGTTTTTTTATCACAAATATATATCTATATCTATATATATATGGAATCTTGATCAAAGTGTTCTATGTATATATGACTCTGCCTGCAGAGACGAATTTGATCACTAGCTTAACTACATGCCTAAATATATACATATATCTTTGCTCTGCTGAAATTGCTCGTAGAAAGACTCGATTTTTTTTTTGGATGAACAAAGCCCTTTTCGGCGTGCCAACTTTGTCAGATCATAAATCATTGTTTGAATTTTATCATGATCGATCTCTTCAGACGAACATGTACACACATATATATATATATCGATCGTCAGGCTAATTCAGGTGAGGAAAGATCAGCAGTACACTGTGTGTAATAATAATAATAATAATATATACTGCAAATTAATTCATATCTCGAAGCAAAAATTGATCAATCTCTCTCTTATATCTCCGCGCAGTTGATCCATCGATCATCGAGGGATATGACAGAGAGAGATTCATAGGATGATGCGAAACAATCCAAGGGAGAAAGTGCAGCAAGCTAAACAGGATGTCGGCGGCGGCGGCGTTGACGGCGGGAGGGCTTCCGCCGCCGGAGCTGGAGCGTCGACGGTGATGGCTAGCGCAAGGACATGGGCGGGGCTCAAGGACGCCCGGGTCGTCCGAGTCGTCCGCTCGCTCGGCGGGAAGGACCGGCACAGCAAGGTGAGCACCGTGAGAGGCCTCCGCGACCGGCGGGTGCGGCTCTCCGTGCCCACCGCCATCCAGCTCTACGACCTCCAGGACCGCCTGGGGGTGAGCCAGCCCAGCAAGGCCGTCGATTGGCTGCTGGACGCCGCCCGCCACGAGATCGACAAGCTCCCGCCGCTGAAGATCCCTCCCGGGAGCTTCCTGCAGTGCCCCGAGAGCGCGGCGGCAGCGGCGGCGGATCACGGGGTATCTCTATTTCTTCCCGAGCGGGAGGAGGAGGAGGAGGGGGAGGAGGACGCCGCGCCTTCTCCAATGGCGGCGGCGGCGGCCATCGATTGGCGAGCAAAAAGGAGGGGTTCCCCTTCGGTATGGGAGGCACAGGAGGGGAAGAACAACGGGCTCTTCAGAAGGATGGAACAGCAGCCGCCGCACAGCGCCGCCGTCCCCGTACGCAGCGACGGCCATGGCTGCAGCTCCATGCTAAGCGAGCATCACCCGAGCTACCACTTGCCGGCATCGTCGGCGCAGCTATACCCTCCACATCTGGGCTGTTACCAGCTCTCTCAGCAGGGGGGAGAGGCGCTCCAGGGCTACACGGCGGCGCCGATTGATCCGCCTTTGTCGATGTTCTCACCTTATGCTGCTGCTGCTGCGGCGGCGGCGGCGGCCGGCTACGATCACAGGCAAGCCAATGGATTCCACTTGGGATCCCCGGCTGCGCAGGGTTTCCTTCTCGGCTACTTGCCCGGTGCCGGTGCACTCCATGGCTCCTCGGCGGCGGGCGGCGGCGCAAACATGAGGCCCTTGCAGGTGACCATCGCCTCCAGGCTCTCCGATGGCCACCATCACCATGACAATGACGCCGACTGCGAGCTCTGAGAGAGACGACGGTGAGTTTCCCCCAAATTAAAACATCTATCGTCTTCTCCCCCGCCGCCATAGGAAATCTTTCTTCCGTTTGATTACGAGATCAACAGGTTTTTGATTAAGCTAGAACAACAAATTAAGATAAAGCGCCGTCCTCAGAACTGCCGATCGAGGTGATTGATTTGAGTCGATGACAGAATTGAAGCTCTTGATTCCTTGGTTACGTCATCGTATGCAAGCTTTGGTTCATGGATGAAGCGAGAAAGCCAGCAGTCTTCCTATATATCTGTGTCGTGCTCAATCAAGCTGGAGGCTTGTAGAAGAGGAAGAGCGAACACTGGAATATAATTGACTGCAATATCTATACAAGGAGGTGATGAGAAAAAAAAAAATTCAGTACTGCAACTCAATCTCTATATTTTTGTGTAATTTCTTGCTATTTTGGACGCAATATATATAGTGTCGCAGACATCATCTTTTGCTCTCTATGGGAAGTGGTACCTGTGAGGCTGTAAGAACTGTTGGCACAAGCTCTATATATATATATATATTCTTCCTGGTGATTGATGTTTCTCATACATTAGTCTTACAGAACAGGTTAAATCTGATTGGAGAAAGGCACAGACTTAGCACTCAGTTGTGTGTTCTGCTCGGATGGGTAAGTGTTTCCCACTTTCCTCAGATGCATATATCATCATCTTTTTTTTTATCTTTGGGTGATGGATGGATGGGAAGCAATACATGTATAGAACTTACACATGATGATCAAAGCTGGTTAAGGGGGAGGAGAGGGGGATGGGCCGTGGTCCCAGGATTGCAGAGAAAAGGCTGCGCTGCAATGTGGGGGGTTTTTATTAAGGGTTGAAGAGAGGCAGTGATCGGACCACATGTTCATCAGCTCCCCAAGCATAGAAGGGACCACTCCACACTCTCATGTCTAGCCAGCATGTTTCACTTGTATACATATTTTCAGAGCATCATTCTTCTTCTTTTACACGCATCCATGTATAGGCTAAATGAACTCAGGTCACAAAGGAAAAGGTAGTGTGTCTAGCTAGTGTTTTACACCTAAATGCTGGTAGTCTTTAATTAGTTAACAACTTTAGTGAGGTGAAGACTTGAGATTTATATCTGAAAACTTAAAAACTCAATCAAATACACCAGGTTCTTTTTGACTCCCGCGTGTTTTAAAAAGTAGAGGCGAGATTTTGAAAAGTTGAGAGAGATAGATACATAAAATCTATGTTCGAAAAGATCTCTCAGAGCTCATCCACATAAACTTTGGAAGATCGTGGCAAAATTTTCTAGCACACTTTGTCCGAACACAACACACCCTAAGTAAAGAACACTTAGTGTGGAGGTCGAGTTAGCGGAACCGGGATGAATTTGTTCCCATTAATAAAGAGTGGAGGAGATAATGCACTAGATTCTTACAACTATATACTTATTTACATGTATATGCATATATATATATATATATATTAGGGTTGCCGGTCGGCATGAGGGCTAGACCAGGTGCTGAGCCATCATGTGTTACTCATCTGATTCCTCTTACGAAATCTATCTATCTCTTTATTTAGCACCTAACCATGAGTGGGTTTTTACTCTAATGAGCTAGATAACATTGTTTAAATAACTTTCGTACCCAACAGTGCATGCCCTTGCCACTGGGATGTGAAAAATATAGGGCTACACGCCCTTAACAACGCTTAATCTTGGGTTGCCCAGAAGCTGCTTTAATTCGTCAAAGCTGCCTAAAAACAGTGTCATCAATGTTTTATCAGGGTTTTCTTAAGATCTGATTCCTACCTTTGGAAAATTATTTATGGAAGAAGCTAGATGAATCTGAATGGCAACCACTTAAACCATGAGCTAGCTAGCACAGTAGTTAACTTGATAGAAATCAGTTCTAGTGATATATTATGTTGATAGCATTATATATATATATAGATGTGAACATCCGTTATTTCTCTGGCTGCACTTGAGAAATTAAACGAGTCTGGTGTTTTGTTTGATTTGGCTTAGATCTCTGATTCCGTCAGAGTTGCAAGATTTAGAATTATGTTTGATTTTTTATTATCATCTTGATAAACATTTTTGTTTTATACATCTCTTATACCTTAATAATTCTCTTAACAATAAACTGTATAGTTTAAATTTTTGTTTCAGAAAATTGATTCCAGACCCAAATAAAAAAAACCTACATTATTTCTAATTCTTTGACCAAATGTATTTTATACTCACCAAGTCTTTTTAATTTGTTAATGCTAGCTAGGTCCATTTAGTTATAGTCTCCGCTTTCTTTCTTTCTTTTTTCTGTTACCAAAATTGTAATGGTCATCATTGTAAGATTGATGAAACAAATTTAAATAAACTTTACTTATTCTTAATACGATTTTTATTTTAATATGATCTAACAGAGAATTACATATATACATGATTGTAGATATTTGGAATTATAGTAAAGTTATGGTTATACTCCTGTTATTTTTGTCATTTAAAGATAACTTGATATCTGATATTATTTTACTCCTTCCAAGAAAGTTAGAATGTGATATTTCTGAGAGACTGTTTACGCCCTGTTCGGTTAGAGTATACTTATGGCCTGTTTGGTTAGAGTTTCAAATTTGATACTATATCAATATTGATATTGATAAGTTTAGAAGTTGGAGTATCAATATCAAAATTGATACAAATTGACACTTGTATTACATATTGTGCTTTGTTTTCACTACCCATTTCAAAATTGATACTATTAACCAAACACTTCTTAGTGATTAATAGGAATATCAATTTTAAAATTGATAATGATAGAGGTGTCAAATAGTGTTACCAAACAGGGCCTTAGCTACTATATCAAATTTTGATAATAATATTTTTAGAAGTTACAGCATCACTATCAGACACTTATATCAAATAACATACTTTGTTTGCATTACAAAATCGACATCAAACATTCCTTTGTGATTATTTTATCAATATCAATTTTAAAATTGACAAGAGTGTCTAACATTAATGTTATGAAACATGGCCCTAAAAGCATTGAATTTTGTATGTGTTAAGATCACTTCTTGCTTTTGTATGTGTTAAGATCACTTCTTGCTTCAGGTCATTTGACTCTGAGTCATCGCAGCATATAGGGTGCTTGGTATTTTTTTTAGGGTGTTTGGGTACCAAAATTTTAATTTATGGAGAATTTGTTTTCTAAAATTGAGATCCAATGACGTCTCGGCATAAATTAAAAAAAATAAGCAATTGATGTATTTGGTATAAATGACGTAAATTTTAAAAATTACATGAGCTTGTTTGGTAACACTTAATGTCTATTTTTTTTTCAAAAAAAAAAGAAACTAAACTTTACTTATATGAACGGATAGATAGATAGATGGACACAGAACATGTATAAAATAGCATCAACATTAAAATAGCCAAAGTCTATCCATCGACTCAACAATGAAACATCATCCACCACAAAAATCTCTCTGTGATATCTTATACTCTCATCATTTCTTTTTACCGGTGTCTTCTTGAATCTTATACTTTCTATCTAAATACCAAATAAGAATTTATCAACAAAACCTTCTTGGAAGTGGATATGCTGGGACTTGCTAAGTTGCTATGCTGTTCAGCTCCTCCACTTCTTCTGGTTTCTTGAAGAAGAAGAAGAAGAAGAAGAAGAAGAAGAAGAAGAAGAAGAAGAAGAAGAAGAAGAAGAAGAAGAAGAAGCAACATTCACGGAAGAGATTACAATTAAAGAAATATCTATTTAAAGAACCCATTAACTTTCAAAAAATGATATATTAGCATCCTAATATCTAATCTTTGGGTAGGGTGCTGACAACCAATATCCACATCATTTTTTGATTTCGGATACCGTTAATTAATTTAGGCGCCTGTGTCTAAGTAGAATATTGATATCTTATTCGTTTTAAATGTTCCAACCAAACAGTGGGGATTGTCTGACCTGCTCTCAAGAGAGAAAACATTGTCCTAATATTCATGGGCCTTAAAATGCAAGCCCATTATGAATGTCAACGGGTCCGATGGTCACTCTATGTTTGTATCTTCTTAGCAAAATAGGTAAATGGGTTAACAGGTAGTTAATGGGTAGATAAAAATATAACATGTACATTAATTATTTTTTAAAAAAAACAAAATGCCTTGAGTTACAAAATTCAAACTATAAAAGGGGTTTGTGTTAGAACATTCATAAAAGATAATCATAAGACTACAAGATGGTCATAATTAAGTTGTATCTCTGTCATTATTAAGTCCAGATAAAAGTAAAATAGCCCTCTTTTTCTTGTACAAAGTGAGTCTCAGGTGCCCGATTAGATACTGTTATGTGTCGAATAACAAATTTGATTTGAAGTGTCTCTATGTTTGAAATTGTTAAATTAACATGCAATCTTTTACTGATACTGATACCATTAAATTATTGAAAGCTACAAAACTGTATATCATATAATTTTTAGTTAAGTTAACGAAAATATCGAATAATCTGATAATCGATTACATCAGACATATTCCGGCAAAGTTATCTAGTTCTTCCAACTTCCAAGGGAGTGTTTGGTTACATTAGACATATTCTGGCATGTCTATTTTTGTGATTATTGAATTAACATGCTATCTTTTGCTGATACCATTAAATTATTGGAAGCTGCTAAATTGTATATCATTTAATTTTTAGTTAAGTTAAGGAAAAGATCGGATAATCTCGATCACATTAGACATATTCTGACCTGTCATTAAAGTAATTTAGTTCTTCCAATTAAGGGAGTGTTTGGTTGGGATTGTGAAAGAGATTTCAATCATAGAAATCTCTAACATCATATAATATTCTCATTCAAATATACTTGACTTCTAGGAATGTTAAGATTTACAGGGATTTTTAATTATCACACATTCTAACATTTTAAAAATTGGGGAGGGACTAACCAAATCATGTCGATAACATTTTGTCAATTTTGTTGGGTTCGCATAACCCAATAGTCGAAACTCCAAATCGAACCGAACCAATTATTTTGGTTCGACTCGATTCGATTCGATTCGATTTACTAGTCTGGGCGTTTGACGTGGATATCCCCACAAACCACCACATTTTTAACGCATTTTACTGTGGTGGATTGTGTATTACTTTCCTTGTCTCAAACTTTATCGAAGTTTTATAAAATTACACATTAATCAGAGGGTAGCAAATAGATATGCTGAATTATGTACCGGCCATTTATGTATGATTTTTTGAGATGCACAAGAGCATTCCAAGTAGAAATATGTAAGGTACTGGTGGTATATTGTAATCCACTACAGCATGTTGGGATGTAAAATTAAATTAATATTTAAATTTGGCAAGACCCCACTTCCACTGGACCCACATGAAAGGCCTGCCAGTTATTGGTCCACATGTTCAATCAATCAAGCCAAGAAGGCCAGCCCATATGCTGCTGGCCCCACCTGACTACTACAACTACACAGTCTCTCTCTCTCTCTCTCTCTCTCTCTCTCTCTACAAGATCATTGTCTTTATTTTTATGTTTTGTGTGGATTATATTCTTGTGTTGTGTTGATCATAACTAACTAATTACTAGAAGTTTCTTAGAAGATAACACAAAAAAGACTCACACATGTGCCCATCATGGATAACAGGTGAACACCATTCCGAAGACAACCTTACATCTATATATATATAATAGCTCTCTTAAAAATAAGTTATATATATATAGTTTAACTTTTTATTTTTTTCGGATAAAATTTTTCACGGAGGATAAAATAACCTGTATAACATATCTCTGAATAAATATAAAATTAAATAATATATGCATATCCTCATCAAATGGAATACTGTATTTCGTCGTAGATTGAAAAATGGACATGAGATTAAATATTTGGTCCCGCAAGGGTCAAATTCGGTAACATGATCATTACGTTTCGGAATTACTATATTCTGATTTTATTATCAGAATTTAAAATAAAAATCGATATTTTTTTTAAAAATACGATACAGAGTAAAAAAAAAAGTTTCAAATCCTCGCACCCTCGTTATATATCTCGGGTCCTAATACGTCCGGTCGTTCTCCGCACGTGTGCCATCGTCCCGTGTTTTAGCAGAAAACTCCCGGGATCCCGAGCGGTATCCACGGGCGCCCACACGTGCGACCGGCGCTGGCGGCGGCATGGGCGGCGCTGGCCCTGCTCTGCGCGGCGGCGGCGGCGGCGGCGGCCGACGGGGACGGATCACCTTCCCCCCGGCCACCTAGCCGGGATCCTCGCTGTACCTGTCAGAGAGCGGCGGCGGCGGCGGCGGCGGCGGCCAGCGGAGCAGCGGGAGGTCCCGGGGGCCGGAATTGCCAGCTCCGGCGACGCCGACCGAAAGCTCTGAGATTTCTGGTGGGCGGCGGCGAAGGCGGCGGGCGGCAATGGTCGATCCCCGACGCCGCACTGTGATCGGTATACACGTAGCCCCGCTCCCGGGTCGGTTGACGGCCGTCCCGGCGCCGGCCGGTCGCCATCGCCGCGGAAGTCAAGGTCGAGGGGGGTCACCCGGTGGGAACGGGCACAGGGAGGCGGTACATGGTAGATTCCGGGGTGACGCCCGGCTCCGGTAAAAGGCGTCGACGGTGGTCCGCCGCCGGTCGCCGTCGCGGAAGGTCCCGCCGCGCACGAGCGGAGATCCCGTCGATCTCGGCTGACCGGGACATGACAGATCGGGCATCGCGCCCGGCGGCGCGACAGGGAGGAAGGAGGAAGCTCGATTAGTATTTTTAAATATTCGATCGAATATTTATTAAAAATAAATTATGTGTAATAATAATTTATATTGGGGTCAAATAAATTGAAATAAAATTTGATTTGAATTTAAATGGATAACAAATTTCATAGATAAAACTAAAGTTAAAATTAGAGTTTCACAAATAATTTTTAATTAATCTTAAATGACGTAAAGGAAGAATAAGCCTAACTTATATATATATATATATAAGTTGAATAAGCCTAACTTGCAAGTAAAGGAAGAATCTAAATTGAGAAAAAAAAAGAACTTGTAACAAATCTGTAACTCTCCGTCTGCTCCACGCATATATATATATATATATATATATATATATATATATATATATATCAGCCGTAACAACTCCTAAAACTTCACTCTTAAAATGTGATGGTAAAAATTGTGAATATAAGACTTACTTAAATGATATATACAGAATCACTATATTTCTATACGTAATTAAGTATAAATTAAACTTAAAGTTAATGTGAACTTTTAGTGCGGCTGAATGAATCAATGTCGGACCAATTTAAGGCGACCATATAATGGTTCAATTAGGCAGTACAAGCTCGTTATAATTTGATCTAATCATGGTGGATGCTAATTAATTAACTTGTATCTATTAGTCTATATATCCATGGTGAAATAGGGGATGGATGGATAAATATGAATGATAGTGATTATCGCTAAATCAATTATTAGCGTCAAGTAATAATATTAATTGGTTGACGTGAAAAAAGTAATTAATTAAGGCTCTGGGAGTTTGTTCTCGTATCTACACGATATATGAGATATATATACTTGTATCTAATTAAGGAATATGACACACAATTAGATATATAAGATGCATCTGGTTGCATATACCTTAAAAATTTTAGAATTTATTTTGATCATGATATAGTCATCATAGATTTGTGGGATTCACCTCTCTTCCCATTTGCTAATGAGAAGACAAGCATTTCCATTAATGCACTAATTATCATCCATTCCACCTCATATATATAGTTGATCCCTTATAAAAGGACATGATAAAAACCAAAGAAATATGTGATGTTAGCATGTGGGGATAATGTGTAAGTCAAGCTTGCTTCTGACACAGTTGCCAAGATGATGAGAGGTCCAAAAGGATCCTAGCTAGCTAGATGACTTGGGTTTCTTGGCATCCAAGCATCACCTAAAAAACAAGAGAGTTTTTTAGTCACATATATATAATGGGAGGCATAAAGATTAATCCTAGTGGGCAAAAGAGAGATTGAGAGCAACCACATACATTGGTATCAATAGAGAGAGAATATCTTCTTCATGAAAACTATTTATTTTTTCAACAGAACTTTAAATAGCACCTGAGTGTTCTGATTAAGTTGATCGAGTGAGATAGACAGGTAATTCTTCATGTGCACGTATATATATCTATACCTCTGATTCAGTCACATGTTTGGAAGTTATCAGCAGATCTTCATCCCTTAAATTTTTCGATTCGACTAAAACGGGAGGCCGCATGCATGACTGGTGTTCGACGAAAGGTCTGGCCTTGAATCTCGCGAAGCCGATATTGCAATCTGCCGCTGGCAAAGGCATCGGCCCCGGCGGGAAGCATATCTAACCTAGTATATAGAAGTGGGAATCGACTTTTTTCGTCCTTCCATCCCGGACCGTGCGATGGTTTGGTCCTTCCATCTTGCACCGTTCGATCGACCTTCGCGAGTCCTCCCATTCTCTCCCTCGGCCGGGCGGCTCGCCATCTCCTCCGCATTCTCTCCCTCGGCCGGGCGGCTCGCCATCTCCTCCGCATTCGCTCCCTCCGCCGGGAAAACGTTGCGCGCTCGCCATCTCCTCCGCATCCTCCGTCGACATTCTCTCCCTCGGCCGGGCGGCTCGCCATCTCCTCCGCATTCGCTCCCTCTGCCGGGAAAACGTTGCGCGCTCGCCATCTCCTCCGCATCCTCCGTCGACATTCTCTCCCTCGGCCGGGCGGCTCGCCATCTCCTCCGCATCCTCCGTCGACATTCGCTCCCTCGTCGGATTTCACCGTTTGTTTTCCAATCGTTCGATGACTCGGCTGATTCACGATTGGGAGCTCCTACGGGAATGTTCACCTCTGCCCTCACCCCCCTCATCCGACGCCGTTCGCTCCGGCGTTCCTGGTCCCTGCGGTGGGCATGCTCGCGCTGCATGGTCGCCATCGGAGCTGTGGAGATTCTGTCCGAGGACGAAGAGGCAGAACAGCTGTTTGTTGCATTTTCAGAGTTCGAATAGCGGTGTAAAGAGACGGAAAGAGCCCGCTGCACATATAAGTATGCCCTCGATCACATTCCCAAGGGGCGAGCCGAGGATTTGTATAGGAAGTATGTGGCGTTTGAGAAGCAGTACGGCGATAAAGAGGAGATTGAGGATGCCATTGTCGGTAAAAGGAGATTTCAATACGAGGATGAGGTTAGGAAGAACCCCCTCAACTATGATTCCTGGTTCGATTACATCAGGCTAGAAGAGAGTGTTGGAAACAAGGAGATGATCCGGGAGGTATATGAGAGAGCGATTGCCAATGTTCCCCCAGCAGAGGAGAAGAGGTACTGGCAACGCTATATCTACCTCTGGATTAATTATGCATTGTTCAAGGAGCTGGATGCTCAGGACATGGATAGAACAGGAGATGTTTATAGGTAAGTAAGCAAATATACTGTCTAATTTTACAGAGAATTCTTAATGAATTTGGTGTCTTGAAGTAATGAAATTTATCTTCTCATGCCATGATAAAAGTTGACTATTTGAGTTGCGTAGTTTTCTTTCGTGGTTGTTCAACTCCCTCTCTCTTGTGGCGCCCATTCAAATTCATAATAATGAGGGCCAATCAAAGATCAGGCGACCCATGTTGTGATCTGCTGCCAATGGTGCAGCACAAGTAACTGATTCCTATACAATATACACATGCAGAGACATATACGGTGCTCTATGGCCTGCATTGTTGCTAACACGGGTCATCCCATCTGAGTCAGATCAGACGATCTCAATTAGGAAGGGAAAAAAGACACTGCACGGTCACCCAAATAAGGATTGATATGGCGGCTGCAAGATAAAAGGCATTCACCACTCTGCTATATCTTGTAACTGCACCCTCTGTGTATACATGTATGTATTGTTTGTTGTGCTTTGATATGCCTCTAACATTACCTGAAGGATGCACATTCTTTAATTGTTATGTTGCCCAAGTGATTTTGTTTGTTGGTAATGTCGTGATGTTGTCTTAATTATTCATTGTGTGTAGTTTCAGTTGTTTATGTTTCATATATTGGTTATAAGTTTACAATTTTTTTGAAATTTTGTTTATGTAACTTTTTTACTCTTTACAGAGAATGCCTTAAGTTGATTCCACACAAAAAAATTTCATTTGCTAAGATTTGGCTTATGGCTGCACAATTTGAGATACGACAAAAAAATCTTCAAGCAGCAAGACGAATTCTAGGCAATGCCATTGGGATGGCACCAAAAGACAAGGTATTTGCTTGTCATCACACATTTCTTTCTGCATCGGATGTGACTTACAAAAAAATTCAGATGTCATTGTTATTTTTTATATTCAGGTTTTCAAAAAATATATAGAAATAGAGTTGCGTCTGGGAAACATAGATCGCTGTAGAATGCTTTATCGAAGTATCTTGAATGGGCTCCTCGCTAACCGTTATGCTTGGAGTAAGTTTGCTGAACTAGAAAGATCACTGAGCGAGACAGATCATGCAAGAGCTATATTTGACCTTGCCATAAAGCAAGATGCTCTCGACATGCCAGAATTGTTGTGGAAGGTACCTAATACAACCTTTCTTAAATTCTTTAGCAGTCAAGTATGCATTTTCTTTTGTAATGCTTTTGGAAAGTGGAGTTAGTTGACTTGATTGCTTACATTTGGTCTCCTCTGGGTGTTCTCTATTTTTTTTTAATGCATTAAGCACTACTCTCTTGTGACATTGTGGTTACCTAGGGATAAAAACCCCGCACATTTGAATGAATGACAAGGTATTTGGTCTCCTGGGTAGCTTACTCTGCAGCCTGGTTATTTTTCTTTTTTGCCTGATGCATCTTATTGTTGTGCTGCCTCACTTCACCACTTAAGCAGTCCAATACCACATCCTTTCAATAAGTATTGCTAGATGCAGATATTGGTCATGGCTGGTGCTTCATTTGCATAGAAATGAAGGTAGGTGAGGCAAAGCAAGTTGTTGCCTCACAACCACCATTCTGTGGACTCAACTTGATGAAGCTTAAATCTAAAATTACTTTTGTGTTGACTGTATGAGTTCTTTATTCCCACTCTGAATAGTTTTGGCCACCCCTTGGAAAAGACTGAAATTATTGTGGTTGTTTTGTAGTGGCCATCTCTCTCTCTATATATATATATATCTCATGCCTTTCATCTAATCTGCTTTATTCTTATATTTATCGTAGCATTCTCATCCAAAAAACACTTACTTTAGAAGCATTTTGTCTATCTTCATCCAATGTTGGCTATTATATAAAATTGAAAGTCTTGTTGTTGTAGGATACATTCATCATTTCAATGAGTTCTTATGGTGATACAAGGTTCTTATGCTCAACCTTCTTTCAATCACCCTTTTCTGTTCCTCTGTAGATGCAGCAAAAATTTCCTGACCCCTTTATTTTTTAATTTGTTTCAATCATCTTATTCTAAAACCCTATCCATTGTTACATGAAACTTCTTCCCTCTTTATTCTATGTGGGTAACTGCTCGTTTCACTAACGCCTAGCAGTGTCCATGGTTTGGCTTGGTTTGGTTTTTAAAGTTTTTTTCTAAACAAAAGTGAAATAATTCATTTTGGTCCATTTCAAACCATATTTTATTAAGGTATAGCAGATGTCTATATATAATTTCATTCGATTTGTTTTAAACTATATTTTATTAAAGTATAATATATTTGTTTATTTATATGATTAGTTTTACCTTAAAAATCTATAGTAATTTTTTACATGAAAAGCATATATAAATATTGATAATATGCCTAAGTGAAAATAAATATTCAACATAATTTGGGCTATTTGGTTTATTGGTTTGGTTTGTTTTGAAGAAGCTAGAAACCAACAACCCAAACCAAACCAAACCTTCTAAACGTAGCAATCTGTGGTAAAAAATATATTAGTCTGATGTTGAGATTTGTTCAAGTGTTTCAAAAAACTCAGATTTGAGGACCTTCACTAAGTATGGAAGAATAATTCATAACTTCAAATATTTAGAATATAAAGCAGAAAGACAGTCTAACCTCAAGATTGGAAAGTGATTGGACCTTCTTAATGTTTGGCACCACCAAACCAAATGGAGTTGCCATGGCGACACCAATATTATGAGATCATGCATGCATATGAACGTATCATGAGAACAAACCATAGGGAAAAACTTAATGTTAAAGGGTTTAGTGTGGGTATAGTAATTCTCTTGTATGAATATTTTTTCCAACAATTGTGATTAGTACAAACTATATCATTATAAGACTAAAACCTTCAGAGATACCACAACAACAACAACATGGGTGAAACAATGACTCCTTTGAATTGTGAAGGTATTCGGCCAAATGAATTTTCTTTGGACAAGCGTGGTTCTGTTGCTATAGAAAGTAAGACCATTAGCCAGTGTTTTCATCCTATTTTTTCTCTGTTCTATAGTCTGATTTTGCAAATATTTTTCTCAATGCATGTTGAATTAAAATTTCAGGTGCTCTTAAGAAGGCAAATGTTGATCCCTAACTTGTTCAAGAAGTCTTTTTTGGTAATGTACTGAGTGCAAAGTTAGGACAGGCTCATGCTAGGCAGGCTGCTTTAGGTGCTGGTTTACCAAATACTGTTGTATGCATCACCATAAACAAAGTCTATTCATCAGGAATGAAGGGTATGCGTTGCTTTTGCTTTGTAATCTTGCATCTTTATGCAATCATCTACAAGACTTTTGTTGTGATATGCATATTTTTTGCTCTTTAGCAACATTGTTTGCGGCCCAAAGTATCTATCTTTATGAAATGAACAAACAGTTTCTAAAAAGTTGAAGTTACAGTAAAACTTTTATTTTTTTGACTTTCAAAATTTTTAATTTGTCTAAACAAATTTTTTCAAATTTTTTCATTTTATAATGCTCAACTACAAGTAAGTAAATTTATCAACATAAAATTTATGATATTTTATATTATATATAATTATTTAAAAATATCTTTAATTCAACAGTACACGTGCGAAGCACGTTATTTTAACTAGTATATATACATATATGTATGATCAATGGCGCGCGCCGGCAGATATTGACTGGATATATGGCCCAGCGAATAAACAGACGATACGACGTGGTGATCTCCCGATCTTGCCTTTCTCCTGCATGCGCACGGCACGGCGGAGCGCGGCGGCGGCCGGAGGAGAGGATACGCGCGCGCGCCTGCCGCTGCCTGTGCCGAATCGCGGCGGCGATGGCGACGGGCGGTGCAAATTACCGGCCGCCGACTCTCCGCCGCCACCGGTGATCCCTCAACGCATGCCGCTGCGCCGGCCGTACGCGCGGGTGCGGGCGGGCGGGCGTCGACGAATGACGGCGACCGGAGGGCGGCAGGCAGCCCACCGATCGCGATCAGCCGCCGGAATAGTTGACTGCATCGCAGAAGCAAGGGAAGGCATCTAGAAAGGAGAATAACGACCGGCGGGACGAGCTCTCCGTCCTCCGCACCGGCGGACGGCGCCGGCTTTCTTTCTCCGGCCGACCACGAGAAGCCCCGTGGACGACGCCGATGCATGCGCTGGCCTTCCCTCCCTCTCTACCGATCTAACCCCCGTTCTCCGGGGACCTACCCATCTACCGCCGCAGGAATCCAGATCACCTCACGCGTCCATAACAGGAGAGAATTCATCGGTCACCAGAGAGAACCACTGAACACTTCATAAATCTCCATGAGATTTATTTATTATTTATGGGGTGTTTGGTTGCATCTTAATGAAAAATTTTATTTTTATTTTTAAAAATTATACTAAATTTTTTAAAAAAAGGTGTTTGAGACACACGACAATTTTATATTTTGAAAGTGATTTTCTTCTTAGACAAAGAAGAGGGTCTCACCTCTTCTTTTTTTTTCTTTTCTCGTGGTCCCCACTTTATTTGGTCACATGTGATCGTTACGGTTTTTTTGTTATCACATCCCTCCAAACACGATAATCTTATGTCGTTGGTTGGTTCACATTTTCTTTTAATATAATGTTTTATCACGAAAATGTACAAAAATTATTGTGCAGTCAAACACCTCATTTATTAGTAAATTCTTTTATCTCAACTGTTCCTATAGTTGTTAAACGTTGTATATAACTACTAATCAGTTATTTTTCAGTTATTAACGCCTCTAAAAAATTATTATGCCCTTTATGCACGTTTTAGTAATATTTCAGAAGAGGTTAATAACTCAAAAATAGTGAATTAATGATTGTATACATCACTTATGGGGTGTTTGGTTGCATGATAATTGAGATTTTTATTTTAATTTTTAAAAATTGTAAGAAAACTTGTTAAAAGAGATATTTGACAACCATGACAATTTTATGTTTTGAAAGTGATTTTCTTCTTAAACAAAAAAAAGGGTCTCACCTCCTTCTTTTTTCTTGTGGTCCCTCACTTTATTTGGTCATGTGCGGTGGTTACTCTTTTTTGTAATCACATTCCTCCAAACATGATAATTTTATGTCATGAGTTGGTTCATTTTTTATTTTAATACATTTTTTTATCGTGAAAGTGTACAAAAAATTATCATGCAACCAAACACCCCATTAGTAATTATAGGAGCGGTTCAATAACAAGATAAAAAAAATTTACTAAGTGATCAGGGATACACGGCTATCCGATCAAGAAGGGTACGTGACTATCTCCTATCCATGACCAATAGATCTCTCTCTCTTATATGGGTATATGAGGTGATCTGAATTCCTGCTGCAGGCAGAGGTGAACTATACGTAGAGAATGAAATGTGGGAAGCTCGACTCATGCGAAAAATGGTTTTTGGCGGAGCGCTCGGATCTGGACCGGTCGTGAACATGTAGAGGAAGATCTAATTGGTGGACATAGCATATTTTTGGTTAGTTATCTTCAGAAGGTTGAGCTGAAAAATTTTTAAAGTTAAACGTAGTTCGTTAGATTAATCCAAGGATGGATGATCCTCGAGAATGAACGGTTAATGATTATAATGATCGAAGTGCAAGTGAACTAAGATTTAATGGTTATATATGGTATAAGAGAGCACAATATCACGTGATGATCTGTCCTGACTCATCCAAATGTGTAAGAAGTGATGGGTGTGTAGTTTTGATGTGAAGACTATGTGAAATCTTTATGCTGGATAAATTGTAACGTCATGGTTTATAAATATGCTGACAGAGTAAATTAATGGATTATTGGCAACTCTTGTTAACTATTTTCTCCAAGGATTGAGTAAGAAAATTTTTTAAGTTAAACGTATTTTGCCGAGAGTAATTCAAGATGGACGACTTCACGGAAGAAATTACCGGTTAGCATTACTATCAGGACAGTTTTACCTAATTTATTTGTTACCGAGATTCGGATTTAACTTATTGAAATGTTCAAATCTTAATTTATTTTCTGATTAAGATTTATTGGGTTGTGAATAAAAGGTGAGTAATGTATCCCACAATTACCTATCACTTGTGGAATGCTCCACCTCTTGAGGTTACACCGGCCGGTATCAATACAGAGAGAGAGAATAACACTAAACCCCCACCCCCTCTTTCTCTTTCTGATCTCTGTCCTTGGAGTCCGGTTCACCTAAGTCTTTGAGTGAAGAAAATAACATCAACCATTAATCAAAAACAGTCACAACCCCACGATAACTTAAGTGACGGATCATTAGTGAACCATTACGAAAACGACTGAACCGTTACAATCGGTAGCAAGTTAATAAAGTGTCAGTGGCGAGTTAGTAAGGTGTTGGTAACGGTCTAATCTTTTTTAGTAGCGAGTTGGTAAGATGTCGATAACAGTTTAGCTCTTTTCGGTAGCGAGTTAACGAGTTAGTGAATCATTACCGACGTAGTCTTACTAACTCACTACCGAAAGGAATTGAACCACTGCCGACGTCTTACTAACTCGCTACCGACAATAGCAGTTCAGCAATTTTTTTCAGTAACGATTCATCGAACCGTTATTAAACTGCCACTTAAGTGATTTTAGGGATTGTGATTATTTACGAGATTGAGACCGTTCCCTCTGCCTGGAGGTGATCCGTTCTCCTGTCCTTGGGGTTTCTGGTCTTGTGTGCAGCTCCTCCTCCCATTGAGAGAGGGAGCATATATATATATCGATCGTCAGCCGGAGCATCATACAAAACATATATCAGGGGAGGAGGCGAATGATTATTTGCCCCAAGAGACGGGCAGCTCGATGGATCGTGTGACTGACCGTCCGTCAAACCTGGCTTTCCCTGCAACCTTGCGTCACCGTGCGTCGAGTTGCTATACGTCAACTTGCGGTTCCTTTCCGACGGCGACGTTACCTCCTCTTCTTTACAGGCGGCGGCCACCCCCCGAATTGCCATCGCCACCACCGCCCAGCTAGCTACGTACCTCCTCTCACCCAAATTGCCAAGCACAATGGCCGGCCGGTGCTGTGTTGGAACAACAGCGTATATATATATATGTGTGTGTGTGTATATAGTCTGATCATCACGTCGATAGAAATATGACAAGATTAATTCAGTACATATATATATAATGAACCTTGGGGTTTGTAAACATATATATATATATACACACACACTTGGGACCGGCGTGGTTGCAGTTCTACACTTGTACAGATCTTCTGATGATCGAAGCTAGTGTGCAACCGATCATTTACCTTCTCCCTTAATTTCTCGAATATATAGGATCTCTCCGGATTCCCCACACGACCGATCGGCCGCCGGTTTAGGGGTTTCCGTGTCTTAAATAATTGCATGGTTCGGATTAATGAGCTAATCAACCGCGCAGCCAGCTGCACTGAACTGAACGATCGCTGTCAAACGACGTTGATCGATCAGTATATATATATGTGTGTGTGTGTGAAGATGGTGGGCATATCTCTCTCTAGCTAGCTACTTCCCCGTCGATGCGAAATTAATTAATCAGGACGACAATATATATGTATGTATAGATAGATAGATAGGGATAATAATTAGGACGATGGAAGTTCCGACATTAATTCTGCAAGCGATCGAATCCACGGGCCGGTCGATGGATGGATAATTGACGATGGCGACGGGTCCGGCCGGCCGGCATGGCGAGCGAAGCCTCACCTGACGCCCCCGCATGTGGACGCGGAGTTCACATGGCCGCGCACGGCGGCGGGGCGGCGGCGGCGGCGGCGGCGAAGCTAATTGAGGGGCCGAGAGACGAGCTCTCGGGGGGCATCTCTCGATCGATCGGTAGGTGTGTGTGGCGCCGGGACCTGATGATCGCCCCCACACGCACGCATGGCCCCCGGAGGAAGGCGCCCGTGGAGCCGGCCGAGGGATGGGCACGGCAGAATCTCGATCCGACACCGCATGTCGGCCTGACGCCATCAATCTTGCCCCTGTCGGAGCAGCGACACGTTCGATTGCATATCATATATATATATATATATATTTATATATACACACAGAGAGATAGATATATATATATATATATATATCGGTATTTATACATGTAGGCTCCAGTCCGATCGGGGACCAGCCGAAGATGAGAGCGAGCGGAATGTGGGAAGGCCCAGTCCGGGTTGGCTTGGGATTGGTTGGCCCCGTGATCGTTTCGATTCGATCAAACCAGATGACGACTCGGGTTAGGATTCGAGTGTTAAGTGACTTAGTCCCACGTCGATACCGAAGAGAGAATTCTCGTGTCTTTAAATCTGGTCTCAATTACCTCGACGAGGTCGTTTTGTTTATTTCTTACCCCGTGCAAGAAATAAATAAAACGATCTCATCGAGGTAATCTACATATGTTATTTTTCTTGTGAGCTTCATATAAACTTGCATCAAAGTTGTGGTGCTGCTACTGGTCTTATGCGGTGGTTGGTTGCACAGCAACTTTTTTGCACATTTTTATGATAAATATTTTTATTTACTTAAGGTATAAACTTACCGTGTTTGGTGAGATATGATAACATGAGGAATGAAAACCATGTATATATAACCATAAAAGATGAAACTACAAGGAAAAGAAAAAAAAGGAAAACTCATCTTTTTATGGTCCAAGAAAGAATGCTCTATACCAAAAATGTAATGATTGTCAAACATTTATTTTAACAAACTTTATCATCAAAGTATATTTTCGTAACAAAATCTCAAGTTATCATACGATCAACACCCCCATTTGTTGTGTTCTCTGAAGTAACATGAATTTCACATTGTAACGTTCATATATAACTGTCATATTCGTAGCTAGAACGAGAAAAGATTGGATGGATTTTGCTTCAAACTGTCATATTCGTAGCTAAATGATGAATACCGTGAAAAGGCGCTTATGCATATCCGCTTTTGCTTCATTAAAATAATTTACATTAAATAAAACAAAAAGATACGTACACTGAGATTTAAACAAGGTGTCTACTCTGTACATTGTCTTACAGTTTAGAGGTATATTACTCAATAGATTTAATATAACATCAAAGCTTGTAATTCAATATGGACCTTGTATATATATACGTGCACTCTGTACCTGTAGTCCACTTGATATATGAATCTACTTGTGCTTGAGTGGACATGTTAAAATAATCTCATGTATGTTGGGTAGATAATTTTTAAAAAGATGCATTGAGATATAGATAAGATATTAGATACCTACTCTCTAGGAATTGATTTAAGGTTTTGAGCTTGATGATTAACACTTCTCTAGACTCTTGATACACACACACACACACACACATATAGATATATGAAAATAACAAGGCATCGAGACCTTGCTTGAGGGACCACCTCAATTGTCAATGAATAAGTAATGTGCATTTAACTCAAAATGACTATTTTTTTACCATTAAAAGTATACAATTAATTAAAGAGGTTTGTAAAATGTACAAAGGGGTTTAGTAAAATATGGATGAGATTAGTAAAATATGAAAAAACATCAGTAAAAGACAAAAAGTGTTGGTAAATATAAGACAAGGTCACTAAAATATGCTATTTTGGACTTCTCAATGGTCACAAATTGTGCGGTTGTGTTATAGTCATGGTGCTTATTCATCGGCAACTGAGGTAACTCTCTCAACCCGAGATCAAATCCTCTCGGATAGGTGGAGGAGGGAGGCACCGCAATCTCCAACCGGAGGAGACCACGGCATCTCTTTGTTTTTTTTTTTGGAAAATCAAAGTCACCGTGACCTGGGGGGCCATAAAAATGGGGGCACATTGGCCTCCTCCAGTAGAAGACTGTGGTGCCTCCCTCCTCCACCACTCTGAGGTGATCCGATCTCCGACAGCGGACGCACTGCATTACAACATGGTCAGTGCAGAAATTTAATCTAACTTCATCCTAGTTTTATTGCATGTAGGTGCATTTGGAAGCACATCTAGGGACAAGACGAGAAGAATCTGATAGTAAGAATAGAATCAGCCAGGATGGTTATCAAAAACTACTAAAGTAACATTCACCCAGTACTACCTTCTTTTCCACTGCCTAAATCAACAGTCTTTTCCAAACTGGGACCCATCTCAATCACTTGAATCTGATTGCAAACAATGCATACATACTTTATTTATGTAAAAAAAAAAACAGAGAAGTGATGCAATCAAGAAAGGCCAAGCAAAGGAAAATTCAAAGAGATAAAACCAAGGTTGGAACTCTTGTTCTAAACCCATGAAAGAACTCTTGACTGAACTGCCCAGATATTTATGTTGCTTTCTTCGTGGTTCCTGACATCAATAACTAGTGTACGACCGATAGTGATGTTGAAAATAAATACTATATGTTTTGGATGGTCTCCTTTATCTGTGTTTTTGCATGTCATATCACCTTCATCACAGAGAATTATATGCTGGAAGCATGGACCTTTTCTTTCCCATCTGAAAATGGTCTCCAGGTCCGTATGGACAAGGCCACGAGAGAGGCTTGTAATTATATGGAAGGGTAAGCAGTCCCCATATATATATATACACCTCACTAAGCAAAAGGCACAGAGGCAGTTAATTGCAGCCCACCTATGGGGCTCTGCTAAAGACTACCTGTCAATGATGTTCTTCCAAGGCAATTTTTTTGCCTTGCAATTAAATATGAAAAATCTAGATCTAAAGGGTGCTTAACCATGTGAGTAGATTATCATAATAATGGGTATAAATAGTTAATCACTTCCGGTGCTTTATATGAATTCTAAAACCATTTAGCCCAAGGTTCCTTCCTTTCTCCTAGGCAAATTTCGATGGGCATGCATGACTCACCCAAGGGGCTCTTGGACAGACAGCCCCATGTCTAATGAGGATAAGCAGATCTAGCTGACAGGCATGTGAAGGTCAGGGCCTTAATGGTGCTGCCTTTTCCTCTTTGCACCAATGGGGGTGCTTACCATGTGCCACTTCACCTGCCTCTCTTAAGTGGGGAACATTTTTATTTCGAATGTACCCCTCTATGCATAATTATTGAAAGCCTTTCAGCAATACTATCCAAAATCCCAGCATCATATCCTCTTGGTATCTTCCCTTCACATGTTTATGGTTATGTGTGAAGTGTCCCTGTGGCCGTACCCGTGACCCCCTTTAGAGGGGCAGGCAACATATGCTTCACCAACTACCAACTCCATGATGATGCAAGCAAACATGCGGGTTGATATAAGAAAATAGAAAGAAGAAGAGGAAAGGATAAAGGAGGGCTGTACAGTTGGGATGACAAGGGAGAGAGATAGAAAGCCATGGTTAAGACATGTATGATCCTAGGGGTGTGCAGGGCTTGGTTTAGTTCCATTTCAGCATAATTTTAAATCGAACCAAACTAAATTGGTTGAGCTAAATACCAAACTGATAGCAAATCAAGCCGAACATGGTTCTAATCTTCTCTTTAACACATATTATTTATCTATAAAAAGTAAATAAGAAGTAAATGAGATCAAATCAAAGCAAAAAGGGCAAGCTTAAGTTCAGTATTTTATTTATAAGAGAGAAATATTATTTGATATAGATTCAGAATAATATATATTTTAACTGTTCTGTTGGGTTCAAAAACAGAACACCCAAACTACCATTACCCAGTCTAGGTGTACACCCCTGCACCTGAGGCAGCTATAGGGGGGGTTTTGGCTGGTTTACTAGGCTGTGAACAGGGAGGAAATGCTTAAACAAAAAACCCAGTTGTATTTTTTTTTTCTGAGAAAGCAACCCAGCAGCATGAAGTGAGAATGAAGGCCTATATATACACACACACTCCACTGCTGTGGATTTCAGGCAGCACTCCGCTTGAGTTGCCGGATTCTGAAGAGGTCAGTGTGAGCTTTCTTCTGTAGCCGGGGCAATGGCGGCCACCGCATTGACCGTTACGGCGGCGCTGCTGTTCACCTGCGCGTGCAGCCTCCTGTTGAGGTGGAACGAGCTGAGGTACCGCAGGAAGGGGATCCCCCCGGGGACCATGGGCTGGCCTGTCGTCGGCGAGACCCTGGAGTTCCTGAAGCAGGGCCCAACCTTCATGAAGAACCAGAGAGCAAGGTGAGCCGCCCTGGTCCCCTCCCCCCCCCTCCTTCCGCCGGGCGCCCCCCCCCCCCTTCCATCGGCTCCGGTGGGACTCTCGAAGCCTCACAAAGAGTACAAAACTTCAAACTGCCCCCCCCTACGTGCACGCGGTCTCGGCCCTGCACAGCCGGCGGCGGACACTGCCGTCGTTCCGACCGGCGGCGACGGTTTCGTCGTCGCCGTGCCGGATTGATAGATGATAGGTCCCCCCCCTCTCTCTCTCCGGCTACTTCCCGTTCTGGGCGGGAGCCGATTCCGTCCTGTCTGCAAACCTTTTCTCCGAAAGATTGAAGCTTGGAAGGTCGTCGTCTTCCTTGCTCCAGCTCCCGATCTCCCTCTTCTTGGCTGCCACCGTTGAGCTCCTCCACCGGAGCGGACCCTGCCGCGAAGTAAATCACTCTGTTCTGCAAATGACTGCACGCCGAGAACCGCTCAGAATAAATTTTTTTACAATATGTAGATAATATATATAGTTATACATTAACAATTATTTTATTTGAAAACATGTTTAAATATTCACTGATAAAATTTGTATTCTAAATTTTTATTTTGTATATATATATTCATGCATTATTAAATATATTAGTTAAATAAAATTGAACCAAATGTTGTTTGAATCCGCTATGTATCCCAAGCATACAAAAATTTTAATATTTCATTCGTATTTTAACTAAATGGAGCAAGTAAGAAAATGTTATATCTGCTCCTTATATGCTATGTTTACGCCTCTATGCACCGCACTGAACAATGTAATTCGGTTCAGTTCCATTTGTCTCGGTCCAATGTGTATTCTTTATTTATATTATAAAAATAAAAATAATATTTAATCAAAATAAAATACTTAATCAAGATCAATCTTAATTTTAATATTTTATTTATAAAAAAGAACGGTTTCTCTTTCATATTATTTGATATAAATATCTAAACATATGTATTTTTAGTTAATATAATAAAAAACAGGGCGAATTCAAATCCAACAAAACTGATAAAGATTTGATCATTCAGTTCGGTTCTAAGCCTGATAGAATCGATCATTTTTAGATTCAATTTACCATTTTTATCAATTTGGATGAACTAGGTACCTCTTTTCCCCCCTCTGAGGATGACAACACTGCTGGTCAGCCTACGTCACCCTTTACCTGTTGAGAGCAGATCACTTCAGTCCCACGGTGGAGGGAGAAGCCTCAGTCCCCAATCAGGGGCGGCCACATACCCCCGTCACTTAAGTGGCGGTTCAAGTTATGTTACTGAACCGGTTCGGTGAACCGCTACCGAAAAAGGTTAAACCACTACCGAGCCCTTTGTAAATCACTACCCGTCGGTAACTTCTCCGTGGGACTCAACCACATAGCACCTCTTTTGTGCCTCACTCTACTCCACAACAAGTCATAAGTTGTAAACAAGGCTCTTCTTTCAAGTGCACTGATGTAGTTGCAATCCACATTGTATTCTAGAATGCTAAACCTCCTATCTTCTCTTTACTGTTGGGTAGAAGATAAGGTATACTGATTTCTCGGGAGACAAATTGATCGGATCCTTCTTTCTTTCCTCCTCCATGTTGCTGTCTGCAGGTACGGGAGTATGTTCAAGTCTCACATACTGGGCTGTCCGACTGTTGTCTCCATGGACCCGGAGGTGAACAAGTATGTGCTCATGAACGAAGGGAAAGGGTTTGTTCCTGGCTACCCGCAGTCCATGGGCGACATCCTGGGAAGATGGAACCTCGCCGCCGTGCCCAGCTCCCTTCACAGGGCTTTGAGGGGTGTGCTGCTGTCGCTGGTCGGCCCGCCCGCCATCAAAGAGCAGCTCCTCCCCAAGATTGATGAGTTCATGAGGTCGCACACCAGTGGCTGGGGCGGAAGCACTCTTGACATCCAGGAGGAGGCCAAAAAGGTCAGTGTGTTGTCCTTCAAACATAAGAAAGTTATTTCGAGGAGGAGTGATGGAGGTCGGCATCTGAGATGATATCTAAATGATGGGGGCAAAAAAATGTAATTTTTACCTAGTGAATTTAGTGATGGATGAGATAAAGACAACTACCTACTCACCCCATTTTAGCTTCTTTGATCTTAGCTCCATTAAAAGGTCCAATTTGCTAGATTGAGATTTTTAGAATTGGAGATCATGAAGAGGTCATCGGATATCATTGAGAGGCTCCAACTATGTCCCCCATTTGGGAACTATGCTGTAAGAGAAGATCCCTGCTTCACCTTACAGCCCCCAGAAACTACCCAAGTATTTCATTCTCTAAATTCCTTGGGAACTGACAATTTGCTTATATCCTTGATCAGATGGCCTTTCTGTCATCCCTGAAGTTGATAGCTGGCCTTGAAGCTGGCCAAGTAGCGGAAGCTTTCTATGCAGAGTTTCATAAACTTGTGATGGGTACTCTTTCCCTACCAATTGATCTCCCTGGCACAAACTATCGCAATGGTTTAAAGGTAAAAGTCTCTCTTTTATTGCCAGTAGTTCCTCCTCCTCACACCTGGTGGCTTGTACTGACAAACTGCTTTTACAGGCAAGGAAAAAGATTACAAGCTTGCTGAGAAAAATTATTGAGGAGAGAAGAGCTTCCCTTGTTGGCCATGGTGATATGCTCAACTCACTCCTCCAAACAAGGGGCCAATCCAGGCTTGAACTCACAGATGATCAGATGATTGATCTGCTGATAACTATCATTTACTCTGGCTTTGAGACCATCTCAACGACATCGATGATGGTTGTAAAATATCTCCATGACCATCCAAAGGTTCTCCAAGATGTTAGGGTAAGACATGCTACATTTCATCTATTTGACTTGCAGTCCTCCGCTGGTCTCATCAATTATTTTTTTCTTGCACGCTAATTCACAATAAAAATTATGTCTTCAGAAAGAACACATGGAAATTAGAGAGCGAAAGGCACCTGAGGAACCAATAGTTTGGGGTGACTACAAATCTATGACTTTCACCCGTGCGGTAAGCAGCCCTAAAGCATCTTATAATATATTCCAGACAGCAAGAAACTAGATTTTATCGCCATTAGGAAAATAGAGCCCTTATGTGTGTCTGGTGATCATGCTACAGGTGATTTTTGAGACAATGAGATTAGCCACAATTGTTAACGGTGTACTAAGAAAAGCAACTGAGGACATGAAACTTAAAGGTAAGATTTTGAGGGATGTGAGCATAACATCTATCTAATCACCAATTCTTCATATTTGCAGGGAAGAAATTAAAATATTTCAACTTTTCAAAGATATGTTTAATTCTATAATCCAATGAAGTATACAGGTGTTGATGTAAGATGTTTACTTGTAGGATTTCTTATCCCAAAAGGGTGGAAGATATATGTTTATACAAGGGAGACCAATTATGATGTCTTTCAGTATCCAGAACCCATGATCTTCAACCCATGGAGATGGAAGGTCGTTAGCTTTGTTCCTCAATAACAAATATATTGATTACATATTAACTGTTGCTTCTCCGCATTGATCCAAAAGGTCTTTTCCTTCATCAAGTGCAGGACAAGAGCTTGGAATCTCATCAGTACTTCATGATGTTTGGTGGAGGGAGCAGACTTTGTCCAGGAAAAGAGTTGGGACTAGTGCACATGGCCACATTTCTTCATTATTTTCTGAGTAGATACAGGTAAAGATACCATTCTTTCACCAGCCTTGCTGCCAAGAAAGAAATCTATATCTCGTCATGCAAAATGTTATAACAACACCTAATTCATTCTCATCATGTTCTAAAGTCAAAATGTTGTTGGTTGTTGCAGATGGGAAGAAGTTGGGGGAGGTGAAATAGTACAGTTCCCCAGAGTAGAAGCACCCAAAGGTCTCTTCATCCGGGTGTGGGACAACTGAGAACAGAGCTTGAAACATTCACTAGCATTTTAGCAAATACCATATGTGCACATTGTACATATAAGCAACACTAACAGATATTGATGTCTCCATTGAAAATTTTTCTCTCCTCTTCCTCTGAGAGGGAGTGTACATTGAGATGTAATTAGATGCATTCTTTATGGATACAAAAGTTGAGCTGTTGGAGGAATCACCATGATGCTCCTGCCATTTGTCATCAACTTGCTGTTATGCTCAAACTCTTAGCCTTGTCAAGACCTACAGAGGTGGAGTGTGGTAAGCTCCGCCCCAAGTGTTCCTCTAATGCTCGTGCTTTGCCTAGTCTGCTCAATGTTGGCACTGGCAGCACTGGGGAGAGGTATGGCGCTTACAGCCCCTCAGATTAGCTTGCAGCACAGACCCATCTGGCCATCTCATGGGATGAGGAGGGAGGACAGTTTGATGATGAATGTATGCATAGTTCATCGTGTAGAGATTGTTTTGTAGGTAAAGAAATGAAGATGCACAATGCATTCCATAAGGGACCATACTGTGATGAGCATGAAAAGAGGGAGAAATGGGAAAAAGAAAAAAAAAAGGTTCTATTGAGCATGGAATGCTGGGTTTGGTGGTGGATGGATCTTGGACTTCGGATCGTGGCGTGTGACAACTTTGAACATGGCCACTAAAATTAAAAGGAAATAAAGTAGAAGGAGAAGTAAGAGATATGGCATATCTTTAACATTAAGGGCTCATTTGGTGGAAGATTAATCAGGAGATAAACTTGGTTCAATCAAGAAATGAGAAATGGAAGGGTGGTAAAAGAGTGTTCATGATTTGATTTAGTTCATTTTGGGGGAGGTTTCTTTTTTCTCAAATTAAGTTAAAGTTAAATTGTTTAGCATTAAACAAAAGGGTCATCTAATTCAAAACTTTAAAGTTATGAGTAGAGTAAACATCTTTCTTATATGTTCACAAAAACGCAGGATGTTTACTCATAAGAGATCAATCAGGTTCAAATCCAACCAAGTTGGGCCGGGTCGGCCGGCCCGACCCCGACGTGGCATTCCACGCTCAAAAATTTAAATGAATTGGACCGCTTCGATGCGATTTGCTTCGTTCAGTTCAAAACTAAAAGTTACTTACATATTTAAAATGACAGTTAAATTATTCCGATGAATAATATAACAACAATTTTATAATGTGTTGACCAAACATATTTAATCCATTCGGTTTGTTTTGTAAAATCTTCAAATTGATTGAACTGAATCCATTGGTTTAAACTGAACCAGACTAGTTTGTTCAACTCAATTTGAGTTGAGGGATTGCAATGATCAATGCACTCCCCTTCCTCTCTTACTTTTTATTTTTATTTTTCTTCTTGGTTGAAGCATATCAATATAGGGTTTGGATTGACTACACCAAGCCATGAAAATGGTCTCCCAGTCCCAGCCATGGAAACATAAAAATACAACCTCATGAGATAAAGGTAGCAGGTTGAACACATCTTTGAAGATAATGACCTTTCAATGTAGCTTGATTAAAGGTCGTGTATTGGGTCGAATTTATGCAGATTATTTTATGTCCGTTTAAGTTTAATACCAGTATTTCTTTTCAAATTTCCAGTAGATACAACATGGATCATTAAGGTCTATGTAATAGTAATACTAATGTCAAAAGGTACATATGGTTAACACTTTATTTAATGGGGCCCTAAAATCGTATCTTGATCTGGATCAAGTATGATCGTCTATGATCAAAAATTTGCAAGTTAAAAACAACAAGAAGGATAACAAGAATATATGCATATATAAAGATATATATATATATATAATCAATCTAGGATAACTAAGAAAATGTTTCCGGATAACTAAAGTAATATTTTACTTCTAACGAGGGCTAATTTGCAAAGTCAAATCTTGAAACCTGAAGCCTGTGCTATGTGGCTCCAACATCGATCGGAGCAGGTTCCCGATCTCAACGCCGAGCTGTTTTCCGGCGCCGGAGCGGAGAATCTCAGTCCGGCCGAGCGCCGGCTCGCCGTCGTGCCGTGCATCCACCATGTCGTCCTCGTCGGTGCCGAGTACGCCGTTGCTGAAGGACGAGCTGGACATCGTGATACCGACGACGAGGGACTTGGACTTCCTGGAGTCCTGGCGGCCCTTCTTCCAGCCGTACCACCTCATCGTCGTGCAGGACGGGGATCCCCGCAGGACCGTCCGGGTGCCCGACGGCTTCAACTGCGAGATCTACAACCGCAATGACATCAACCGCATCCTAGGTCCCAGGGCGCCTTGCATCTCCTACAATGACTCTGCCTGCCGCTGCTTCGGCTACCTCGTCTCCAAGAAGAAGTACATCTTCACCCTCGACGAGGAGTGTCTCGTGAGTCTTCTCTCTTGCCTTCACCTGGATTCCCTTTCCTTTCCTTTCCCTGGTCTGGTACCTACCTATGGAGCTTCGTTTTTTATCCTTTCTTCTTTAAAGAGAAAATGATTGCGCAATTTGTGCTCATTTGGTTCCATAGATTCCGGACCGTTTTGTAGGATGATTCTTTTTTTTTTCTTTGCTTCTATTTGCATTAAAATTTTGGTTCCTTCGGCGGTTTGTGCTCCATGGCCAACATCTGGTATTTGGAATTCTAATTCTTGGGGTGAAGATTCCGCTCTGACGGCTCATGTTGGACAAAATTTACCGCTAAGGCGCTAACCTTGTCTTATTTTCTTCCTTTTTTGCGAAAAGGGGGTATTCTAGGGGGTTTGCGAGACAGGGTGTGAGGAAATTTCTGTAGGGTTTACAGTGCTCTTGTCCAGTACTCCTGAGCACTGGTTATTCCTTGGCCATTCTTGCAAATGCTCTCAAGTTTTTCAGTCTCTTGGTTGACGTGGTAGCGATTAGTCGCATAGTTGTTGCTCGTTGCATCTAAAAGGAAAGACTGGTTTCCCTTTACCCACAATATTTGCCCATTCGAATTAAAGAAAATATTTTGTACCTGGCAACCTGCTGAGCATTATCTCTATGTATATTTCACCATATCAGTCTCATGTACAAGTGGCTTAGATTTTTACATGGCGCTGGCATTGTTTTGGTCGGGGGATTAGTTTTGCAATTTCTGTCTATTTATGTTACTTCTTTTCGTGCTTCAAATTGAATACTAGTATATATTCTATAGGGGACAAGGATCGCTGGATCGAAATCGGCCGTTGGATCAATGATGGGGACAATTTTATTAGTCTTTTAAAATTTGGTCCAAGTTTGTAAATATTCCTTTTATTGAGGACCTTTTTGTAATTACGTATGGACTCTTCTCCCTACATAAGGAGAGGATGCCTGTGCGCACAAGAACAATCAATAGACTGAATTTTTGGAGCCTTCGGGTGGTTCTCCCGCATGGTTTGGTAGTGTAGTTTAGGTTAGCGTAGCTATCCTAATGGTAATGGTAGTGTAGGGCTGCGGCCATCTTCTTCCTCCGGCGACTAGCGCCATTCCCTTCCTCCTCGGAGCTCTCCCGCAAGGCTTAGCATAGTTTAGTTTAGTGCCGTTCTCCTTCCTCTTCCCCATCCCGCCCGAGAGCAACTTCTCGCACCGATCTCCGCCTTCCGTTCCATCACTACCCGGCTGCCATCGCCGGATCCTGGTCTTCACCCTCGCGATCTCCCTCTTACGGCGACGGATCCGGCGGGAGGAGAAGAAGAAGAAGAAGAGGATTCGGTCGTCGGGAGGAGAATCCGGCGATCCCCGGATTCCCCTCCCTCCGCGGCTCACTCCTCGAGGGGCTGCCTCCCAACGCCGACTCCCTCCGCTGCTCCACCGCGCGGCTCATCCGGGCGGAGACGACGACGATGCGGCTTCGGCTTCGACCGGACGGCACGGACGCGAGCGGCCCTCCCCTCGCTTCCGCCGTCCGCCGTCGACGCGCCGCGGGATCTCTCCCCGACGGCCCCCCGCTCCGCCTCCTCGCTCCGCCGGACATCGCCGGGAGAGGCCGAAGATGTCGCCCGCCCCGCTCGGTTCCACCCGCGAGGCCGCGTCCGACGAGAGACGACGCGAGGACGACGCCGTCCTCGTCCCTTGTCGCGGCTCGGGTCCGCGGCGATGCCGCCACGTCGACGGGCGGTCGACGGCGCGTGGCCGGCCACGCGACCCCCCGGAGACGAGCGAATACGCCGCCACGACCCCCTTCCGTCTCGCGCGCGAGCGAGCGCGCGCGTGGCTCGCGGCCGGCCGGATCGCGGCTCGCCGTACCGGTTCAGGGTCCAGCCGGCGGTTCAGCCGGTCCGACCGGGTTTAAGGCCGGGTCAACCCGGTTCGACCCGGTCCAGCACCTGAACCGGCCGGTTCAGTCCGGTTCAGGCCATTTCAGGGTGTTCCGAGCCGGTCCAGTCCATCTCGAGCCCGGTTCGGGCCTGTTTCGACTGGTTCGGGCCAATTTGGGCCTATTTTGGGTTCGTTAGGTCCGTTTAGCGGCGATTAGCGCCGGTTTATTTCGTTTTTCGTTCGGTTTGGCCGGACTAGCCGGTTTGTCCCGCATCAACTTCACAAAATAATCCAGGAAGATGAGATGATGACACTGTCCAGATTCAGAAAGGGACTTAGGCCAGAGCTGAGGAGAGAGTTGTTTAGGCAGTCTGTTTCAACCCTTGATCATGCTTATGAGGTTGTTATACAATTTGAACAGTTTGAAATTGTGCATGAACCTCCTAGGCATAAGTATCTTCAGGCTCCTAATCATGATTCTCGTGGTCAAAGATTCCCACAACCATCTCCTAGAATCCCAGATTTCACTAATCCTAGACCTTCATTTCCACCAAACAGAGGAACCCAACAGAATGTTCCTCGAGATGCCTTAGTACCTATCCCTTCTCTCTCAAGCTCCTCGCATTCCACTTACAAAAGAGAAGATAGGGGAATACAACCTGCTGTTGCTGAGGGTAATAACAGAAAGATTCACTGTTTTGGTTGTGAAAAAATGGGACATTACAAGTCTCAATGCCCACAAAGCCGTTCCTTATGCATCGAGGGTTTTACGGATGAGAACCAGGATCCCAACCTACAACCCGTAGTGTATGAGGCCGATCGGTAAATTGCTAAAAGAATTTGAGGAAGATGAGATTGACCCAAGTCAACTGGCACCCTTAGAAGATGAAACCAGATTAGGGGTGGTGAGATGTGCTTTCACCCAATCTGTCTCTAATGATGATTGGAGGAGAACTTCGATCTTCCATACTTTTTTTAGGGCCAAAGGAAAGGTTTGTAAGCTCATCATAGATAGTGGAAGTTGTATCAATGCAATATCCACTAATACCGTTTTGAAACTTGGGCTTAATCCTTCTGACCATCCTAACCCCTATAGAGTCTCTTGGGTTGATTCCACATCCATTCCAGTACATAGTAGGTGCCTAGTTCCTATCCAACTTCCCCCTTATTTTGCTAGCATTTGGTGTGATGTGCTTCCCATGGAAGTGGGAAGTATTATATTGGGACGCCCATGGCTATTTGATGTTGATGCTACCTTACATGGTAGGTCAAATGTCTGTGAATTCACTTCTGATGGGAGACAGATTATTCTCTCTCCTACTCCACCTTCTTTGCCCAAGAGTTCAAATGACTCTTCAAACTCAACTTCACAAAGAACATCTTCTGTTAATCCAAATGACACTCCTAAGAAGACAGAAGGAAAACTTCCATCCCAGAAATCTGACCTGGAAACTGAGAGCTTAACCAAACCCAAACTGGTCAAAGCTCAGTCAAAATCCAAAGGAAAAGAGGTCTCTTTAGCTACTATTGGAACACCCAGACTTCTACACATCTTGGGAGAACATGAATTCGAAATTGAAAGTAGAAATGGGCCAGTATTTGCTGTGATAGCCAAAGAGGTCGAAAACACCCACCTCAAAGCTGAGGTTGAACCAGAAGTTCAAGAACTTCTAACTGAATTTGCTGATGTCTTTCCTGATGAACTTCCTACTGAATTGCCTCCCATGAGAGAAGTCCAACATGCTATAGATCTGGTTCCAGGATCTACCTTACCAAATTTGCCACATTATAGGATGGATCCAAAGTCCCATGAGGAACTTAAGAGGCAAGTAGAGGAGTTACTTGAGAAGGGTTACATTAGAGAGAGCATGAGTCCACGTGCCGGTTCCAAAGATTGCTTGCTCCAAAGAAAGATGGAACATGGCGACGTGTGTTGACAAGAGGGCGACAAAATAGGATAACCGTCAAGTACCGTTTTCCTATACCTCGTTTGGATGACATGTTTGACATGTTAGCCGCGCAATCTTTTCTAAAATCGACTCCGAAGAGCGGGTATCACCAAGTGAGGCTTAGACCCGGCGATGAGTGGAAAACTCGCCTTCAAAACTAAGGATGGACTTTATGAATGGCTTGTGATGCCATTTGGGCTTTCTAATGCCCCTAAGACCTTCTTACGAGGTTGATGAACCTTGTCCTTAAGCCTTTTATTGGTCAGTTTGTGGTAGTGTATTTCGATGATATTCTGATATATAGCCTATCACGAACTGAACATTTAGGTCATCTTAGACAGGTCTGTCAAGCCTTAAGGGTAGAAAAATTGTTTGGAAATTTTAAGAAGTGCTCTTTTCTCACTCCCACTGTTACATTCTTGGGCTTCATAGTCTCCAAGGATGGCGTTTCTGCAGACCCAGAGAAGGTCAAAGCCATTCTTGATTGGCCTACTCCTAAAAACATCCATGATGTTAGGAGTTTTCATGGCCTGGCCACTTTCTACAGACGTTTCATTAGGGGATTCAGCACTGTTACAGCCCCTATCACAGACTGCCTTAAGAAAGGCAACTTTCAGTGGTCTAAGGCAGCAGATTCTGCCTTTGCTTCCTTAAAGCAACTCATGACCCGCCTCGTTCTTAAACTTCCAGCATTTCTCCTTAGTTTTCGAGGTTGCTCGATGCCTCTGGAATTGGCATAGGAGGAGTTCTGTCACAAGAGGGTCATCCTATTGCTTTCTTCAGTGAAAAGTTATCAGATGCCAGATTAAGATATTCTACTTATGATAAAGAGTTCTATGCCATCATTCAGAGTTTAAAATATTGGCGGCATTATCTCTTGTCTAAGGAGTTTGTCTTATTTTCTGACCGTAAGCCTTCGAGGTATCTTCAGCCCAAAAGAAACTTAACCCAAGACACGATCAGTTGGGTTACATCCAAGCTTTCACTTTTGTCCCGAAGCATAAACCCGGAACAGTAAAAACGTAGTTCGATGCTCTTAGCAGAGTCATTCGCTAAATTCATTTAGTGCCGAAACTGTTGGATTTTCCCGTATTTTGGAAGAATATCTTGATTGCCCAGATTTTGTTGACATCTATTCCGGTTGACTAATGGACCATCTCGAGATTTTCCGTACTTTCTCATTCATGATGGTTACCTCTTCTGTGTAATCGTCTTTGTATACCTCGTACCTCACTAAGAGATTTCTTAGTGTGGGAACTTCATTGTGGGGGTCTTGGTGGTCATTTTGGCCGCAATAAGACCATAGAATTAGTTGAGCACAGATTTTATTGGCCAAGTGTCAAGAGGGATGTGGCCAAGGTGGTCTCTCAATGTCATACCTGTGCTACCTCCAAATTTAGGAAACAGAACACTGGATTATACACTCCCCTTCCTGTCCCAGACTGTCCTTGGCAAGACCTTAGCATGGACTTTGTCTTAGGTCTTCCCAAAACTGTTAGGAGGTATGATTCTATTCTGGTTGTAGACAAGTTTTCTAAGATGGCACATTTTATTCCCGCGCCAAGACTTCGGATGCATCAATCATTGCTAGATTGTTTTTAAAGGAAGTGGTTAGACTTCATGGTTTGCCTAAGACTATTGTGACTGACAGAGATGTCAAATTTGTCAGTTATTTTTGGAAAACACTGTGGCATTTATTGGGCACAAAGTTAAAATTTTCCAGTGCCTATCATCCTCAAACTCGACGGGCAAACAAGTAGTGAAATTTAAGTCTAGGGGACTTGTCGAGGTGTCTAGTCAAAGAGCATGTTAGAGTTGGGACCGTATCCTTCCATTGGCCGAATTCGTATATAACGATTCTCACAACGTAACCACCGGGTTATCTCCTTTTGAAATTGTTTCGGGATATAGGCCTAAGACCCGTTGACCTTGTAAACACTCCTCTCACGCATAAATTGTCCGTACGTTCGAATCAGCGTAACACATACGTAGTCCGTACGATGATTAGACAAGATATAGAAACACAGAATACACTCTATAAGAATCTGGCCGATCTTCACAAAAGACAAAAAGAATTTCAAGTTGGCGATTCTGTTATCATCAGGATTCGTCCTGAACGGTTTCTTTCTGGGACTGTTAAGAAATTGCATAACCGGGGAGCCGGACCATTTAAGATCATAAAAAGGGTTGGTAACAATGCTTACGTTCTTGATCTTCCATTAGGTTATGGATTCAGTTCAACCTTTAACGTTTCCGATTTGATAGCTTTTCAACCGCCAACTACATTACCCAGTGAGTTTGTTCAGCCTAACTCCTTCAATCCGAGAGACATTTCTGAGAGTCCACTTGAACAGCCTAAATTTTCTGAGCATGAGCAAATAGAGTGTATAATGGACGAGCAGGTAATTACATCCTCGGATGGACTGATTCAGAGGTACCTTATACGTTGGAAAGGTAGACCGGCAGCTGATGACTCTTGGATATCAAGAACAGAACTACAACAAATGGATCCTGATTTACTAGAGAGATTTGATTCGACGGAGTCGAATCCTCCGCAGCCCGGAGGAATTAATGGGGACATTTGTTCCAATCGGTTTGGGAAATATTATCGGCGTCAAAGAAAGAGGGGTTTACAATAATTTCTTTATTTTTTCGTCATTTCCTATTGGGCCAGCATTGTTCTCAATTTGGGCTCAAGTTTCTGCTTTACATATTGAGTCTATTGGGCTATTTGGTAAAACCTCCTTATAAGCCCATTACGTAGGATTTTCTTTGGTCAATTTCTGTTGAACTGGCGCAAGTGGGCCTCCTGTAGCACATTGGCGCCGCGGACCCATTACGCTCTGACCTTTCCTTTTTCTTTTATTTTTTCACCATGTATTGCTCCTTAAAAGGAGACGGAGGACCTTGTCCGCGAGGGCAATGAAGAAAGAGAATATACATTTTTTTAAGAGTGCATCTCCTATTCCCGTAGCGTCTTCTGCTGGTTCCCGTTGCTTCTTCTTCCCGTAGCGTCTTCGACAGAACCCTAGCGGTTGTTCCTTCTTGCCAATAGTTTCCTCTGCGTAGCTAGTTCGACTCTTCCGTATCTCCTGCACCACCTCCAGATCGATCCACCTTGGAGTGTCTACTCCCTACGGCGGCAACTGCTGGTGTATATGGTATTTGCTACCATCGTTCCAACTTCTTCTTCTACATCAAGGGCGGCAGTTCATCCTATGGCGATTCCTGCCTCCATGCGCCGGGTTGAAGGCCATCTATGCTACGAGTTCGTTCATCCGGGAGGAACTCTATTCAACATTCTCTACAGTTCGGTGGTTCCTTCTTAGAACCGACGGACCGACGTCTCAGATAAGTTTGTGGCATGATTTGCGTTGGTTTGATCTCCCACCTTTCCATCCATGTCTGAGCAGAACTTCCAGTTCGGTTGCACCTCCCGTCTCGACACTGTACATGTCGATGGCGTCCTGCAATACTGACTGGTCCTTACTGGTTATTGATCTTGTTGATTCCTCTAGATCTGAGGCATCCGTTTGTTGGCTTAGCCCAAACTGGAGATGCATTCGGAACTAGTCCAAGCGTGGGTTTAAGGTTCAGCAGCTTTGATGTTTTCCGCTGGTTATGATCGATTTCGGTCTTTAGAGAGATGACTAGTTCGCCAAGAACTATGATGTCATTTGAGATAGTGTTCTGAGATCTAATGATCTATGAATGGTTGGAACGTAGTCGGGAAGATGATGATTGACACTAAGTGATCTAGATATGATCTATTTCGGGATGAAAGTAATATTGAGTCAGCACACTAAACCGGTCCACTCCGGTGAATAGCTCTTTGCCTATGTCGGTTTGAAAGGTCGAACAGACATCTGCACAGCTCTCTTTATTTGCTGCTATCTTTACAGTTGAACAGATTTCTACACTGGTCCTCTTCCAGTGATTAGTTCTCTACATTCATTGAAATTTTCATAGTTGGACAGTTACTACACTGGTCCTAGTCCAGTGAACAGTATTTTCCATTTATACGCTGCGGTTTAGCAAGGAGAACAGAATGTTACATTGATCTTGACCTGTAGAGAGTTATTCCCTGAGTCTCCAGTGGTTGCGTGTAGCTCTTGTTGCTTCCATCCTTGGAAGGTTAATCATACCGGATGGTGTAATGGTGACTCCTCCGTGGAGATGCCTGCCCAGATCGGAAGTTGATTACCGGAGGTACTAGTGGTCTGAAATTCCTGACGCATTCCAACGTCAATGAAAGATCAGATTTCCGTTTGAAAGTTCGTTGTCTTTGAATCGAATAAAAGAAGCTGCCACAGTCTGGAAATTCTCAGTTGCTCGTCAACCTGGTTGAAGTCACGATGTCCGCTATTTGTTTTGTTTGATCTGTTACCACCCTGCGAGGTGTGGATCATATTTGAATGTGTAAAACTTAAGTGAATCGGGATGTATAAAGAATCGTGACTGAAACCAGCCGAGCCGACACCCACACTCCGGTGTGGAGGTAACCTCTTGTCATAAATCCTTGAATGTTTATTTGCTTTTCTATTATACGTCTCGAAATGCCATGCTCAAATGTGCGGTTAGGGATCTAGCTCGAGAACAAACAAGTAGTTGGCGTAGAGTGAGATATTAATTTCAAATCCAACTGAAAACTATCAAAATCGATTTCGTTAATTAGTTGACGAATTTGGATCTACTGGTTGATTTTGAAAGAATTTACGTTGTTTAAAATCCTGAATATTGTCTAAAATGGATAAAAGTTCGCTGGTCCAATTTCTAGTGCTAACAGAAGAAAGTCAATCTTGAAATAATCAACTGTTTTAAGTGAAGATTTTCTTGATAATTCTTAACGAGTGTCTTTCTTTAATGTCCTTCACTCTAGGTCCTTGTTAGTTCCGCATCAACTAGTGCCGATTCCAATCCGAATTGGATTGACAAAACTGGTTGACTCTTTGGGGGAAAACCAATCTGAAATCACTCCAGATTGATTCTTCAAAAAATCATAAAAATGAAAAAAACCCACAAAATCGAAGCCTAAGTTGGATTCTGGTCCAGTCCAACCCTTTTGGGGCTGGAATTAGTGCCAAAATGGGCCTGAAATGACAGCCGTTGAATCAGTTCCAATCTAGGCTGATTCCATCTAAGCCAACCGATTCTTGTAGGAATTGAGGGTGGATCAGTCCCCCCCCCCCCAAAAAAAATGGTCAGCATATGCTGATTTGATCTTGAAATCGGCCGATTTTATGATCCATGTTAGGGGATGTTTGGTACACGACTAATTTGGGGATAAACCAGGTCTATCCTCTAAATAATCTTGTACCAAACGGGCCCTAAGGTGGTAGAAGTCAAACTGCCCTGCATCTTTGAGGAAGAAGATCGTTTCCATATTGATGATCTAGAACTATTTATAATTTATACCATGAAAGACACTTGTTTTTGATGATTCTGATGGTATAATATTTATGTCAACCTTGTTGACACTATGAAATCCTTTTCAAAGTGTTGGCTTCTACTCGAATGAATTCATCTTGGTCCTTTCAAAGCCACTATCTATGTTACAATGACTTGCTGATGAGCAGCTTATGTTAGATGAGGATATGATAATTGTTACATTTTCTGGGTAGCTAAATCAGGATAAAGCTTGAAACTGTTTTGTCAAGGTTGATCTATCTACAATATGGAAAAAGCAACAGAATTAGAGGCAAGGTGATGCATATTTTTTGCAACTTATCGGTATAACAATTTAGACATTAATGGTTTAAACATTCAAGTTGCTAATGTTCCTGGAGTTGACGAAGCCAAGTCAAAAGACTTCTTCCATTTTTCTGAAATGTCTAGTATAACAAACTAACAAAGTGCTGGAGTTAAATCATGTAATTACTTGATGCTTTCTGATGCAAAATTTCATTGTCGTTTTGGTATATTAATTTTTTGGCACATTGATGTATCAAGCACACAAATTGCCAGCTTTCTTATGTTGAAAAGAAGTAAACAAGTCAAAGATCCAGATTCTTTTTCATGTAATTCAATATTCCAGTAAAACAAAATAACTGAGTTTAATGGACTCTATTTTCGATCTATTATATATTTTTCTATGTATTGCCAAAAGGAGTTCTTACATAATATTTTACCTTGTCAATCACATTCATTAAGAAAATAATGGTTAGATGATGTTTCTGATCTTAACTTATGATTGTTGTCTCTCTAAAGTGTTACGTTGAAGTGAATTATTGTGTACTTGCTGTCGAGAACTTTGCACTGAGTTGACATTTGTGTCTTTTAGTTTCTTACTTCTTTTTTATCATTTAGGTTGCTAAGGACCCATCTGGGAATGACATCAATGCACTTGAGCAGCACTTAAAGAATCTTCTCAGCCCATCAACTCCTTTCTTCTTCAACACCTTGTACGATCCATACAGAGGTGGTGCAGACTTTGTCCGTGGATACCCTTTCAGTCTTAGAGAGGGTGTCCAAACTGCTGTTTCTCACGGGTTATGGCTTAACCTTCCAGATTATGACATACCCACACAACTTGTGAAACCTCGTGAGAGGAATTCCAGGTATTTTAAGTACGCCTTGAACGGCTAAATAAATTCTTCAAGGTACAACAGTAGTCTCAAGATGTATGAATATGTCAGGTATGTGGATGCAGTTCTTACTGTTCCTAAGGGAAGCTTATACCCAATGTGTGGTATGAACCTGGCTTTCAACAGGAAACTCCTTGGCCCTGCAATGTATTTCGGACTAGCAGGTGATGGCTATCCAAGTGGTTTCTCTGGTGATATGTGGGCTGGATGGTGTACGAAGGTTTACAATGTTTCTACTTTTCCGTTTTTTGTGTTACAATTCTCTTTAAGGTGCGGTTGTTCCAATGTTTAAACGGATGATTTTGCTTTCTGTAGGTGATCTGCGACCACATGGGTTGGGGTGTCAAGACTGGGTTGCCTTATGTCTGGCGCAACAAACCAAGCAACTCATTTTTGAACCTCAGGGAGCAGAGTGGTATATATTGGGGTGAAGAGCTGATCCCTTTCTTCCAATCTGTGACACTTCCAAAAGATCGCTCCACTGTCCAAGAATGCTACATTGAACTCTCAAACCAGGTAAGAACAAAGCTTGGGAAGATAGACCCCTTCTTCGGCAAGCTAGCAGATGCCATGCTTGCGTGGGTTGAGGCTTGGGACGAGCTCAACTCTTCTGAAAAGTAGAAACAAAAGAACAAAACCTCTCTTTTAGCTTGTGTTGCAGACAAGACTTCCAAGTGTTTTTAACCAAGTAAGATGTAGTTTTACTTCTCAACACGGAGCTTCCTTTTGGAAGGAAGTTGAATCTTCTGTAGAATTCAAATTTCTGCAATCTACTCATGGTTCTTGAGATGGCAGCAGCCAGCAAGTTCTCCTGAGCTTTCTGGTAAAAGGTGTGCTTATGTTGATGGTTGCTTGCAGTGTGCTGTGCTGGTTTTTAGCTTGACTCGCCGTCCTTTGTCTTGATTTAGATATGAATGAGACTTGAGGTTGAGGTTATTGACGTTATAAAAAGTTCACAGTCCTTCCAATTCGCAGCAGCAAAGATTGCCCAGAACACCAAATATGTTGACCTTTCCAATAGTGACTAAGGGTGCTTACGAACCAATAAACCAGACAAGTAGTGCTAAACATTGGCTAGATAGAAGTTGAGCTAGACTTATTTATCATGTTAAATGAACATGTCTGAACAAAAAAAAAAAGTTTGATCGGTTAATGAGCCGGGTTTGAATAAATTTGTACTCGACCCAATTATTCTACACGATTGAACATTTATTTAAAAAATACAAGTATTAATAATTTATGATGTCACACAAATATATAAAATACATTTTGATTTTAATTTAGACTTGGATCACATTTTATAAAGGACCTTAAGATCTACTACTTTTATAAATGAATTTATATCCAGCCCAAGTTTTACGAATGAATGAATTTATATCAAGTTTGAACTCAACTTGAGCTTACCACGATTAAACAACAAGTTCGATTTTAAACTCGAGTAAAATGAGCAAAGTTGAACAACATGTTACTCTGACCTGTCTCGGCTGGTGTGTGTCCGCAACACCACTTAATTAACAAGGGTATTGCTCCACAGCAATGGCAAGGGGAAGTGATTCAATGCCGTGTGGTGGTATTGGAATAATACCCTTGCTAGTCTATGCAAAACATGCTTGCAATCGTGTCATTTGGGGCAAAAAAGTGTTGCATAGTTACGTGTAAACATCACCCGAAAGTTTGGAACCCATCTTCGATCACCTTGGCGGGCAGTCCGGGGAGCTAAAATAGTTCCTAAATTTTGATCGTGTAGGACATTTCTTGAAAGGTCAGGAGGTTCTGGCTAGTTCACCGCGCAGAAACACTTATTCTCTTACCTTGCTTCTTCAGGCTTTCACTTCTCCTCAAGTTCAAAGGTTTGAAGATCCAAATCCTCTTCCTCCCCATTCTTGCAAAGTGGTCACCAACTCAACTCGGCTCCCGTGGAGGAAACCATGAGGTGCCCGGTCGTCGCCGGAGGGGTGGTGTTACCCCGGCCGACCCGGTCTAATTTTGGGCCGACCGGCCTGCTTGCCGACCCGGGCACCCCATCCGATAGGAGCTCTGCGAGGGTTGAGTTGGGTCACATGGGTCTTGCAGCTCGGTGACCGGGTCGCCTGGCGTGCTGTCGAGGGTGCTTCAAGCACCCTCAAAGTCCCTTGAGGGCCTATACAAGGCCCTTCCCACTTCCCTCGCATCCTCTTCGTTAATTCTCTCGTTCTAAAATCTCTCTCTCTCTCTCATCATCCGTGTGTGAAGAGCAATTTATGCTACTCAATCCAGAGAAATAATCTATAATTTTCTTCTCACCGTTTCTTTCTTATTCGTAATCAGTGCCCCACTTAAAGTCTAAACTAACGAAGTTAATTTTATGCACGCTTGGAGTTCTGATTATAGTCTAGAATTGAGAGAAGATAAAAATCATCATGGAAGACCCCGGGTCAAGTCAAGGAGCCGAAAATGATCCTCAGGATGTAAGATTCGAATAAAAATAAATTTTCTATTCCTTCGATTTATTCTAAATTTTGAATCCAACTTGTCGGAACCGATCCGACCCAGTCGGCCGGGTCCGAGCGGACCTGATCCTGACCTCCAACTCTGCTTACCTCAAGGAAACCACTCATACTGGCCTCGTGTTTGATTGCACTTGATGAGCTCTTGAGACTGATCCGGTCAGACGTTGCTTAATTCAGAGCATTTGATAAAATTTCTAAACCAATCTCTGAAGATGGGAAAAGAAACTTTATCTTACATGAGGCGCTGGAAGCCAACCAAAAAGGAAACAAAGGGGAAGAAGAAACCCACCTTCTCTTCCTACTTGGAAGACATTGATTTCCTTACAAATAGGAACCGCTGGGAGAAAATAAAAAAAGTAGCTCCCATGAATGGCAAGTGAAAGAAGATTTTAACTCTAATACAAAGGAAAATAAAAAATTAAAGTAATTATCTTCCAAATGAACACGTCGAGCATATGCATTTAGCTAACATGATTGCAAGTTATTTTTAAGTCTGCTCACAAAATAATAGATTTGTGTACCGGGATGGATGCTTAAAACTAAAAGTATCAAGTACCAGTTTATTTATTATTTTAAGAATACACTTTTACTGGTATTTTGTGATTATCAAATTATATTAACATGTTGAAATTTTAAATTGAATTGTTAAAATTTATAATTATTTAGTTGTCTGAGTGGATTTCGGGTGTGTTGTCAAACGCCACCTGAGATTTAACACCCAAAATCGAGCTTGTCCGTATTCTTATTTTTTTGCATGCAAGCTTGTCCGTATTGGCAGTAAAGAGAGAGAAGACAAAAAATGGCCTTCTTTTACGTCGATAGGCTCCCCAACAGGGGGAAATCATAATAACAATAAAAAAACAAAAATACACGCCGTTGCCGGGGATCGAACCCGGGTCACCCGCGTGACAGGCGGGAATACTCACCACTATACTACAACGACCGCTTGAGATGGGAGCCAAGTAAAATTAATTTTTTATTATATATCTACTAACACATCATAAAATACATCTGAGATAAAAACATGATTTTACAAAGTGCTTATCGTCAGATAAAGAAATCTGAGTGATCGAGACTTTCTTTTTATTTTTCCTTGTGATTTTTTCTTTAAACCCGATTTCACCACTTTTTTGTTAGCGTATCTCACCCGACATGATAATTTATGTTCTAGAATAAAATCAGATTACATGAAATTCCAGTCAAAGCTTGGAAACCGCAAGAAATAATAAGAAAAATGAAGGAGCTTCTTCCCCGGTGATGAAAGAACCGGTTGGGTCCGATTAACCACCGCGCTGCGCCCGCCATGGAAATCTCCTTATCGCAAGATCCTCAGTCCTCACCGGTACTATGCCGGCGGCGCTTGCGCGCCGGAGGCCCCTCTGGTTCGTCCTCTGGCGGCGGCGGCGGCAGTTCTTCGGAAGGAGCCGGAGAGGCCTGTCAGCGTTGCTCCTCGCGCACGGCGGCGGCTCCGTCGACCTTCTCCCGGCCCAGGAGAGAAGCATGCTTGCCGGTGATCTGCCGCCCTGCTCTTACCTTGGGACCCCAGTACGGCTCCGGGTTCGGCCGGAAACGGGCCACCTTCTTGGCTTGAGCTCTGCTAGTGCTGAGAGAGGAAGCAGCTCGCGCAAAGCTCGCCTGCCAATCAAGGGACGAAGAACATGGGGAGCTGAGACATATAGCCCGATCCATGGATCATGGGAGCTGCCATCATCATTTACAGGGTGTTTGGTTGCGGAATGATTTCTTATACATTTTCGTGATCAGCTGATATATTAAAATGAAACTAAGATGGTCATTATGATGCTTGCTCGGTGAGATTTGATAATAAAAAGAGTGTGGATCATAATAAATGAAAAACTATGTTGGGGGGGGGGGAAGTCTCGCCTCTTCTTTTTTTTTTTTTTTTTGCCCAAGGAAGTTTTTATAAAAATATATTTTTGCAATGATGGTCACCCCTTTTTTTTTCAACAAGCTTTGTCACAAAAATATATTTTGTAACGAGAACTCAAGTTGTCATGCAACCAAAGAGCCCATAGTCCAAGTTAACCAAAAATGTAGGTGCTTTTCCCTTGTTCTCCCGGGTAAAAACTTAAAAAACGGATGCAAGCACATACCTGCAACTTGGGCTCCTTGGAAAGGATCACAGTCCCCGACTGGTCGGCTGGCTTAGTTTTTACTGGGTGTGTCTTCACCTGTACAGTCACACAAACACCTGGAATCAATGGACGACAACGACTGGAAACCAAAGAGAGTGACATGCCCGTGATGGTAGAACGGATCAGGACATAAAGGAGTCAAACTTGTACCCAGCAGCGCATGATATCCCAAATCACATCCATGGGGGCATCTGATTTAAGGCCTAGTGGATTTACATGGCTGCCTGAGACGCGGTACCCTGCATTGATCACGGCCGAGCGGAACATTACCGCAGAAGGGGACGTGCATTTGAGTGTGGCACACAGGCTGTGTAGACTCAAGAAGAGAGGGACATCCGGTAGTTCCTGCAGGAAAAGAGGGAATTTATTTGGTTACGAGAGATTTTTAGTGGAATCAATCTCTCCTGTCAATTCAACAAGTCAACGATAATCTATTAGTCATTCCCTTTAACACTTAACATATGTAATACTTTCTTGCGCCGTAGAAAGGATGGAAGTACCGCCCCGATGCCACAGTTGAACTTTAGCCGCAACATTACAATACAATTGAACAAGCGTAAAATTAGTAATATTCTGCCCAAACTTCTAAATTCCATCTCCTAAAGGCGCTGATGTGGGATAAATATTTACACTGCGTAGAAATTAGTAATATTCTGCCCAAACTTCTAAATTCCATCTCCTAAAGGTGCTGAAGTGGGATAGATATTTCCGCCATGGCCCTGGCACTTGAAGCTGCAGTGCCCTTAGTCTCTTTTGAGTTCGACATACTGCACTACAGGAGTCTGTCACGTCGCCAACATGCAAAATTTGTGAAAACCCAGCAAGTTCTAAAAAGTAATACCAATCGCCCAATGCTTTCAACAAAACTAGATTCTTTAACTTGAAGACCACGAGCGACCTTTTATCTAACAGGTAAAAAACGAGGGGATTCTAGAAATGTTTAATTTAATCTTACTTTAAAGCCCAGATGTAAAAAATTTCACTTCGATTCAGATATTTCCTATGATCATTGGAAGAGAATAGACAGACATAAGAACAAACACGTATAGACACTGCATAAAGAAGATAGGACCATAAATTCCAACACATACTACTAACTACAACTAATTAATTTGACCACCAACATTAAGAGAATCATGATACACGATGATACCTAGATTGGGGCATATTAATACTAAATAAACCAAAATTTCACACCAAAATTGATCCGCTGGGAAGGAATATGACAAGAATGATTACCCGTATTTAACTCTGCCATTACTAAAAGTGATTGATACCTCTGATATTGCAGTCAGAACAGCAGAAATCTTGTCATATGCAGGATAACATCCCTTCATTGCTTCGACACTACTCAAAATGGAAGACACCCATTCTTGATCGTGGATTGGCGCAGACCATATAGGTCCACCCATGTTGAATTTCTTTCCACAGTCCATGCATTCTTGAGGGACGACAGGACCAAGGCCAGGTACATGTCTTATACTGTTATTCTTGAAATGAGAAAAAGGAGGCATGATCGATGTCCACAACTGGGTACATCAGAAGGCAGATAAAAAAGTGGGTAAAGGCTACTAAACTACATGAAGCTCACCTTGGTAATAATTCTTCCAAGAGGCTGCAAATGGAAGGAATCACATCCAACACATTGATAGACATATGAAAGCTTTGTGGGAGTATTCTTTATAGCACTTGCAGAGCTGCAAATTAACTAAACAGTTAGAAGTTAGAACTAGAAGTAGACTAGTACAGCATTAACCCCATTCTATGAAGCATATAAATATTTCAGGTCTGCAGAACCTAAGAACAATAACCTGTATCTTTTGCATAACATATGGGAACGAGGTGCTCTTGATGCGAAACTTAAAGGTGACAAAACAAGCATCCTCAAGAATGCCGTGATAAAGCAGGCAATGGCTAAGGAAAAGAAGCTAATACTTGAGCAATCTAATATCCCAGATTCTGTCCAGAATGAAAAGTTTCTAAACTGTGCAATTTGGTCCACACATCTAGAAAAAAGAAAATAAACTCACGTGTATACACGCACAAAAACCCGAATGTAGAAGTCCATCTGTACAGAAAGGACAGGGACAATGTACCGCTTATAGCGATTTGCATGACTCTGCCAAGACAAACAAGATCAAATCAAATGCAGAAGGAACTCATGACAGGTGAAAGAGGCACCAGAGCTTCTGATAGACACCTCAATGGAGGCAAGAAGGATCCTCAAAGCCATTTCATGGCAATATTTTCCTTTCAGTGGATATGAGCCATACCTGGTTTCCAAAATTACAAAAATTATAAACATGAATAGAGCAAATAATTCAAAAGAATATAACAAAGAGATAATTCTCACTTAGCATAGCAGACCTCCCCATTTCCCCCACACAGAACAGCCATATCAGTAGCAGTGCACATTAAAATGCCACCATCAGCAACAGCTTGCACAGCTGAATCCAAGAATACAGATGGTGATCCATAAGGATCAAGATCAACCTGAATTATACATGAGATAGGTGAAGCACTCAACTCATTTAGGATCGGGAATAACAAACAATTAATGCTAACAACTTACATATATAACGAAGTGCCAGCAGCAATTCAGCAATTCGTCTAAATTCTACATAATTGCCTTTGTAGCTGCACAAAGGTCAACGATAAACCTAGCACACATGGCAGTTGGCACCAACAATAATGAAGCACATAGTTTTCTTGGCATCACCTATGTGATAGGGTACTCCTACACAACGAGGTGCCTACACAAGGCTCTCGCCTTGCCTGTTTTGGGCAGCAATGCTCACCCAGATCTCCTAAACAAAGAAGTAACACATTTCTTTCATGCTCTTCTGATGTATTAATAAATTCTTTGGAGCCTCTTAGTAAATTTTAAAAATATATAATTTTGCCAGTTATGGAAATAATTTAGAATAAACATAATGTGTTATGTTTTATTAATTAACTAGTGAACTTTATGCTTCCTTCTTCGTGTAAATGTTTGATCTCTCGTCAGATATGTCAGATTCAGATTTTTGTTTTACAACCTCAGTTATATATGATAATGATCCTAGGGATCCTTGTTATACTTACATGTATCATCAATGGTTTTGGTGATCAATGTTTCCATGTCATAACAGACATACGTATAACTACTGTTACTACTATTTTCCCTTTTTCACCAAAGAAAGTTAATATCTATATGATAAATTTATGTAATAGCTAGTGTAAAATATCTATTACAAGCACAAATTAGGCATCGCCTAACACTCTCATCACCTAAGCAATAAGGTGGTGTTCCATCATCTTGATTGCATTTAGAAACTACAATGATAGATACTTGACGGAACCATTTTATTGAATGGCATCTGTCAATGTATATGAAGGACTGTAAAGCCACCTGGAAAGCACCTTATCACTTCTGTTCTCCCACTGTTTATTTGAGTTTCTAATTGAGGCAACTTAAATGTTATTTTAATGATATAGACAGTATGGACGGATAATTGTATACATGAACAATATTTCACCTAGTAGTATGTTTACAAAGTAGATGGTAACAACATAAATGTATATTTATCAACATTCAGAATAAAAGAATGTGGATAGAATAAGAAGTTACCACATCAAATTCTCTCTGGTGAGTTAGCATATAAACTCGAGCGTCTGCTAGGTGAGCTTCAACCTTTGAACATGCCAAGGATCCATTAAATTGTATATTCCTCTTGCATGCTTCAACAGAGACTGTGAAAAGAGATGCAGGGTGATGTCAGTCAACAACACCATTTTCAACAAAGACTAGATGATGTATACCTTTATCATTGTCAAGAGCAATTATGTGACCAATCCCTTCTACTTCAAGTGCATACCTAAGAGATCTTAATCCAGAAGCAGCCAATGCCTGAAAATCCGAAGTAACTATTAATTTAAATGACAACTGCCTGCTAATCCAGGACAAAGAAGTCCTGATAATCTAAATAAAGGACAAACAAGTCCTCATAGAATACATCATAGAGACTGCATCTTAGGATACACAAAACAGTAGGATAAAAGCTGTAAAAGCCACCTCTAGGACTCTTGGTGGTTTCAGTTCTGTTGGCTGACCACCAGCAACGCCATTGGAAGGGTCCTTCGAGCCAACTACTTCCTCTGAAGATGGCATCATTGGCAAATCACTTTCTTCATTAGATGTATCTTCTGGTAAATAAGGTGCATGTACCTCTGTAAATGTGTAGTCCTTCATATGTATATGAGACTTCTTTCCAGATGCCCTTGTTTTTGCATTGACCTTTTTACTCAAGAAAGCAGCATGTTCTTTGTGACAGGAAATAAATGTTCTTAGAACAGAAATTGACATATCTCTGTTATTCACCTGATGATACGAAAAGAACATTAAACAACTTCATCCATAATGATTTTGGCGTAGACAAATTGTTAAAATTTACATAGTTTCTGTGCATATGTTCTACAACAATCCATCATAAATATTTATTTTATATTACAATGCATTTCTCTTAATGACTTTAGTTACTTCATTGACAACATTTATGTAATAGAATCTGGTTTTACTATTACTTTGTCTTGTATTGTACTGGAAGTAAATGGCATTTCCCGACATCCCAAAATCATGCTAAACATAATCTAAAATACAACTAATGGATATCATTAGCTACTACACATAGCCTAAGATACTATTGATGTATATGATTGGCTGCTATGCGAAAATTATCATATTGTTTAGGAATTATTGACTGCTTTACATAATCTAATATACTTCTGTGGACGTATAACATCCGCAGATGTACATAATACAAAAGGTAATGCCTACATTATAAAAGCAAATGAGAGAATCTCAACAAACAAGCAATTCAAAGGTGCACCAAGAAAATAAAGCTAAAAGACATAATGGGGGGAGGCGACTATGTAGTATTCAAATAACTAACAACCAGTATTAGCAATACGGATCATTTCATCTTCTCACTAAGTAGCAACTAGCAAGAGATAGATGAGGCAATTTGTTACTATCCATGGGTGTGAGCCAGTACAATTGACTATTGCAGGTAAACTGACTTCGCCATATAGTTAAAATAAGAGATAGTTTATTATGTACATTGGGCCATTTTGCCAAGACTCCAAGCCTGTCCCACAATCTACTTTTGAAGTGAACAATTTAAAATGTATAGGTTTCTTCTCTTACCATAAGGTCCAATTTCATACCTCTCTATATCTGTGTAGCAGCTATCTGATTGTAGATATTAAAAAAACTACTTAAATGTGACACACCAAATAACTACTACTCCATTGCTCATCTTGTTTTTAAAATATCAACTTCAATTCTAGTATAGCAAAATTTAGAGCAAAGAATGTATTAATCTTGGTTTCATATGCACTTAAACAATCTTGAACTTAAAAGTAGGAGTGAAGTGCATAGAACTTTTAGATAACATTCACCCCATAGTATCATTACAGCACAAAAAATGAGGCAATTATCAAGTTAAATGGGAGTTTATAGATGTAAGTCATTGGCATCTCATATTTCCATGATAAAATCAAGCTCCAATATGAGATCCATATACAGTTGCAAGCAAGCTCATGCACTTTTGTGCAGCCGCATGGGAATAACAACATTCTGGGACAATTGATTTCATACCTGCCAATTAGCCTGGTGGCTTGCATTCCTACAACAATACTTGAGGTCCTCTCATAAAGACTTGGGAAGAGGCAATGGGCATTGTAGCAAATTGCTATGTCCCTGAAAATCTCTCCATTTGTAGCACAATAGGATATGAATGCGACGGACCAAGATGATGAAAACATTGATGACGTCAAAACGTCAAAGTTTTTGCTTACTGTTAATTGAACTTCAAGTTCCCTTCAGAAGGTGCTTTGGTTCGCTAACTCATAGCACATGACATAATTTTCAATGCAAGAAGGTGCCCAAAGGTGCCCATTCCACTTAGACGACAAGGCAGATGCTTAGGTGTCACCCCGCCTAGGCAGTAGAATTAGATCTCTCTCTCTATATATACATGTGTATATATGCATGCATACAAACATATATATAATCAGATGTTAATAACTTGATTAGTACCATATATGTTTATGTATATATACAAACATATATACATAAAAAATAATTATATTTGTATGTTACAATTGATGGTGTGTGCATGTGTTCTTATTTATGTAATTATGTAAATGTAAGTTTAAAACATACATACATCAAAAAATTAAGTTATTTATGTAACTTTAAAAAAAAGTTAATCTCGATAAACTAAGTGAGATGGATAGAAAAAAGGATTAAAAGAAAACTATATAATTTTTGATTATATAACATATATTTATAATTAAAAATCTTAAACATATGTAATTGTATATGTGATAATGAAATCTGTTAATATGTTTACACTATCATTAAATGGGCATCCCTTTGGGGTATGGGGGGGGTTGGAAATGCCTTCAAAAGAAAAGAAAAAGTCATATAGAAGGCCTGGAGCACCTACCCAAGCACCTTGAGCACCAAGGTGGGGCCTTGGTTGGCTTAGACGCCTAGCTGGATGCCTTGGATGCCTTGGGTGCCTTTCTGGCTCGTAGAAAGGCACCTTGGCCATGCGAGACCTTGCAAAGGCACCTTGGCACCTAGGTGGCGCGTGTGCCTTGACAACTATGGTGCAGGCTGAGCAGCACGCCTATTGTTGATAGTTTCAAATGTAACAGGTTAATAAGTAAATTTAAGCTGCAATTATCATTGGAAGGCCTCCCTTCATTTATGCTTCTCCTTTTCTTTTGGAATTATTGGAGTCGGGTCTAGTTGTCTTGAAGGAGTCAATAGCCGCCTGACTTTCGATTAGGACGCACTCAACCTGATTCTTTAGTGGACCCTGATTTTGGAAGATAATTACGTCTATGAACATGCTCTAGTGAACCACACGCACAAGGTAGAAGTAAGGCAACTACTAATTAGGAACAATCAAACAATAAGATGTAAGATACCAGGAACTAATTGATGGAAGCAAGAGCCATCCATCATCCAAAACACAACGACAGTGATCCAAGATAAGTGCACTTAAGCTATACCAAAGGACACTCGAACCATGAAACAGGCGAGTACAAAAACCTGGGTCTTATTGTAGAAGACGCTATTGTTGCCGTGCATAAGAATCTCCGCCTCCCCTTCCCTGACGACAGTGTACCCCTGCAGCTGGTCTTCTCCCTCGCCCATGTCTGACGGAAGAGAAGGCGCGCCCCTTTTACTATTCTTCCAATCTCGAAGCCTCTGCTCGAGATCGCTAGCAAGGCAACAGCGGCGGGCGGAAGAAAAGAAGGCGCGGCAGGGCTGCGGCGGCCTCCTGGGCAAGCGGAGGGCGGCCGCTAACAGCAGATACATGCCATGTCCGCCGCTGTCCGATCATACGGCATAAAAAATCGGAACAGCAACTCAGAATTCCTCTCTTCCTTACCCACGATGGAGGTGGAATCGAGGCGCAGAGCCCCAGCTGGCAGCCTCCGTCTTGCCGTCTCCTTCGCCGGGCCTTAAACCCTAGCAGGAGCTGCGCGGCGCAGCATAGCGGGCCAGCAGCGCAACGTCGCTAACATGCGCGCGCGGTGGGCTTAGTGGGGGACGGTGCGCGGCGGTGTTTCTGAGCAATGTTAATAAATATTTAAAGCTTTTTCTAATATCTTTATTTTTAAAAAATTATTATTGAGATGGCACCGTCAAATTGTAATCAGCAATGATAGCCTTTGATTCTCAACGCAAAATAATATTTTTTTGATAATTTTTCTCAATTCAAAATATAAATGAAAAATATGGTTTTGTTGAAAATTTTGTTAAAATATATAATAATATCATAAATAGGTAATGTATGTAAGACTATAAAAATATAGTATTTTAGAAAATTTTAAAATTATATATTATATTTTTTTCTTGAATATTATATAAAAAATTATTTATCGATATATCGCCGTAAATGGATTTGAAGATGGATAAATATTTGTTGATACCTTTGATGACCGGACGGACGCAAAGAAGCCAACTAATTTCCCTCTATATAAAATATAATTTAATAAAATTTTTAAATGATGTAAGTAATTATCATGCACTATTTTAATTATATTTAAAATATACTTAAATACTTTCTAATATACGCTGATTAATTACTTAGTTGGCATTCGTAAATATATAATATATCTTGTAAATATAATATTTGCAGATTGTTTGATAATAGTATCAAACACCTCTAGCACTGATTAATTTAAAATTGATGTTAATATAGATTACAACAGAATATTTGACCACACATGTCAAATTTAAATTTTATAATAAAATAAGATATCAGTTGTGTAATGCAACTCTTTTAAAGTCTTGATATTGAAATTGATATGATATTATTATAATGCTCTAACTGAACATTACATCATTAACTCTACATATTTTTTGGATTAATTATCAAGTGGGTATTCGTTAAGTAACTAAAAGAAATAGATACAGAAATGCAAATTTCAAAGATTTAATAAGTTGCAGGCGCATGTACACATGTTTTATATATGCTTGTAAATATTGAAACATTGCTGTTCATCTAAAAAGATTCATGAGAGACACAAGAAAAGGTGAGGCTCTTGGCTATGCCATTAATATATACCTCTCATTGTACCCTTATGGGGTGTTTGGTTGCATGATAATGAAGGTTTTTGTTTTAAATTTTAAAAATTATAAGAAAACTTGTTAAAAGAGGTGTTTGGTAACCATGATAATTTTATGTTTTAAAAGTGATTTTCTTCTTAAACAAAAAAAGAGAGTCTCACCTCTTTCTTTTTTCTTGTGGTCCCCCACTTTGTTTAGTCATGTGTGATAGTTACTTTTTTTTGTAATCACATCCCTCCAAACATGATAATTTTATGTCATGAGTTGGTTCACTTTTTATTTTAATATAATTTTTTATCATGAAAATGTACAAAAAATTATCATGCAACCAAACACCCCATTAGTTTTGATATTTATATTGAACTTGCTTGTTTAATTAACCCCATTGGAATCCAGTCCTTTTGGTAAAAATTTAAAGGTTTTTCTTCCTATATCTTCATTTTTAAAAAAATATTAGTGTAATGGAACCATCAAAACTTTAATTAGCAATGACACCATTTCGTTCTCAAAACTGAGGTCATCTTTTGTCAAAAAATGTTAGTAAAATATAAAAAATAAACATATTTTGAATACTTTTTACAAAAACATTGAGAATATATAAGATTCTAACATATATAAATTGTGAATAATTTATTAAATATATAATGATTAGAACATATCTCCATAGATAATTTTTGATCTCCACGACTTTTGTTTTCAAATCTCATCGATCACTAAAATTTATGTCTATAGCTAGATTTTTATTTTAATATATGACTTTAACACAAAAGTGTATAAAAATTATTTTTACAATCAACCACCTTGTTAAATATTGTCATAAATACAATCTACTGTAATTTGAACGAGATCTAGCAACTTATTGTGTATCGACACATCTTAATTTTAACCTTTGAGAGTATTTTTGAATTCATTTATAATTTTTATTATTTGTATTAGTTCACTACATGATTAGTTGTTGGAGAAAAAGCAACTTAATTAACATTATGTTTTGTTCTTATTTTAAGTGTTTGCTTAGTAACGAGTAACGATTACTAAATGAGACAACTTTAAAGAATTATGGGGTGTTTGGTTACATGATAACGAAGGCTTTTGTTTTAATTTTTAAAAATTGTAAGAAAATTTGTTAAAAGAGGTGTTTGATAACCATGATAAATTTATGTTTTAAAAGTGATTTTCTTCTTAAACAAAAAAGAGGGTCTTACCTCTTTCTTTTTTCTTGTGGTCCCCCCACTTTGTTTGGTCATGTGTGGTAGTTACTTTTTTTTTGTAATCACATCCCTCCAAACATGATAATTTTATGTCATGAGTTGGTTCACTTTTTATTTTAGTACAATTTTTTATCATGAAAGTGTACAAAAAATTATCATGCAACCAAACACCCCATTAGAGATGTTTGTAAATGAAGTATAGTTATAGCAACATATATATATAAATAAATATTTAAAAAGTTCTTTTACCACCAATCGGGCAATCTCTCACTATATAAAATGTACAGTATTTTGTGTAGCCTGAACTTTTCCTCAACAAATTTGAGTCAGGCTTGCTCTTAAATAATCAGGTTCTTCATAATCAACAAGATCCTTCGTGACTAATAAGGATGCTCGATCATCTAATGATATAAACTGAAGAAGTACGTTGATAAACTAAATTAATTCGAATCAAACCATTTTATCCGGTTCACTCGTGAATGTTCAATTTTTTACGGGAAGATAGTGAAACTATCTCCTGTAACTTTTGGTGATGAATAAATTTTACGAGAAGCAAGTACTATTAAATATAAATATATATGTTAAACTTAAATGTCACTTTAGATTAATAAAAGAATCAAGAAAAAAATAATAATAAATTTAATTAGATCTTTCATTAAAAAATAGGATTAGATCTAAAATGCGTAAGGGCACAAGGAAACTGAGGTTAACCACTCGAACACCAATCAATGGACATTTCCAACATGACATTTTATAAAGGAAATGTTTGGTTGGTTGACTAGGTCTCTAACGATTAAATTAGTTGGTTGTCTCAACAACCATGTTTATTAGTAACTTTCTCGGGAACACCTATTCTCGACCTGTTCTCAACAGAATACATTTAATTTTAGAGTTAATTCAATTCAACCACCGAAAAATAGTTAAACAGTGTCAATTAATATTGCACTAATTTAATATCTTAACATATTCACAAACTGAGGTGTTTCAAGATCACATTGATCAACTAGAATATACAGAATGATGTTTAAGCCAAAAGCAAAATCGGTTGACTGATCACATCACATCCATGGACCACTTTATTGGAAAAAGCTATCAAATTTTGATTTTTTAAAAGATTTTTCTTGATTCTTTCTTGCATAAAAGAGAGATGATCTGAAAAGTGAGATCCTCCACGAATTTAAACATTGGAGGGAATTGGGGCTGTAGCAAGCCTCATTTTTTATGAAGTCCAAAGAGTTGACTAGAACTATTTTCTAGGTACACAGAGATGAATTCTTGTGAATGTGCTCGAGCTTAAGCTGGTTCAAGAAACCCATTTCCAATCTCCACAAGTTAAAAGGTGAAGTGGTTCCGATCCTGCTTCTTGTTATCTTTCAATTAAATCAAGCTCCTCGGACTAAGATTTGGTTCATTTCTTCCTCATATCATCATGTTGATTATCATATCTTTTTCTTGATTGAACCTTTGAGGTATACAGTGTGTTTTTCTTGTGAGAAAGTGTAAAGATTGAAATCACCTTTAAGTGGATCAGGAGTTCTAAATGTGTGAAGTGTGTACACTAACTGTGTGTGTTGATTTAATATATATATATATATAATGTGATTTAAAATCTTTCGCATAGATAGCTGTGCCGTGAGGTAGGGATGGTGTTATATATATTTGAGAAGGAACCACTATAAAACTACGTATTTAGCTGCAATTTGATACATTTCTTTCTGTTTTCCTTCACCACGGGGTTGAATGCACTGAATTCCTTGTGATCTGATCTAAGTACTTATGGGATGTTTAGTTACATGATAAATTGAGTTTTTGTTATAATTTTATAATTAAAAATGTTAAAAGAGGTGTTTGACAACTATTAAAATATTTTAAAAAGTGATTTTTTCTTAGACAAAAAAAGAGTCTCACCACTTTTTTTATCTCGTGATATTTCGCTTTGTTTGGTCATATATGCTACTCGTTCTTTTTTTGTTTTCACACCCCTCCCAACTTGTCAATTTTATGTAATTAGAAAGTTCACATTTTATTTTAATATAATTTTTTTCATGAAAGTGTACAAGAATATATTGTATAACTGAACACCCTATTACTGTTTTTAAATTCACAAAAAAAATTCGAATTTCGAGGCAAATTCAGTTTATCATCCTCTTAGAGAGATTTACTACTCCAAGACCTACATATTCGAACCTAATATTTAATATATCGGTTTGGTTCAGATTTAACCCTTCTCTGACTTGAACCGAATGATAAATTTACTGACCCATTCAATTATCTTCGTACCAGATTTGCCCAAATTTGGTGTAACATGGCAATGAAGACCTATGACTTCAGATGATGATGAGCAACTCTTGGGGACTCATTAGATCATTGTAATTTTCATGGTGCAGATGAAAATACCAATTAGTCTAGATATCTTATCTCGATCATAAAATCCCAGGTTAGTCATTTCATTTAAGTTAATATTAAAATATTGTATATTAATATAATTGTTATTTTACAAGTAATTTTTATGTGCCGGACCAACAAACGCGCGAACTTAATGTGAATAGATTCTGAACATTTAAATGTGATATGCTCATTGTTGGACTCTCTTATTTTCCAAGACGGTTAGGTTTGATCATTTCAATATCTAAAAGCAATATTTGAGTCCCAACATTTATCTATACATCAGAGCTCATACATAAACAAGAAGGGAGAAGATGGGGTTTATATAATGACACAAGAAAATATAGAGAAATTAAGAGACGAAGATATATATATATATACATGCGTGATCAGACGCGCATCCCACACTGCATTCACATATCTAGATCATCTGATATCATGTCATCTAAATCTTAAACTCCTTCCCGACCGGCAGTACTTCAATTTCGAGCAAGACCTCTCGACTGTGACGACGGTCCGAGGATCCATTGAATGTAGATATCTCCCGTCCTGTACGTAAATAGTTCATGGGCGCTGCTCTCTCTCTCTCTCTCTCTCTCTCTCTCTCTCTCTCTCTCTCTCACTAGGAAGGCTGCTAGATATCAATCAGAAGATTTGGTGTGAGGTTCTTAGATTGAAGAGAGAGAGAGAGAGAGAGAGAGAGAGAGAGAGAGAGAGAGAGAGAGAGAGAGAGAGAGAAGCATCGGTACGTAGGGAGGGAGGGTAGGGAGCTGCTCGGACCTGCACGCGGCTCCTTGCTCAGGGTAGGGCTGACGCCGGCCAGCTGGGCGTCTGGTCGATGACCACCTCCCCATGGAATCCGGCCGGTCCGCCGACGACCTTGATGTCCGTTTCCCGGCAGAGGCATCCGCGTGGCGGCATCGGAGTGGGCACCTCCCGGCACCGTTACCGCAATGGAAACCCTAAGTTTCCTCCATGTCTTGCCCTTTCTCGTGCAAGCATCACATCACAGCACACCCCCCCATCTGATCTCTCCTTTCCCTTCTCCCTCCTCCTCCTTCCCCTCTTCTTCTTCTTCCTCCTCGTCTTCCTCCTCCTCATCTCCCACCTTCTGCTCCTCTCCCCCCCCCCGTCGCTCTCCTGCCGCCGATGGATCCGGCTCCTTCCCCACCCGAGCATCTCTGCTACGTCCGTTGCAACCACTGCAACACCATCCTTGCGGTAATTTGGAGAAACCCTAGCTAGGAGGAAGAGACATAGGATGGGCCTGCGCGAGAGAGCCGTTCTTTGCAAGCCCTTCCCCTAAATCCTCGCTACACGGATCAGGGCTAAGATGACGATAGACGGAAAGATAGAGGGGGGAGGGTCAAGTAGTTAGGGTTTTGCTTATCACATCATCTCCTCTTGGGCTGTCACAGAAAGAGAGAGAGAGAGAGAGAGAGAGAGAGAGAGAGAGAGAGAGAGAGAGAGAGAGAGAGAGCCAGATAGCATTCTCCCTTTGATCTGTTCTCCCCCCCATGCCCTAATTTCCTTCTTCACATATCATTCTACGCTTCAGATCTTTCTCCTCCCCCCCCTTCTTCCCTTCGGCTGCGTTCCCTGATCTTGCTGCGAATCAGGCGACTGGCCAGAGAAAAACGTATACAAAGGGCCGATCGATCCATGTAGGCGCTTATATATTTATATTGCCATTACCATTGTTTCAGGTGGGAATTCCATGCAGAAGGCTGATGGAGACGACGGTGACCGTCAAGTGCGGCCACTGCGGCAACCTCTCCTACCTCAGCGCGAGGCCCAGCTTGGCGCAGAACCAGCAGCTCCCGGAGTTCCACACGGCACTAGCTTTAGGCCTTCAGGTGACTCCTTCTCTCCCTTTGTGTCTCTGAATATATCCACATCCAAGATCTCTCTCTCTCTCTCTCTCTCTCTCTCTCTCTCTCTCTCTCTCTCTCTCTCTCTCTCTCTCTCTCTCTCTCTGGGGTCTCCATCTTTCTTCTTCTCTATATCCACTTCTTTCTTGTCAATATAGTTCAAATCAACGGTGAAGTCATATATACATATGATCTTTCTGCGATCGTTGATGATCTTATATATATACATGTATATGTGAATCGACCTTGCTACACCCTCAAACCCATCTCGGGTACGTAATTGCTCCATTCGATTCAATATTCTTGTTCTGACCTGAAATTTTCTGCATCTAATTAACCTGCAGGGTTCCTGCGACGAGCACAAGGCGCCACCGACGACAGTGCCCTTGGCGCCCTCATCTCCGGCTACCCAGGAGGAGAAAGCACCCTACGTTGTCAAACGTATATATATACACACCCACATGTCTTTTCTCCTCTCTCTCTTAATTTCTTTTGTCCTAAATCTCTAATTAATCATACGACGTCTTCTGTTAAATATATGTATGTGTATATGGTCTCTGATGCATTGCTATTATTTTCTTTTCTTCACCTTTTTTGTCAGCACCGGAAAGGAAACACAGGGTTCCATCGGCATACAACCGCTTCATGAGGCAGGGAGAGCATCTCTTTCCCTTCCCCTTCCATTTATATGATGCATCTTTCTAGTATTTGCCTCTACAAAGCACGTCGATCGGCTATCTACAAAAATTCCTGAAACCTAAACCAGGCCCAAGCTTGTATGCGCATATATATAGAGATATATATATATATATCTGCCCTTGTGGGTCGTCCAAGACCGGAAGGAAGAAGTTCGTTTCCCGAGGTTGGGTCGAAATACACCGTGCGTCTGGTCTTTATCTCTTCGTACAGCGCCATTAATTCACCTTCGAGCTTCGATTCAACGCCTCGAATCAAATGGGGCTAACCTCGTGCATTTTGAATACACAGGAACTTTGCTATTTCTAGCCAGGACTTTTACCGAAATGCGTGCTTGTGTTCATAATATATAATTTCCATGTCTCCGCTGCGCGGTCACGAAAACAAAATATTACATATATATAGAGAGAGAGAGACCCATGTTTAGGCATTCTGCCAACATCAACGACGATATATATCCTATATAAAGACATCGATTTTGTTTGTATGTATGTTTTCTTCATTTGGGGGCCGGAATCTCATACAGGGAGGAAATACAGCGAATCAAAGCTGCGCAGCCGGACATCGCTCACAGAGAAGCATTCAGCATGGCAGCCAAGAACGTAAGATTAAAAGCCCATGGAATGCCGGGTTGGGGTCGCGTCGGCCGCGGTCGGAATTTATCTGGATTGACCTAGCTAATCCTGTAGGGGTCGGCCGAGTCCACCTCGACTGGTAATCTGTTTCGATCTGGGTCGGATTTGAGCTGGATCGATCAGTAAATCCGGTTGAGGTCGGCCAACTCCACCTAGACTAGTCCAATGATGATCCAGATGAATCATCTCGACTAATCTGTTCCGATCCGAGCCAGATCACCAATCGGCTCCGGGCCTCCACCTGGTTTACCATGATTGAACCAAGCTCGATCACCTGCTCTATATATATGCCTAACTAACCGCCATCAAGAGCTAAAGTTTTTCCTGCTCGACTACATATGATTGTTTCAGTGGGCTAAGAACGATTCCCAGACGTCGGGCAGCACCAGCCTTGGTGAACGCAGGAGCATAAAGATGAACGCATATCAGCATGTCAGTCAAACATACATATATATATATATGTGTGTGTGTATATATATATATATTCTCATAATCTTTCATGTCTCTACTCTCTTGAACTGAAGGGTGTGTGGCTCTACCGTATTTGGATTAAAATTCTGCCCCTTTCTCACGAATCGATTAACTCGCTCTCTCCAGGTGGTGCAGGAGCGCGGCAATGGAGTACGCGGTGGCGGAAGGGTTTAACGCCTTCAAGCAATCTGAACGCCGGAACTAGCTTGCTAGCTCGCTAGCTAGAGGAATCCGCCGCTGGAAAAACTGGATGTTTCCTGCGATATATCGTAGCGCAAGTGTTGTTTAATTTCTTTCCGCTCCGTGTGTTAGATTCCGCCCGCCCGCAACCTGCAGGCACAATTTGCTCTCTAGCTGTCTTTTCGTGTGCTGCGACGAGTGCTTCTCTTTGATCACCTGCTAGTTTTTAAGACCTTGAAATCATATGAAGTCCGAGGTTTATAAGGATGTTGCACCGGATTGCCGGATGGTAGCTAGCATCTAACACGATTAGGGGTGCAAATTAACGAGCACAATTGATCCGAGTCGTATGTTGTTTGAGCTCGATTCATTTATTTCAAGTGAGTTCGAGTTCGAGCTTGTCTTTTAACAAGTATGTTGAACTTGTTTAAGTTTGTTTGTTCGTTAATCAAGTCAAACTCGAGCTCGAGTAGTAAGTTGACTCAAGTTAAATCCTCGGTCAAGCTGAAACTTGATAGAAACTTGTTTATAAAACTCAATATCAACATAAAGTCATCAACGCAACTTTAAATTTAACTTATTTATAAGACTTGATCTAAAATTAAATTCAAATTTTGACTTATTTTATATATTTAAGTGACAATAAATAACACTACTAATATTTTAATTTAATTTTTAAATAAATATTCAATCAAATATTTAATCAAGCTACTTGCAAGTTTATCGAGTGAATAGAAGTGTGTTTAAGGTCGACTTGTTTAATGATTCGAGTTTTATTTTTTATTCAAGTTTGTTCATTTAACATAATAAACAAGTATGAGTTGAGTTTTTATCGAGCCAAATTTCAAACTAGTTGTCAAGTGTATTGGTTCGTTTGCACCCCTACATAGGATTACTTAATAGGTCTAAATTAATTATAAAAAGAAGTGATTGAATCGAGACGATATATTTTAAGTGTAAAATATTTGTTTTTAGTATTACGATTGTAACAATTAAATTAGTTGAATGTTGGAACAATCATGCTAATTAACAATATTTTTAAGAGGTCACCCATCTTCAATTTACTCCAAAAATTATGTTTAACTTTGAAGTTCTTTTAACTCAACATTTAAAAAATAATAAACTAGAGTTGTCTGTAGTTCACTAATTTAATCTCTTATCATATTCACGAACTAGAATGTTACAATAAACTACAAGCATTGATTTTATAGAACATGTTATGAATTCTACATATTGTTTAACAATATTAAGCATGGATTTTAACATTAGTTTTGATATGAATCATCGGGGGTGACTGTTAATCTCGAATTTAAAATTTTGATACAAATAAAAAAACTATTATAATATAGGTGTCCACGTCTACCACTACCAAATTTGTTATTCATGCTATCTTATAGAATATGCCGGTCACCCCCTTGGGGGGTGATATGTGGAGATCGAGCGTGGGTTCGATCTCTCGTCACCCGCGGTGCTGCGGGGCTTCGAGGCCATGGGATGCCGGTGTCCAAAGAAAAAGAATATCAATACCAAAATTGAGATATAGTATCATTTTCAATGCATACTCTAACCAAACAGGGACAATCCTGTATATCTTATACCAAGATAAAGTTTATGCTCCACTCTTCTTAAACTGATAAAGTGGAGGAAAAAGAAATAAAAATAAAATAAAATAAACGCACAGTAGGCCACTTATAATATACATATATATAGGTTCAGATCTCAAAATATTTTTAACAGAAGCTCGCCTACAATTTCTGTGTGATTTCCACCATATTTAGAACGTTAGAAGCTAATTAAAAGGTGTAACAAGGCAATAATGTCTTTGCCCTTTGTCCCTCTGTCTTGTTTTTTTTTTTTTCCAATGCCAACATTCCCTTTTCTCCCCTTTACCTACAAATCAATATTTCCTTTAAATCATGTTATTGTATAAAAGTATAACAAATCTTATATAGCTTTCTACACATTGAAATAAAAAAGCTACTAAGAAATATCTTAATTTACTAAATCTATGAACACTTAATAAGTATTATTTTGACCTGTTTACATAACGTTTTCCTGACTCTGGGGTGTAGCCAGATGAGTAAGATTTGAGGAAAGAGTACCGGTGAAGTAGTAGACTCAATCGATGAAAGAAAATCTTAAAAATAGCCAAGAAAAATTAGTCAGCTGGAGCAACTTAGTTTTTTTTTTTTTGTGGTCATTGTGACCTAATGACCGAAGGCACGCGCAGACGAACGATCAAACCTCCGCTCAATTGTTATTGGATACACAATAAGCACCATTAGGGTGGTACCAATCGACCCAAGGTTGACCTTCTATTTAATTTAGAGCAAAGAATATTTTGTTTGTTTGTTTTACGTTGAGCCCACTATTTTTCCAACATCTTATCTATTATTAGACAAATTTAACAGGAGTATACGTACTGGACTTGATTGCATGTCAATTTGAAACGGAAACAGTGACCTCCTATACATCGTTTGTTAAAATCTTAATTATCCTAATATCGATAATCACATATATATATATCACAGAAATAAGCACCATTAGCAATTCAGAGACATTCAGAAAAAAAAGAACTTTTCTCTCATCTTTGATTTCATCTGTACGTGGTGTGTTGTTCTTGATTTCTTCCTCAATCAGAGAGGGCTGCTTCTGATCTCAAACACCTGCCCCATCAATTAAAATTGTGTTAAAATTAACACTTTTGAATTTTCGTATCTTGAATCGAGTAATCACCAAAAACTATATAGAAGAGTTTGAAGTTGTACGATTAATTAGTGGTTATTTAAACGTTTTCGAAGATTTCTAAAACCAAGACACACTACAGGAATTAAAGTCATTAGCGACGGCTTACCGCCGTCGCTAAAAATACAAAAGCCGTCGCCATAAGACAATAGCGACGGCTCTTCCGCCGTCGCAATACTGTCGCAAATAAGCCCGTCGCCAATTTTAATAGCGACGGCTCATTATAAGCCGTCGCTTTTAGTATTATTTGCGACCACCAAAGCCGTCGCAATTAAGTTATTAGCGACGGCCGAAACCGTCCCTCGTAAAGTTTTCGCGACGGCACTAAGCCGTCGCGTAAATAAATTTAAACCCGTAATAGACATTAGCGACGGCGTTTACCTAATTTACGGTTTTTGGACGGCTTCGGACCATCGCGAATACCTGGCGGGGGTGATTTTACTGGTTTTGCGGCGGCTAAGAGCCGTCGTTATTACCAATTCTGGCCGGCGACACCCAAGGGGTGCATTTACGGTTTTTGCGACGGCTTAGGGCCGTCGAATACTCCAGCGGGGGGTGATTTTACGGTTTTGCGACGGCGTAGAGCCGTCGCTAATACTGTTCTGACCCGGCGACACCCGCGGGGGTGCATTTTGGTTTTGACGGTGAGAGCCGTCAGCTACCCAATTTACAATGACCCGGCGACACCCACGGGGTGCATTTTACGGTTTTGCAACTAGGCAGAGCCGTCCCGATTACATTAATAGCCGTCGCTTAAAATAACTTTAAGGACGGCCGTGTGAACCGTCGCAAATAACTTACGATTTTTAAAAAAAAATTTCCACGCAATCAATTGTATTCTCGTAGCAAGACTGTATACACGAAATAATTTGTCGGTTTGCCCGATCAAAGCCATTAACATTCATTCATACATAATAAACAACGACATTCTTTAATAAGAAAAAATCATATTTATAAAACGTATCATTACACAACAACTATCTCGGAAATACGAAAGAAATAATAAAATAGAGAGTAAACTCTCTCACTCATCCTCCCCGAAAAGAACGCTCATCGTCTTCGTCCTCGTCATCGTCCTCCTCCTCCTCGTCCCCCGTGCGCCTCTATGGCCTTGGGTTGGCCTCGAACTAGACGGATGCGGTGGGAGCCTCTTTGTTTAATTGGGCTAACATTTCTTGTGTTAGCCGTGTCATCGACTCTTGAAAGCTGATGACGTTGGGCGTCCGATTGTTGTTGGAGCGAGTCGATCATCGAGTTTTGTTTCTCGATTTGTGTAGCTTGAGCATCGACTTTGTCCACCAAGCTGGCGGTAGCCCGGACCCGCAGCGGTACTCGCACCTCCACTGCATACACCATACCAGGTGCTGCGGCTCTGTCCTCCCCCCCCCCATCGCATCCGTCCCGCCCCGTCTCTGCCGAACACGGTGATAAATGCATCCTCGAGCGGAATGGCTGCTCGGAATTCCGAGCATCTGATTCCTCTGACTGGGGGGCATTCATCAACTGGCGCATCTCATCCTATATAATGTAAATATAAAGTCAGTTGTTATATGAAATAAAAATTGTCTAATGTTGATACAAACAAACATATTGCGTACCATAACTTGATGACTTTCCCTCGTTGCACCATACGAGGGATCCATCCTCTGCCTCTTTCGTTTGGGTCATCTCGAAGACCTCCTGGACGGGTAGGACGACGCCCTTTTTTGTTTGTACATTGAGAAAACATTATGAACACATTAGTACTATTATCGAGATATACAATAGTGAATAATAAAAAAATTATAAACTTACAAAATCAATCTGAAATTTGGTGATGAATGTTGGTTCTACCTCGCCTATAAGGCATGCTCGAATTATTTTTGTTCGTTTTTTTCCTTTGGCTAAGTGGCTACTCACAACTTCATAACACATTACTTTTGTTAATAAAAGCTAATAAAATGAGTTATCAAATGTGGATTACTTTTAAATTGAGTCAATTATTTACCTTATTGTCGTCCCTGCATATATCTCACACATATGACGCCACGGTGGATCGCATTGTGGAGGCACAACGACAAGTGCCTCCTCCGGTGAGCGTCCGTAAAAATGCGTACGCCAAAATTGTATTAGTTACAGTACATAATCGTTTACTAAAAAAATAAATATGAAATTTTTACCTTCTTCTTAAGATGACCCCTTTGTTTTCTTTGCATCTCTCCCATATGCCTTAAAATTTCCGCATCTATGGATGGTGACCGCTCAAATGTAAAATGTTGCTACAGGAAAAATACATAGATTAGTAATTTTAAAGTGAAAAAAAACAAATAAGCTCAAGTACTTTTATTTACCTCGAGGTCTCTAAATATCGCCTCCTTCTTGTCATCTGGAAGGGTCATGTAATCCTGTTGTCATAAGTTGCAATGTACCCTGTTGCAAACTCCAAGATATGAGGTGAACTCCTGGCAAATTCCAAGCCGAATGTTGCGTTTTCCTGGAATCAAAAAATGACGGTGGAAAGATTTGCTCTAACTTACACATTGTGATTGCAATCTTTGATTCCCAATCCCTTAAAATACTAGTATCTAAAACCTTAGCACAAATTACTTTAAAATACTGACATAACTCTACAATGGGCTTGAGTACGTCCTTTGGTACGATCCCTTGAAAAGCAAGAGGAATAATCACTTGCATCATTACATGACAATCATGACTTTTTAATCCACTAATGATCCTACTACTTAGATCTACGCACCTACTCAAATTTGATGAATACCCATCCGGCACTCGAATGCTCTTTACAAATTCGAGTATGCGAGTCTTTGTGCGTTACTTTATAGATAGCATCTCGGAAACCTAGATGAACTCTCGTGGATGTAACTGCGGGACGAATTCCTAACTCTACCAAGTCTTTTCTAGAGTTCGAGGTTGTCTTTATCCGATCCGGATAGGTTGAACATATCTAAAATATTGTCACACACATTCTTCTCGATGTGCATCACGTCTAAATGATGTCGGACAATCGACGATGCCCAATATGGCGGTCTTTCGAAGAAGATACTTCTTTTCTTCCGAGTTCTTATTTTTGTCAAATTCTTTCTCAAGCTCTCCAAATCTTTCTTAAATGTTTTTCCGAATCTTACGAGGTCAATCTCCGTTGTTGTCTCCACATCTCATGTCCGGTTAGTATCTTTGGTGTACCTCTCACACCGGTGACCATCAAATAGATGTCTGTAATGATTCTTTCTCCACCGATGTGATATGGGTAAGAATCGCCGATGTCCTAAATAACATTGTTTTCGACTATGAACTAGTCGAACCGAATTTGTTTCTTCATTACATATCGGACATGCTAATTTTCCCTTAGTACTCCCAGCCGGAAAGGTTGGCATAACCAGGAAAATCGTTTATGGTACCCAACAATATAGCTCTCGATAGAAAAGTCTCTTTCGCTAAAACATCATATGTCTCCAATCCGATCTCCCAAATTTCTTAACTCTTCCACCAACGGCTGTAAGTATACATCGATATCATTTCCGGGGCTCTTGGACCCGGTATTAGACATGAAATCATCGTGTTAGCCGCTTTCATACACATCCATGGTGGTAAGTTATAAACCAATGTAACTATAGGCCACACACTTTATGCTTTGAAGACATGTTGCCAAATGGGTTAAAACCATCGACGATCCAAGCCGAATGTTGCGTTTTTCGATGCAAAATCCGGATAAAGTTCATTCACTCTTTTCCAAGCGGGGAATACTGGATGACGCATTTCACCTCTTGATATATACGAACGTTGCTCACTATGCCATGACATCCACCTAGCAGTGTTTGTTGATATAAACAAACGCTGCAACCTATCTTTTAAAGGGAAGTAGTGTAATATCTTCCATGCCACCTTCTTACTCTTATGTTGTTGATCATTTTTGTATCTCGGAGACTCACAATGTGGACAACTAATTCTATGTGCATTCTCTTTCCAAAAGAGAACACAATCGTTCTTACATGCATCTATCTTTTCATAAGTAAGTCCTAAGTCCTTAACAATCTTCTTAAGTTCATACCAAGTGTTAGGAACACTTGCATCCTTCGGTAATACATCCTTAAATAAAGACAATATACTACTCATGCATTTTCCAGTCAAACCATTTACTGTCTTCAACTGAATCAACTTTAAAATAAATTTTAACTTAGATATTTCTGTGCATCCTTCATATAGTGGTGTTTCTGCATCTCTTAATAGCAAGAAATGCTTGTGTGTTTCTATACTTGGTTCACCTTCATGATGAATAGATGGTCCTTGAATATTTTGAATGTCTTCAAGCATTTCTATTACATCGTCATTTAAATTCTCATGTTGTGCTTCATCTAATCGAACTTCATTATCGATACTTAAACTAGGTTCAATTTCTGCGTGACTTATCCACGTTCGATAATTGGACCATATGCCATCACATATTAGATGTTCTTTACGTACATCTCTTTTAAAGTAAATGTGTTACAACACCGTCTACATGGACATTGAATCAAAGTTTTGTCTAATCCATGTCTAAATCGAGTCCTACATTCATCGTAAGCATAATCTAAAAATTCTTCTACTCTTGAAGATACCTAGGACTTAATCTGTTAGGAATATCTATCCAAGACTTATCTAAGCTCATCGTCATGTGTTAATATAAATAAAGATATATATGCACAAAAATAAACAATGAGATAAGAAAGTCTCGAAACAAAATAAACACAAACCAAACCACCTCCAAGAGAAGAAAGTCTCGAACGAGAATGTCGTTTGAAACTACACGAAATAAGAATTAAAGCCGTCATAAGATAAACATATTAATGACATTGAGTTTCATTAAAAAATTCTTATAAATTTTTTATCTTCTACTCTTGTTAAAGAAAAATCCAACTACGTAATAATATGTAACATAATATGTATTTATAATAATATATATTTACAATTGATGTAATATATGTATATATATATTTAAATGTAACATAATATGTAAATAAAGTGGGTCAAATTTTGACAAATTAGGTCAACTAGTTTACTCGGTTCGGTTCGGTTTGGGGAGGTGCCGAACCGAACTAAATCGATAAAAAGTTATCGGTTCGATTTGGTTAAAAAAAAAAATAGATAACTTATCAAACCGAATCAAACTATATACATATTATTTTTCTTAATAATAATGTAATGTTTTAAACAATTCGATTCAAACAGTTCGGTCCGGTTTCATTCGATATGATTGGACCACACAACTAACCCTAGCCGATATGAAATGAAAGATTTATCGATAAACATCCACTTTTCATAAGACTGCTTAAAAAATTCAAATAGAAACTAATGAATAAAATAATTTCACTTAAAATATACCTTGGAGGATAATGGCCGGACGGATGTAGCGAGGGGAGGGCGCCGGCACGCCCGGCGGCGGCACAACAAGGCGGCGGCGCCGCGCGCAGGAGGGCGAAGCCGCGGCGGCGCAAGGAGGCAGCGCGGCGGCGGCGGCGCCGGCGCAAGGAAGCGAAAGCCGCGGCGGCGGCGGCGGCGGCGCGGCGGCGGCGGCGCAGCGGCGGCGCGGCGCGCGGCGGCGGCGCGCAGCGGCGGCGGCGGCGGCAACGGCGGCGGTGCGTCGAGAGCAAGCGGGGGGAAGAGGGAAGGTGCCGACGGGGTTTTGTAAACCTTTAATGTATTGGCGACGGCCGAAGCCGTCGCATTTAATGCGTTTAAGTACAACGGCGGCGGCTCCAGGCCGTCGTCGCAAAAATTTGTCGACCGTTGAACGGGCGAAAAATTTTATTGCGGCAACTTCGAGCCGTCGCTAATAACTAAGTTGGCGACGGCTATCGGTAGCCGTCGCCATTAACCCGGACCGATGGGTGTTCCGGGTGCATTTTCTGGTTTAGCGACGGCTTAGGCCGTCCCTAATAAGCGATATTGCGACGGTCTCATAGAGCCGTCGCTTATATCTTTGTATTTGTCGACGGCTTTAATAGGGACGGCTTTAGCCGTCGCAATTAACTCTTATAGAGACGGCTTAATAAAGCCGTCGCCATTAAACCGTCCCTAATAACTCTATTTCTTGTAGTGACAAACTCAGCTTCTCTCATGCACGATGCATGCACACGCCCAGTTTTGCGCTAATAATTAATTAACCCACAGCTGAAGTGCTGTTGTGGAGAGACAAATCATCTATCTTATTAGAACAATACGAATTATAGTATATCTTATTAAGGAATAAACGGCACCATGAATATAATGATATCGAATTCCGAGTAGGATGACCCCATAAGTAGTTTATAGGGTGTTTGGTTGCATTTTAATTTTTAAAAAGGTTTCATGATAAAAAATTAAAATATAATGCCAAACAAGATAATTTTTAAAAGTGAAAACGTGACAATGAAGATTCGTTTGCACCCCTACATAGGATTACTTAATATGTCTAAATTAATTATCAAAAGAAGTGATTGAATCGAGACGATATATTTTAAGTGTAAAATATTTGTTTTTAGTATTACGATTGTAACAATTAAATTAGTTGAATGTTGGAACAATCATGCTAATTAACAATATTTTTAAGAGGTCACCCATCTTCAATTTACTCCAAAAATTATGTTTAACTTTGAAGTTCTTTTAACTCAACATTTAAAAAATAATAAACTAGAGTTGTCTGTAGTTCACTAATTTAATCTCTTATCATATTCACGAACTAGAATGTTACAATAAACTACAATCATTGATTTTATAGAACATGTTATGAATTCTACATATTGGTAACAATATTAAACATCCCGGTAACTATTGATTTTAACATTAGTTTTGATATGAATCATCAGGGGGTGACTGTTAATCTCGAATTTAAAATTTTGATACAAATAAAAAAACTATTATAATATAGGTGTCCACGTCTACCAAATTTGTTATTCATGCTATCTTATAGAATATGCCGATCACCCCCTTGGGGGGTGATATGTGGAGATCGAGCGTGGGTTCGATCTCTCGTCAACCGCGGTGTTGCGGGGCTTCGAGGCCATGGGATGCCGGTGTCCAAAGAAAAAGAATATCAATACCAAAATTGAGATATAGTATCATTTTCAATGCATACTCTAACCAAACAGGGACAATCCTGTATATCTTATACCAAGATAAAGTTTATGCTCCACTCTTCTTAAACGGATAAAGTGGAGGAAAAAGAAATAAAAATAAAATAAAATAAATGCACAGTAGGCCACTTATATTAATATACATATATATAGGTTCAGATCTCAAAATATTTTTAACAGAAGCTCGCCTACAATTCCTGTGTGATTTCCACCATATTTAGAACAACGTTAGAAGCTAATTAAAAGGTGTAACGTACAAGGCAATAATGTCTTTGCCCTTTGTCCCTCTGTCTTGTTTTTTTTTCCAATGCCAACATTCCCTTTTCTCCCCTTTACCTACAAATCAATATTTCCTTTAAATTATGTTATTGTATAAAAGTATAACAAATCTTATATAGCTTTCTACACATTGAAATAAAAAAGCTACTAAGAAATATCTTAATTTACTAAATCTATGAACACTTAATAAGTATTATTTTGACCTGTTTACATAACGTTTTCCTGACTCTGGGGTGTAGCCAGATGAGTAAGATTTGAGGAAAGAGTACCGGTGAAGTAGTAGACTCAATCGATGAAAGAAAATCTTAAAAATAGCCAAGAAAAATTAGTCAGCTGGAGCAACTTAGTTTTTTTTTTTTTTGGTCATTGTGACCTAATGACCGAAGGCACGCGCAGACGAACGATCAAACCTCCGCTCAATTGTTATTGGATACACAATAAGCACCATTAGGGTGGTACCAATCGACCCAAGGTTGACCTTCTATTTAGATTAGAGCAAAGAATATTTTGTTTGTTTGTTTTACGTTGAGCCCACTATTTTTCCAACATCTTATCTATTATTAGACAAATTTAACACGAGTATACGTACTGGACTTGATTGCATATCAATTTGAAACGGAAACAGTGACCTCCTATACATCGTTTGTTAAAATCTTAATTATCCTAATATCGCTAATCACATATATATATCACAGAAATAAGCACCATTAGCAATTCAGAGACATTCAGAAAAAAAAAGAACTTTTCTCTCATCTTTGATTTCATCTGTACGTGGTGTGTTGTTCTTGATTTCTTCCGATCAATCAGAGAGGGCTGCTTCTGATCTCAAACACCTGCCCCCATCAAAAAAAAACCAAGCACAAAATTAATTAAAATTGTGTTAAAATTAACACTTTTGAATTTTCGTATCTTGAATCGAGTAATCACCAAAAACTATATAGAAGAGTTTGAAGTTGTACGATTAATTAGTGGTTATTTAAACGTTTTCGAAGATTTCTAAAACCAAGATAAGCTCAGCTTCTCTCACGATCACTACAAGAAATAAAGCTATTAGGGACGGTTTAATGGCGACGGCTTTACTAAGCCGTCTCTATAAGAGTTAATTGCGACGGCTTAAGCCGTCCCTATTAAAGCCGTCGACAAATACAAATATATAAGCGACGGCTCTATGAGACCGTCGCAATATCGCTTATTAGAGACGGCCTAAGCCGTCGCCAAACCAGAAAATGCACTCGGAACACCCACCGGTCCGGGTAAATGGCGATGGCTAAGGAAAGCCGTTGCCAACTTAGTTAATAGCGACGGCTCGAAGCCGTCGCAATAAAAATTTTCGCCCGTTCAACGGTCGACTAATTTTTGCGACGGCCTGAGCCGTCGCTGTTGTACTTAAACGTACCAAATGCGACGACTTCAGCCGTCGCCAATACATTAGAGGTTTACAAAACCCCGTCGGCACCTTCCCTCTTCCCCCCCCGCTTGCTCTCGACGCGCTGCCGCCGCCGCCGCTGCGCCGCCGCCGCCGCCGCCGCGCTGCCTCCTTGCGCCGCCGCGGCTTCTGCCTCCTTGCGCCGGCGCCGCCGCCTAGTTGCGCCGCCGCCAGTCTGCCGACGCCCTCCCCCCGCTACATCCGTCCGGGCATTATCCTCCAAGGTATATTTTAACTGAAATTATTTTATTCATTAGTTTCTATTTGAATTTTATTTAATGTCTTATGAAAAGTGGATGTTTATTGATAAATCTTTCATTTCATATCGGCTAGGGTTAGTTGTGTGGTCAATCATCTAGCACTCGTGTGTTTTGAGACCATGTAATTTTTTTAGGAAATCATGATATATGCCAAATTAAGTAGAAAACATTTTAGTGTAATAAATTGTTTAGAAAAATAGTCGTATTGTAGTGTATTAAGTCTTTTATAATTAGATTATGCTGATTTCTTTAAACTATACGTCAGCATGAATCAAAAAGTTCACTCGTATAGCTAAACGATCCGGCTTCTTCGGCTCGGTGTGAACCCCTATTTCGATTTCATCGATTCGGAAGGCTCACAAATCGAATGAAATCGGACCGAACTGCTTGGATCGAATTGTTTAAAACATTACATTATTATTAAGAAAAATAATATGTATATAGTTTGATTCGGTTTGATGAGTTATCTATTTGGTTTTTTGAACCAAATCAAACCGATAACTTTTTATCGATTTAGTTCGGTTCGACACCTCCCCAAACCGAACCGAACCGGTAAACTAGTTGACCCAATTTGTCAAAATTTGACACACTTTATTTACATATGATGTTACATTTAAATATATATATTACATCAATTATAAATATATGTTATTATAAATACATATTATGTTACATATTATTACGTAGTTGGATTTTTCTTTAACAAGAGTAGAAGATAAAAAATTTATAAGAATTTTTTAATGAAACTCAATGTCATTAATATGTTTATCTTATGACGGCTTTAATTCTTATTTTCAGGTAGTTTCAAATGACATTCTCGTTCGAGACTTTCTTCTCTTGGAGGTGGTTTGGTTTGTGTTTATTTTGTTTCGAGACTTTCTTATCTCATTGTTTATTTTTGTGCATATATATCTTTATTTATATTAACACATGACGAGGTGCTTAGATAAGTCTTGGATAGATATTCCTAACAGATTAAGTCCTAGGTATCTTCAAGGAGTAGAAGAATTTTTAGATTATGCTTACAATGAATGTAGGACTCGATTTAGACATGATTAGACAAAACTTTGATTCAATGTCCATGTAGACGGTGTTGTAACACATTTACTTTAAAAAGAGATGTAGTTAAAGAACATCTAATATGTGATGGCATATGGTCCAATTATCGAACGTGGATAAGTCACGGAGAAATTGAACCTAGTTTAAGTATCGTTAATGAAGTTCGATTAGATGAAGCACAACATGAGAATTTAAATGACGATGTAATAGAAATGCTTGAAGACATTCAAAATATTCAACGAGCATCTATACATCATGAAAGCGAACCAAGTATAGAAACACACAAGCATTTCTTGCTATTAAGAGATGCAGAAACACCATTATATGAAGGATGCACAGAAATATCTAAGTTAAAATTTAATTTAAAGTTGTTCAGTTGAAGTCAGTAAATGGTTTGACTGGAAAATGCATGAGTAGTATATTGTCTTTATTTAAGGATGTATTACCGAAGGATGCAAGTGTTCCTAACACTTGGTATGAACTTAAGAAAATTGTTAAGGACTTAGGACTTAGTTATGAAAAGATAGATGCATGTAAGAACGATTGTGTTCTCTTTTGGAAAGAGAATGCACATAGAATTAGTTGTCCACATTGTGAGTCTCCCAGATACAAAGATGATCAACAACATAAGAGTAAGAATATGGCATGGAAGATATTACACTACTTCCCTTTAAAAGATAGGTTGTAGCGTTTGTTTATATCAACAAACACTGCTAGGTGGATGTCATGGCATAGTGAGCAACGTTCGTATATATCGAGAGGTGAAATGCGTCATCCAGCAGATTCCCCCGCTTGGAAAAGAGTGGATGAACTTTATCCGGATTTTGCATCGAAAACGCAACATTCGGCTTGGATTGGCCGCCGATGGTTTTAACCCATTTGGCAACATGTCTTCAAAGTATAGTGTGTGGCCTATAGTTACATTGGTTTATAACTTACCACCATGGATGTGTATGAAAGCGGCTAACATGATGATTTCATGTCTAATACCGGTCCAAGAGCCCCCGGAAATGATATCGATGTATACTTACAGTCGTTGGTGGAAGAGTTAAGAAATTTGTGGGAGATCGGATTGGAGACATATGATGTTTTAGCGAAAGAGAATTTTCTATTGAGAGCTATATTGTTGGGTACCATAAACGATTTTCCGGGTTATGCCAACCTTTCCGGCTGGAGTACTAAGGGAAAATTAGCATGTCCGATATGTAATGAAGAAACAAATTCGGTTCGACTAGTTCATAGTCGAAAACAATGTTATTTAGGACATCGGTGATTCTTACCCATATCACATCGGTGGAGAAAGAATCATTACAGACATCTATTTGATCGTCGCCGGTGTGAGAGGGGTACACCAAAGATACTAACCGGACATGAGATTTGGAGACAACAACAGGAGACTGACCCTGTAAGATTCGGAAAAATATTTAAGAAAGATTTAGAGAGCTTGAGAAAGAATTTGACAAAAAATAAGAACTGGAAGAAAAGAAGTATCTTCTTTGAAAGACTGCCATAGTGAGCATCGCTGATTGTCCGACATCATTTAGATGTGATGCACATCGATAAGAATGTGTGTGACAATATTTTAGATATGTTCAACCTATCAGGATCGGATAAAGACAACCTGAACTCTAGAAAAGACTTGGTAGAGTTAGGAATCCGTCCAGAGTTACATCCACATGAGAGTTCATCTAGGTTTCCAGATGCTATCTATAAGCTGAGTAACGCACAAAAGACTCGCATACTTGAATTTGTAAAGAGCATTCGAGTGCCGGATGGGTATTCATCAAATTTGATTAGGTGCGTAGATCTAAGTAGTAGGATCATTAGTGGTTTAAAAAGTCATGATTGTCATGTAATGATGCAAGTGATTATTCCTCTTGCTTTTCAAGGGATCGTACCAAAGGACGTACTCAAGCCCATTGTAGAGTTATGTCAGTATTTTAAAGTAATTTGTGCTAAGGTTTTAGATACTAGTATTTTAAGGGATTGAGAATCAAAGATTGCAATCACAATGTGTAAGTTAGAACAAATCTTTCCACCGTCATTTTTTGATATTATGGTTCACCTTGTTGTGCATTTGGCTTACGAAGCTAGGATATCCGGACCAGTTCAATACTGGTGGATGTATCCGATTGAAAGATATTTAAAGAGATTGAAAGATTATGTTGGCAACAAGGCGAGAGTTGAAGATTCCATTGCCCAGGGTTATTTGGTAGAGGAGTGCACGCAGTTTATTTCTTTGTACATGCGACATGAAAATGAAGATGAGCGAGATCGGAACTACGATGGTGGTCCCTATGATGATGATCGTGAGCAGGGTTCAATGTTTAAGGCAGTTGGACGTCCGTTGAGATGCACTCGTGTACCTAGAATGTTGACGGAAAGAGAACAAGCTTTAATCCACTCATATGTGTTAAATAAAATTGAAGATATCGAGGATTTTCGTCAAAAATATAATGATGCTCTTATTAACGGAGGTAGGAATGAGTGTAGTTTTTCGGTTTGGTTTAGAGCACACGTTACAGAATTAAGGAACATAGGGTCTTCTAGATACAGTAAGGATCTAGAGATTTTATCACTTGGTCCATCCCGTTTTGCATCTTCATTATCCGGGTATATTTGCAATGGGTTTAGATTTCGGACAATGAATTCGGATTCAACCAAGGCCACTCAACTATGTGGGGTCATTGTAACTTCTAACTTCCATCTGGTTGTGATGGATATTATGGACGAATTTTAGATATAGTAGAGGTATCGTTTGATAGGAATAGTCGTTTAGTATTGTTTGAATGTCAATGGTGGGATGTGTACAATAAGGACAGAGGATTTAAGATTAATGAGTATGGATTTATTTCATTGAATACACAAAGGCAATTAGGGACAGATGAACCGTTTGCACTTGAAAATCAAGTCGAACAAGTTTTTTATGTGGAAGACAATATGAGTAAGGGATGGATGATACCAGTGAAGTCACTTCCACGTAACTACTATAACTTATCGAAAGGAAGCGATGATGAAGTAGAACCATATCAAGATGAACTTGTGAGCGTACCCGTCGCATTTGGTGTAGCCGATGAAGATGTACAACTACAAACAACCTATCAGAAAGAAGTGGAAATGTGATTGTCCGAAAACCAGTCGGATAGCTTGGAAAAATGCATAACACCCCACCCCGAGGCCGGTTTGCCCGATCGAGGCCGGATTCCGGCTTGGATCGGGCAAATCGGCCGGATAGCTTGGAAAAATGCATAACACCCCACCCCGAGGCCGGATTGCCCGATCCAAGCCGGAATCCGGCTTCGATCGGGCAAACTGGCCGGTTAGCTTGGAAAAATGCATAACACCCCACCCCGAGGCCGGTTTGCCCGATAGAAGCCGGATTCCGGCTTGGATCGGGCAAACCGGCCGGTTAGCTTGGAAAAATGCATAACACCCCACCCCGAGGCCGGATTGCCCGATCGAAGCCGGATTCCGGCTTGGATCGGGCAAACCGGCCGGTTAGCTTGGAAAAATGCATAACACCCCACCCCGAGGCTGGATTGCCCGATCGAAGCCGGATTCCGGCTTGGATCGGGCAAACCGGCCGGTTAGCTTGGAAAAATGCATAACACCCCACCCCGAGGCCGGATTGCCCGATCGAAGCCGGATTCCGGCTTGGATCAGGCAAACCGGCCGGTTAGCTTGGAAAAATGCATAACACCCCACCCCGAGGCCGGATTGCCCGATCGAAGCCGGATTCCGGCTTGGATCGGGCAAACCGGCCGGTTAGCTTGGAAAAATGCATAACACCCCACCCCGGGGCCGGATTGCCCGATCGAAGCCGAATTCCGGCTTGGATCGGGCAAACCGGCCGGATAGCTTGGAAAAATGCATAACACCCCACCCCGAGGCCGGTTTGCCCGATCGAAGCCGGATTCCGGCTTGGATCGGGCAAACCGGCCGGTTAGCTTGGAAAAATGCATAACACCCCACCCCGAGGCCGGTTTGCCCGATCGAAGCCAGATTCCGGCTTGGATCAGGCAAACCGGCCGGTTAGCTTGGAAAAATGCATAACACCCCACCCCGAGGCCGGATTGCCCGATCGAAGCCGGATTCCGGCTTGGATTGGGCAAACCGGCCGGATAGCTTGGAAAAATGCATAACACCCCACCCCGAGGCCGGTTTGCCCGATCGAAGCCGGATCCCGGCTTGGATCGGGCAAACCGGCCGGTTAGCTTGGAAAAATGTATAACACCCCACCCCGAGGCCGGTTTGCCCGATCGAAGCCGGATTCCGGCTTGGATCGGGCAAACCAGACGGTTAGCTTGGAAAAATGCATAACACCCCACCCCGAGGCCGGTTTGCCCGATCGAAGCCGGATTCTGACTTGGATCGGGCAAACCGGTCGGTTAGCTTGGAAAAATGCATAACACCCCACCCCGAGGCCGGTTTACCCGATCGAAGCCGGATTCCTGCTTGGATCGGGCAAACCGGCCGGTTAGCTTGGAAAAATGCATAACACCCCACCCCGAGGCCGGTTTGCCCGATCGAAGCCGGATTCCGGCTTGGATCGGGCAAATCGGCCGGTTAGCTTGGAAAAATGCATAACACCCCACCCCGAGGCCGGATTACCCGATCGAAGCCGGATTCCGGCTTGGATTGGGCAAACCGGCCGGTTAGCTTGGAAAAATGCATAACACCCCACCCCGAGGCCGGTTTGCCCGATCGAAGCCGGATTCCGGCTTGGATCGGGCAAACCGGCCGGCTAGCTTGGAAAAATGCATAACACCCCACCCCGAGGCCGGTTTGCCCGATCGAAGCCGGATTCCGGCTTGGATCGGGCAAACTGGCCGGTTAGCTTGGAAAAATGCATAACACCCCACCCCGGGGCCGGATTGCCCGATCGAAGCCGAATTCCGGCTTGGATCGGGCAAACCGGCCGGATAGCTTGGAAAAATGCATAACACCCCACCCCGAGGCCGGATTGCCCGATCGAAGCCGGATTCCGGCTTGGATTGGGCAAACCGGCCGGATAGCTTGGAAAAATGCATAACACCCCACCCCGAGGCCGGATTGCCCGATCGAAGCCGGATTCCGGCTTGGATCGGGCAAACCGGCCGGTTAGCTTGGAAAAATGTATAACACCCCACCCCGAGGCCGGTTTGCCCGATCGAAGCCGGATTCCGGCTTGGATCGGGCAAACCGGCCGGTTAGCTTGGAAAAATGCATAACACCCCACCCCGAGGCCGGATTGCCCGATCGAAGCCGGATTCCGGCTTGGATCGGGCAAACCGGCCGGTTAGCTTGGAAAAATGCATAACACCCCACCCCGAGGCCGGATTGCAATTTTAAAGATTATATTGCAGATGAAGAAATTTAGCAAGAGTCGACGTACATCGAGGAGTGGGATAGCCGGTGGATCCACCGATTAGGCCGGTGGTTCTCAGGGCCCATCTCAGCCTACCCAGGATGCGATGCCATCAGGTGGACCTTCCTAGGCGGTTGACACTCGCCCTACTACGGCGACGCCCCCTACAGACTGTCCATCTTCTTCCGCCTCTGGTAAATATCAATTTTTTATATTTTATATATTTATAAATATCAATTTTTAAATGTGTTAAAAATTTTGGCATGCAGCTACAGTTGCTAGACGTGGTAGAGGTCCTGCAAAGGCGTATAATGTGCGGACATTAGCGCCTGGGGAGACCTTAAACGTCCGGGTCATTGGAGGATCGGGTGTAGGCCCGAATGACCAGAAGTTCACCTCATATCTTGGAGTTTGCAACAGGGTACATTGTAACTTATGGCAACAGGATTACATGACCCTTCCAGATGACAAGAAGGAAGCGATATTTAGAGACCTCGAGGTAAATAAAAGTACTTGAGCTTATTTGTTTTTTTTCACTTTAAAATTACTAATCTATGTATTCTTCCTGTAGCAACATTTTACATTTGAGCGGTCTCCATCCATAGATGCGGAAATTTTAAGGCATATGGGAGAGATGCAAAGAAAACAAAGGGGTCATCTTAAGAAGAAGGTAAAAATTTCATATTTATTTTTTTAGTAAATGATTATGTACTGTAACTAATACAATTTTGGCGTACAGTATTTTACAGGACGCTCACTGGAGGAGGCACTTGTCGTTGAGCCTCCACAATGCGATCCGGACCGGTGGCGTCATATGTGTGAGATATGGCGAGAGGGACGACAATAAGGTAAATAATTTATTTAATTTAAAAGTAATCCACATTTTATTAGCTTGTCTTAACAAAACTAATGTGTTATGAACTTGTTTGTAGGCACTTAGGCAAAGGAACAAAACAAACAGGGCCAATTTGAGCAAGCCTTATAGGCGAGGTAGAACCAACATTCATCGAACACGAGATAGATTTTGTAAGTTTATAATTTTTTTTATTATTCACTATTGTATATCTCGATAATAGTACTAATGTGTTCATAATGTTTTCTCTTAACAGACAAACAAAGAAGGGCGTCGTCCTACCCGTCCAGAGGTCTTCGAGATGACCCAAACGAAAGAGGCGGAGGATGGATCCCTCGTATGGTGCAACGAGGAAAGTCGTCAAGTTATGGTACGCAATATGTTTGTTTGTATCAACATTAGACAATTTTTATTTCATATAACAACTGACTTTATATTTACATTATATAGGATGAGATGCGCCAGTTGATGAATGCCCCCCAGTCAGAGGAATCAGATGCTCGGAATTCCGAGCGGCCATTCTCTGCTGAGGATGCATTCATCACCGTGTTCGGCAGAGACAGGCCGGGACGGATCCGATGTGGGGGGAGAGGACAGACCCGCAACACCTGGTATGGTGTATGCAGTGGAGGTGCGAGTACCTCTGCGGGTCCGGCTACCGAGAGTTGGTGGACAAAGTCGATGCTCGAAGCTACACAAATCGAGAAACAAAACTCGATGATCGACTCGCTCCAACAACAATCGGGACGCCCAACGTCAACAGTTTCAAGAGTCGATGACACGGCTAACACAAGAAATGTTAGCCCAATTAAACAGTAGGCTCCCACCTGCAGATCCGTCTAGTTCGAGGCCACCCCAAGGCCATAGAGGCGCACGGGGAGACGAGGAGGAGGAGGACGATGACGAGGACGCAGAAGACGATGATCGTTCTTTTGGGGAGGATGAGTGAGAGAGTTTACTCTCTATTTTATTATTTCTTTGTATTTGAGATAGTTGTTGTGTAATGATACGTTTTATAAATATGAACTTTTCTTATTAAAGAATGTCAGTGTTTATTATGTATGAATGAATGTGAATGGCTTCGATCGGGCAAACCGACAAATTATTTGTGTATGTAGGTCTTGCTACGAGAATACAATTGTGTGAAAATTTTTTTTTTTAAAAAAATTGTAAGTTATTTGCGACGGCTCCTCTCAGCCGTCCCTAAAGTTCGTTTAAGCGACGGCTATTCATGTAATAGCGACGGCTCAAAGCCGTCCCAAAACCAGAAAATGCACCCCGGCGGGCGTTGACGGGGCCAAAAAATGGATTTTAGCGACGGCTACCTAAGCCGTCGCTATTATTAACTTTAAGCGACGACTGTGTATGTAATGGCGACGGCTCTAAGCCGTCGCAAAACCAGAAAATGCACCCCCGCGGGTGTTGCCGGGGCTGAAAATTGGGTATTAGCGACGGCTCTAAGCCGTCGCAAAACCAGAAAATGCACCCCGCGCGGGTGTTGCCGGGGCTGAAAATTGGGTATTGCGACGGCTGAGAGCCGTCGCTTATAATTACTGTCGTTTATTAGCGACGGCTTATGGTAGTCGTCGCAAAAAAGTTTAAAGCAAAAATTGATGTTTTGGCGACAGCGTGAAGCCGTCGCCAATGTCTTTTACGGGTTTAAATTTATTTGCGATGGCTTTGTTCCGTCGCTAAAAACTTTATGAGGGACGGTTTCAGCCGTCTCTAATAACTTAATTGCGACGGCGTTAGTTGTCGCAAATAATCCTAAAAGCGACGGCTTATCATTAGCCGTCGTCATTAAAATTGGCGACGGGCTTATTTGCGACAGGATTGCGACGGTGGAACAGCCGTCGCTATTACCTTATGGCGACGGCTTTTGTATTTTTGGCGACGGCGGTCAACCGTCGCTAATGACCTTATTTTCTATAGTGGATGCATGCGCACGCCTAGTTTTGCGCTAATAATTAACCAACAGCTGAAGTGCTGTTGTGGAGAGACAAATCATCTATCTTATTAGAACAATACGAATTATAGTATATCTTATTAAGGAATAAACGGCACTGTGAATATAATAATATCGAATTCTGAGTAGGATGACCCCATAAGTTTAATATATACGCGAGAGAAAGTAGATTGATAGCTTGTTTGCTTGCGTCATAAATTTTTACATATTTTTATGACAAAAAGTTGAATTAAAATAAAATTTGAACTAATTAATGGCATAAAATTATTCTGTGAGATGTAATAACAAAAATTATTGTTATTACATTATTACTTTCACATAAAATTTTCAGATTGAGTCACAAAGGATTGCAATATAATAAATTTTTTTACTACATTATTAATAGTATTAATATTTACTAAATTACATGATAAATTAATATGTATTTTAATTATTTATGACTACAAATAAATAAACAGGTGTGTAAATTATGAATTATTTTTAATGTTTGGTTCATTTTGATCCCAAGTCCAGAGGCGTGTCCAAATGGATTTGGCTCATCTCAAAAAAAAAATTTAAAATCGAACGAAAACAAAGAAAATGAAATAACGCAAAATTGATGACCCAATAAATTTATTTATTTTTTCGACTTCGGATGACGGGCGTCAACAGTTGCCACGTTACAAAAAGAATAATTGGCCCATGCAGGTCTCGAACCTGCGACCTTCGCGTTATTAGCACGACGCTCTAACCAACTGAGCTAATAGGCCGACTGATAGGCAGGCGAATAAATTAACTTAAATTTATTATTAATATACAGCCATACCCTCTAAGCGGGTTCGTCAATAGTTACAAATATTGAAGATTTATGTGTTTGTCTGAAAAACCATGCTAAACATTAATTGAGGTCACAAAAAATATTTTTTCCTTTCACCCTTGGAGCATATATTCTTGTATTTTATTCAAAATTATCATAATTTTAAAACGACGCTACATTGTTACAAGTGTTCACCGTCCGTTTCAACACGAAAAATCAAACAAACTAGTAATTTGCTTGGCTTAATTTGAACTAATAATTACTTTGGTTTGATTTTCAAGGTCTTTGGGATGGAGTTCTATTCTTTAAACATAATAACTTAGTTTATATTGATTTTTTTGTTAAGTTGGAATTATTAATGATATTTTTTAATATTTTTACATATAAAAATAAAATATTTTAAGTGTTAGAAACTAATCACATTTCTAAATAATATATGCTGTGTTTTTAATAAAATATAATTTGAACCCAACTAAGCTGAATCAGTTCAGTTTGACCAAATGTGGTTTGAGAAGTATTTTGCAAAAATCAAATCAAACTAAACTAGGAACATCCCTAGATGTTTTGTATTGGAACCAATTGAACTATTATACCAATTGAACTATTATAGGGTGTTTGGTTGCATGATAATTTTTTGTACATTTTCATAATAAAAAATTATATTAAAAAAAAGTGAACCAACTCATGACATAAAATTATCATGTTTGGAGGGATGTGATTACAAAAAAGAGTAACTACCACACATGACCAAACAAAGTGGAGGACCACCAGAAAAAAGAAAGAGATGAGATCCTCTCTTTTTTGTTTAAGAAAAAAATCACTTTTAAAACATAAAATTGTCATAGTTACCAAACATTTCTTTTAACAAGTTTTCTTACAATTTTTAAAAATTAAAATAAAAACCTTTATTATCGTGCAACCAAACACCCCATTAACATCTGAATGAAGTAAATTGTGCTCTCGAGAACGTGTGGTTGCAAGATCTTAAAATAACCTGTTTCCTGCAATAATAAATTTTAAGTGGCTTAAACCTACTTACCAACATAAAAAAGTCCTTACTTTGAATCTCCATCGTAAATGTAATTTTATAATGATGGTTAAATTCTATTTTTAAAAAATTTTGCTTAAAAATAATATATTTTCTGACAAAAAACCTAATCTGTCGTACAACCGAGGAAACGTATTCCATCCTCCTTCCGCGCCAAAAAAAAACATATATATATATTAACAGAAACCTAATTTAGAGGCGTTGTTATTATTTATTAACCGGATTTTCGGATTCGGGCCGCCGTATTTATCGGGTACGGACTTCCCGTCGCTGTTAACCGGATTTGCGGATTCGGGCTGCCGGCCCGGTTAGAGGCGGGTATCTCCCGGTACAACGCTTACCCGTTTGGGATGTAAAGGCAAATGTATTCTTCTTTTTTATTTTTATATTCTTATTATTTAAATCATCCGTTAGGTTAAAAAAATAGTTGTAGAGCAGTACGACGGCTCTTGATAACTCAACAATATTGATAAAACAGATAACCCACTAATTTATCGGATACCAAATAAGTACACCTCGGACCGAATAGGTTAATAATTGATAGCCGTATCTGTTAAATTATTTTTTTATCGGACAACCTAACACTATAACACTTAATTTGTATCAAAGATAAAAAAGTCGGCAATGTTGTCATTTTTATTATTTTTTATATTATGTCAAAGAGTTATGACAATGTGCAGCTTAGAAGTATCTTGTAGTTTCTAGTTATTGTGTATGTTTTGATGCATATTTTATTTTTTTTTTAAATTATTTTTCACTTTTAATTCAATGTATTTGATCATTACATATGCAATATCTGTTGATATATATATATATATTAGATAAAAGTATGTATCAAAGTAACATATAAGATAGCTAAAAAATAAAATTATTGAGATATGATGACAAAAAATGAGGAGACCACTCATAACAAAAGAAATTTAATAAAGAGCCACAGACCACAAGAAATGACAAAGGGTGGTCTCCACATTTTTGTCCAATGAGATAATTTCTATAAAAATTATTTTTATCAATATTAAGTTTCGTTTGAAAATAGATTTTACAGTGGAAGTTTATCTTACCATGCAAAGAAAAACTTTATCACTCTATTTCTCCCTTAGCCTGCCCTCTTTCTCTTCCTCTGTCTGCATATTATATTTCATCTAATGTTTGACAGTTTTTGGGTTTTATTGGTGGATACTCATAACATGTTTTTTGTTTTGTTGCTAAATACATTTTTATATACATGTGATATTAAATTATGTATCAAATCAAATCCTGCGATGGCAAAAATCTGTAAATTACCGGTGTGAACAAAAATGTTCTGACCTGCAAGACAGAAAGAAGTGCTACATATAGGGGTAGGCACAAAACGGTTCAAATCGAGAAACCAAACCGAACCAGCTCATTCGGTTCGGTTTGGTTCGGTTTGGACCCCCTTTCGGTTTGGTTCGGTTTGAAAAATCTCCAAACCGATTTAAACCAAACCAAACCGTTTAAACCGACTTAATCAAAAAAATATAAAAAACTATTATAGTATTAATAAAAAGATACTTTTATAAATTTTATAATAAAATAATATTTATTTTTATTATTTTTAACATAAAAATTAGTATATATATGTAAAAAATAATTAATTTAAATATTTTTATTTATTTTCGGTTTAAACCGAACCAAACCGAACCAAACCGAATTGATTCGATTTGGTTTGGTTCGATTTGGGAGGGTGATTCGGTTTGGTTCAGTTTGGAAAAAAAATGATCTAAACCGGACCAAACCAAACCGTGCCCACCCCTAGCTACGTACAAACAACCACATACTACTACATTAAGTTCATTCACCTGCAAGACAGACAAAATGGCAGATGAAGAGAGCTGTGAGAATGTACTAGTAATAGAGAGGTGAATTGAGTAAAAGTGAAGTCTCTAGGATAGAATGATAAAATACTCATACCCTTATAAGAGGCCTGCAGAAGGGACCCCATTTCTATTTAAGGTCAGCTACCCACCCATCATGAATGCACAGCTCCCTTGGGCTGGACAACTAGCTCATTTACTTCACTTCATCATTAATATATCACGTGGATCATAGCAAGCCCAAAACACAAAAAATGTTAGGAGATTAATTAATTAGCAGAGATTTTGGTTGCAAGATAAAATATATATTTTTGGTATCATGAATAGGTGTTTGGCAACCCTGATAGAAACATGTTATATATTTATATATATATATATAGAGAGAGAGAGAGAGAGGACGTCTTCTTAGATGGACTTCTTCTTAGCTCTCTCTCTCTCTCTCAAATTTTATTTTTGATATATAATTTTAAGAAATAAATGTATGAAAATTATATCACAGTCATGTACCTTATAATTAAGCTCCTAATTTATTAAGTCAGACTGTTAATGACCAAAGACTAATGATGCACTTTGGTTGAAATTATTATAAAATCTCTAAGAAGACAGGTCCCATCCAAATGTACCATATCTTCTTTTGACTTTAGGATTGTAATAATTGAGAATAACTTTCTTTGAAGGAGAAAGGTACACCAGTACATGCATCTTTTCTATTCTCTTTCTAAAGCAATCAAAAGTGAAGAGAAAATTATTGGGAAAATTACCACCAGGTCCATTTAAGAAAATCGGTTTACCAAAAAATCCGTTGACCACTTTTTCATCCCCTCTAATCCGTTGACAACACATTTTCTTACCATTAGGTCCGTTTTGCCAAGCGATGGTCCCGGTATCCCCATTTTGCCCTTCCTGTGAGCCGTCGATGCCCTTGCAGAAGCCGCTGCCGCGAAGCCCGCTGCCGCGAAGCCCTCCTCCGCCCCCTTGTTGCCCTCTTCCGCCGCGAAGCCCTCTGCCGCGATGCCCTCCTCCGCCGCGAAGCCCTCCGCCGCGACGCCCGCCGCCGCGATGCCCTCCTCCGCCGCGAAGCCCTCTGCCGCGATGCCCTCCGCCACCGCGATGCCCTCCTCCGCCGCGAAGCCCTCTGCCGCGATGCCCTCCGCCGCCGCGACAGCCCGCCGCCGCGATGCCCTCCTCCGCCGCAAAGCCCTCCGCCGCGACAGCCCGCCGCCGCGATGCCCTCCTCCGCCGCGAAGCCCTCTGCCGCGATGCCCTCCGCCGCCGCGAAGACCAGTGTGCAAGGGGGGCAAAAATGACATTTCAAGTCCAAATAGGAGTGGGTGTGATGCTATTTCGAAAAAACGGACCTAATGGAAAGGTGTTTTTGAAAACGGACCCGGTGGTAAAGTGGCTTCCGTAAAACGGACCTAGTGTGCATTTACACAAAATTATTTTACAGTCTCTCTTCACACAATCTCCTAACCAAATGTAGCCTAAATTGTCTCTTTCAAAATTAAGATGGGCAAGAATTTCCCCATGACTTTTCTTATGGAGTGTTTTTTTTTTCACTATACAATAGGCTTTATCTTCAAGTACATTCATTTTTGTAACAAAACTTGTCAAAGAAAACGTGTTTGTCATGAATAAAAGAGTTGTTTGGCTGGTAAAGGGAATGAGACATGTTTTCCTTTCTTGTGGTCCTCATCTTTTTTTTTTCTTGTACATGACCCCAAACCAGACATTATTCTCTAACCAAACAAGCCATTAATTTTTTTAAGTTTTGATCTTATATTTTAGTTTATATGATGCATTGTTTGGCTTTAATCATAAAATAAAAAAAAACTTTGACCAAACACATCATAAGACATACCTCAGCTTAGGCTGGTCTTCCAACAAGGAATGCAACAACATTATGGATTAGGATTTCTTACCCATGACCAGCTACTTGTCATGTTGGTACTGAATGGAGGCCAAGGTACTGATTAAAGTCTTATTCAACTTGGTCCTAGTTTACTGTGTAGACCAAGACATATTATCCTAAGCTAATTTATTTACAACGGCCTTTTCAATATTAAAATAACATGACAAAACTGGACCCCCAAGATTATATATGCTACCATAGCCAAGAAAATGCATGGACCTCAGAAACTCAGTTCAGTAAAAACTCAACCTGGCTTGTTGCTTATGTTAACTGAACAGGTTTGAAAAGAAAATTAAAACTTGATTTATTAATAATCTAAGTTTGGATTTCTCTCAACTCGATAAGTTGGTCAATAGCTAGCTTGATTAGATACTTGAGTAATCATTCGATTGAATATTTATTTGAATAATTAAATTATCGATACTAATAATAATAAAATAATACTTAAAGATAATAAAAATAAAATAAATTTTAATTTGAACTTGAGCTTCATAAATGAGCTCAAATTTTGAGTTTTATAAATTTAACTTGAGTTTTATAAACGAATTCATATTAAGTTTGAAATCGACTTTAGATTAAATTTGAGTCGAACAATCATTTGAGTTCAACCTCAACACAATCAAATAGTTAACCCAAGTTTAAACAAGGATGGTGCCTATTGGTAAAAATTGGAACTTGAGTGAAATAAACGAGTCAAGTTCAAGACTATTTTTATTTGTTTAAAACTTATTCATTTAACATAATAAATGAGTCCAGTAAATTATACGAAGCCAAGTTTAAAACTACTTGCGGAGTGCATTAGTTGATTTGCACCCCTAGCTAGTTTGATCAACGGTCGGACCTCGACCATCTTGACCAACAGTCAAAGTCAAGGGATGTAAACACAAGTTTTTTTTTTAAACTAACGCATTTTTTTTATATCACAAGATTAACACACACAAAAATTACAAAACCAACACACTTTAGTGAAAGTCGGTGTTGGATTGAACTAATCCGACTTTAACTTTAAAGTCAACCCATACTACACCAACTTGTTGATGATATTATAGTTACCATCTAATCTCATTTAAAATCGCAAACCGGTGTAATAGATGACACCGGCTTCTTATAAGGACGGACAAACTCACTCCGACTTATTTTATCATATGTCGGACTTAGTGACTCCGACCCTATAAGAAAACATGATGTTTAATCTTTACATAAGTAATATTTTTTGTTCTACTTCAAATTCTTTTCTTTTTTTTTGAAATAATGTTCTACTTCAAAGTCGGAGGCACTGCTTTGTACGTCTTGCACCCAAAGAGGGTGTCACCCGCAGGCCTGCACAAGTAGGAGGCGTGACGGTGACGTCACTCCCCGGCGACAGTGACGCAGGCCCGTCCACCCGGGCGCAGCATCCGCCAATCGGGGAGGGCGGGTTCTCGGGGCGCCTGCCCAACTGACGTCAGCGGCCAGACGGCCTCCAATCCCAGCTCGTCACGTCCCCGCCGGGGGGGGGACTCCCCCGTCCTCCACCGTCGGATGCGTCCGTCCCCGGCGCACCGCCGCCGCACGATCGCCCCGCGCCGGGCCCCGCGAGGCCCGCCCCCCCATCCAACCGTCCGTTTCGATCGCCGCGGCGTGCGGCTGCGATGGAGTTAAGGGCGAAAGGTCGGATAGGGCGGTCCGCGCTGCCTCGTACGACGGGAAAACCCGTTCGAGGTGGCGGGGTGGTACGTTCTGTAATTTCGCGCTGTTCCGGGGGGATTTGGGAGACAGAAATGTCAAAAAAAGAGTAAGGCCCGGGGCCCGCGCGGCCACATCCGCGCGACTTGGCCATAAATGGTGCGGGCGTGGGCCCACTGGCGCGATGTGTTCAGTTGCAGCGGGGGACGCGTCGAGCAGTCAGGATTACCCACGGGGAGGACCAATAAGAATGCGACAACGCACGGACTGAAACCACCTCGGTCTCAGAAAACCGCCCGACGGCTCCCGGTTGGGGCGGGTTTTGGCCCCCGGCCCCGGCTCCCGCGACGGCGGATATATAGCCGTCCGCCGGGAGGGCTCCGGTGCCGGCGCCAGCCATCGCTCATGGGCGGGGGGGTGCACCGCTCGCTGCTGTCTCCGGCTCCTCCCCCTCTTCCGAAGCTGCGGCGGCTGGTGTTGTTCTAGAAGGTGCTTGTTCTTGCGGTGGGGGCGTGGTGGGAGGAGGCGGGGATCGCCGCCGGAGGGGGGAGGCGAGATGGGGAGGGGGAAGGTGCAGCTGAAGAGGATCGAGAACAAGATCAACAGGCAGGTGACCTTCTCGAAGCGGCGGTCGGGGTTGCTGAAGAAGGCGCATGAGATCTCGGTGCTCTGCGACGCGGATGTTGCGCTCATCATCTTCTCCGCCAAGGGCAGGCTCTACGAGTACTCCACCAACTCCCGGTACGTATTCTTCACACCTGTCTTCTGCGCTGCTACCTCCTTTGCATGCCGGCCGGCAATTGTTCCCGTTCCCCGATCTTCCTCTGCTTGCTTCCACTGTAGCGACTACGATCGGACGTTCAGTCTGATCGTTCCGTTCCCAAAGTTGGTTGCTCCGAGTTAGCGCACGCACTAGACTCGTTGTCGGTTTGATACTCATTCAGTTCTGGTTGTTGTTCCTTCAATGCAGCTGCGATCTTCCCTCTTGTAATCGCGATGCTCTAGAGAGATGTGATGAGGTCTTAGATATCTTTTCGGGTTGATCTACAGAATAGCGCGGATTTCGAGGACTTGCGGTTTAAATTTAATTTTTGTTGTTCATCAAAACCGCTTTTCTTTTTTGACATATACATATTATAAACACGTACACCGAGCAGCGCCGTCCTGGTCACTTCACACCTTGCTTTCCGTGATCCGAGTACGCTGCGTGAATTTCTTTATAGTCCAGATCGTCTCCGGCGAGCAGAGGTGGTTGAGAGGAGATCACCCGGGTTCGGGAGAACTGGAGTCTCTATCGCACACACAAAAAACAATATTAATGATTTATCACATTATTATTTAATGTATTCATCATATCATATCATTAATATCTTTTTGTGTGTGATCTGACGAGCTCGGAATCCCCTGAATCGATCTCCTCTCTTTTTTTTCTTTGTTTCCTTTTTGGTTTGGTTGGCCCACGTCGGGACGGGGGTGGAGGTGGGGGTGCACGGCGGGTGGGCGTTGGCGGAGGGCTCGTTCTTTATCGACCTCGCCTTCTTTTATCGTCCTCACCTGCCGAAGGCAGACGTTGAACTTGGTCAAGAGCCGTGTGCGGGAGGGATACATTGTGTATATAGTTGATATTCTCCGGCCTTATTCTAGGTTATAGATAAAAATCTTTCTGGGTTCGGGACAGTTGTTAGAGACCCCTGGTGACTCGCTTGCAGAGTCTTAACTGTGGCTGCTTCTGTGGCGGAAGCACATATATATATATTTATTTATTTATAGAGAGAGAGAGGGAGGGGGATACAAGCGGATCTCATGGCTAAGATCAAGATTGAAAGTCGAAATAAGGAGACAACACAATTTGTATTTCCCAGCACATACAATCTTGACATAGTCGTCAATCAAGCATCTTCCAACCGCTTGATATCGCGTATATGATATTTCATATTCCACTTCAGTTCCATCGGACAACTATGTTACATGAAAACAGTGAAACCCAACTTCACAAGTCACGTCGTCGGCCGCGCGTGGCACGGTTGGCACGACGCCACCCCGGCGGGGGGGGGGGTGGCGAGGGTTCGAGCCCGGCTGTGATCAGCCGGGACACCTCCTCATGGGGGGAGGTGGCATCTATTGGGGATCGAGCCGCTACACCCGACAGCGCTCGATCCCTCGCCGGCGCGGGGCTGCGCCTTCGGTTTGGCCACCGGGCCATCGTGTCCAAAAAAACTTCACAAGTCACGTCAAGATGAGTCTGACAGTCACCTATCCTTTCTCACTCGGGTAACTTTTTTTTTTTTTTTTGAAATACGGGTATGAAAGCTAATATTAAACACAGTTAAAAACACTAGAGTTCCGCAAGTCCTCAAAAATCTGATTCAAAATGTGAGACGGCAACAAGGATGTTCTCGAAACATCCGGGAGATCTTCCGCCTGGAGCGTCCACCTCGCCCGGAGATGCGCGGCGTGGTTTGCTTCCCCAAAGTCCCAAACAACAAACATGTACGATATTAATTTGGGGATAAACCGAAATAACATCTAAATAATCTTATACAAAACGGGCCTAGGTGCGATAGATTTTAGTCTCTTTTTTTTACTCTTCTTTTCAGGATTGTGATCCGTAGTGCGTATATCCGGTACAAGGGCAGCTAGTTTTATCGACGAGAACATCACTCTCGTGGTGTTGACTACAGACGGTTCTGTTTCTAATTTACTCGTTGAAGCCGTTCAGACCTGCGGCACTATGAATGGCCAAGCTCCAGCGACAGAAATCCCCCCCCCCCCCCAAGGTGTGAACGATATTCTCTTTTCAAGTTCCAACAGTAACGGAGTAGTCTGTATGATATGAGGCTTTAAAAACCTGAATGAAGTAAGTTCTGGAATGGCTAGAGAGAGCAGTAGCAAGACAAGTTTTAATCTATCTTGAATCTTTTAGGGGCCTTCTTGGATGTACTTAAATTAATGTTACTTCCACAGTATATCATAAACTCAAATTACCTCTTTTGAGCACGGATCGACTCTGGAACCTTGCGGGAAGACATGCTTATAGCATTGTTTTGAGTTTAGAGAAGACTCGAGTGAGTTCATTGCAAATTCATTTTTCAAGCCAACTCTTTATCCATCTGTTTTGACTTTTTCTTCATGGGAGTCAGGGAGAGAGGAGAAACGTATTCAAAATTTTCAGCTGTTTAGGCTATTGTCTCTTGCATATATTGAACCTTAGTTATCTCAAATCATCGGATGGCTTATACTAACTTCAGGAATTGGTTGCAGAATGGAAATAATATTGGAACGGTATGAGCGGTATTGTCGCGCAGAAAGAGAGTTGGCAGCATCAAATGTTGAATTACAGGTGTGAACAGTTTTTGTGTGGAATATATAGACATTCAAAACATTTTTATTCTTTTTACTTGAACTCATCCTACTCTATTTGGTAGCCAGAAATATTTCACTCTGACGGACAAGTTTAACGTGGATGAAAAACAGGGAAATTGGTCTACTGAATGTAGCAGATTGAAGTCTAAAGTGGAATTGCTACTGAAGAATCAAAGGTATTAGCATCTACATCTAGAATAGTTCTTCAAAGTACAACGACGATCATTTATAGCTGTAGCTGTTTCCTAGGCAACTCATGGGAGAAGATCTAGATCAATTGAATATCAAGGAGCTCCAACACCTAGAGCATCAATTAGAGGGTGGACTAAAACACGTCAGATTAAGGAAGGTAATAAGGACTAAATTTCCAACGACCTTGCAACTAATTATGATTTTTGCTACTCTCTTCCTTGATGCATGCTTTAGGTTTTGTCTTGGGGTTTTTACAATGGTATGCTTCCTAGACTGCAGGGATCAATGATGAGGACACTAATTAATTCCTGGTTGATGCAAATAATTTGCTGGCTTGTTCATTGTAAAGTGTGGATTGGTTTTGTTAATTAGCTCTCTCGACATCTTGATATTCAGTTGCTTTTTTCGAAAAATGTCTACCTGCAAAACAGATGAAGAAAATAACGAAGCAAAAAGAATTGGCTACATTATACATTCCTTTTCCCTTGAGATTTCCTCCCGAACTTGATTAATGCTTAGTTTAGTCACTGTCACTTTCATGTAGATTTTGTCTCTGTCACTGTGAAGCTCAAAACGCTGCACGTTCTTCTTATTGTTTAAGTGTAAACAAGACACTAAGATAGTCTCTTTTTCAAACCACACAAAATTGTTGGGGGTGCTATGGTTCCTTGCTTTGGTTTCATGTGTTTTAGCATTTTTAACCAAGCCAAAAACTCTTTCATGTATGTATGTCCAGGTGTAGAAAGTTAGGAGGAAACCAACTAGCCCATAGCTGTTGCTAAGAAACATTAGTGCTATCTGACCTATATAACTTTCTGCCTTTTTCCCTTCATGCAGAATCAATTACTGTTTGATTCCATTGCTGCTCTTCAAAGAAAGGTACTCTCATATTTCAACCAGGGCTTCTACATAAAAATTGTGACTTACTAATTTTTTTTTAATATCTTACCTTGATCATTGGATCATCTGATCTATGTAGACTTGTAGACTTCAAATCCAACTTCTAGGATGACAGGTGATGATGTTGGACTTTTAGGGGCTGTTTGGTATCGGGATAACTCGGGAATAAACCTGGGTTATCCCTAAAATTTTGGGGATAACCCAGGTTTTTCCCCAAAATTTTATGGTACCAAACATGTTTTTAAAGTTTAGCTTCTGATAAAAAGAGTCAAATTTATCGAACTTGGCTTCCAAAGTGAAGCGAGACTAAATAAATTCAACTTGCTCATGACTAGCGTGGTGTAGTAGTTAAGTGATCTCATTTGGTAATTAATATTAACCGGGTTTAAGCCTTCCCGGGTGAACCCGGGTCCTCCTCCTTTGTCAGGTGAGAGCGTTTTATTCACTACATCACACTAACTTTAATGATGTTGGAGTTCTTCGTCCAATTTCTCATTTTAATTTAAAAGTCGGGTTTGATAAGTTCAATTTTTTATCATAAGTTAGACTTTGTCCAATTTCACCTGTCCTCCCGAAGTTGGATTTGAAGTGTGTTAATTTTGGAATTAATATTTTTAGTGGTGTTAGATTTATAACTAATATTTTAATGTTTGTTGGTTAAAAAAATTAGAAAGGACGGAAGAACTCCTCAGTTGTTGTTTTTTTTTGTTTCAATTTCCGATGGAAACATGATTATGTCCATCAAGGTTCGCATGCTATATTGTTTCTCTTAGCCCTGGATGAAATGAAGCTAACCCTTTTCCGGGTGATATATCTTCTGACTGCCCTTCCTTGTTTATATCCTAAGGCTGCAAATGGGGTCACATTAGATTGTGGTATTACATGTTTTTTATTCTGATTATATGAAAAGTGATTCTGATTCTGATTTTGATTGAATCAGAGCTATGTTATTTCGATTCTGCTTCGATATGAATTATGTTTTTGGCGTCGGAATAAGCCCTCAATTTCTGAAATCAATGATATGTATTAATTTTAATTTGGAAATAGTAAATAAATTTTATTTGTTGTATTTTTATGAAAAAATATTTTTATCTTTTTACATATATACATCATATTATTAATAATATATTTATATTATTTATCAAAATATCAATTTATATATATATATATATATTGATGCTTGGATTCTCTAAAGCGAACATCTTTCAACCAGACTGGGGTGTTTGTCTTCTTTTTTGTTTTTATCAGGCGGATGTCCTGCAGGTGCAGAGCGACGCGCTGGCGATGATGGTAACTAGCATAGTTTAGTTGTAGAGAACCACACTCCTCTTTTTCTTCTGCCATGTAATATATGACGATGATGCCTGCCTGCTTTGTGCAAAGGGCAGGTCAGAGAGAAAGAGGCGGCTGCTAGTTCCTACGCGATGGCGCAGTGGGAGCCGGAGGAGCTGCAGCAGCAGCAGCAGAACCAGCAGGCGGTGGTCATCAGCGGCTCTTCCTCCTCCCCGCCGCCGTCCTCGTCCCTCACGGATCTTCCGCCCATCACACTCAACATAGGGTAAGCGCCATATATAAATAAATATATGTATATAACATATATTTGTCGGTCAGGGTGATTATATAATATTTTTTTCGCCTTTTAGTATAAATAAAGAGATTTTGTGACATACTTTTTAATAACGAAAACAATACATATACTATGTGGCTCATGTATCTCCTCTCGTTGACGTAGCGCGCGCGGCAGTTGTTCACCACTGTGGGAGTTGCGTTAGTCGGGCAACCGATGTGATTTTTGCTCTATTAAGCGGAGTCGAGAGTTTGGTTCATCTCTCAGGAGAGTGGTGAAATTATTAGCTTACAAAAAAAAAAGTGAGACTCACGTAAGTCACTTGAGAGTTACGACATTTTTTGATCAGGAGGCCGGGGGGAAAACTCGATCATCTTTGACGATCCGCACTCATTCTCTAGACAGAGAAGGGAGATATACAGCGATCTGCTATCAGAACAACATATATCTAATATTACAATATTTTCGAAATTTGGTTGAATAATGTCCCATCCGAACAACCTAATTAATATGAATTAAATAATCAAGACTTGTACCCTTTCTGTTTAACCAATCGGGAAAAAAAAAAGTCACACCTAATCCGTGAGAATGGCCCCGTACGTACTGCCTCAAGCACCCGCTGCTCCCCACCGACGGCCTAGCTAACCGAGCTTGCTTTCTCACCAGGACGTACCAGCCGACGAAGGAAGACGCGGCCGCCCAGCTCCTGCCATCCGTCAATGCCAAGCTGCCGCTCTGGATGATCCGCCACATCAACGCCGGTTAAAAAGGTCTTCTTCCTCCTTCGGTATACATATACAGACATACATAAATACGAGCATATCATATATTATTGTAGCTGTTCTGCCCAGGTATATATATATATATGCCCTCCGCTGTGTAGATGTACACCGGCTTCGATGGCTCCGGAGACTAGTACTACGCCCATTATATATTATATTATACTATATAAATATATAAAGTATGTGTGTAAGTGTGCATGACCTTCTCTCTCTCTGCCCATTATGATTGATGTTCTTAAGCTTTGGCAGTTTCCCTGAGAGGTCGCCAACGAGAGTGCCGGCCGCTGTGTAACGCCGTCCGAGGAAGGTGTAAGCTAGAAGGGGATATAATAAGCACTACACAGTGTGCACGGCACGGGCGAACAGGTGCGTGCCCTCTCCATGCTCCCACATGATGTCTAATTAACAATAAGATGCCCGTGTCCTTCTCAAACCATCAACCTCTAGAAGAAGTTTGCCTGTCGACACCCCCTCGACTCGATCGGTGTCGAGGCAGCTTAATTAAAGCAGCCACCGCGCGGGACCGTCAACCATGGCTCTTTGTTCCAGGTTGTCCCTCGCAGTATATGTATATGTATATGTATGTCAGTATGTGTGTGTGTGTATAAATATTATATGTTTGAGTGTGCGTATGACTGTAATGTTCGCCGTGACATCGTCTACGCTCTTGTGTAAATCGTAGAATCATTATTTCGTGCAGCTGCCGGCAGTTTGTTGTTTTTTTTCTCTCATCGTTCCAAGTCTACCTTCGTGTCTTTTTCTTCTTCTTGTTGTTGGGGGATGGGGGTGTTGCGGAAAACCCGGCATCGATCACCCACGGAGCAAGACGCACACACCACAAAGACGACGAGATCTCGGAGAAGTCGAACTCCACTAAACCGCAGACGTACAACCTCTCCTCCGGTGGCTCCCTCGACACCCGACATCCCGAATGAGCTACCGGCCTGGGCTATTTATAAGGAGAACAACCCAGGAAACTCATCCCGACTAGAACTCTCCTAGTCCCTATGCACAGTCCTGATCGACTTGGATAACCCCGATGCCTATCCGGTTAACAACCACCGGATCCTTATCTCCACTTAGGGATTAACCCACGTACGTATGTAACCGACTTAGTTACGTAATAGGGGTATCCCACAGTGTAAGGACTAGGGATTATCTCTCGTCTGGGGCCTATACCCCGTGAGATCCTGTCGGCTTTCTCGGCCGACCAATCTTCTCCCTTGTCTGATCCGGTGCGGTAGCATTTCCCAGTGTTTGCCCTTGCCCATGGTGTGCGCCGGTGCGGCAGACATGTTCAAATTTATTTATTTTTGAATTTTATGACAGATAATTATTTTAAAACTTATAAAACTACAATATAACTATTTAAATAATTTATTTATGATGTAACATACGGTATTCTTAGTTTTATAATTTTTAATGTTAAAAGTACTTTTTAATCACACTTGATGTTGGCTAATCCGATCTGGGTCTAAACCGAGCGGACTCCAAACCAGTCAATCCCCATCCTTCCTTTCCTTCCTTGGTAAGGTCTACTTTTTTTTTCTTTTTTGATAAAAGACACATGTTTTATTCCTACCAATAAAACAAGGTAGTACATCTAGTATGATAGAGAGGAGAGAAAAAGATCGAAAGCATGACAGAAAAAATCAACAAATTATGAAGATACTGTACAAAGTATTCATCGATTCACTTGAACATAACTATATAATTAAAACGACTTGTACTAAGAGGTGTTTAGATAGTCAATTGATAGAGATTTGAACTTTCATAGTAAAATTGGATAATTGCTTAGATGATCGCATCAAAAAACGTGAATATATGATTTCACAAGTAATGTTATGTCTATAGAATTGATTTGAGGAGTTGTCAGGGCATAACAACAAAATAGAAAACTACAACAAATGATAACTAAAAAGGAAACAACTTAAATAAGCACACCACAATCAAGTGCACACAAAAAAATCAAAATACCTATATAAACATTTAGGTAGAAACATTGAAGTGGACGAGAGATTCTAGCAAGGGAGAAAGATTATGATGAATCTTTTTCTCTCCCTTTCCGAAACTACAATAAAACAAAAAATGAGCTCCCTGAGTTGAGAAAAAACAGATGTCCTTACTTTACTTGATACTACCTCTCGACTTCTTGTGATTAGGGGTGCAAACGAACTAATACACTCGACAAATAGCTCGAAGCTCGGCTCGATAAAGCCTCGACTTGACTCGCTTATTTTGTTAAATGAACAAGCTTGAACAAAAAATAAAGCCCTAAACCCTAAATGAGTCGAGCTTGAACAGACATCTGCTCGGCTCGATAAGCAGCTCGATTAAATATTATATTATATATTTATTTTTAAAAATTAAATTTTAAGTATTAATATTTATATATTGTCACTTAAATATATTAAATAATTCAAAATTTAAGTTTAAACTTATATTGAGTTTCATGAATGAGCTAAATCTAAAGTTTCACAAATGACTTTTCATTGATTTTGAGTTTATAAACGCGTTTGTATATAACTTAAGTTTGAATATGAATTGAATTTTAGTCTAACTACTACTCGAGTTCGAGCTCGACTCGGCTCGATTAATAAACGAACCAAGTTTGAATAAGGGTTCTACATACTCGCTAAAACTCAAGCTCGAACTTGAACTTGTGTAAAATAAACGGGCCGAGCTTGAACATCATACTACTCGGCTCGGCTTGGCTTGGCTCGTTTGCACCCCTACTTGTGATCTCCACTTGCCACTTGCAATCTTTTCGGAAGATGCTCGTGGCCGCTACTTGTCACTTGTGAGTCCTAGCAGATGCCACTCACTGACGCTTGTGGCATGCTGGCTGCCATTGTAGCTCGTGATCCCCAGCGGGATCCCCAGCGGTCGTCGCCACCTATCCTACGAAATTCCTCTTTTGGCGACAAAGGAGTGCGTGCCACACAACCATAGTTGTCAAGGTGCTCGCCTAAGCACCGCTTAGGCGGCACCTAGGCAGTAAGATGCTACATGGCCAACGTCTTGCTGGGGCGCTTTCCGGGAAGGTCAAAAAGTGCCCGTCTTGAGAGCCTAGGCGCCGAAGACACTCAAGACGCCTAGGCTAGGTGCCCCAAAAAATTTATACACAATAAAAAAAAATTCGCAGGGAACCTTGCAACCCCCTAGGCGCCCAGACTTTGTCCTCCGATACCCCTCACAAGGAACATTGCCCTCTTGACTCTTGCAACTTGATCACATATGTCGATTTGCGACTATTTTGCATCCATCGTTTAATAATATTATAATAGTATTTCACTATCACTTATGTTATCATATATATATAAGATTCATAATTATAACCGTATGTTATATACTTAAAATTATAAAAATTTACTTTAACTTTCTTCTGTCTCTGTGAAGTTTATCAAGATTAATTATTTTTTAAAATAAAAAAATATATACATGCATAATTATATAAATAAAATTACATTTAAATGTACGAACACATAAATATATAGATTCTATTATAACATATAATTATAATTATATTTATGAATATATATTTGTATATATGTATTAATACATATAATACTAATATTTAATCATACAAATAATTATGTATATATATGCAAAGTAAAATAAAGTGTAACCATCCGATAACAAAAAAATGTCTGCGTGTTTGGGCCTTTGGGGAGATGGGGTGACCAAAAAAGAGTGTAAACCGCCTACGGGCCCAAGAGGTGAAGAGGCTCTAATCTCTTATTGTAACCATCCGATAACAGAAAGAGTTTTTTATTCTTGTTTAAGAAGAAAATATGTTTGGAAATATAAATTTCTAAGCATAAAGTTTTATTACAAAAAACATAAAGTTGCAACAAAAACTCTAATTTATCCTGCAACCAAGCAAGTGTTGTTTGATTGGTCTTGACCCATCCCTGATGCCGCCTACAATATTTGTGGCGACTCTCTTCTCTGCCCCTCTTAGTACTCTTGGGGAGAACCTCTCGCCTCTTCCAACCGCGGCTTTAAACTGATCATCTCGTATTAAGCCCCTACGAAGCTAGAAATAACCAGCTCATTTCGGAGAGTTGTGCAGAGATGACGGATACTTATCTATGTGCCCACAATTCTCCCTCGATCACACAATTATTTGGCATCCAACGATGCCCAACTCTGATATAAATATATATTGGGGTTCATATGTATATATAATATTCCCTGCTCTCGAGTTAGATGATCCTCAGTTGCTGAGTCACGGTAAAGGTAGAGAAGCCTAGGGTCATTCCCTAGATAATATCCGGCCGGTGCATTTTCTCCATTCTAGTAAAGAGAAGAGAACCCCTACAATAGACGCTCCAAGATCCGTCCATAACACTAGGATAGGATCCCTCTCTCTCTCTCTCTCTCTCGACGTAATATATACAGTTAATTTACTTATATGCTGAGATATCTTTTGACTTTTGACCAGGACTAAAACTGATATTTTGTAATTACGTGTATTGATATTGATTACATGTGACATGGGATATCTTTTGTGACTTTTGACGAGGTCCAAAGATGCGAATTTCGGTCAAGTTGAATGTTTTGGATAGAAGTGTTCTGAGTATGTTACCCTCAGCCGACCGAAATTTTAAGAGTTTATATATTTGAGCGTGCAGGCAACGGCTGATCGATCTAATATGATTTTAGTAGTCTTTTTTTTGGTCAGTAATAAGGTTTGGTGGTCGACCGACTCGACTCTAGAACAAACTGTACCACACAAAGCCTCAAGTCAATAACTTGTCATGAGTTTGGTCGAGCATGAGATCAAATAAATATTAATTTGAGCCAGACAAACTGCACCAAACAATATTCCTGTTGATTGTCATAAATAATATCAGTCGACCGTTCCAGTGAGCTTTTTGGCCAAGCATACGTGTGATAGGTCAATATCAAGAGGACTGTACCGGACAAAACCTAAGCACAATCCGACAACCCCAAGAATCTGACATTGCCGTTGGAGCCCAAAATATATATGCTCACTTAACAAAATTTTCCCTCACTGTCTAAGTTGAGGGTGCGAATGTAAGAGTTCGGATAATAAAAAATTATAATGATATCTTCTTGCAAACTTCAAAACTATGACGTTGATGTTGAAGGATTCAGGCATTGTGAATTTTTTATAAACTATCTAATATAGAACTATGTCCACTTTCCAACAAAAACCACACGAGAGAATTGCGGGAAACAAAAAGGAATTGGCTGGTTAGAAATTGGTTGAAAAGAAAGATTTGTCAGCCCTCAACAAAGATCATCGTATACGGACGAGCACGATAAATAAATTGCACCCAAGTAAGGGATCCATCATGATTGTCATATGCTTAATGAAAACAGACCGTTTCCATCTGCTGTTTTTGGCGGCTGATGCTTTTCGGTTACAGAGAGGCGTTTCTGTGGCATCATGTACCATTCGGTGTACATTTTTGTGAAGGAACATGAATTCATCCAGTATTCAAACAATTGGGTACCTACAGGAGTTCTATTCACACTCACCCGGTCACCCCAATTGACCATCTTCCCATGGCTTCCAGTCACCCCCACGACCGTCGTCATGCAAGTATTCCCTGTGAATTTCGGCGCACAGGGTTGGTTAATATACCAGTTTTGAAGAAGGGTAGAAAACCACATTGTATCTGGGAACGTGTAAATAGGTGCTACAAGAGCTATCTGTAACCTCTATGCCAGCTTGGCTTGTGCACCGAACTTAACGATAACAGCCTGCCGGAATGCCCTATCTTTACCTCAAAATCACAATGGAGATGCATACCTAAATCTTTCGCAAAGCCGTGCTAACGCATCAGAACCGGTCCTTGATGCCGCTTCCTCAATCAGAGAAGAATTGGACCAACTCACGGTTTCAGCCAGCCTGAATTCGCATAGTTCCTTCAACGTGCATGCGTCAGTCAAGACTGCTGAGTGACCCCCACCAGCAGCCAGCTTACGCACCTCTCCAACACACCTGCGGATGCAAATATAAGATGTCAAAATCTTATTTAGAGAAGAGCAAGGGGATAGAACACTTGGATTTTCTGCTGTGCCGCACCAGTCAACAGGGGACGGAAACCATGCATATGTAGACTTCTCATTCGCAGCCTGGCCGTAACTGTTATAGCCCCATCCGTAGATCCTCCCATCCCTCATGCATATTAGGGTGTGAGAATGGCCACAGGTGACTAGCTGCACACCAGATGGGATGACCAGCGCTGGAATGTTACGCAGCAAGTCAGATTCACTGGGAACGCAAGAAAAGAAACCACTTTGGGGGCCCAACCCCAACTGTCCTGCTTCCCCACCACCCCAGGCGTAGAGCGCTCCTTTTGATGTCACAGCACACGTATGTACACCGCCAGAGGCAATATCCTTGATACTGATTCCATCTAGGGCAACAACCCTTCTTGGCAAGAGCTCCTTATCTCCAGACTGAAGTGAGCAATGTCCAAGCTGACCCATACTTCCTAGCCCCCAAGTGTAACTGGAAAACAGAAAATGAATGAAGATCGGCAACAATCCTAGGATGAAGAAACAGGAGGAACAGCATCACACAGCATACAGTGAGTTACCTAATTTACCTTTGAAGTAAAAACTAAGACAGTTATGGGTAGCCCCATGATAAGGCAAAAGCTACACCAGCACAAAAACGAGGGAGAATGACAGTGGCTGGTTGGTGAATTTGTAGATATGGCTAAGCACGTATGTACTTACCTGCTACGTAGTACTACCACTTCACTGGCACATCAGAAAGCAAAATTTTCATGAATTTTTAGTTCTTTTGTTCAGTTCACCTCCTCATTACAACTAACCGGAACAGTAAGTATCCTCTCAGCAATTGAAGAAAAAACAGACATCAGAATGAACAAGATGTGCAAGTAAATGAACCAGATATCTTATACTGCACGATTGAGTTGGATATTTTTCCAATTTTTGAATTGATTGATACGATTCATACCTTAATCTTCATCATCAAATGCTACTCTAAAATGTGCATTCCTAACTTGAGACTTCGCAGACAAGTTGGCACACACCATGCAGTATATACAAAAGCCAACAAAAATACATAAAATGTATGTCTAGACATTAAAGACAAGTAAAACTTAATCCAATGACGCCATCCAAATCCACCATCACAAAGGTGTCCCAGGTTAATATGTTCATTCTTATGCACAAACTTATTTTACTTTTGTGTGTACCCTTCCAAATATAGATTGGCAAGGCTGTGAAGAGTCCAAATATGTCAACCTGTCATGGGGAAATCCAAGTCCAAGAGCAACACATCTCCAGTTACGTTAGTATCCACGAAGATCACTTACACCTCACCATCTTCTGATATAGCCGCGGTATGGTACTCCCCACATGACACCTGGATTATCTTGACAATCTCAGGGGCTTCATCAAGAAACTTGGCATAAGCATTTAAAATTCGAGCCCCTTGTAATCCTTCACAAGTAAAACCTCTCCCAAGCTGACCATATTCATTGTAGCCTGATGAATCAATACAGTAATACAAATTCAATCAAAAACAAATAAAAGATTCATATCGATATGAAAGTTCATTATCATTATGAGGAAGGAAAACCTCCTGCAAGATATTGAGGAGGGGAAAAAAAGAAAACATCTGATTTATATCTTGGTAGGTATACTCTTGTTATAGAAAATTTATGGACAATATAAATTACCCCAAGTCTGGAGCAGTCCATCCTCTGACAAAGCTACTACGTGAGCATTTCCACAAGATACTTGACAGACAATCTGTAGCAAAAGATAGAGAATTTTCATTTAGCAGCAATGTATTGAAATAACTAATACGCAGTATGCTGATCCATAGACAAAAATTGGATGTGAAAAAGAAGCGGAAATGGTATTGGCGCCAGAAACCATCAACTCATTATAGAAGAACATAGCTGAGAGAAGCCTATGGCCACCATTTCAGCCATGAGCAATAACTGTGTACATAGAGATCAAGAAAGCTGAAATAACAGCGATTTTTGAAAATTAAATGCTATGAATGTTTTTTTGTCATCACGTCTCTGATGTGGTGCCATGTAGTCCCCTTATATGGGAAGAGCCTGTGGGGGCATCCACGGGAATGCTGCTCCAGTGGAAAACGGCATTCATAACCATTTCAAAATCAGGAGCTCAACGTGGTCAATGAAAGTTGTTTTTGGTTGACCAAATAAACTGGACGATCGACTTTTAAGGAAAAGTTGATGCGTGCAGCCTATTTTACAACTATCCAAATGGACCCTAAGTTGACAGCACTCAGACCCACTTATTCTTACATCAGATGCCCTAAAAAGGGTGTCCAAACAGAACTTAGGAATAGCCCAGTTTATACAATTTCAGCTGTTCAGGACAGGCACGTTTTCTTGTGATCTGACAGTCCACCCATGGACAGGACGCAGACTCAGGACTTGGCTTCTACTAATGGAGTTGCCGCTTTCCTTGATGAGATAAGCAGATAGTATGACTCTTGATTCTGGAATTTCAAATGTCCATGAAAGCATAAATGAACAAAATAAATAGACAAAAATATTGACCTCAAACCACAGTATGCCAAAGTGAAAAATGCACAGTTGAGCTAGTTGTTTCTCTGTAGCGCAAGGAATCATCAACCAAAAGTCTTTTGCCTACAACAGAACATTTACACGGATGGATGTGGACCAACATGGATGTCTAATTACAAGCTTTCAACAAACCATAAGAAACACACTACATCGTAAAGTGCTCCAAAAATTTTTATTCTAGAAGTATAGTTAATGCAATTTTGAGCATTCACTCATGCAACATGCACAAAAATGCAATTGCACATCACCAGAGCATCAAAAGACACTTAGATTCCAAGGAAGCAATGAAGAGATGCTGCATACTTTATCAGGAGAGAAGGCACCCCAAAACAAGCGTGGAAAATTTGACCCCTAGAAGGAAGAAAAGTTGGATTTAGAACTTTCTTAGGTAAAATATAAGAAGGGAGAGATAAAATAATAATTAACAAGGAAGCAAGCTACCTGGTTTTGCCCCCACACCCAAAGCCTACTTGTAGATTTGGTCCCATCATTATCTCGAGGTTCTGCGATAGCAGCTGTACAGTGTGCTCCACAAGCTACGTACTTTACAAGCTCACCTTGCAACAATTTAACCTTCTTTGGATTCTCACTACTCTGCTCAGTTCCATCACCTAACTGGCCAAAATCATTTGAGCCTGTAAATTTATGTAGACAAAACCATTATATAAGTTACAGTGATGCTGAGCAAGACAGTAGAATGTCACATAAATCTCTCTCATAATGCATGCAAAAAAAGTAGTCAATAGAACATGAAACACCTTTGTAAAACAATTCCATAGCAAACTATATGAGATTGAGAAACCATAAATTGATCTTTTCTCCAAAACTGTCCTTGCCAATGGTGTAGGCTACATCATCTCTGTGATGTATTTCAGTATATTTGCCTAATCTGTGAAATCCAAACTAGTTGAACTGTGAACGTGAGTCAAAACATCCTGGTTAGGAAAGGCTGGAATGGAACGAATCTGATTTTAAAGTTATATTTGATTATACAATGAATGCCTATTTAAATTGCATCCTCGTAAGGTAGTTCAGGCTGTCTCATTTCTTGACATTTGTTTACTAAATTGTCAAATTATAAGGTAGTTTCAAGCATATCTCATGCATATCTGCCGTGATGGTATCATTTTAATTAGTATACCTAATAAAGATTCTGATTCACGTTTCTAGGGATGCTGAATCTCACCCGACACCAATAACACCTAAGATAATGTCTAAATTTTTTAAGATGAAGGGCCTTATATTTCATCTGAAACACCAAGATTCTCTTGGTACCTTAGGGAGTAGAGACATTGAATGACTCATCTATCTTATCAACCAACCATTTGCTTCAAGTATTATCAGTTCTTCCCTATCTATTGCTCAGAAGACTTTTCATGTAAAAAAAGAAGGATGATGATGTGCCAGGTTATTGCCAGAAGCCTGAAATAATGACGAGGCATTTCCTTAGAGCCTTCTAAGACGTAAATCTCAGAACTTTCTAAGTGCAGGGCTAAATTAAAATAAAGATAGATAATATTTTTTAGGTCCAAACTAGCAAACATCTATGAACTTACAATGAACAAGGTAAAGAACTATAATTAGAAAAATAAAATAGTAGTCAATTATTTAAATTTAGTGATCTCCATAGGCTCATGATAATACATATTTTAAGAAATAAAAAGAGAAAAAAAAGATAGATGACTTTGTTTAGTGTTGAGAAGAAACTTCACCCTAATTTTTCCTCTTCACTAGCTTACGTGGCATTTAATAATGTTGAAAACTGAAATTTGAAGTATGAGAATAATCTCTTATATCTGAATACGTTGCATAGGATATCTGAAAACTTAATGACAAAGACTGTTTGATAAAATATTTGAATATGAAAACTGAATAAATAAGACTATTTGATAAAGATTTGAATCTAACAACTTAATATATTAAAAAAATTAATGAAACATCTGAATTTTACAACTAAATATATTAAAAAACTATTTAAAAACTGAATAAGGTCATTTGATTCATAATATATTCTTAAGTAAAATAACATTTTAAGAAGTTTAGCATTCAATTCACTTTTCACTCGACCGATTCATTGTTTCTGTAAATAGGTTATAACCATGACATGTGCTCTTACTGATTAAAATTGTTCATTCAACATATTAATTTCATGGTTCAACATTATATTTAGGTATTTTTTGTTTATAATGATGCTATGTGTTTTTTTGTTAATTTTGTGATTTTTTATTTATTAACACAAATTTTTTAGGTGTACGAAATATAATGATGCCATGGATCTTCTCTCACTATCACCGCTTTTTATTATATTTCTATATATATTTTTAATAATTTCTGTATTTTTTCTACTTTTCATCTATATTTCTCTCTTAAATGTCTCTTTTAATATATTTTATATGCACTATCTTTTTTGTACTAAGTCATTAGTTGTGTTGACAGTAAATACTTTCATTTTCTTTGTTATTCTCACAAATAAACATATAAAATATCGTGAAGTCTTGATAGAATATGAAGTCGCATCTGCGTCCTTGGGGAGCATATCCATCACGGTTCAATGATATCCTCCACTTAATGAGCCAAAGTGTCCAAGCCTGATTTTTTTTTGGCATTAAGATCTGAATTATGAATGTCAATCAAACAGTCCTAATGCTGCAATGTCTGACCGAATCAAACATAAGAGGAGTTTAAGCGTTATCAAACAGAGCCTGAATAGGATAAGATCAAGCTAATAAATGAAAGGTTAGACACTATATATTATACTACTTTATACAAAATTATTATTTTGACATATTAATGTGGGAGTTGTGACAATTGTAGACAAGTTGAAAGAAGCGAGATTGAAATGGTTTGAACATATTAAACATAGATCTAATAAAGCTCCAGTTACAAAAGTATAAAATATCAATATAATAAAAAAGAATGTGGTAGAACTAAGTGAACTTGGAAGAGAGTAATCTAATATGACATAATGATTTAAAATTTTTGAAATAAATAATTCAAAACCAATGTGACTAGAAAAGGAGAATCCATATGGCCAACCCCAAATAATTTGCGATTAAGACTTGAGTTGAGCTGAGTATAATTTTGACGCAATCAAAATTGTTTCTTAAGTAGAAAAAGTGGGTTGCATTTTTTGAAAACCTCACTACCTTATTGCCTCAAAGAGCCTTAGGAGCAAAAGGACATATGCCTCACTACCGTTCTAAAGTACCAAGCCTCAAGGGGTAATTGGACCAACTTGTCTTCAAGTCTCGATGCCTCAAGGTGGTGTCTTTTAAACATTGATAACACCCGAAACGTAATCAGAATCCTGAGATGAGGGTTCCTCACTTTGTTCATTGCTAAATATAAATATCCTTGATCTACCTTTCCTACCAATGTGCTCCCTTCATTACCAAACTACCAACTCAGAATAAGACATGCTCAACTATGCCCTCACTTCTTCATCCATCATGTTAGAATACTTTTTCATTGAAAAAGGTACAATAACTATTTGCTAGATCGCCAGAGACTTGATGGCGCAAATGAGATGCTTGAGCTTGGCTTGTTTATCTTTGTTTAAATTTGAGCTCAGTTTGATACTCAATGAGCATGTTCGCCTATGTTTGAGCTCGGCTCGTTAATAGCCTGATATGTTCAACTTGGCTCGTTGAGCTACTCATTTACTTGATTGAGACATATTCGAACTCAAGCTCAAATAGGAGCTCAACTCAACCTCGGTCCAAGGTTGAGCTTGAGCTTGCATAAGCTCATTAATGAAGTTCAAACTCGAGCTCGATTTAAGCTTATATGAAGCTCTAGTTTAAGTTAGTCCATGAAAACTCCAGCTCAATTTAAACTTGAGTTAAGCTCAAATTAAACTTGATTTTAGTTGCAAACCACTCAATAGATTTAATGGACACGATATAACTAGTGGCTACTCATAATTTAATTCTTTTAAGTAAATATTTAATCAAGTTGTTTGCGAACTTTATGGAGTCAAGCTGAGATCTAAACAAGCTCAGCTCGTTAACAAAATGGGCTTAATTTTCTTGTTCAAGGTTGCTCATTTAACACAATAAACAAGCTTAGCCAAAATTTTACTAAGCCAAGTTTCGAGCTACTTGTAAAGTGTGTTGGCTTGTTTTCACCCCTACAAACATCTTTTTGTTGTTTATCTTTGACCAGATGTCCTGGTCACATTCATGCCCATGGTAATCAAGAGCCTGACATCAAGGATTTCAGAATTAAGATGGGACCTGCTTTCTATTCAGTCAGATGTCTTCTCCACATTCATGCATAGAGTAACCAAGAACCCAATAGCAAGGATTTGAGGATCAAGAATGAACCTGGGACCAGCCGGGGTGAAATTGAATCGACCAATCTGCCTAATCCAGGAGAATTGGGACCAGTCAGAAGAAGATTGGGATCAGCTTGGCTTGGTTGTGACTCAGTCAGACACTGACTTGGCCATGACTTGGTCCAATTTGGCCCAAGTTGACCAGAACAAGACACTTCTGACCTAATCCAGGCTGGGATCATTCAGAAGCTGGTTAAGGCAATTCCGCCAGATTTGCCGATTCCAGCCTGAAATCGGCCAGTCCCAACCAAATCCAATCCACCATGGCTAGCCTGAGATCAATCTATGGCCATTTTTTTCAAATAAGGAAAACCTCCGTCGACCGTTGCCTTAGTTGTCTCCGAGTAGGACTCGGAACTTCCATGATATCCAGAATCAAATACCGATCGGAACTCAATAGCTTGTCGATATCCCAAGACAGGTTTCCTACTTCCTCCGTAGCTCTCGATCTCCTGCCTCGTTCAAAAAAATCTTCTTTCTATTTTCTGTCAAAACCAGCCCATCTTTGAGCAGGCCTGCAAGCCGACTCCTTGGCTCATTTGAAAGAGTGCCCGGCCCACTTTCGAGCAGGCCTGCGGTCCTTCTCTCGGCTGCAGGGTGGATGGCGATGACCTGTTTTAGGGTCTTCTGGATGGGCTGCAAAGGGGACCTTACAGCAAGCTGAATTGGGGCCAATTAGGGTCTTGTTCTGGACCTCGGAGATGGACCGATCATAGACCTGTGTGGGGGCAGTTTAGGGTGCCTGCAGGTGAACTGAACTGAACCTGTTTAGGTCTGTTTAAGGTGCCTGCGCATGCTGTATACAGACCAGGTTTGGGGAGGCCGGTCATGCCATTTTCTTCTCTCTCTCTCTCTCTCTCTCTCTCTCTCTCTCTCTCTCTCTCTCTCTCTCTTTTTGAAATCGGCCTCATCATCATTTCATTCATTCATCATTTTTTTTACAAACTTAGATGTCAACAAGCGCTTTGTCGTCTTGACAACTATGATGGGGACTAGCCTTACTTTCCTCTAGAAAAGATAAAGAATAGGATACCTCTTCTCCTTAGTTTTGGCCAAAAAATTTCATTTCTTTCGGTAAATAAGAATTTTGATAAAATGAAAGTACTTCAAAAACATGCAAATCCATGTGTCCCTAACCAAGTTCATGCATAATTAAATCAAGAAGGTTTGATGTGAGTGAAGTAGAACAATTAGACAGAACACAAAATTTTCCTTCTCCATTTCATAAAAAATCAAGACAACATCTTTGATAATCACCAACAATATGTGGAGGATTTTTGATATACCAGATCAAGGATTTTAGGGTTGGGATTGGCCCTTGGATCAGCCAGCGTCAATCATGATCTGAAGCTGGCTGGCTCAATTGATTCAACAAAAGAAAACCCAACCAAGATCCCACTGGATCAGTCTTATTAAAAATGATAAAACAAAGAAAAAAATCATTCTACGCCAGTCACCAATGGAGGACCAGCCCAGATCTTGCAGGATTGCCACCAGGAAGTGGGGGCCTCCTGTCAACATGATCCTGGCCATTTTGTATCAGTTGATGCAACTGATACGAGCCAACATAGACTGATATATTAGGTCTAGATCAGCCATGGTTTACAGGATCAACCGATACAGGGTCGACATCAGCACCTATCAACCTTATCCAAGGGGAGACAGATCCCAAAAGGGGTTTCTCTGGTATCGGGCTCCAAGCTATCAGATCAGCCTGGATTGGGCAATTCCATTCCCATCCATCCCTATCGCGGTCAAATTGGTGGCGAAGGAGCAGCACCACTGCCACCCTTGCATTTTTCCTGCCCACTTATTGAATCAGATCTCTGGGACCTGATACATCTAGATCTTGTAACTCATGTTATTAGGTCCCTGGGAATGGATACAACTTGTCTTTCCCACCCATTAAGAAGTGGGTGAGGAAGACACAAGACAGCAGTGACGACACCCCTGCACCACCAAGCTGGCAATAATTCGGCCACTGCTCCATCAAGGAGCAAACCAGTTTGATTTTTTGGTTCTTCTTTTTCTCATTTTTTTGAAGGACCAATCCAAGTCAATCCTGGATCAATTTCCTTCGACCAAAATAATATTTAATTTATTTTAAAATATAAAAAATAAAAGTAAAAAAATTTATTAAATATAGTCAAATTTACATTTGGAAGCCTTAAATGGACTTGGGCTGATCTGGAATCGAATTTACATTGGGGAGCCTTGAAATGATCCTGAGATCGATCAAAAATTTTGGCAGTGATCTGCATGACAGTGCACAGTTACTGCTATACTTGACGGAAGGAGGATTGCTATCTATCACTCATGACTTGTATTGCAATCTACCCTCCATGCCTCTTTAGTCTTTCCAATGCTACGATCTGCGACTCAAGCACTTTCATTCATTTAAAAATTTAAGGCCATTTTGAGTGCTCACATGGCATTCTCCATGATAGTTGTGCCAAGCGCATTCAAATGCTGCAGCCTGCAGAGAGCAGCTTCATACCAATTGTCAATTTATTCAGTTTGATCCCAATGGCTGGATGGGTTATACTCGACAAAAGGTAGCTACATACGCACAAACAATGGCTTCAAAATTCCTTGGCGGGCCATGCAGAATCAAAATTATACTTGGGAGCTTTGGAATGGGCCTGGATCAGCAGATTCAAGTACCATGGCGGCTTGTATAAAAGACCAATTCAGTCTACAACAGGGCCACTCCTGCCAATCCATATCAGTATTGGGTCGGCCCCGCCAAAATCCAATGGTAACAGCTCTGATCCGATAAATGCGAGCCTTCTTTGGCCATACGTTAGCAAAATTCATCCACGCTTTAACAAATCAACAAATGGCAAAAATATAAAGACAAATAAAAAACATTATGGAGGTAATCGGATGCTAAAAGCAAATCAAATTCACAAATGCAATCATGCAATATGAAGTAGAACCAAGTCAAGATGATACGGATTGCCCCATTCTTCTCACGCCAAAGATTCAAAAACAAGTGCAAAGATGAATCGTAGGCAACAGGGAAACAACGCGGAAGAGACCAACCCCATGTGAACAGCGTGCCATCTGAGGCAACTGCAGCAGTATGCTCACGGCCACAAGCAATGTCCAGCCATCGCAGCTTCTCCCCGCGGGGACACCTGAAGAGATTCCGAGAAAGGCGCTTCGGGATCCTCAAATTCCTTTCTCCATCCTTCCTCGCCGTCTGACCGCACTGGTTATAGCCCCACACATAAATCGCGCTCTTCGTCGGAAGTGACACCGGTTGGAATTCATACAGAATGTCATCAATCCCCATCTCTGATGAACCAGCAACCACCAAAAGAAATCATCTTCAGGAGGTCGGACGACGCAAAAATTAAAAAATGCCGCCAAAATTAACGGAATGATCACCTACCACGGGCGAGGGGCCAAAAACAATTTCTTCCGCGAGTTGGGGAAAACGACGCTCGTTCGAAAACAGGAGAAGATATCGGCGAGACCCCGCAAAGATCGCACAGAAGAGACAAGCAAACGGATGCGCGATTCGCGATCACCTCGCTCTGATCTTCCCGGCTTCCCTCGGCAGCGGAGGATCGGAGGAAATGTCAAGGGCGCTGGCAACGAAATGGAATCCCCCCGGCGTCCCCGTGCGAGAAGATTCTAGAAATCTCGAGATTCCAGATGATAATTCAAAATAGACACCGCCACCGCCCGGTGAAGCTCCTGCCACGTCACCTTCGATGCCCTTGCCTCCGCCTCCGCCGCCTCCGCCGCCGCCGCCAATGTGGCCGGCAGATGTAGGGATGGTCGGCCGCGGGCGCGGAGACGTCGGGAAAGCGGAGACGGGAGAGGACCGACCGCGTGGCGCGCAAACCGACCTGGATGCAGAAGATGGTTGTCTACTAACCGTCTTCTTGAAGGTAAAGGTTGACCACCGCCTTTTGTTTTCTGGAAGTATAGGTGAAATATTAATATTTTAAGGGGTGCATCGATAAAAATCTCTAAGATGTTAACTTCTTGTTTTTATCGATATATATATATATATTTAAATCGATTTGCCTGTGTAATCTCTAAACCGCCTTCCCGGCTCACGTTCGTAAGGATAAAAATTGGCTCCGTAGGTTATTAAAAATTAATTAAAATTTCTGTTTTATTTTAATTTTTATTTTAATAAATCGCTTTAGTAATCACTCGTTCTCACCTCTTTTTAACTATTATTCTAATAAATCACTTTATCGATACAACTCAGATGTAGGTACTATCACAATATTAATATATTAATACGCATGAATATACATAAATATACGCGCCTCACAACAGGCCCACTCTAGGCTTGGGCCGGTCATGGGCTTTGTCTGGTTCAAACAGGCCCATAACAACGCTGGCACGATACAGACCTTTCATTAAGAGTGTATTTGGTTTGGATTCAACAATTTAAGGATATTGCCAAAATAAAATTTTTTAAAGATAATCATGGCTGGCTATCCATGAAGTATATAGAAACAATTTATTGCTTTTAAGGTGTACATAATTGGTTTACTTACATAATAGCCATTTTTGCATCCCCAATTTTTGCTTGTTTTCTTAAATTATTCTGCTAATAATATCCCGAGCATTGAAACTAGAAGATCCTCATTTTTATTTTCAGGGTTAAGAGAGGTCTTACACTCTTACTGACCTGATTTATGTATCCTTAATCATTAAAAGATGTATAATTATTCTTTCAATTCTTGACCTTAAAAGTAACAAAATGAAGAACATTAAAACATGAAAGGCATTGATAATACAACATATCAGGTAAAACCAAAAGGATTTGGTTTTCTTCTATTACCCTAGTCAACACATATATATATATGTAACAGAAAGTTCATTTGCTCAAATTAGATCGATTAAAAAAAATTAAACGGTTTAAAAATAATTATATCTCCTTTCAGAATACTCTTATGGGGTGTTTGGTTGCATGATAATTTTTTGTACACTTTCATGATAAAAAATTGTATTAAAATAAAAAGTGAACCAACTCATGACATAAAATTATCATGTTTGGAGGGATGTGATTACAAAAAAGAGTAACCACCACACATGACCAAACAAAGTGGGGGACCACAAGAAAAAAGAAAGAGGTGAGACCCTCTTTTTTTGTTTAAGAAGAAAATCACTTTTAAAATATAAAATTGTCATAGTTACCAAACACCTCTTTTAACAAGTTTTGTTACAATTTTTAAAAATTAAAACAAAAACCTTCATTATCATGTAACCAAACACCCCATTAAATTCTTATCCCCAATACCTTCTAGTTCAATGTTTTTACTCTTAACCCAACACCTTTCTTTTCGAAAATATTAATATTTTTTTACCGAGAATTGAAATGTTTACAAAAGGTTCGACGAGGTGTTTGGTTATGATGCAATCCTTTATATAGTTTTATGATAAAATGGCATATCAAAATAAAATAAAAATGAGTTAAAACACAACATTAATATATTTGATGGAGGAAAACAGGTTATATGGTAAAAAAAGCTATATACATCTATAAAAGAAAAGTGGGGACCAAAAGATAGAAAAAAAAGAGATATCGATCCACCTCTTTTTATCCGAGAAAGAAAAGGTTTATTATAAAAGCATGTTTTTGCAAGAAAAATCATATTTAGTTGGAACATGTGAACCAATCATCGGCAGACAGCTGGCACACAGAGAAGGAGAAATCAGCGGTCAACCCAGATATCCTTTCGTCTTCGGGTTCAGAGGATTCTCTCCCCCTGCATATCAAGGTGGCGGCGCGCGGCGGCGAGGACCCGACTCCCTCACCGGGACCACCGCTGCCCTGTATGCAGCTTGGCTCGGGAGAGCCGGGGAGGAAGAACCCGACGACGGTGGGAGCGGGAGAGGCCCAGCTTGAGTCCGGCTCAGCCAGATGCCGCCGGACGTCGCTATTATCATAGAATCCGTCGACGCCGACGGTGGGCTCCTCGGCGGTGTTAAAAAAGAGAGAGACTTGGACGGCCGCCGGGTTCATCACCGCCGCTCTTGGGCGGCGCGGTCTCAGCCGGCCGCCGGCCACCGGGCGTCGCTATCCTGGAACCCGTCGACGTCGGCTTCCTCCTGGGCGGTGTTAAAAACGGAGACTTTGACCGCGTGGCTCATCACCGCCACTCTGGGGCGGCGCGGTCGCCGTCCCGGAGTTCCGAGTGACCGCCCCCGTCGCCGTCGCGCAGCCGCCTCTCCCGTCTCAGCCACGGGCTCGCGGACCCTGCACCCCGCCGTCCCCGCACTTGCGGAGGCATGGAGTGGTCGATCGCCGTCCACTGCCATCACCTGCAAGTGGGCGGCGGAGAGCACTAGCAGGGCCTGGACTCGACGATATTCAGTTCCGATCAAACCATTCAAAACTCCGGAAGACGCCGGAAACCGCACAGATTGACAAGCCAGCGTCAGAAAGATGAAAGAACCATTTTTTACAGACAGAATTTTGTTCTTTACATGACGGAATCGGCTTTCTACACACCATATCTACACAAAGGCATGACGCTGGAGGCCTGGAGGGATCTGTACATGTTCAATTTTCCTTTCTATGATTCTGTAGAACAGAAACTTATGTGCAAAGGGATGCCCCTTGTTTTCATCGTTGTGTACAGGGGAAGGGGGGTGAGGAGCTAAGAATAGTGTCTGATCAAACCCAGGTTGCAGAGAGACCTCGATTTGAACAGGCCGCCAAAGAGGAACCTCGTCGGGGAGTCCTGGGGAGGCTTGGGATGCCCCAGGTTGCCCTTCACTTGCAGCACAGAGAGGCCGATCGCCTGGCGGACGGCATCGATGGTCTTGGCATCCACGGGACCGCCGGAGGAATCCCGGACGTAGAAGGTGTTGATGGCCATGCCGCCTCTGGTCGTCACCTCCGCCCGTGTGACTGTCAGGCCATTCTCCCGGAAGATGCGAGTGACATTGGAGAGCAGACCGGGCTCATCACCTGTACACAGCTCCAGTTTCAGGTCCTGCAAATCCGGTTGGAGAGACGCTCATGGTTGGATGATTTTGGAAGAGTTTGAAACATGAGATTAAACTATTTTTACCCTATATACAACATACCAATAATCATTGAGAGGAAATATGGTTACTATGAAAAATGGGAGAATTATCAAGGTGGAAATTGGTATGCTTCAGAAGCACATGCATAATTTTGGAAAAAGCTGACCTCAGATACCCTCCTCTCTATGGCTGCCTCCAGGCATTGGATAATTCGTTGTCTTTCTGCCTCGGAATTCACAGGGGACCCATCCACATGCCGTATACAAAATTCCTTCATGAATGAAAAAAAAATGCATTAGAGTTTAACAAATGTAGGTGAGAAAGGCCATGAAGAACAGAAAGAAAAGATCGTTTGTGCAATAAATAAGACACCTGATAAGCTTCGGAATCCTTGGCACCAATGTTCGCATGAAAAACAACATATTGCATGTCTGTTAATGTGCATACTGTGTCAAACAGGAGCTTTGGCCTATCCTTGCATCGGATTGTAACCACTGAACAGTCCTTGTCATACCAATTGACTACAGTAACATTAGGCCTGAGCTCACTGCTGGGGACTTGGCTTGATCTTTCATAATCACGGTCATCGAACATCATCTGATGAAGCCTCCTCTCCGTGTGGGTGTCACCCCATGAAACTGCTGTCCGGGCACCACGGTTCTTGTTGCTCCCCTTGAATACATGGCGGAGAACCTCCTCAATTCTGGATAGTCTCTCAGCATCTGTAATAGCCAAACCGGTGTCCTCATCTTTCACGTGCATCACAGCCGCGGCCCTTGTATTGTGTGTCCATACTTCAGCATTCACCACATTGCATTTCAGGTCATTGAGCACAGCACAGACCTCAGAGAGCAAACCAGGTCGGTCCGTCCCAGTAAGCTCAATTGTAGTGAAGTCTGTAGAAGGTGTTAGGCCCACTGACCTTCTCTTTGAAGGTATAAAGGATGAATCTGCACCAAGGGACTAGAGAAGGCCAACAGCAAGGAGCTAAAAAATCCTTTCGGACAACAAAGGCAGTTCACCAAAGACTAACTTTGAATGTTATTTACCTTACATATGAAATCCCTAATGTCATCAATAGTAGCCTTGTCCTGCAGCTTCTTCCCATCACGATCAGTGACATTAAAGACTGTTAACCCGTAATTGTTTCTCATTAGAAACTAGCCCACAAAAAGAGCAGAAAAGGGGGGCAATCGTCTTACAGCAAGAAACAGAAAGAGCTATTAGCAGCAGGTGAAGGGGAAACAGGGAAGAGGAATAGTACCATCCATAAACCAGCCCCCGTCAGATGATATGTATGCTTTGACAATAACAAGATTCAGGTCAGTGAGTATCTGAACAACGTCTAGGAGGATCCCATGCTTGTTTGCACTATCAACCTGTAAGACAAGAGACCCAATTTAAACATGATAGGACAGATAGAGCAGAATCAACATCTACAAAGAATACAAAATATCCAGTGGAGAAGGGGGATAATAGGAGGAGGAGACACCTGAATGACCGTCGCATTTGCACACACTTCATTGTCAATGACAACCCTATGAAAGAGTTCAGGCAGATATATTACGTTAATTATGAAGATGATCCAGTACCATAGACGTAAGAAATCAACCAGTACCTTGGAGGGTTCAATCTTCGAATCAACTTCTCATACTCATCATCTGTGTCCCATGAAGAGCTCAGATCCGAATCTGATAAAAACGAGACAGAGCACATAACATCGCACAAATAAGAACGAGGGAGATCAAAAAAGTACCCAAAAAAATCCAAATAACATCAAAATCAGAAAGTTCAAATCGCCCGATAAAACAAAACGACCAACTACGGCAATTGGAAAGGAAAAGGCTCGGTCTTCATCTGATGCACAAGGAAAAACAAGAAGTATACAGAACGGGAACAAGAACCAACAAGATCCATGAATACTCACGAAAAATAACAAACACCTGTTCGGCAAAGCAAGCAAACAAATACCCATTAGAATGGATCGAACGAAAAGCACGCCGAACATCTCACAGACCGACAGGTGCGCGTACACGGAACTAATCAATCAGAATCAAATGAACAACCAAAAAAAAGAAAAACACAGCCTTCATCATCCATCATGGCCAAGACGGAAACAGAGACGAAAAAGCCGTGCCTAACCCGACACCCGGGACTAGGCGCATTGGCAGATGACAAGAGCAAGAGTAGAGAAAGTACCCATGGCAGCCAATCACGTCCCCACTTGAAGATTGCAGGCTCCTCCCCGCACTCCCTTCTCCGCCCCTCCCCTTCGTCTATATAGCCATCTTCGTCTATATAGCCCCAGAAGGGCCTAATACCAGTAGATTGCAGGCGCAAAGGGAAACCCGACAGGAAAATCCAAATCCCGCGATGCCACCGTACGATTTCAGAGATTCCTCACACTCCCACCCTTCCGACGAGCGCCCCCACCCGGTATGCCAGCAATAGAAAAGACCCCGCCTTTAAGACTCTCCCCCTCCTCTACACCTCTCTCTCTCTCTCTCTGCCCCGCCTTTACTGCATCAACCTCCGGCTCCCGCAGTTCCAGATGCACCTGCGCGTCTTCCTCGCCATCGCCGAATCTGGGCTCTGCGGGCGGCTCCCGGCACGAGGATTGGCCGCCGGCGGCAGCGCCTCCTTTATCTGCTCGAGCCCCTCGCAGACCGCCATATCCCAAGTTAGCAACTTGTCGCCCACCCGAACGGACTCATACTTACCCTCTATTCTCTATTCCATTCTCTGTTCCGGTTTCGGGTTTAGCAAATGGGAACAGGAATTACTCCGGTCGGGAAGTGGAATAACTATTCCAGCAAAATTACCAGAATAATTGGGTGTTGGGGGGCACAATAAATTCTGTCTTTGCAACAGATAACTCTACAAAATACTTATCAAATATATATATAATGAAAATTCTAAATGTATTATTTAGTGACGTAATTCTTTTTTTTGGTCACGCGATGTCCAGTAGTCGCGAGACCCGCTGCACCGCAGACGGTCAAGATTCGAGCCTGCCCGAACCTCACAGTTCACCCCCTCGAGGGTACCCGGCTTTGACGCCGTCGGGAAGCAAAGCCCTCATCTTGCGCCCCAGACGCAAGGTTGGTGCCAACCGAGCTAAGCTCGGCCAGCTAGTGATGTAATTCTCACATAGTTACTTGTGGCATGGTAGAACACTAGGTCTCTCCTTGTCTTGGACCTCAGAGTCAGACCCCTTCTCCCTTCCCATGGAGGGATTTGGGTTCAAAGGCACCTCAAATATTAACTGAGGCATAGTCTACAAGGTTAAACAAATTGTTCAGAGACATACTAACCTTAGGGGCCGTTTGGCAAGGTTTAATCTGGAGTTCATTTCCAAAGTATTAAGGATATCCCCTGATTAACTTTGTATGGGGTGATGTACTCACCTGTCTTTTAAGAAACTAATTTTAGAGCCCATGGTGGACTTAAATTTTGAATTCTCTCTTGGGTGTGAAACAAGAAGAAAGATAACCAACCGAACATTTATGACCCAACTGCATACAACACATCAAAGGTTGCTTGCTTATGGTTGTCTACAGCTATACTAGGGCGAAAACAAACAACCTCGAGAAATTTATTTTCCGGCCCCGAGGGGCCGTATCCTCGTCCACGTGGTGGGCGGAGATTTCATTTACCTAATTTGTCATTTTCCCTAGTAAGAGGTTTTCATGGATTTTTTAAGTTCATGCTACACACTATGAGCAAGAGATAGAAAATTTAATAACTTGCAACTACTTGCTCTTTTGCTTAGGTGAGACTAGTTGATCAGATCAAAGACTCTAGATCATGTGACACCTATGCTAGACCCATATGCTGTATACACGGACATATACCAAATAGGGATGAAAATGAGCCAAGTAGTAGGTTATTTAAGGTTGATTTATTTATTTTACACGAGTTCAGGTACAAGTTCAAACTTGAAGTATGAGAAACACTTGTCCAAACTTGCACAGTTGGTTATTTAAATGAGCCAAATTTGAGCTCGAGCTAGAATAGTTGCTCAACTCAAGTTAAGTCCACGTTCAAATTCAAACACACTGCGAATCGATTTATAAAACTCAAAATCAATCAAAAGTCATTCGTTTAACTTTAACTTAGCTCATTTATAAAACTTAATCTAAGTTTAATCTCAAATGTCTACTTATGTCATATATTGAGTGACAATATAAAATTATTAAAACTTATAATTTAATTTTATTAAATAAATATTTTAATCGAGATACTCGCAAATTTCTCAAGTAGAACATGTGTCTTTTCAAGTTTGGCTGGTTTGATAAATCGAATTTTATTTTTTTGGTCCAAGGTGTACGTTTAACATATATGATAAGTGAGCTAAGTCGAAATTTTATCGAGCTGAATTTCTAGTTACTTGCTGACTGTATTGCTTGGTTTGCACCCCTAACACCATGTAGACAAGCCAGACCTACAAGTGAAAGACAAAGACAAGACTGAGGTAAATCAAAATACAGCCTTGTCTAGCTTGATGCATTAATATCAATGGCCAAGTGTAGGTCCCCTTCTGGGCGCATAGAAAGAAACATACAAGGAAAATCTAGCCGAGGGTAGCAATATTCTTGGACAAGACATCATATATATATATATATATCTATATATATAGATATACATACATATATATAAGTACATGTATGTATGTTTGTACAGATGTATGCACGTGATTCTTTCTTTAAGACATGTTTGGTACAAGGATTAATTTAATTAGGAGATAACCCTAAATCAAACTGGTGCCAAACGAGAGGAGCCCTTGGATTTTATTTAACAAAGGTCTAAATGATCTCGTCAAAGCGCACAAGAGACATGCATCATCATCATCTCCAAGTCAAACTCTATATACCCTTTTGTTATTAAATATATATATATATGTATGTATGTCTAGCTAGGGTTTGGTAGTTGGTGAACGATTCTCACATGATCTTTACAGCGCATACTTTCAGGCAATATATATATATATAGAAGGTGATCGATCACACAGTTGATGATCATATCCTATATATGATATGGAGATAGTTTAGCTGCTAATCTAGTATGTTCTTTGATCACCTAATATCTGCACCGGTAAATTCTTACAATGCTATAGAACTTGCCCACAGATTCTGATAATGAAATGAGAAGTATATAATATATATATGGAGGTAGTTTGCCCATTTTGCTATTTTAAAAATGTATGCTAATGGGGGCGTTTGATCGAACAATAGCTTTGTATGCACATCTGTTGAGGATCGCGGCAAATATCCCTGATATAGTACGGAACTAATATACCGACTCTGCAAAGAATAAATAAACAAAATATATACGAGAAGTAGAGATAGAGAGGAGCACACCAGGATTTACGTGGTTCGGAGGCGATATGTCTTCCTACGCCCACGGGCGAAGACAAACGACTTCCACTATATGAGAAACAAGTACAAAGGATGGAGAATCTCTCAAGACCCGAAGCCCTTTACACCCTCAAACTCTCTCTATGATATCTCCTAAGAGAATACAAGAAATAGAGAGAAGAAGAGAATAGGGTGGTGGTGGCTCTCTCTTGTTAGCTTGGTCTTGTCTTGCTTATGTGTGTTGTTTCTCCCCATCCTCATGCCTTTATATAGAGGTGGTAAGAACTCTCTAGATTTGGCTAGAAGATACCTTTTTGGGATATCTCTAGAAAATATCTAAGCACTCTCTAGATGTGCCTAGATGATACTTAAGCACATTGGATGTGCCTAGAAGATATGCCTAGAAGAGTCCGGAATAATCCTTGAGTTGACCAAGTCAACATTTACAACATCCATATTAAAATACATAAATATGCTGAAATAAAATTTAAACCGGCCAACGACATAAAAAAATTGTTACGTTTGGAAAGATGTGATAACAAAAAAATTTGAGGATCATTTCTAACTAAATAAATTTAGGTGAGAGACCACAAGAGAGAGAGAGAGAGAGGGGAAAAAATTATATGAGAAGATCACCTCACATCTCTCTATATCTGAGAAGGAAATCTCTCTTAAAATATAAAGTTATAATATTCCTCAAACACTCTTTTTGACCAATTTCGTTAGAAGATCGTTGGGTAACAAAAACTCAATTAATTTATCAAACAACCAAGCACCCCCCATAAAGCTAAATATAACATGAAGTTTAAAGAAAAAGGCTATCGAAGGCAAGCTAGTAATTATATATATTCGTATATATATTCCGACAATTTGTGGATCAATTTGGTGCCTGTTTTTCTTAGTGCTACGTGGTATTCGCACATGCATGCATGCATGCACGTAATTTAGAAACCCTAGCTCTGGCTCAAACTAGTCTCTGTTTGCACGATTTTACGATATAACCTATTTCTCAAAAATATTTATTACGGTCGACCATTAAATTAGTAGTTCAGTCAAATGAAGATGTGCGGGGGTTGTCTTCTTCGGACAATCATACGGAAGTTCATATCACTGTCGGCCATGGAAGATGCGGGCACAGATCGATCTGTCCGCCCTGGGGAGCCGGCGGCGGCGCATGCCCGCCGAGCTGCCTTGCTCTCGGCCGCCGGCGCCCGCTCAGCCGCGCTGCCGCAAGTATCGCCGCCGCCGGTGTGATCCGTGCGTGCGGAGAGTGTGGGCGGTTCCTGGTTCCTCCCCGCCGGCGGCGGGCGGGCGGGCTGGCTGGCTTTCGGAGGCTGGGTGTCTTCGGCAGGGACGGGGAGGGGGGTGGTGGGTGACGGTCAGAGTTAGAATAGTGTTATATTGGTCAAGTAGGAGGAGGCACTAATCATGTTTAAAAATTGAGTTCGGATCGTCTCAGGAACCCCTCAGTCGTCAACTGCGACGTTTTGTCTGGATAAATGCACCAGACGGCTGTCGAACGGTAGCCAACCCGTTAACGGTGTCATTTCTCACGTCTGTTATAATTTCGTGGCCTCATCATTAATGATGATGTGATTAAAAAAGGGAGAATTACCTTTAGGTCTATTTAAGAAAAGGAGTTTACCAAAAAGTCCGTTGACCCAATTTTCATTCTCTCTAGTCCGTTGACACCTCATAAAATTGTCACCCAATCCATTTTTATCTCTCTCAATCTCCAAATCCCATTTTTACCCTTTCCTCCAGCCTCCTCCAGCCGCCTCCGTCGGCTCCTCCGCCGCCTCCTCCTCCAGCCTCCGCCGGAGATGCCTCCGCCGGCTCCTCCGCCTCCTCCTCCGCCGCCTCCTCCGCTGGCTCCTCTGCCTCCGCCGGCTCCTCCTCCGCCGCTTCCTCCAGCCTCCTCCGCCGTCTTCTCTGCCTCCGCCGGAGACTCCTCCGCCGCCTCCTCCAGTCTCCGCCGCCTCCTCCAGCCTCCTCCGCCGCCTCCTCCTCCAGCCTCCGCCGGAGACGCCACCACCGGCTCCTCTCGCCCTCCTCCTCCGGGGGCCCTTCGCGGTTCGCGTGCGGGGGGACGCCGCCGGGGAGAGCATCGCCGGGGGGACCTTCGCGGTTCGGGGGGAGGGGGCTTCGCGGGCGGGGGAGCGCCGCCGAGAGAGTATCGCCGGGGGGGCGGGCCGGGGAATGCCGCCGGGGCTTCGCGGGCGGGGGAGCGCCGCCGAGGGGGCGCCGCCGGGGGAGCCTCGCCGGGGGGGCGGGCGGGGGGAGCGCCGCCGGGGGGAGAGCGCCGCCGCGGGGGGAGGGGGCTGGCGGGGTGGCAGTACCGCCAAGAGGGCAGCCGCCAGAGGGACAAAAATGACATTTCAAATCCAAATTGGAGTGGGTGTGACCATATTTCGAAAAAACGGACCTAATGAAAAGGTGTTTTTGAAAACGGACCTAGTGGTAAAGTGGTTTTCTTAAAACGGACATAGTGTGCATTTACACTTAAAAAATTCTATGTAAAGTAACGTGCGCTGTCTCACCGTTTGAACTGCTTTCTCCTTCTTGACTACCCTGGCAGACGACAGTTCTATTTCTGAATAAATTTTATTTATTTTTTATATGATAGTAGCTACGTTTCCCTTCTCAGTGAAAGAGGATTTAATGGAGAAAATCAAACTATATGCATGCTTGAGCTTATTTAGGAATTAAATATTATTATTATAAAATCACCATTTAATATCATATTGTTAAATAAATAAAATGGTTAGACATAGCTAACATAATTTTATCTCGGCACTCTTTGCAAAAGAGAAAATTACATTATATCGATTTTTTTCATAAAATATGTCTGCAGCTGTTTATTTTCACCCATACGAAATATCTAATATGTCTACTGATTAGGTCAATATAAATATATATCTAATATATCAAATAAGTCATAATTAATATAATATATAAATTGATAAATTGATAAAAATAAAGTTTTAAAATATTATATCAAAATTTATTAATTATATGTAAATTATTAATAAATTTTTGAATAAAAATTAATATTTAATATTAACCCTTTACATAGCCCTCTCAACTCATTTTTCAGAAGTTACTAACTCTCTCCATATGTTACTAACCCTTTACATAGCCCTCTGAACCTATTTTTCAAAAGTTACTAACCCTCTTCATATGTTACTAACTCTTTACATGGCCCCCTGAACCCATTTTTAAGAGGTTACTAACCCTCTCCATATGTTCGATTAGAAATTAATCAGCTTAATCAACTTCCGGAAGGTCACTTCCGGTCGCCCCCGAGAGGGCGACGATGACCCGAGAAGACACGGGACTCCATGGCGGTAGGGAAGAGATGTCGTCAAATGCTCCATTGCCTAGCTACACGATCAGTGAGAGACCCAACGTATTTGAGGTCTCTCTCTCTCTCTCTCTCAGAATATTACATTCGTTTGGGTAGGAGTGACCGAGTGAGAGAGGTTGAAGATCCTTACCTCCCCCGGACCGTGAAGGCAATCCGTCTTCTGATTGATAAGCCCGGCCGGCTAGATCGATGACTTTGATTTATCATTCTTAATCTTGAAATTGGTAATGATAGAAAACATGAAAAATGTTATTATCACTGTCCCTTCTTTTTTTTGAAAAAAAGGCTAATTCTTTAGTACATTACGGTGAAAGAAGATATTACTATCACCGACGTCGTCGCTATTGAAACTCTGGGTGCAAATGAAACAACCTACATGATACAAGCTTTTTTAACTTGCATGTTTTTTTTTTAATTGCACAGCCGAACGCAGAAAGAAGTTTTCAAGGATAATGCACTCAGGTGAGAACGGGTGGATTAATGTTGAAGTGAGACTCAACGGGCCTGACTTTAACTTTAGAGTCGGAACTTAAATATTTACATGCGCCGACCGTGTTTATGACGGTGGATGTTAAAAAAAGTCGGGGTCCGATAGTCCGACTTTCGGTTGGACATTTCGCCTCCTACGTACAATCTGAGTTATCCGATCCAACTTACTTCTCCGAGAGAGTCGGAGTGGGGTGGGTTTGAATTTAAAAGTTGGTGTTCACCACACCGACTTGGTGACTGTAATTTAGGGAATGCAACATTTTTTTACAAGCCAGTGCAGTGGGGTCACCAACTTTAAAGATAGACTCGGACTAATTTCTCTCAAAGCCAGACTGTTTCTGTTAATAGAACCGGTGGCCAACCTTCCCGAAGTCATCGGAAGGATGTGCATCGACTAATCAGAACGATGCGGTTGTTGGCGTAACCGTCGGCGACGGTTTCCAACGGGACGAGGCGGATAAGGATTTAGGGGCGGAGATAGAGGGAGGCATCGCCTCTATAAAAAGGAGAACTACTCCCGATTGAAGGACAGTGTGGACGAACCTTCTATCGGAGCCCCCAATCCATCGCCACTAGAAATTTCCCATCTTCGGTGACAATATTCCTTTCATTGGTATCAGAGCACCAGGTTCATCCGTTGCCGTGTCGTCTCACCGTCGCCAACGTTGCTGGAAACCGCTGTCGACACTCGGCAGGATATCGACGCCGTCGCTTTGCCATTGCTCGACATAGACAACCTATTTCGTCAAGATAAAGAGGCGGGTCGCCGGAGCGTCTCCAATCGGTCACCGGACGAGATTTTCTTTCCGTCGCCGACGCTGCCCCATCTGAGCGCCAAGCCACTCAGCAGGTTTTCACCGCCGTTGGCAACCCTTTTTTCGTCAAGGAAAGGGGGCTTCGTTCACGGTCGACGAATCCTCCTCCGTCACCGACGCTGCCCCATCTGATCCGCCTCCAGCTTTGAGCCGAGCCTTTGCGCCGTCGCCCCTTCCTCAGCCGCGTGTTCTCCATCTGCTGCCGAGGCTTATCGCTGGAGAACTTTTCCCCCCTTTTTTTTACCTCCGTGGTCGCAGGCTTCCACTCCGTCACAGGTTTGCTTTTATTTATTTATTTTTGGTGTGGCAATAACGTCTCATCGCCACTGTGGGTTCTGGCATTAAATGCTTAAACTCATTTCCACAAGCGAACATGCTCTCGTGACCTTTAGATGGTTTTACAATATTAAGATATGCATAGATTATATACCACTATTCTAACAGCATATTCTTTGATCATATATTTTTTTATTTAAGCACTCATGACCATGTTACAAAATTGATATACGTCTTCATGCTTGCTTATTTAATTACATATTCATATGTTAATTAGTGTCATGAGCATCTTCAATTAATATAAGGGGAGAAAATTATATCTCTACCATGTTTATTTATGTAAATGCACGTTGCTATTCAATACATGTAATAATTGTTTAATTTTGTTTATGCCCATGGTAAATTGCATAAAAACATATACATAAAAGGGTAGATATTTATATCATCTTGAACTTTAACCGAATATTTGAGATACTTGCATCTACTCGTGTACTAGATGAAATACTATATTTCTTTCACATGCATGATTAATGCTTACATTTTTATGATTTGAAACCATCATCTGTTTGCTCTTTGCAAGATACATAAAATATCCATGTATATATAATGATTATTTCTTCTTTAATGTTAGTGCTCCAAAAATTTCCTAATGGCCGGTAAACTTATTGCTTCCGAGTTGGCTAAGTTGGATAAGTTGAGCACGATGCAATTATGACATGTGGCATAGAAAGATAATATATGGTTTAATCCATGATAACATTGAATATGTTCTCGAGGGCTTTGCTCCAGAATTAAGTGAAACTTTCACTGAAATTGAAAAGAAAAAACAGGAGCTATGGTTAGTGGATGATAGAAAGGCTAGAAGTTTAATGCGATGTTTATGGATGATAATCTTATCAAGTTTTTTGAGACTTGTGAGACCGCCGTAAACTATGGCTTACTATCAAAGAAAAATATGACACTACCACGGAAGTGAACACCCAATTGTTATTACATAGGTATAACACTTGTAAGATGCAAGAGGGAGAAAATGTGGTAGAACATGTGAATCAGATGATAGTCATGGCCACAGATCTATCTACAGCAGGAAGTGAACTTCCTGAAAAATTGCAAATCGCCACTATACTTAATAGTCTTCCTCCCTCATTAGATGTTGCTGCCACAACTCTTAGAATGAGTAGTACCGTTCATCAAGTTACCGACTTGCCAGCTAGATTAGCAATAGAGCAAGACATTTTAGCCAGAAGAAAGGAAATGGAGCTAAATTTGCAGGAATCTAATGCTGCTCAACACAAGCCTAACGTAGAAGCTTCAAGAAGTCATTATAGAGCTATTGGACAAACGGGGCACAATTCGAAAGGAAAGACACGGCATAAAGGTAAGAAGGTTCCTCGTGGCGCTTGCTATAATTGTGGAAAGTTTGGCCACTTCAAAGCCAAGCGCTACACAAGGAAAGTTAGGAAACAAAGGAAACACCCGGAACAAGGAGGAGCCAACAAAGGGAATTCATCGGCGTGACCGAATGCAATCTTGTTGTATGTGACACCAATGGTAGTGGGTTGATTACGGAGCAACTCGTCATATTGCAAATACGAAGAAAGGGCTTGTGGAATATACAAAGGCGAAAATTTGGAGGCGACGGATCTATATGGGGAATAACACCTACCTTGATGTGGAAGGTGTTGGAAAGTATCGCCTAGATGTTGGGGACAATATCATGGTCCTCGAGAATGTCTTTTATGCACACTGGTATTAGGCGAAACTTGATTTCCGTTCTGCATTGATGAAAAATGGACTTGAAGTCCGGTTCTATAATAAGCGAGTGTCGATAGGGAAGGACAAGAAAGTACTTGCAATGGGAAAATTTGTTCACGAGCATGATTTATTTTGTATCCATGTAATCGACCATGAAATCAATGAAATTGAAGCCTGATTATTCCTTATATGTCTTTTTCTATGTGTGATCTATGCCATTTTTGATTAGAATATTCCAGTGGATCTTAGATGGCTGAAATGGAATTGTCATCTTATTTTAGTTAGAACAAATGACTATGAAATGATCTTAAATGGGACATAGATCACAGGAAATGTAAGAATTGGTCCACTCAGTATTTGTGGTCCTCTGAGCTCAAAGACATGATAATAAGGAATATTCTAGAAATACTGAATGGGAATAGATAGACAACTTGGAAGGAATATTAAGGTGTTTAGAATAGATAAAAGGTGGTGGATTCAACTCCTCTTAGCAAAGTATTCTTTATTCACCACCAAGTCTATTGAATGAACACCTTATGAATTGTGGAATGAGAGGAAACCAAATCTGAGTCATCTCAGGAAATGGGGGTCAATAACCCATGTTCTTATTCCCGAGAATAACATAGAAATAAGTTCGAACCAAGTGTGTTGAAATGTAAGTTCATAGGATATTGTTAAATATCGAATGTCTATAGGTTCTTCCATAATGAAAAGGGATCTTTGAATATATGGATGTTATATTCCTAGAAAAATCTAGAGGGAGAGGGATCTCATGAACCTCTAATTATCAATTCCAGAAATGATCCACCAATGGAAGAAGAACCTATGATAGTAGAACTTGCTCAACAGAAGTAGTTGAGGATTAGAATAATCCTATGATGAAAGCACATCATGTTATACCTGCAATTGACAACATTAGAATTGCAACTCCACCTGCTTGAATGGATGATTTATTTGTACCCACGTAAACATTTATGTCTAAGAGTGAACATAGATGAGGAAAATCACACATACCTGATAAATTATGTTGACATAGAAAAATCCCGTGAATCAGAATTATGGCTGAATGCCATGAAAGAAGAATATGAACTCCATAGAAATAATGGAGTGTGTGAATTGTGTGATTTGCCTAAGAAAATAAAGGCTATTGGGTATAAATGTGTATTTGAGAAAGTTTTGAGTTGATGGGTCTATAGAAAATATTAATAAGACCCAATTAGTTGTCAACTATTTTTATTAAGAAAGGCAGGTATCTATTATCAAGAAACATATTCTCCTATGGCAAATTTGCATATATAAGGGTGATTAAGACAATTGATGTATATCTTGTTTTTTGAATTATACCAGCTGGATGTCAAGTCTAAATTCCTCAACGAATAGTTGGAGGAAGATATATATATGCGATAACCTGATGGATTTCAGGTAGAAGGATAGGAGAATAGGGTATGCAAATTAAGAAAATCCTTATGTGGATTAAAGTAGCTATCTAGACAATGGTATCTCAAATTTTATGTGGTAATTATTCAAATCGGTTTTGATCCAAATTAGTTGGATAGCCGTGTGTATGTCATGAAGAGTGGGAGTATGTTTATTATATCATTCTTATGTGTGAATGATATATTACTCTCCAGGAATGACATAAGAAAATTGAATAATGGTAAATCTGAGCTCAGTGAAAAATTTGAGATGAAGGATATAGAAGAAGCATCCATATCCTTGGTGTCCAGAATGAAATGGACAGGAAGTCTAGATCATTGTGTATAAACCAGGAATGGTACATTCGGTTTGTACTAAGAAGGTTTAGGTTGCAATATTGCAATCCGGTCAATAAACCATTGGTTTATGGAATGAAGTTAAGTATGGAGTAATGTCTCGAATAGAAACAAGACTCACTTAACATGTCATATGCTCAAGTATGTTAAAAGCTTAATGTTTGTAATGCTTGTAACAGGCCTGATGTAGCATTGGTAGTAAGCTTGATGAGCATATATTTTGTAATCCTGGGCCGGAAATTGAGAAGGCGATAAGAGGATTATACGCTGTTACTGAAGAGTATATGGTATCACCATTTTTTAACCAAGTAGTAGAAATACATAAAGTGCTTGGTTACTTCGATGTGGTTTTTCGGAGGGTTTAAGATGACGGAAAGTCCATTTTAGGGACACTTGTTCATCTTTGGTGATACGATTGTTTTCTTGGGGTAACTAGAAACAGGTGTGTAGGAAAGTACACACAAGAAGTTAAGTATATTGCCTGGTATTAGGCATGGTTGCTATTCATGTCGTCTGAATTAGACGATTTATAGTTGTTTTAGATCACAATTTGGTTGATGGGCCAATTGAGATCTATTTTGATAATCGGGTCACCATCAACCTGATTGTCAGTAAAGTAAATAGCTCAAGAGGAAAATATAAAGAAGTACAATATCATTTTATAAAGGATATTGTGCAGAAAGGAGAAATAAAAATTAATTCTATCCCCACTAGTGATAAGGTTGCCGATCTTTTGACAAAAAGTATTTCGGCGGAAAAATTCATTAAGCATATTGGCTTAATGAGACTCAGAATTATGAGTCAATGATAATATTCATGAATAATGATATTATTCACGGGTAGTTAAAAGAGAAAATGTATGCATGACCCCCATTTATGAGTACATATGTGTATTTCACGAATAGTGAGAGTACATAAGAATGCATAAGAATGTATATGTATCTCATGAATAGTGGGAGTACATATAGATATATATTGACATCTCAGAATATAATCATAATATTCTTGATATTGAGTATATGATTAGAAAATTACTTGGTCTGGTTGGCCAAGTGGGAGATGTTAATAGAACCGGTGGCCAACCTTCCCGAAGTCATCGGAAGGATGTGCATCGACTAATCAGAACGATGCGGTTGTTGGCGTAACCGTCGGCGACGGTTTCCAACGGGACGAGGCGGATAAGGATTTAGGGGCGGAGATAGAGGGAGGCATCGCCTCTATAAAAAGGAGAACTACTCCCGATTGAAGGACAGTGTGGACGAACCTTCTATCGGAGCCCCCAATCCATCGCCACTAGAAATTTCCCATCTTCGGTGACAATATTCCTTCAGTTTCACCCAAGTGTGTTATTCTTGCTATTTTTATATGTGTCGGCCATGCAATTCTTTTAAAAAAAATGTGCGTTAATTAAAAAAACAGAGTAGGGTTTGTTTGTTTATTCGATGCGGCGAAGACGGTATAGATCGATCTGAATCGGGTCTGAATCTGTGTCTTGGTTTGCATATGCTAGACCCGAGTTGAGCTCTTCCTCAGCCGAGGAGGAGTTCAAATCTGTGGGTGATCTTTTCTTCAACATTCTCATCACACAGAGGAGACGACCATGAATTTAAAAAAAAAATAATACCTTCACATTAAATATTTATCTCCGTGGAATTGATCGTTTTATGTAAGTGTAAAACTCATCCAGGTAGAACTGCAAGGGCCATTCTAGAAAAAGGTTTCTACTCGAGCCAGGTTCCAAAATTGCCGGATACAAGCTTTGATCAGAACCAACTCAGTTTGTTTGATCTATACAAATACACACGAAATATTAAAATCGGATCCATTATATTTATTATCTATATGTATCACCTTACCCATGTGCATATTTATGGGGTGTTTGGTTGCACGATAATCTTTTGTACACTTTCAAGATAAAAAATTGTATTAAAATAAAAAAGAACTAACTCATGACATAAAATTATCATGCTTGGAGGGATGTGATTACAAAAAATAGTAACTACCACACATGACCAAACAAAGTGGGAGACCACAAGAAAAAAGAAAGAGGTGAGATCCTCTTTTTTTTGTTTAAGAAGAAAGTCACTTTTAAAACATAAAATTGTCATGGTTACCAAACGCCTCTTTTAACAAGTTTTCTTACAATTTTTAAAAATTAAAACAAAAACCCTTATTATCATGCAACCAAACACTCCATTAGCCATTCAAGTTTTAAGTGGAGCCCATGAGCACCTAATTAAGAGAGGCCAGAAGGTTAAAATTACTTACGTTTATATCATCCTCTCTCGGGGTCGCAAATGGGTCGGATTCGGTACCGAGCTGTTATCTCTTTTCGATTCCAATGATGCTAGAATCCGAATCTAATCTATTTAGTTTTATAAGATATAAAAATATAAAACTATTTTTTTTGGGTCTGGAATAGAACCGTATCATCCGTTTGCACGCCTCCTCTGTCTAGTCCAAGTGAACATGATAGGCTGTCCTTCCTTGACCGGATTTCATGGCGACGACATTTTCTTGGTAGGTACAAGTCTTCTCGGCATTCCATCGCTCCTCTGTCTTTGTTGACCGGCGTGGCTTGACCGGTCAACGCAACCGACAAATACTTTGACCCCTGAATTTGGGCCACTGCAATAACAAAGAAACAAATAAAAACTTTCGGCCCAAAGTCTTGTTAAAATAGGCCCGGTAGTCGAAAGAGCAGGCCATTCCTTCGCAGTTGTCAATGGGCTGGATCACTTCTTAGCCCAATCCAAATCCGTTAACACAACAGTTAGTGTGAGGACCGAAGCATCTGGCAGGCTTTAACAGCCTTGTCAATTAATTGCTCTCTGAAGAAAGTCATCCATACGATGATTAATTATTTATGATAAGATATGATTGATTGGCACAGCTTCATCCCCATGCTTTGAAGAAGTGGCCACCACATGTTCCATAATACAGCCCTTATCTCACAGGGGGCATTTACTTACAGTCTCCTGGTGGTTTGAATGATGATAATTACAACAACAACAAGGTGTTTGACGACACAATAAAATTTTATATTAAAATACGATCTAAGCCGTGTGTTTGGAGAGATATGATGTAATAAAAGGTGGAGATCATGTGTAACCGAAGAATGCAAAGGATCACAAGAGAGAGAGAGGGGGGTGCTTGCGGCGCCTTTTCAAGAGTTAATACAATAATTTGATTATATCGGGTCATTTTCCAAAAAATCACAAAATGACACAAAAAATATAATAATTAAAATTAAATAAATAGAGTTAGAATCATAATCTTTCGGGTCCAAACGCGTAGTCACTGTAACAAATGATTATATTGTCAACCGATATATGATTCTTGTGACAACGTCCTTCTAAAGATACAATGATTTTCGAGTAGACGAGACCCTTACCTCCCGTCAATATGTCATCTGAGAAAACTTTGTGAATCAAACTTACTTTGAGTGTTCAATAATAGAAAAGAAAGATATTAAAAAAACTTCGAAGCGCTTGCATCCTTCTCCATTGAAAAAAATCTACATTTCAAGATCAAAAACAAACAAGTTGGTCGGAGACGAGGAGTGCGAGAGATTTTTTTTTTCTTTTTTGAAACGAAAGCACCTCCTAGCTAGGAAAAAGGAGAGGGCAGAGTAGTAGGGAGAAGTGAACCATCTGAGGAGAGGAGAGAGAGAGAGAGAGAGAGAGAGAGAGAATCTCCCCTTTATGTTGAATGCTCTCTAACGGCGAGGAGAGCAATGGGAAGAAAGTCGGTATATTAACTACACGTGTGGGAGAGGCCACCCGACATGTCCGTCGGGTGGCCGGCGATTTAAAAAAAAAATTCTTAACAGATTATTCCTCTGTTTTTTTTTTTTTTTGTTCACGTGGCCCAGTGGCCAGAGGTCCCGCAGCTGCCGCGGGTGGCGAGGGTTCGACCCTGTCGAACCCCACAGGTCATCCCCCCAGGGGACGCCCAGCTAGGGCCGCCGGGAGGCTCGAAGATGCGACCCGCGCCCCCAGGCGCAGGTCCCCGTGCCAATCGAGCCAGGCTCGATCGGCCATGGTGAATGCTTTATAACGGCAAGGAGAGCAATGGGAAGAAAGTCAGTGTATTAACTACACTTGTGGGAGAGGCCACCCGACATGTCCGTCGGATGGCCGACGATTTAAAAAAAAAATCTTAACAGATTATTCCTCTGTTACACTGACAAAATTGATATTATAAAACGCTACGAAATAAGAAGAAATATTTTGTTTATTCCAGTTATTCCAAGAGTTTATTTTCTTAACACATATTCTCGTATCTAGATATTACAATCTACTATCTTCAAAGACTCGACACAATCTACTATCTTACTCAATATTCTTGTCAACATCATACAAACATCATGGTCACGTGCCAGATATGCTTAAACACACACTTGCCCGAATAAGTGGCTAAAGAACCTACACCCCTCACTATCCGGGTTCCAAATCGCCCCCACTAGGGCGGTAAATGGATCGGATTAGGTAGCAAAATAGCATAATTTGATTTTAATTTTGATAAAGATTAATGGAGTGTTTGGTTACATGATAATTTTTTGTACATTTTCATGATAAAAAAATTGTATTAAAATAAAAAGTGAACCAACTCATGACATAAAATTATCATGTTTGGAGGGATGTGATTACAAAAAAGAGTAACCACCGCACATGACCAAACAAAGTGGGGGACCACAAGAAAAAAGAAAGAGGTGAGACCCTCTTTTTTTGTTTAAGAAGAAAATCACTTTCAAAACATAAAATTGTCATGGTTGTCAAACACCTCTTTTAACAAGTTTTCTTACAATTTTTAAAAATTAAAATAAAAACCTCAATTATCATGCAACCAAACACCCCATAAGAGATTCTGATCCCGATTCCGTCAATTTCAGAACTACTATGTTTCGATTTCGATATCGAAATCGAACCTAAATTTAATTTTTTAAAATACATATTAAATATTAATTTTTATTCAAAAATAAGTTAATAAATCACATATAATTACTAAAACTCGATATAATCTTTTTAAAATTTTATTCTTATCATTTTATATAATATATTTTATATTTTATTTAGCTTTATTTATTTAAATGTATTTATTTATACTTATAAAATACAAAAAATCTGACCCTGATAACTTATTTATACTTATAGAAATAAGTTAAAATCGATTCGGACCCAGATAACTTAAAAAATACAAAAATAAGTTTCAAAGTCATTAATTTTTATCGAAATCAATTCGGAACATCAAAATATCAAATTTGGTCTACACCCCTAACCCCCACACTGAGGTAAATTATTTAACATTGATATTTTAGGATGGAGTATCGATACCGAAACCGATATAAATGGACATTTAAATTAGGTATCACAAATTGTTTGCGCCAACAATTTTAATATTTTACGTCTTGTTTGGTAACACTATTAGGTACTTCTATCACTATCAATTTTGAAATTGACATTGATAAAAATTATTAAGAGATATTTGGTTAATTGTATCAATTTTAAAATTTGTAGTGCAAATAAAACATATTACGTAATCTAAGTGTCATTTTGATATTGATATTCAAACATTTGAAAATATTAATATCAATATTGATATAGTATTAAAACTAAAACTCTAACCAAACAGGGTATTACTTTCTTCCGACGCACAACGTACAATCACCATACTTCACTTTCTTATATAAATACCAAAAGCAACGACTTCACGAAGACTTGGGAGGAAAAGAGACCCAAATAAAACTTGCTTCCGACGCACAACGTACAATCAGCATACTTTACTTTCTTATATAAATACCAAAAGCAACAAAAGCAACGACTTCACGAAGACTTAGCAGGAAAGGAAACATCACTCCGGTCACGCTCGGTAGGTCGATCCGTGACTGTCCTCGAGGAGCTTTCCGCTCTGCATGCAACAGCTAAAGAACACGATCAAAAGGGGAGAGCGATAACAGAGACGAGTAGATCGAGACCAGATCATAACAGAATGCAACGACGGCGAAGAACAGGATCAAAAGAAATAACAGGGAGGGATTGCGGAACGACAAGCACCATCACGAGGCACCGAACATAGAAACGATCATCGAGAAGGGGATCGAACAGATCAAAAGGAATAACATGGAGGGACTGCGGAACGACAACCATCGAGGACCGGATCGGAACAGAATGCGACGACGGCGAGGAACAGGATCAAAGGGAATAACAGGGAGGGATTGCGGAACGACAAGCATCATCAGGAGACACCGAACATGGAAACGATCGTCGAGAAGGGGATCGATCTGCAGAAACCGCGCGAGTAGATCGATTTGGGGATGATCCTCTGCGGTTCAGACCAAAATCTGCTTATCCGCCCTCAGATCCCTGAAGTAGCCCCTGGGATCGGCCTCGAAGCTCGGCCGGGGCATGATATCCCCCCTCCTCCCCGGCGCCCTCATCATCTTGACCGCGGCCCTGCGCCCGCCGCCGGCGCAGCAGCAGCACTTGCAGCAGTAGTAGAGGCAGAGCAAGGAGAGGGCAACAGGGAGAACCACCGTGAGGAAGACGACGAGCCAGTGATGCAGGGTGGCCGACCGCGTTTCCGGGGGCAGGATCTCGTCGAGCTTCTCTTGGATGAACCCGGGGATGCCCTCCAGAAACCGGAGCAGCTTCCCCGGGAGCTCGTGGATGAAGCCCGGGATGGTCTCCAGGAACTGGAGCAGCTTCTCCAGGAGGGATCCGGCGGTCTCCCCCGCTGGTTCAGTCAGGGAGTATGCGGAGGAAGGCAGCGCCATCATCTTCTCGATCATCTCGCTCAGCTCCGGTGTGGTCATCATCTTCCTGCTCATCTTGCTCAGCTCCGGCGTGGTCTCTCACCGGCTCGCTCGCAGGCGGAGGGAGGGGTTTCAGTTCTTATCTAGCCATCTAGGTCACTCCCTACGGTAACGTCACTACATCATTACCTGCGAGCCAGTGGTGCCTAAAATTATCTAATCAAACAGATTTCTATATTTAAATTATTAAAATACTACGTATTTTCGTAAAAATCCTTCGATTTTTTGATATGTATATTTAAATTTCACACAATCTTGATCTATCTCTATCTTTTCAAATTTAAAGTGTTATATTTTATTTAAATGTTGTGTTTTTTTTTAAGAATACACGGTGAAGCGTATATGGCTCGAGAGTATGTATATGCGAATATGATAATTTACATGAGAAATACCGAGAAGAGTACATGTATAATTATGAAGGGAGGAAAGTCTTTTTTTTCTTTATTGGAAACGTCGTCTTCTAAAAGTAAACTACTATAGAAATGAAATATACTTAAGTTGTTCATTAATTTTAGGTCATAAAAGCTGAACTTAAATTTAGCTAAAAATAGCTTCATTCAGTTCAATAAAAAAATCATATCAAAAAAATAATTTGATTTGGTTTAATTCAAGTTAAACCACTGATGTGCTGGATTTGATTTCAAAAATTTTAGATAAACTCGATATTTATTTTAACTTAAGTATATTAACATTGTACCTTAATATTTTATATATGCTATATATATTATATATATGCTATATCAATTACTCTTCATTTTTTTGGTTCATAAAAAAATCTTTAAATTAAACAACAGGTAGAAAGAGGGGACACAAAACTCTTACCGGTCATTCGAATAATTCGAGACCCGATCCGTTAAGACGATCCGATTGCCGAGTCTCCTTGACTCGGATCGTTTCCCGTTTCCACCCGCACGCGCCGTGGGCCCCAGCGGCGGCGCGGTGCGCTGATGTCAGCGAGTGGTCACATCACCGCCACCGGGTCCCATCCACCACCTACGCGTGCTCACTCGCGGGCCCGCGGCGCGGTTGGTGGTTACCGTCACCCCCAGCTGCGTTACTTTATTATTTAGAAACATAATAGGTCTTTAAATACCAGGATATCTTTCTTAGATATGCCAGCTAAACGGATATTTTAATTTACGCTGGGTGAACGCCATGTCATTTCATGACACGTACCCCATCAAGGAACTGCCCTAAAGAGCGCCGCGTTGGTTACGTGGCGCATTCTTATCCTGCCAATGAGCAGAAGGATAGTCCGGTGCAGTGCGCCACGGCGTATATAAATTTTAATCTCTTGGTTGCGTATGCTTAGTTTGGGATTACGAATTCGACGGCTAATTCTCCGCCGCAGCTCGTCGTCTGCTTTCTAAAGGTTTCGCCGATTGTTCCTCCCCTTGTCGCCGGCGGAGGAGGAGGCCCCGACAAGGGCGGTCGGAGGAGGTCAGGGCCCGGGCGCTGATCGTTCCTTCTCCATCGTGCTCCGCGCCTTGTCCCCTCGCCGTCGAGGTACCATCTCTGCGCCTCCTCTGGTTCCGGCTTTGGCTTTGGTTCTTATGTGCGCGCGGGGGAGAGGGACTTGGATTTCTGCGTTTGTAGACGGATGGAAAGGGATTTTGGTGTTCGGCTTTCCCGTGCGTGCCTCCAGGAGGCAGGCTCGCTCTGAATCGGAGGGCTATTTTTGGTTCATTTCGCATGCTCTAAGTTGGACATCCTTTTTTTCTGTCTTTTTATGAATTAATCTGGTGTAAAGACGTAATCTTGACTCGCCGTATGACTGCCGCCGGAATATCGTCGGAGTCATGACTTGACTCATGACGATACAGACTAAGTTCTGTTTCTTGTCAAATGGTGTCTCGGCTAACTGGATTTATCTCTTTTATGATCATGGTCAAGCACTGATCCTCTTGCTTCGGGGTAAATTATTAGTCTATAATTTTTTTTCAATGTTTGTTTCCTTCAAGTGTTGATTCCTATCTTGATGGTCCCTTTCTACTGCTTGTGTCAGATATGCCTTGCTTTTATTCTTAGACTCTTACCTTCTTCTTCAGGGGAAAAGGCATTATTTTAGTTTGCCGTCACACTTTCGTAAGTAGGGAACACCTCAAATACCAAGGAAAAATCGACCGCTCCAGATTATTTTGCTTGGGTTGCAGTCAATCTCCATCATCCAAAAAGCGGATACTTATTTTACCGGCCGACTTTGCCCCCATCTTCACAAGAAACAGCAGTTTTCTAATGAGAAGACGCCACAAGCTAACGCATTGTGCGTCATAAACTTCTGCCAAGTTCAGCTGTGGAAGAATTATAGATTTTATGGGTTCCGTATGCTGCTGTTTCCACGTGGATCATTCAGATTCCGAAGATGCATACCCAAACTCTTTTATGCTCAGAAACTGCATCTGCTTCAGATGCTTGGCTACACAATTATTGCATGCGGTATGATTTACAACCTTTTGAACTTATATTGCTTACTCTAGCTGCCATGGCAATCAAGCATAGATCTTTCTTTAAGCCCATGAAGTTGGTTACTTTGATACACACCCATATGCTACAACTATTATATCTTTAACATTCTTGGCAGCCAAATGTTTTCCTCATTTGCTCTTTGGCATTCTGGTTGCTTGATGACTTCAAAGAAAGAATCTATTCTATTCTTTATACTTTCTTCTAACAATTTATCTTTACTTTTTTACTTGTTCTGGTTATTATATTGTCATGAGCCATAAGAATTTTTGGTATGTTCTTTTCTATCTACAAATTATAGTTAACAACATCAAGAAATATAATATAAGATATGAATTTGACGTCCCAAGCTGGCAAGGCAGGCATGTTGACTCCTAGTTGCTATATTTATTTGAATGCTCTAAGAAATTGTAGCATGTGATATTGTGATGGCGGTTTGGTAAAGGGTAATATCAGGTTGGTAAAAAATCTATCCCTAGTCAGTAGCAAATTCCCTTAGCTGTTCTTGTTTTATTCTTCTGTTCCCTTGTCTAATCATGCGTGTTGAAGGCTGATTCCTGTATCTGATCGGCCTATGGCGATCTGATTTTCAGCCGGGGGGGTGATCCAAGAGAAAATTGTGGCGGAATCAATTGGGATCGAATTGGAATCAGAATATTTATCTTTTCTAGATTTTTTTGGAAAAAATAATTAGGTTGAATCGGCTGAAATCTGGATCGAAATTGGAATTGGATTGTTTAATTTTTAAAGAAATTCTAATTTTGAATCGGCATTCCTCCCAGAGGATCTACCGAACGGCCAATCTGATCCAGATTGGAACCATTGATCTAGGTACTGATTCCGATCCAATGATCATTGCTCTCCCCGGGGTCGTCTTGCAGCCATCTTCTCCAACATCGATGGTGCTTCCGGAGGTCTCCTATGGAGAAGGCACCCCGCCTTCCTTCTTCCAGTATGTAGATCATTACCTCTGGCGTTGGCTGGCATTTCTCCTCCAACCCTGGACAATTTTCAGTCATTATCTTCACCCCTGGTTGCCGCCAGTTCTTCTTTCCCTACCTGGATCTCTCCTCTGCTGCTGGAAACATCCCGGCTACTCCTCTTCCTCTCCAGCTTCGGTTCTTCTCCAATCTCCCTCCCTCTTCTTGGACAGCGCTTCTTCCAGCACTTCTTCTCTTATCGACACCGTTAACTTCTTTTCTTGAAGCTAACAGAGCCTCTTCTCAGTTGAAGTGGCAAAATCTTGATCATTCTTTGGAGACTTCTCCCACAACTGGCCGACATTGTTCCCTATTTCCAGCAGACCCGGTTTCTGCACAGATCTGTCATCCTGTCACCGCTCTCTGATCAGGTTGTGGGGACCTGAACACCCTTCCCCAGAGTTGCCTTCCACCTCCTGAGCCTTCTTTATCCTTGGGATCCCCTCCTCCATCAGAAAGAGTCCGCAGGAATCCTGCCTGCCGCTGCTTTGTCCTTCCCTGTTTCTGCAAAGCTGTGGTGCTACAGTGCGGTGTGATATTTCTTCTTTCCGCCGATTGAGCTACAGTGCCATTCAGGAGGACTCATGTAGGCCTGTATCTCGCCACAATTCCCTCCTCAGCCTGGCTGCTCTCTGAGGCCGCCATGAGCCCTGTGGGTTCATCGCCTGGCAGTCCAGTTGTCCTGGCGTGTGCCACCGACTCTCTTCACACACGCACAAGGGTGCATGCATGGCAGCCACGTTCCCTTCTTGTCGTTGTCTTGCGGCCATTCCCCTCACGCATGCCCGTGCAGCATCTCCTAACACCACAACCCCAGGGTTGAGACATCTGGCGACCAGCTTCTTCGGCAGCTGGCGATGCTTCTTTTCCTTGGTCCTGCCAAAGTGCACATTGGTGCATAGGATCATGGGTCTAGTGGATTTACCAGGAACCAGCAGCTCCAATTGGGCCGATTTGGCATTGACAGTGTGTGAACCTCTTTTTTCTGCGTCTGTTCTTTAGAAAGAAAGACATCTCCGGACTTTTCTAGGAAAATATGTGATATCCTAAAAATATTAGGTAGTCCGGTGATAGTTTTAAAAATATTAGAACCGAGGTTCGGGTTCTTTGAAAATTTCATTTTTGACCCTTCTCCGCCGGATGGTGCGAGTATCCGGCGTTAACTTACATCGAGCAACGGCTCGAACGCCTTTGATTAACCGTCGCGGCAACCTGTTTTTGGAGACATGCACATCCACAAAAAGTAAAGAACTCAAAAGGGCAACGGCCTTTTGGGTCCGATGAGATGCAAACCGATTTGGTTCGGGTTTGTTTTATTTGTTTGTTGGTTGATTTTTGGATTGACTTGAAAGTCGGTTTTGAGTTTTGGAGTTTGAATCAATTTGTTTGATTGATTTGTTGTTTGGTATTTTATTTGTTTCGGATTGAACTTGGTTGATTCAAGTTGTTTTGGTTTGAATCTGTTTTGGTTTTTTTTTAAACCTGTTTTGATTTTGATTTTGATGTGCTTAAAGTGTTTTAAGCAATTTTGGTATTTGTTGTTTGATTGATTTGTTGAATTTTCAGATTCTGGAATTTTGGTTTTGAGTTGGTTTTGATCCATTTTGGGTGTTTGGAATGTTGTTTATTTGATTCCTTTTGGGAAGAAGTTTAGTGGATTTTGAGTGGATTTTCAGATTGCTAAAATCATATTTTTGAAGCTGGCTAGAATCTGTTTTAGTTGATTGTTCAAATCTGGATTTTGGTTGCAGACTTAATTGGAACCTGGTTTTTTGTGGATTTAATTTGAATCTGAATTTTATCTGTTTTGGATTCGGTCAAAATATGATTTTTTGGCAGGTTATCTGATTTCTTTTTATGTTGACAGATTTAGTTGAAATCTGGTTTTGTTTTAGCACATTTTTTGTTTGAAATCTGATTTCGGTTTGGTTTGTTTCAAAACCGGTTCAATCTTGTTGAAGATCGGTTGTTTGTTGAACCGGAATAAGTTGAATTTCAGATTTTGTTTAGTTCTGATTTTATGACTTTCAGATTTGATTTTCTGTTTTTTTTTATTTTATTTTCTGTTTGAATTTCCAGATTGATTTTTGAAATGGTTTTATTTTTTGTTTGGCGGTTTGCATCACCTCCGACCCATCGGGCTGCCATGGGATGCCCGGTTTCATGCATTTCAAATTGACATAGAAGGTCACTTTCATTTTATGTGGTGAAGTATAATGATGTACAATGTGATTGATCCTTCCCCCAATATAGGTTTATCTTCACTACTTTGGAAAAATTTCGGCATTACGACGGCATGCCGGCTATTTTTCCAACTTAGTGAAAATTTACCCATCCAAAATAGCCAGCCTTAGCTTAGCCATATTGGGGGAAGGAACCGCTGGCTACGGGAGCATGCCCGCGCCACCGTCCGGATCGACATCCCGGGGCGTACCCGGGGGGAGTCGTCCAAGGTTGGAGTCCCCGCGAAGGGTGGATCTCCTTAATTTAATATTGCTTTCGCATTCTGAATTTTTATTTGTTCATTTTTTGGAACAAGGCCATGGAGGCCGGTTCAATTTCATCGGCGTTCCGAGCCGGCCTTCAATCTTCATAGGCCCACCGGGTCTGTCTTGGACTGTTTTGGGCCGGAAGGGCCTGTTGGGAAGCTGCTGCACTGCTGGAACTGCTTGACTGGACCGACTTGGAAGGCCACCCGGCTATGCCCTTGGCCCGTCGGATGGTTTCCAAGGGGTGCCGGGCCGTCACCTTCAAGTCGGCCCACCTTCTGGCTGCTGTCCTCCTGTTTGGAGCTCCCTGGACTGCTGGAACTGCTTGGCTGGACCGACTTGGAAGGCCACCCGGCTATGCCCTTGGCCCGTCGGACGGTTTCCAAGGGGTGCCGGGCCGTCACCTTCAAGTCGGCCCACCTTCGGGCTGCTGTCCTCCTGTTTGGTGCTCCCTGGACTGCTGGAACTGCTTGGCTGGACCGACTTGGAAGGCCACCCGGCTATGCCCTTGGCCCGTCGGACGGTTTCCAAGGGGTGCCGGGCCGTCACCTTCAAGTCGGCCCACCTTCGGGCTGCTGTCCTCCTGTTTGGAGCTCCCTGGACTGCTGGAACTGCTTGGCTGGACCGACTTGGAAGGCCACCCGGCTATGCCCTTGGCCCGTCGGACGGTTTCCAAGGGGTGCCGGGCCGTCACCTTCAAGTCGGCCCACCTTCGGGCTGCTGTCCTCCTGTTTGGAGCTCCCTGGACTGCTGGAACTGCTTGGCTGGACCGACTTGGAAGGCCACCCGGCTATGCCCTTGGCCCGTCGGACGGTTTCCAAGGGGTGCCGGGCCGTCACCTTCAAGTCGGCCCACCTTCGGGCTGCTGTCCTCCTGTTTGGAGCTCCCTGGACTGCTGTCCTCTCAGTAGGCCACAATGGGGCTGTTTTGGTTTGGTTTTGGGTGGGCCGAAATGGGCATGCACAAAGGGCATTTCAGGCTCTGACTTGGGACCTGATTGGTGGGCTAAACAGACCTGCACAAAAGGCAATGTGGCCGGACCTGGGTCTGATTTTTGAAGACCGATCAGGGGGCTGTGAGGGGTCTGCTTAATGGGCCGCTAGGAGGACCAGGACAGCAGGCTGAAAGAAGGCCGATTGGGGACCTGTTTTGGGCCTGGATTGGGGTGTGCAGAGAGCTAGGAAATGACCTGCTAAAAGGGGGTGCTCAATGGGCTAAATCAGGTGCAGTTCGGGGAGTTTTTTTTGAGTGGGCTGCAAAGGGGGCCTGATTATGGGCTATTGGGCCGGCTATGGACCTGAATAGGGGTCAGGTTATGGGCCTGCAATAGGGAGTTTTCTCCTACTGTGGGTGGGAGTGTTCGGCTAGGCCAAGTGCACCTGCAGGTGGGCCTGCTAAATGGGTCGCAGGAGGGTTGATTGGCAGACCATGTTGGGGCCGGATTTGGGCCAGAATTGGGGTGTTCGGTTGGACTGAAATAGGCCTGCGCAGAGGGGCTTTTAGGGGCCTGGTTTGGGTCCGAACATGGGCAGTAGAAGATGATTTTTTGCAGACCGACCAGGGGTTGAAGATGGACCCTAGAACAGGTAGAAAAGAAGGCCCTTTGAAGGGCTACATGGGCGCACCAACTAGCCTTTACCTTTTCTTCTTCTCTTCTTCTTCTTCTCTTCTTCTCCTTCCTGGTCGCACGCAGCAGGTGGCAGCAGGATGGGGGCTCAAACCAGCAGCCTGGCGGCGTCTTCAGCAGCCTCCCCTGTTGCTGGTGCGCACCTCCTTTCTTATAGAGGGTGGGGGGCAGATGAAGAGCCAGGCTATGTGCTGTACGTGGATGGCTTTTGGCCTTCCCCATGGTGGTTACACCATTAATTCCAAATTAATGGCTGGCTGTCCCTTGATCTCCCCCTGGCCTCTTCGGTTTCCCCCCTCCATAAACTGACTAATGAATGGGCTGAGGTGGCAGGTGGCTGGTTTGGTGCGCACAGGGGTGCTGATGTGGCTGAATTGGGCCTGTTTTCAATGGCCGCAGCCCACTTCTTCCCTTTCTTATGGGCCTGTACGTAGGTGGGCTATAGGAGCTGGAAAATAATTATATTAAATGAAATAAAGGGCTGGACAGCTGGAAATAGTGCCCCTGGGTCAAATTGAGGCCTGCTTTGGCCCGATTAAGGTCTGGGCCAGCTGGAGCCTGGTCCGATCATGCCATTCCCCCCCTTTTTGCTGTTTTTTTTTTGAAAAATCTGATGCCAACAGACAGTATGCTTGGCAGAAGCTAATAGGGCAAGTCGAGTCAGTGGGCCACATAATCCACAGGTCCGGTTAGCCATCTCAGTCAGCAACGAGCTTGCTTGGCAGAAGGTTGTTTTGCACACATACATGGCATTTTCATTTTTGTCCCACATCACTAATACTTTATATTCATTTCCATGCACTAATGCATCTCTTATTTGGAAAAGAGAGAAAATAAGTTTATCATTAAAACTTATATTATTGTTAAGAATATATGTATTAAAGCTAAGATTTTACTGCTTGAACTTTTATTCTATTGCCCTCACAATTTTATATTATTTTTAAGACAGGTTTAATTCCTGGTTGTTTATCATGGCTTCTTAGAGTGTCCGAAAAAGGAATGAAGTGGTGAGCAATTTCTTTCTGGTATTGCAAAAGGAGAGAAGTGGCGAGCAATCTATCATACTAGAAAATGAGAGTGACGATAGTTTGTGTATATAAAAGCTGGGTACTAGTACTCCATATTCATTTTCATGCCCTAGTGCATCTCTTATTTTAAAAAGAGAGAAAATGAGTTTATCATGAAAATTTTATTTTATTTTTGAGTTTATGCTTGGATTCTTCGACAATTTTTTATGTCTGAATTTATGATTGGATTTTGAGACCTAATTTTCTATTCCTATTCTTTTGTATGGATTGGTGGACAGATGCTGAAGAAGGTATTAACATTTGCATATTTATGAATGCATGTTCCAGTGTGTCGACATTTGCTAAATGAAATCTTGTATTTCTAGTTGTGCTCTCGTAGTTTTGGGCAGTACATTATAACTTTCTTTTGATTCTTGATGCGCTTGTCATGCATTCTTGAAGTGTCACTTTATTATAAACATGTGCAGTATACAACCCTGTTTCAAAGGGATGTGCGTGCTATTCCATCAACTGTACAACGGTTAGCTGGTTCACAAGGAATAGTTGATGATAGTTCAATACCAGATACATATAGAGCTCCTCCAAGGCCTTTGGCTTATGATGATCCTAGGTGTTCTGCATTACATCGTGATGGACTGATCTCAAGGCGTGACAAGGCTTCAAGTCACTTTCATGAGGAATCAGAGCCTCTTAGGGGTGCAAATGAGCCTGACTCAGATTCAACTTGCACATCTGATAAGCGGAGTGGGCAGAAGTCTGTAGGGCAATCCAAGCTATGCCTTTCTGGATCATCTTTAAAGCAACAGAATAAGGATCCAGTAGCTGGAGCATTGTATGTTTACACTTCGTCTGAGGATGAAGATGTCTGCCCAACTTGCCTTGAAGGTGCTTTGCATACCTCACATGTCCTTTTGTTATGTTTTGTAGAAATTGTTCATTTTGGAATATTGATGATGTCTTTTTTAGGTTGGAAAATAATTTTTTTAACAAAGCAGATACATTTTCTTAAAGCTTTGCCTTATATATGGATATTAGATAGTTTATGCAAGTTTGGACCATAACCCAGTTAAACAATCACATTGTCATCGGACTGCCAGATGAGAAGGCCTTCATTGATTCTCTTCTCATGAGAATCAATCCTCTTGATGAATGCTGGGCACTGTAAATGCTTAGAATAATTGGGCCCCTTTACGAGATAGGCTAGCATTGATGAATCCAAATCAAAATACTGGACATGGGCTGTATTGCTTGCATGAGGCTTTGGCTTCCATAGCATCTTGGAACCTTCTGCTCTTGGAAACAGTTGACAATTCAATCACTTTGCCATCCTTCCTGCTACTAGAGGCCCTTTTCTTCATCATTTATCCATCTCCTTGAACACCACCTGAGTTTGGAAAAAGTGAGTTGTGATTTCTAACTATACATACGAAGAAAGTGGTAATGCCAATTAAAACTCTTCCCGAGAGTTATCAATTAAAGTAACTACTGTTATTTTACTTCAGAGAATTTCTAGAAGTCCTGCTACCGCAAGAGAACAATATGGCATGCCCTTTACAAACAGTACAGCACATATTTGTAAAAATAACTGTGAAAAAATTGCTCTTGCGATCAGAATATTAATATATTCTTGTTCATTTATTAGAGAAGACATTAAACTGATTGTCGTTTACACAATTCTTCTTGTATTTTGGAAATGCTCTTTATATTGTTGTCAAAAGAAACACATGCTATAATTAGTTTCTTCTAGTTTACAACTGTCATATTTGTGTTTTCTGGGGCTTTCTAGCAGTCAAACTTGATAGGATATCAGGTCTATTTTGATCAAACAAACATGATGTAAGTCTTGCAAATGAACCATGGCTAGCTGATTGTATTGACATAGCTGCCATTCTTCCAATTGCAGAATATACTACAGAGAATCCACGGATAAATACACAGTGCTCTCATCATTTTCACCTTGGTTGTATATATGAGTGGATGGAAAGAAGTGAAGCTTGTCCTGTCTGTGGCAAGGTATCTTGTTTTGCTTATCTGCATGTACTGTAGCTTCTCCTAACATAAACTGACTGACCTCCAATTCGCACTTATTCTTTATTTTTCTGCGTTAAGTTTTGCAGAGTACATAGTACTATATGTAATTTGATAGCTATCGAAGCAGATGTGTAGGCATTACCTAAGTGATGCAGTGCTCATTAGCCTAACAGCCTTTAAGGTGCCACTTTGCCTTTCTTTAGACATGAAAGGTAAAAGGTGAGGATGGTGCTCTGGTAGAGGCACTAGGGCATCAGTTATCACCTAGGTAGCATTGACAATCCAAAGTGATTTTGACTTCTGGGAACCCAGTTATTACCTTTTTATGTTTAAGTTAAACTTACCTTGGTGAACTCTTGTCTATTGCTTGTTTGTTGTCATTTATTCTTTAAATGATCAAGTGGAGAGTATCGAGATAGTGAGAGCAAAATAGACAAACAGTAGATCTAGGCCTACTTAAAGGAGGATATTTTCAATTCGATATAGAGGATTTAAACCTCTTCAAAGAAATAGCTCAAACTCACAAGTGTAGAAAGAGAATCTATACAGAGAATTTCAAGTAATTTGAAATTAATATTTATTTGAGTAATGAGGCTGAAGCTTTAAAATCTTAAGGTCCCATTTGTTTTGAGATAATCTTGGTTTATCACTAAAAAATTGGGGATAAACCTGGATTATCCTAAATTAAATCTATACCAAATGGACCCTAAAAGCCTAACCCTAGGAGAAACTAAAAGTGTGAAAAGTGAAACGGGTGACAATTATGATTTTGCCACCTAATGAGTTATGGTGACTCATTTGCCGAAATTTGGTCAATCTGTTGACGTTCAGTTAATATAGGCTTTGTATGGAATTTTCTAGTTCTAAGCACTAAGTCCAGTCAATCTCATTGCATCATAGTAATCATGATAACGCATCTTTGTCATAAATAAGAGTTAATAACAATATAGGAGATTCACTTGGTTGAAAGCTGAAGTTGTGATGATAGACATCCAGTTCATATCATAGTCTAGTATGCCCTGATAAAATGAATATAGGAATATTTTTTTAACGTGTGCATATGTTCAGTATTCCTTTACTGGTCTCTTGTATCTTGCAATCATACTCCTCTTAATGCATCATTTAATCGTCAGCCTAGTTTGTTGGATAATTTCGAATATTTGTTCCATCATTCCCAGCTAAGGTTGTCATTTGCTTGCTTCTTTGTTCTTTCTGCTTCTTGCATTAAAGTTCAATGCCTTCTAGCATGGTGATCTTTTAAAGTCTTGCCGGTGTAACTCTTCATGGCTTTCTGTAAACCCCACACCCACTGTGAGCACAGCCAGGTGACAGCCAATGTTTTGGAGTTACCAGATGACAATTAAAGGAAAATAAAGATTAACGGGAGCGTTTAATTGGCACCTTCTGTTGTGAAGTTAGGTTTTGTGCTGCTGTTAACATAAGAATGTAATAATTCTTTTACTCACTACATGGATTATGACCCATTACTATGAAAAACCACAGGAGTATCTGCAGCAGGTTAAAACCTCCATGGTACTCCAAAAAATGAATTTGTCTTTTTGTTCTGGTTAAGTTCTACCTGGGCAACCAAAGATATCTTTCGCAAGATATGGTGCCTTGCACGATACTCATTCCAAGGCTTGGTTTTTTTTTTCCTCGATGAACTTTTTTATTTGCTTTCTCTGATTCCGATTTACAGGAGATGGTGTTCAACGAGACCGAGACATAGCTGACATTTGATGATCCCACTTGTGTTGGATAAACCATGAAGCAGCAAACTCTGTCAATCATCATGGTGAATTTGCTGGTGGTTCCATTGCCTAGATCGGTGTATATCCCTGTTGAGTTTAACTTAATACTGCACATATACTTAGATTTGTTTGAAAGAACCAACACTTGGCAGAACGAAGTCACTCTCGCCCGGACAGGGAGCTGCTTCTACCTCTGTTCTTATCTTTTCAGTGCAAAGTTGCTCCTGCAACTTACTGCACTTGTACAGAAACACCTGCAAGCATTTCTGTCGATTTGAGGAACCCATGCTTCTTCTGAGAAACTGATATTTGAAATCAATGTGATGGCCTATTTATGCACTGTTTGGTTGGAGTGTTAAACATGATGCTATATCAATTTTGATATTGATATATCTAGAAGATATAATATCAATTGCAAAATCGATTCACGCCAACATTTGTATTATGATTGGTTTCTTGTTTGTGCTGCAACTTTCAAATTTTATATTATTAGTCAAGCACCTTGTGATCATCTATATATATTCATACAAAATCAATTGTGATGGTGGTGTTTAACATTGCTATCCAGCATGTTGTTAAGCTGCTTTTGCTCCCATATTTTGGGAATTGCTCAGTGTCACATGCAAGGACTTCACCATGCATGGCTGTTTATCCCAAACCCTAACATGGGTAGTGTTTCCTCTTTCTTTTTGCAGGAAAATTATAAACCGAAAAGATATTTATTATTATTATTATTATTATTATTATTATTATTTTGGCTCTTTTCCGGTTGCAATGCTTGAATTGAAATGCCACCTCTTATTCTTTAATATGGTGACTAGGAGATTGAGATTGCTTGATAATTCTAGGTTTATCAATCCAACTTTGAAATGGCACATGATTCAAGTTGTTTGGTATCCATACCAGTAATTTTTGGCAACAGCTATATTCAAATTCCAGATTCTAAATGTGAGTTTCAGGGGTTGAATGATTCCATAATAAGTGAATCATGCTGATTACAATTTACATATTAATCGATTGAAATTTTCTCTTTCAGTTATGTAAATGCCGTACCGAGGCAACTAAAGGTAATAATGAGCTAATTCTGGTGTTTGTTTCCAAACTCCGAGTTAGAGAGAAGAAAGGAGTGCTTACTTCTCTTACTAATTATCTGACGTTGAATTTTGTTGCTAATGGGGTGTTTGGTTGCATGATAATGTGAGTTTTTATTTTAATTTTTAAAAATTGTAAGAAAACTTGTTAAAAGAGATGTTTGGCAACCTTGACAATTTTATGTTTTGAAAGTGATTTTCTTCTTAAACAAAAAAGAGGGTCTCACCTCTCTCTTTTTTCTTGTGGTCCCCCACTTTGTTTGGTCACAGATGGTAGTTATTTTTTTTGTTATCACATCCCTCCAAACATGATAATTTTATGTCATGAGTGGGTTCATTTTTTATTTTAATATAATTTTTTATCATGAAAATGTACAAAAAATTATCATGCAACCAAACACCCCATAAGTATCGAAATCTAATTATAATGATTTTGAAATAATCCAAATAAGAATAAAAATAACTTATGAGATGTTTGGTTGCACAATATATTTTTTTGTACATTTTTATGATAAAAAATTGTATTAGAATAAAATATGAACAAAAAATTATAATCTTTGGAAGGATGTGATAACAAAAAAAGAGTAACTTCTGGCCAAACAAAATGGGGGGGGGGGGGGGGGGACCACAAGATAAAAAAAGAGATGAGATTCTCTTTTTTGTTTAAGAAAAAAAATCTCTTTAAAACCATAAAACTATCATGGTTGTCAAACTTTTTTTAACAAGTTTTATTTCAAAAACATAAAATTATAGTAGAAATTAAAATTATCATGCAACCAAACATCTGATTAACACTTATCAAACAAGTATTGAAATTTTCTTTTAAAAAAATTTCATGGGAAAAGCAGTGTAAAACGACAAATGTGCGTATATTCTTTTTCATTTTTTTTCATAATTTATCACTTTATTTTTCGTCAAAATAATTATTTCAAAATCTTAAAATTAAATGATGCACTGAATAAACTTTGAGGCCATTGATAATATACCTTACCTATATTCAAAATAAATATAAATTCTTATTGTATATTTTGTATGATTGAAAAAATATTAGACGTATGTTAAGGACAAATCGAATAAATTATATATATATATTTAAAAGAGTATAAAAAGAAAATTTATGTTAATGATATGTGTCAACTTTTTTACTTATCTGATTAGAATATATTATAAGGTGATTTTAGAATGATAATTTAATTTTATCTCCAACATGTGTAATCATGTATATAGTTCTGTATTATTAAATATTCTCTATTAAATATTCACAAAATAAAAGTTGAGTATCATACCAATGATAAGTACATTTTATTTAAAAACATTTCTTTAATTTTATAATGCTGAGAGGGGTAATTTTATAGTAGGAGGAGTTTATGGAAGACATGATGGAGCTAGGGTTTGGGCACCTTGGGCGTAAAAATATAAAAATACAAAAATGCAAAGCATTTAAAAAATAATGCCAATAAATCTGAAGAAATAAGAAAAGGCTGAAAAGACTTTAGACCTAGTTTTGGATTGGACTTAGATCTGAACTTCAATTTTTATATCGTTACTTGATTAAAAATATCATGTTTACTTATTATAATATATATTTAACTAAATTATTATCGATTTTATAATGCTATCTTAATTGATTGAATTTATTTATGATTATGTAATTATAAAATAAAAATTAGACCTAGCGGACCCGACCCGACCACGTTGATAGTTTTTATCTACGGAATTGAGCCGGTTCAACAACATGGTACAGGTTAGGTTAGATGAGACCGACCCGACATATTTTGGGCCGTCCATAAATGGACCCACCTTCCGGCCAGGTCGGGCCGACCCATTGGAAACCCCGCGTCTTTATTTGGCGACGGCTGACGAGCCCCCGCCCATGTTAGTTTACTTACTCGGCGAGGAACCAGGTCAGATTCCGGGCAGCGAGGCGCCCAATGAGATGAATCCACGTGTCATAGAACAAATCAAATAATTTAAAATATTATTTGAAAATCTAGTGCTGCCTCCGATTTTTCGTAAACGGAATCCGATATTTCGATATTTCGATTTGATTTCGATAAAAAATTAATAGGTTCGAAACTTATTTTTGTAACTTATAAATTATCGAAATCGGATATTTCGGTAACTCATTGAAATCGAAATTAAAATCGGTTGATTCCGTTTTTGTTAGTCCTATTTCGATAAAAAATAAATATTTATAAATAAAATTAAATAGCATAAATTCAAATAAATCATAAAATATAATATATAAAATGATAAAAATAAAATTTTAAAAAATTATATCAAAATTTAATAATTATATGTAAATCATTAATTTATATGTAATATATATTTATAAATTATCGAATTTGATTTCGATATTAAAATTAAAATCGGATTGAAATTGTATACGGCGATTCTAAAATTATCGAAATCGAAATCAAAATTTTTTAACCTTTGTCAGAATTCGGTTGATTCTAGTGTCGAATGAATTCGACGCGTTTACGACATTACATACCTCCGACGTGAAAACACTTGGTAAAAAATATTTTCCCTCGACTTATAAATTTAAAAAAAAAATTCTTATCACCGTTTAGTCCTCCCCAGAATCTCCTCGGCTCCATCAGACCACGTCGCTGTCTGCACTCCGATGTTGTTGTCGGTTGTCGGCACCTCTGACGTCCTTTATTTAAGAAATAATAATTAATTTCGAATATGAAATTCACGTGACACAACATTTATAAAGAATAAAAATAAAAAAAGACGCCCGTCCTGCATGTCCAAGCGCGATATACACGTCACTCCCTCCCTCCCTCCCTTCCTCCCTCGACGGAGCAGAGGCGGGGAGCACCCTCGGCGGAGTAGAGAACCAACCAGCCGGGGGTCTCCTCCGTCGGCGCGCGGGGGCGATGGGATGGGGGATAGCGATCCACGGCGGGGCGGGGGACATCCCGCGGTCGCTGCCGCCGGAGCGGCGGGAGCCCCGGGAGGCCGCCCTGCGCCGCTGCCTCGAGCTCGGCGTCGCCGCCCTCGAGGCCGACCGACGGCCCCTCGACGTCGTGGAGCTCGTGGTACCCAATCGCTCCGACCTCCCTTTGATCGTTTCGTCGGGTATCTCCCCTTGTTGTCCGGCTCAAGGTGCCGGTCCTCGCCTCGGGCGGCGTTCCGCGATCGATCGATTTGCTCGCATTTCTCGGCGCTGTGGAGCGCGCTTCTGGTTCTAACCCTAGTGCCCTCTTTCGATCCATTTTCCCCCCGTACTTCCGGTTCGAGCGTATGCTTCGTCCTGGGGTGGGCGATTGCTCGCTCCGCTCATGCTTCTCCGTGGTGTGAAGCGATTCTGGCTCTAGCCCTTTTTGTTCCACGGCTACCCGCATGTATGCGATCGTGACTTCTGCGTATGTTTGGCCATCGTGGTCGTTGGTATCTTTTGATGCTTCCTCCGCATCTCATTTGAAGAGAAAAAGTAATCGTTGTGAGTGATCGTGATCCTTGAGCTACACCTGCCGGATCATAGGAATGCCGCAGCCTACCGTATGACCTAGTAGGTGTTTGCTCGAAGGAGGTTGTTTTCTTTTTTTGCTCGGGTTGATCTGTAGAATGACGTGTTCTCCTTCGAAAGGATGCTTAAAAAGGGATCTGGAAACTGGATCCTCGTATACGTTAGGCCTTGTTTGGTTAGAGTATTGCAAATGGTACTATATCAATTTTAACACTGATATTTCTAGAGGATAGAGTGTCAGTAATAAAATTGATGCTAGTGGCCACATGTATTACAATTCATGGCTTATGTGAACTAAACATTTCAAAATTGATATTAATAGCCAAACGCCTTGTGATGATTTATATGAATATTAATTTCAAAATTAAAAATGATAGAGGTGTTTAATACTGTTGTCAAACATGTTGTTAGTTTTTGTGATACTTTAGTGGCCTGTGCATGAGTCTTGCTTTTGTTGAAGACTTGAAGCTTCATTAAGTATATGCCAGATCTTTCTTTTAGATGATTACTGGCGTCGAGTTGCTCTCTAGGTCAATATCATTGTTCTGCTATTGCATTGGAGTGGCTTCAAGTTCAACCAAGGATTCTCTGATCGGATTTTCTTGAAGATGATGGCATGATGCTTCAAGCCTTGTTTCTGGGCTATTTGGCGAAGAATGATAGAATGGAATGCTGAAAATTTCTTATTGTCCTGCTCGAACTTGAGCATCTTTCTATTTGAAGGATTAGACTTCTGCTTGTAGGATGCTGCTTATTCTTCCTCAGCTTATATTTGGATAGTTTTTTGTGGAATTTGTGTAAGAGGTGGCTGTTTTAATGTCCCAGACTCACTTCTTTTCTTTTCTTGTTGTGTGGATAATTGTCATTGATGGTTTTTCTTTTCACCCATCGGCTAGATAAAGTTTTTCTTGTTTCACCCTGTTTTTTCTTGTTTATTCTTATGCTCTCATTGCTTGCTTCTGGTCACCTTTTTGATATTTACCAAGGTTCCACATTCATTCATCATTATATATAAGAAATCCATGTTAACTTGCAGGTCCGGGAACTTGAAAATTGGCCTCATTTTAATGCCGGTAAAGGTTCTGTACTCACTACCGATGGTACAGTCGAGATGGAAGCATGTATCATGGATGGCAATACCATGAACTGTGGAGCAGTCTCAGGCCTTTCTACTGTTGTTAATGCTATATCTCTTGCACGACTTGTAATGGAGAAAACCCCACACATTTATTTAGCATTTGATGGGGCAGAAGCATTTGCAAGGGAACAAGTTTGTGCAATCCTACCCATATGTTTTTTTTTCTTGTTAATGTGCTATAGACTACATCTTGAAATTCCATAGTCACTTGCATTTTATTTTGTTGTATCATCTGGGCATTAAGATTTTCAGTTCCCTACTTATGTCACAATAAAATGTTTTCAACTTCCATTGTCCATGTAGTTTAAACTGTTAAAGACAACTCTAATCTTGTTTATGGTTTATGCCACTAAGATTATGCATTTTTGATGTATACAAGCATGCTTTGAAAACTTTCAGTTGAAAACAACAATATGAAGAAAATTCATGGTTTGAGGTTAGAACCTAGAAGACAGTCCCTCATGTGGCACAAGCCAGAAGGGTTCTTATGATTTAAGGTGTGTGGGCATGGAAAAAGGCAAGTGTTACTGTATGCTGCTCCCCTGGTGGTGGATCAGTGTAATCACTCAGTATCCCCCACATGATCGCAGGTTTGAAATACAAGAGGGTGCAAATTTTCACAATATCTGTTTGATCTTAATCCTCCTGTTAGGATCTACATAAAGCATGCAACTGGTAGAACTGTAGAAGAGATTTTTTTCCCTTCATTAGAAGGATTTGAATTCCTTTTTTTTTCTTGCATGAGGGGGTGTAATGGGAGAAAAGCCAATACCAATTGTGTCTCAAATAAGAGATGAAACTTTATGCTGATATTTAATATGTCCTGTCAGTCTAAATAGAAGCTATTTTTTTCACTAGAAGCTTGATAGAGAAATACCAAGATATGAAAAACTATGTATATATGATGTTTATTGACTTGTAAAAGACATGATAAAAGTTCATAGAGATATTTTGTGGTGGGTGTTAGAGTGAAAAATGGAGGAGAAACATGTGATTTTTTAATCGATTTATATCAATGATATGCCTCATGTCCTTATCTTTTTATATTAGTTGTGGATGAATTAATAAATAATATACAAGATGTTATGCCAGTCTATGACAACTAAGACATTATATGCATTGTAAATTTACTAAAGACTAGAGTGGAAAAGAGGAGGTTCTATTGAAAGAGCTGGCATTTCTTTTATTCTGCTTTTTCTATATGTTTGGGCAATGGAGTGTGGACGATGTTTTGGAAGGATTGCTGGGCTGATCATAGCCCCCTTCACTAGAGATTCCTTAACGTTTTCAGGATTGCTATTAACAAGGATGCTACTGTCAGCTCCCATTGGGATGGTACAGCCTTACAGGATAACTGGATTTTTTCATTCAAAAGGAACTTGAAGGAAGAAGTCTCTGATTTTTCACTTCTTTTGGACTTCTAAAGGGGTTTTAAGTGTGTGTGGATAGGGAGCATCAACTTGGACTTTGGAAAAGAGTTACTTTTTCCTTGGGAAATCGGCCAGTAACAGACTTAGCCTGGGGGCATTGAAGTCCGGTGGAGAGCAGTCTGGGTGCCCGCTTTTCTTATTAAAATTAGATTGTTCTTGTGGAAGATCTGCAGAGGAAGACTTCCCTCCAAATCCTACTTGAGTAGACTATACCCAATGGACTCAGATCGTTGTGCTTTTTGTGGTCCCAACATCAAGGACATTGACCATTTATTCCTATGTTGCGGTGTTATTGTCTACTTATGTCGTACTTTGTTGCACACTTGGAGGATGGATTGGGTTGACCCTATGAATGCTACAGTGGAACAAGGGTAACACATGGAAAGTTGAACCTTTGATTTGGAATTTGCGTTTCTGGTTTTCTTGTGGTCCATATGGATAACCAAGAATAGAAGAACTTTTAAGGATCACTTTGACAATCTGATCAACATCCTATAACTCATGGCTCTATTTGTTAGGGACTGGGTTTCTGCTTTCTTGGGTCGTGCTCTGGATGACTTAGGCCCTGTTTGGTAACTCTACTTACCTCTATCACTATCCATTTTGAAATTGATAGCGATAGAAATCATCTATAGGTGTTTGGCTATCAATATCGATATTGAAACTCTTACTGCAAACAAAGCATGATATGTAATATAAGTATCCACCTGTATCAATTTTGATATTGATACTCCATCCTCCACAAATATCAATTTCAATTTTGCTATAGTATCATTTTTGATTCTCTAACCAAATAGGGAATTAGTTTGTATTTAGGAGGGTGTTTGCCATTACCATCTTGGTAGTGTGAAGGTATTAGTATTTCCTGTTGCTGGTGTTGTAGTTGTGTGGTTTCTCTTTTTTATTGCTCCTCCCTTTGTAACCTTTTTCTTCTTTTATCTTCAGTATTAATGAAAGTGTGACTTTTAGTCACTTAAAAAAAGAGTAGAAAAGAGGGGGGGGGGAGTTAATTTGGATGCAGTAATATTATTTCCATGCACTTGGTTGAATATCTTGATTCAATTGTTCAAAAAGATAGAAGTGAGGACATTAAACATGTGATTGAAGCAAGATGGATGATGTGAAGATCAGTTGCAAAGCTCCTATGTGATCAAGACCATAAGATTCCAATGAAGTCGAAAGAAAAAATTATCATACAACACGACTTGCAATCTTGTGGTAGTGAGTGCTAGACAAGGGAAAACATACTTCCGACATTGAACAACAAACATATAATTTATGCTCCTAAATCCTTCCTCACATTGACTTGGGACATGGAGTGTACATTATCATACTTGGATTGGATGGAGTGGTGGCATCAAGATGAACAAGGTTACTTGGCTGTTCTTGTGAATGTCCAACAACTCTTTTTTTGAAGGCTGCCAGCCACTAAGGACAGGGAGTAATTCATTACTAGGAAGGAAGTAGATAAACAAAGTGGGGGGGGGGTAAGAGATCTATCAAGAAGATAGATCAGTACGAGCGCCACAAGGAAGAAGCAAATTATTCATCACCACCAAAGTAGCCCAAGAACACTTTATTAATCTGACATAGAAGCTTCCAAGTTTATCAAAATTAAGAAATAAATCCTGAAGATTCTGATCATTCCAACCTCCCTCAACAGCCCAATCTTGCAGCAACTAGATGGACTGCAATGTAATTGGGTCTGAAAATTCCATCAAATCTCTTCTGGTTCCTGGCAGTTTATATGATCCAAACTCCAAAGTAAAGCTGGTAGAAATCTTCCCAGACCTGATAATCAGTCCTAAGATGTGACTATGATGATCAGGTATGTGAAAGAATATTCAAATGGAGCTCCTTGCCTAGGGGTCTTCACAGAAACTCAAGCAAACTTTTCATAGAAACTAAATGACTGAAGTAGGAAGCTTTTGTTGTGCAATTTTCATAGGAAGATTTTGATTTTTAAAGGAACCTTTCTTTCTTTTTCAGCTGGGTCAGCAGGGTCTACCCAACCGTCACTTCTCCTGTACTTAGTTCTTCACAATCGGCTTGTGGTAAATTAATGGTTGGAACACCAATTCCAACTTTTAGAATCCTGCAAATCAGCACGCAATATGTAGTGTTGGATGGAGCTGTCAAGTGATCCAAAGTAAGGGCTTCACCGTGCAATATACCTCTATCGAGTGGCAATGGTACCACCTTCCACCGGAGGACAATTCATTAGCCCAACAATCAGCAACCGAGCAATCCTTTTTTGCATGAATATGGTGTAGATCTGGAAAAACATTTTTTAGGGTGACGCTTTCTAGCCAAGGATCCTTCTGCTTCCAAAATCTTGTTATTCTATCATGATTGTATGGGAAGCACAACTACGGATGTTGATCTGAAGAAAAATATCTTTCCATACTTTGACCATCAAGCAGACTATCCAGCCACTTGAAATGATATTCAAATTGCCTTGATGTTGGATTTAGTTTTCTTTATATTAATTGATCATCTTTTCTTTTAGTGTAAGTCTTCTATGACCTTATTACGCTTTGAATTGGACTTAAAAATCAAAAGATCAAAGCTTTACTCGTATCTCTATTGTAATGAGAAAAATATTATGAAGTGAGAAATATATAGGATTGCATGAGAAAATAATAAAAAATATGATAACTATTGTACATTTATGTGGTTACTTTATTATTCTCATTTTTTATTTTATTCTATTTTCACACTTCATATCAATGATTGTCACTTGTGGTAAGTATGATAACTTTTTATCTGAACTCGTTAAGGGTGTTGAAACTGTGGAAGCAAACCATTTCATCACTGCAGAGAATGTTGAAAGGTTAAAGCAGGCAAAAGAAGCAAACAGAGTTCAGGTAGCCTTCCTATCTTTCCCAAGATTTGGTTGGTTTTGTAATTAGCTTAGATTTTACCAGTGATTTGTCTGTTTTTAATTCTTTATGTTTGTCATAATTTACGAGTCCCTGTAAATTTTGAAATTTCACAGTAATTCACAAAAAGTACAAAAAATTCCTTGCGTAATAGTTCATATGAATAAGAAAATAGGACACTACGAGAATCAGTTTTGATTTTTAGTATCATCAATTTTGATGCTTGTGTATAGTCCTAATATCAAAATTAATACCATATTGGTTTTAATATATATAGGCCAAAGAGGATCTTAGGAAGTCCAGGCAGAACGATCTTTTCCTTGTAGAGTGTGAATAGGAACTTTTTTGCTAAATATGTAAATTACAGTGGTTTATTTTTCGAAAGGATACATTATTCTAAACCATTGTTATCAAAAGAATAAAAAAATAAGTCTTTCCTGAGAGATATTATGATAGCTAACCACATCGGTGACTAATTATAACAAAATGCTTATCGTAAAGTTTCTATAAACGAATGATGAAATTGCAGACCCCCCCTCCACACACACACACAAACTGGTCTCCACCGCATAGGTATTATTCAGCTATCGACTATCGTTAACCATAGTTAAATGAATGAAGTTACAGGATTGTCATGGCAGTGGTATTGTAGAGTTTGTTCCAAACTGGAATTTATCTGGTAATATGCTTGCAGGTTTTTGAATTTTGAAGCAAAAAACTTTTTGTTTATGAATAAAATGAATCTGAAAGTCACCGTTTCTTACTATGCTCAGTTCCAGCCAATTCATAGGTTGCCAGCATATCAAAGATGAGCTGATGTCAAATGATTCTGTCCACGGCAAGAATATAAATTAGCACAATGTCTCATTGTTCTTAGATAGTGGAACATTTAAAGCATGCCACTGCGTTCCCTTCTGACATAAATTAAGATTGAGTTCTTTTCTGTTCAGTACCCAACATGATTCTAGAGAGCCGCATGAATTTAGTGCATTTATACTAATAACCATGCTCAAAAAAACTCTTTCCAGATTTCATGAATAACTATAGCACTCCTTAAATTTGTATTCCATGAGAAGGTTTGTTAAAAACTGCAATTCTTTTAACTGGTGATTTAATGAGATTGATCTTCATTTATTTTTTATGTTTGTGTCTATATTGAAGACAAATTGAGCTTTACCTGTTTTGCAGATAGACTATACACAACCTTTGAAGGGAGATTCTGGAAATACAAAGCAAGTGATGCCAGAAGAGAATGGCGATAGCCAGATTGGCACAGTTGGATGTGTGGCTGTGGACAGACTTGGAAACTTAGCAACAGCAACATCTACAGGTGGATTAGTGAATAAGATGGTTGGCAGGATTGGTGACACTCCTGTCATAGGAGCAGGAACATATGCAAACAGCCTCTGTGCGGTTTCTGCAACAGGCAAAGGCGAATCTATCATCCGAGGTACTGTTGCCAGGGACGTAGCCGCCATAATGGAGTTCAAAGGTCTCTCTCTCAAAGATGCTGCAGCCGAGGTTATTGCAAGGGTCCCAAAGGGCACCGCTGGCTTGGTTGCAGTGTCTGCTACTGGAGAAGTTGCCATGTCCTTCAACACTACAGGTATGTTCAGGGCTTGTGCCACCGAAGATGGATATTCTGAGGTCAGCATTTGGCCATAGGAAAGTGATCATGATTGCTGCGGATCTTATGCCAGAAAAACCAGAGCTTTCATGTTTTATTCACCCATTTATCCTTTTCTCAGTGCGGTAGACAATTTCTAATAGCAGTTGCTTTGGGGAAGAGTAGCTGTAACTTGGATCCGGTCTTGTCCACAGGGTAAGACATGTACGACCATTTTATTGTGTGCTCTGCATTTGTCTAGGGGTTTCACTTTCACCTATGCAGGCTCTGGAGACTCACACCCACCCATCCCTGAAGACCCTCATCTTCCATATCCCAGAAGAATTGCAGGATCTGGTCATATGATGTCAATCATGCCTGATCCAGATCGGTCAAGAATTGGTCCGGGATTGGTTGATTTCAGCTTGTTGCAGGGTTCTCCAATATATGAACTATGAAGTGTGCTTTCACTTTTTTTTTCCTTAATGAAAACATGGTCGGTTTTGGCAATTCAATTAAATTACTAAAATTGAACTGCAATATGCGATGATAATGAATGCATGATAGAGATTCCCGATTTGTTGAAGATCCTCCTAACTTCTTTACTGCCATGGTACATGGGGCATGACCGGAAAACTATGAGGCATGACCAGAAAAATGGGGAACTTGCGGTTCAGAAATGCAGAATGGGCGTCTTCTCCACTGCCCTGGTACATGGAGCCCTCTATGCGGTCAACATGAACAGGAAGGAAGGAGATAAAGCTGGAAGCTGAAGAGTCTCTGGCTCATCCTGAACCGCATAGACGGGCGTTGGTCTCCTCCCACCGCCGTCTCCGTGGTTGGAGGCTGCCACTAAACTGTCTAGTGCTGTCCTCTGTAACATCTGTGCGCCAAGCACTAAGTTCAGCGATGCCTCTTTTCTTTTATATATAATATGTTCATACAGGAGTTTCTTAGACCGAGGTATTTTTATCTTTTTATGAAAATTATATGTTTGTGAAGTTCAAGTTCCTCTACATTGCATTGCTAGTGAGAGCTCTGTAGATAATTAGAGAAAGTTTTAAAGTAAGGGTATACATTATTGTATGTCCTATTTCTATTTTTTTTTCTCATGGATCTATAAAAGGTATGTTCCTATTCAACGTACGGTCCCTTCCAACAAGGGAAAAACTCAGATTACATTGTTGATGTCCAAGCAATCTGGGCATGAACCAAATTCTCTTTCTTTATAGAAGAGATCATGTTGGTGTAACTGTGTAAGCCATGAAACCTGCTCGAAGGATTCATGTTTTGTGAGATGGAGGGATTTATATTTGTTTTTCTTGTCCTAAATAACGAATAAAATAATGAGAAATCGCACATATTTGGGCTAAATAACGGACGCCAATCGACAGCATGATTCAGAGCAAGTCTGTGTTTGATTAGGGTTTAGAGATTAGATTTTTCAGAATGTTTGGTAAAACTTTCAAATCGCTATTTCAATTTTTATTGAGCATCCAAACAAATAAGCGAAACAATATAGCTTTTTTTTATTTTTCAGAAAGAGAAAGCACAAGTCAAACATGGTGCTTCTCCCACCTGATGCTCCATGGGTAGTAACACTTTCTGGCACCACTCTCCATGTATACATTTATGTTGGTGGCCTACGAATAAAAGGCTATTTTACAATGCTTATCGGTTAATTCAGTTAAAATCTCTTAACGTAATCTGGATTTGTATCACAAAATTAAAGGACAGAGAATAGTCTACAAGGATAACCCTGGTTTATCCCAAAATCTCCCCAGATTATGCTAGAACCAAACGGGCGCAACCTTAGTCAAATTTTGCCTTGTATTGATTCAAGTCGGGGGCTGGAATGAGCTACGTCGTGGACAAGGTTGCGTAACCACTAACAACCTTCCCAAACGGAACACGGGAACAGCGGTTCTCAACCCTGAATAGATATAACCGCTGCTCGTCTCTTGTTTTATTCAGACACACTATTGAAGAGCGCACATGACTATGCGGATGATACGCTATTAAAGATTTCTTAAACAGCCTTGCTTTCAGATTCCCTTCTTAACAAGAGGGAATGTCTCTCACTTCATCGATCTTTGAAATAATAATGATAATGATTATTATTGAAGGAAGCCACCGCACCACCCAAGATCTCCCTGAACATTAATCCCCTTTTAGAGCGACAAGAATCTCCTCCCACCACCGACCACATCACCCCACAAGGCATCTCAATAGTTCTTTGGACGCCCCATTGATATAAAGACAGATTCTCCCCGGTACAATCACGCATTGTTTCCTTCTCTGGACTCCTCATGCCCCAGTCCAGGAAGACAGTAGGAGGTCTGGAGTTCTCCCTGTTCCTATTAATAATCCAGGAATTGTGAGAGCAGCACAGGCCCCAGTCAGGGAGGTTTGGGAAGAATGTCTTTTGATGGCATCGGATTCTCTGCAGTGTGGGAGACGGGCATACATTCTGCAGGGAGCATCAGCATCCTGTGAGCCCGGTTTTGATGTGTCGCCGGCACATCAGCTAGCAACTTGCAGCAATTATTAATCATTACATCTTAATTTATGCTGGATATTCATTGATCTATCCTAAAATCATGGAATGCCCAGTCGATCCAATACAAATTTTGCCAGGTTAATCAGATCTCAAGCAGAAAAAAATTTCGATCTTGAGCAGAAGTTGCATGAGTGAGTCAGGTTTTGGTCAGATTCCACCTTAGCAAGTGTCAGCGGTCTCTGCACCAACAGCTACAGGGACGAGATAGAATAACTTTTTCTCCAAATTTGGCTAAGGTCTTTGCTTTGGAACCAAGAACAAAACAAGAATCCCGACAATCATAGCATAGCTCTAAAGAGGATAACAACTCAGATGACTACCCAATTTCAGGCACACATTCCCAAAATATCATCCTTGCAGGGAATGTGGAATTCAATCCTATCCACACATTATTGGTAACAAGAACAAAGTATACTAGTGCACTGGCCGTTCCTTCAGTATGTATTTCCCCATCAACAAGGAAATGAAAAGAAAAAGGATAAAGAAAGCAGCCTTCAATCTCTCTGTGTGTGTGTGTCTATATATCTATATATCTATATATATATGCACATGTGAGAGGAACAACCCATGGGCACCATATGCACTGTTGATTAATCTAGGGAATGAAACAAGTACTATACTATACCCTGAACTTGGATATTAAAACAATACTCAGGAACTTGCCTCTTTTGTCTAGTGCACACAATTGCAACCCACCCACTTGATGCAAACATGAAGCAAAGACTTGGTAGTCCTTGGGGAATACTAAATTCAGTGAGCTACTCTAATATATATTCATCTCTTCCTAGATTGGCTGCACAAGACAAAGATGCAGAGGGGGCAAAGGGAAGAGACCAATGCCAATAAGATCAACAAAGTCCAATTTATCTCATAAATATGTTACAGATATATCTACTTTTCATCTCCCACCAATCAATAATTTAAAGAAAGAAGTAGTGATCAGCCCTGCCTACCCATCTCCATCAAGGCTCATGCTCCTCTTATCTTACTTACCCCTGTTCTCCTCTGTTATGTACTCAACACAACTCGGAAGTATCTAAAATGCAGAGGATCTATCCAAGATCATGAATAGGAAGAACGTATCCACGCTTGTGAACTGCATCGTACCCTACCCTTGCCTACCGAACCCCGCCGGAGGATTGCCGCCGCCGCTGCCCAAGCTGCCCTTACCACCAGTGGCCCCCAAGTTCATCTGATGATGGTATTGCGGCGCCGCCAGGGAAGCCCCGTACAACTGCTGCCCCATCATTATCATGCCTCCCCCGCCTGCTCCGCCGGGGTACAAGCCTGCTGGGCCTGCCACTGTCCCGAAGCCGCCGCCGCCGCCGCCGCCGCCTCCGTTGTTCCCCATGCCGACGTCGCCGGCGATGCCTTCTTTCTGGAGAGACTGGGAGGAAGAGGAGGTGGTGGGCCCGGCCTTCTCGCCCTCCATCTCCCGGAACCTCTGGAGGTACACCTTGAGGGGCTCGACGTACTCCTCGAAGCCGAGGGTGGCCATGGCCCAGAGCAGGTCGTCGCCGTTGATCGTCTTGCGCTTCTCGCGCTGGCACTTGTCGGAGGCCTCGCCGGTGATGAAGCTGATGAACTCGGAGACGCACTCCTGCACGGTCTCCTTGGCGTCCTTCGAGATCTTGGCGTTGGCCGGCAGCGCCTTCTTCATTATCCTGCTCACGTTGGCGATGGGGAGGAAGCGATCCTGCTCCCTCGGAGATGCGAACTCCCAGCCGGCATTGTTCTTCCCGCTCGACTCGTTGTCGGAATCCGCCATCACCACTCCCCAGGATGAACCCAAAATCCACGGAATTGAGGAACGGGTTGAAGGAAACCCGGCGCTTCCAAGAACTACCAGATGATCACGCAGACAGATGAAGCTCTCCGGAGCAAAAAAATGCCCTCCGGGGTGTTCTCACGCATCAAAACGAAGCAATTTGAAGAAACAGCCTCTTCGAGTGGCCACAAGTGAGAACACGGGTGAAATTATCTGGACAAAAACCTGGTCTTCTCCGATCGTAAGGAAGAAACACGGGCGTTTGAGGTATTCTCCGCTCGATTAAACAAAAAAAAGAAAAGAAAGAAAAGCTCCTTTGGAGAAAAGATGGCTGTTAGAGATGTGTTCCAGACAAGAATTCAGAAAAAAGAAGCCATCTGATAGTGAAAGAAGAAGGAAGTCGGGGAAGTGAGCTGTGCGGGGGAAAGCTGGTCGTCCGAGCTTGTCAGGAGAAAAAGCTAAGCATGCTGCTGGAATTTGAAGCTATAAACTTGGGAGAGAAACAAAGGAATTCGCCAAGAGTAGCTAGCTTGCTTCGGGCGAGTCCTTCCGCGCTTGGAAAAACCGCAGGATCTTAGGAAAATTAGGCGGCTACAGAAGAACAAGCTTTAGCTTCTACTGCGACACGAACTATGATGCATCCTCCGCAGAGCTCGTCGGATCGCACAGCATCTCCGATGAACAAACTCCATGGCCGGAGCCGGAAGCTATCCTCTCAGATCACCCGAGGAAACGCCGGAGCAGGGTTTCCCACCGGCGGAATCCCGCTGCGGAATTCTCTCCATGAAGAGGACGAGGCTAGGGTTGCGCCGCGGAACAAAGAGAACGGGCTTATCACGCCGGGAAAGGGGAAGGCATGTATATCCCTTCTTTCGCTTCGTCCTCCGCCGCGGTCTCGTCGTCGCCGGCGAACGGGAAGGTCTGCTCGGCGGGGGTCGCTGGGTCGCGCCCGCCGGCGGGGTAATATGGCGACGGCGGCGGGGATACGTGGAGGCTTCTCGTCCGTTCGTGTTGCGATAAGAGGGGAGGGCCCGGGGGCCGCGGCAGCCGTCGATGGAGTACGGTTCGCGTGATTGGAGCCGTTGGATGGATGGGTCCATGGGGGAGTGGGCCCCGCGCGGCGCCGGACCGGACGGGTTCGGGCGTGTTGCCAGCTGGGCCCCCGATATCTACCAAGCTATTTATAACCTTATTATCATGTTATTATTAATAACCAAAGGCGAATATATTTTTATGTTTTATTTATTAATTTCTCGTTGGCTGTAAATGAAAAATGGGTGGGGTTTAGGGTAAGAATTAACTTAAACACTTCGTGGCTAAAGTAAGGGCATTAAAATCTTCGCGAATATCTTGTTTGGATACTCAATTAATAATTCAGTTAATTATTTTTTAAAATAGATTGATAATACTTAATAATAATAATATATCATTTGATCAAATATAGTAAAAATGTTGAAATTGAGCCCATCTCGAGTGTTTAAACTTTAACCTTATAAACGAGTAGAGATTTACATTTTATAGACGAGTTTAAATCGAGTCTGAGTTTGAATTTCGTAAACAAACTTCAGAAGGGTTTCATAAACTAGTTACTAGTGAGCTCGAACTCAGAGTGTGCACTGAGCTCTCATTCGAATTCACGCTCGATCAAATAAGCGATTAACTCGATGATTCGAGCTCAAATGTACCAAGTTCTCGACGAATCAAACCCGAACACATGTCTAAACTACTCATCTAGAGTCGAGCCGAGTTCTAGATCAAGTATAAATAAATGAGCTGAGCTCGAGCAACATACTACTCCGCTTATGTCGGCATGTTTTCACCCCTACGTGTAGATAGATCTAGGGGTGTGCACTGTTCGATTAGGCTTGACTTAATTCGAAGGTAAATTAAACCGGTTCAATATTGTTTAATTTGAGATAAGATAAAAAATCTAATTAAATATTTAATATTAAGTGTTACATATATGTAATTTTAAGTCATAAATAAATAAGATAAATATTATTTAATCAAACATTAGTGTAATAATAATATAATAATTTATAACATTTTAAGTCAATCAATTCGATTCGATTTGATTCGAGGTGGAAAAATGTCTAAATATGTTGAATTGAACCTGTCATTTAAATCGAATCAAGCTAAATTAATTTAACTCATTGCTTGTTTTGGCTTAATTGATTCTAATTTCTGAACCGAGGTCAAGTATTTAGATCATTTGGTAACAAGTCGGAATACAAAAAATAATCACTTGAAAATCACTTAATTTCATGTGAATCACTATATTTTTTTTTCAGAAGTGAATATTTTGAGATCTCATGTATAATGTCAGTTTTGACATTGATATTTCTTGATACTCTAAACTTCTTGTATTAGTCAAACACCTCTTGATCAATGGTTGCTATTAATATTAATTTCAAAATTGACCATGATATAATTGATTAGCTCAGTTCTTTTGCAACCATATCAGTTCAACTTTGAGAATTTCTTCCTAGTCAAAGCTTGGTTTAGTTGGACGCAAATCATATTTTATTAAGGTACGATATATGTGTTTATATGGTTCGATGTGAATAAACTTTTACTATAGTATATATATATATATATACATGACTAATTTCACCTCAAACAGTAAACAGTAGCACTTGATTGGTAATTCAACCCAAATCAAATCAAACCAAATCATTAGTGACGGTTTTGAGCTGCCGAAGGGAAAAGACAAGAATTAAAAAAAGAGAGAAGATAAAATAAGTAATAAAATATATGTTTACATTACACGGTTAAATTCTTGAGGATATGCCCGGTAAATGTAGCCTGAAACAACAGCATATATACAAGCAAGTGAAAAAGCTGTCAAAACTTTTTATAAATTTTATTGTAAACATAAAATACTTATACAAATTAAATTAGATGTGAGAGAGATGACAAGGACGCAGAAAATCATTTATCTTTTTAGTTTTAATTCTTTGGGCTTTGATTATCAAGGCACAAAGACCTTACCCCAAAATAAATCCCGAAGATTGTGATTCATTGTTGTCATTTCATGTGTTTATGATGCTGTGTTTGGGGCATTTTTAATCAGCATGTATCATTTTAGGAGAATACATAATGATATGTGAATTAACTAAAAAGTATTTATCACATAAACTTGAATAAATAACTGATGGGGATAATGATGTCTTCTAGCTAGCAAATTAATTAACAAAGGATGATACAATATACACATGTACCACCTTTCAATGGCTAATTGATATGATCATAATAACAGCCAATCTCCACCATGGCAGGCTTGAGAATTTTCATTAATCATGATATTCAGAAAGAGAATGTATTCTTACAGTGTTGAAAATGATCAACCATCTCATGAGGACATGCTTGGGCAAATAAAAGTTTTCCCATTGCAGGACACCTTTTATGTTAATGATCAGGACACATTTTATTTTGATATAACTTTTTTATCATGAAAGTGTATAAAAATTTATTGTCCAACCAAACACTCTATTAATTTTGATCATCAAGTAGCCAAAAAAAAAATCAAAACAAGTTGTGGGGAGACAAGTGAAGAAGAAAAGGACCTAATTGAACAATATATAATAATAATAATAATCATCATCATCATGACAAGCATCTTGAATAGATGCATGGAGTTCCTTATTTCATGTGAATCTAGCTACACTCAAATGCTGTTCCCATGAAATGAAAATCATACCACACCGGTGGAAAGCACTGACTGAATTATGTTTAACAAGTGCTGATAAGTAGCTTCAGATTGATCAGGCACTAAATGCTCATAGACATGACAGAAAGAAAAAGATGAATTATTATATATCATCACCAGTTGAATTTTATTTTATTTTATTTTTTAATCTGATCCTTTGAGTCGGTGGAAGTTGTCAGTTTCTAGTTCTTCTCTGGTGTCACAACAAACAATGTGTCCTTTTCCTTGTTGTCTCTTTTTTCATTTGAATAACTGAATCTCTTGTCTCATCAGGGGGTGCAAACAAAATCAGATTATTCTATACGACAAAATTTTTTTTACTGAAGCATATCCAAATTTATTAGAACGAAAAATCAGATATTTCGATAGTTTATAGAAATCAAAGTCACAAACAGTGTCTTCATTTCGGCGACTTGGATAAAAAATTAATGTACATGTATGTAAAAATTAATATTGTGATAGATAAAAAGTACATAAGTGGTCGAAACCATGACACATAAATGATAAAACTAAAATCTCATACATATTATATCAAAAAACAGTAGTGAAATGAGATTTATTTGTTACTTTTTATTAAAATTAAAAAAATAGCATAGACTTTGAAAATTATCGAAAATTTGGTGATGGAATCGGACAGAAATCCTAATGCCATGATTATGATATATAATAATATTATTATTTTGTTAACAAAAAAGGTATTAATGTTTATCTCCATAATTTATAAGTAAAAACGAGTGTATATGCAACTAACCAGTTATCTAAATATTCAATTAATTTTTAGTCTCAAACGGAACTAAATTGAAATGGTTTGGTTAAGTTTGAATTGAAAACAAAAATAGTCCCAAATTGGGTCGAACCGTGCGCATCCCTAATCTTCTATGATCCCCACTCTTTTTAATAATTTTATGTCTTTAGCTATATTTTATTTTTAACATAAATTTCTATCATGAAAATATTTTAAAAAGTGTTTTGCAACCAAATGCCCCATTATAACTCCTGCTTGCTGGAGTTCCTTTTTTTTTTTTTTTTTGCGGTGATAACTCTCTTCAACTTGGCTGTCCAGCGGCTAGAAATTTGGAAATCATCTTCTTCTCTAGTGAGAAGTAGTAAATGAACCCTCTTGGGGACTTTGGGTATAAATAAAATAAATACGAGTATTTTATCATAAAAGGTATGCTGACGACATTTTTGTAATCGTATGCTCTGTCCGGTACAAGTATCTAACTTGTCAAAGACCTGACCAGATTGAACAAGAGACTTTTTTGTATGACTTTTTAACATTCCAAGTGCCTATGACAATTCAAGATGATGAAAAATAATAATAATAGTAATAGTTTTACATAATAATAACTAGTAAGACTAAGAAACAATATTGTTGGTGAATGGTAACAATAGGATGTGCCATGCAGTCCTTGATCCGCCTCTGTTTTTCCAAGAATCTCCATTGTTTTATCCCCTTCCATGGAGATTTACAAACTAATGCTGTGTGGATGGTTGGGGCTTCTTCCAACAATATTTTACTGGAAAATAGAGTCACAACTCTCAAGCTAAAGAAAGGGGCAAAGATCCATTGTAGACTTTCAAGATCTTAGAATGTGAAGGGAATGTTGTCATTGTGAATCAGTTACAAGGAGATTGTGATCAAAATGATAATTTGCTGAATACAGGATGCAAATGGTTTATATATATACTTGGAACTAAAATTAGGCATCCTTCATGCCGCTTCATGTGATCAAAAAGCTCCATTTCCCCCTGTTTCTAACTTCAAAAGATGCCACTTGGATGAATGCATCAAGAAGAGGGCCTCGAGATGAAATTAAAACCTTTATTTCCTGTCTGCGAGATCCATAGAACCATGAAAGTTAATTATAAATGCTGATGGGAAGTAGCAAGGGACATGTTTATCAAGTCGGTAACATCTGCATGTAGAGGTGAAGTTTGCTACTCGCCGGCATGTCTCAATATAAACAATGTGATTAAAAATTATCAGGCATACCTGTAAGTACACGAAGATCTTTCAAATTGCCACATACTTGGAGAGAGAAAAATGACGTCTCATATTGAGCTTTCAGCACTGAGATCACCCCACCGGACATTGTGTTTTGCAGCAAGATAGTGTGCACCAACCGGCCCTCTGCTACCATAAGGGTAGAGTTCTGGTGCTATTTTCTTCTCTTCCAGTTCCTTTAAGAGCGGAGTGAAGAGGGCCCATGCCGCATCAAGTTCATCACTTCTAATGAACAGCCGACGCTCACCCTCAATCGCATCCAGAAGCAATCTCTCATATGCATCTGGTATCTCGCTCGGGTACCTATATGAACTCAGCTGTTAGACTTTTCATTATTTTTTGTACACAACAAGCACCACCTTGTAACAGACAGAAATAATGCAGAAACGTAACATTGTGACTAATTATTCAAACATTTTTTTCAAAAAGAATAAGATGATTTTGTAGACAACAGTGCGGCTTGTTCTTTAGTTTTTACATTCTTTTGCGACACTAGGATGAAATATTGGTTAGTTCTCTCGGTTGTCTTCTCCGGACCAGCTACAGAAGGTAAGAATTTCACTGTTTCCTTTGCATGTGCAGCTGCAGTTTTTAGCGACTGTCAGTAAGTAGCAACTGCGATTTTAAACTCGCAGTATCAGCAAATTTCAATCATCCCCTCCTGATTGATAGAAAATAGTATGAAGAGTAGGAACAACACAGAAGGAAAAAGGCAACATAATAGTAGATATGCTAAATTTCTTATATTTACATGCAATGGTCCATTTTTTCTCCCTTTTGAATGATTTACAGAACCCATAGTTATCAAAGCCACGCGGCGCCCAAGATGTTCAAGGGTGCCAATTTTACTTAGGTGACAAGGTGACTGCTTAGGCGTCCCCTATGTGGTCAAAGACATAACATTAGATATTTATATATACATGTATACATGTGTATATACATATATATACATACATACAATCATATATATATAATTAGAAGCTGGCTATATATATGCATACATACAAACACATATAATTATATTTGTATGTTATAATTTGATGTGTATGTTTATGTGTGAATGCATATGAATGTGTTTTTATTTATGTAATTATGTATGTGTGGGTAATGTGTATATACTTTTTGGAAAAGAGTTAATCATGATAAAATAAGTGAGAGGGAGAGGAAAGAATGTTCAGAGAGATCTTTATAAAACCTAAGTATATAACATATATTTATAATTAGAAATATTAAATATAAGTGATAGCGAAATATATTATATGTTTACACTATCGTAAAATAGATGCCCACAAATCGCAGATCGACTTGTGCCTAGGTGCCTAGACCCTGGAAGAATTTTTTTTTTTAACTCGGTATCAGGGAAAACACAAAAGTAAAAACACAGTGCCCAATTTAATGAAATCACCAAAGAAGAGCAGATAAGTAGTCCCAAGAGCTTCATAGAAGTTATGCAGTTCTTACTTTGCAGAATAGAGAAGGTTCAGATTACTGCGATCCAATCTCATGCTCAGGCCTGGAATCTTATTATTGATCTTCAGATATATTTCCTCATTCGGTTGAACTCGGATGACTAGCTCATTGGTTGCTCTGTCAAGATCTCTTCCAAAGTTTCGCCTGTAAAGGTTCCCTGGTACATGCCTGAATTGAACTCTGATCTCTGCACTGACTTCTTAACGAGGCACCAGTCAGACATGGTGGCCCAACAGAAGAAGTAGGAGGCAAAGGACATGTTCTTACCGTCTGGTATGTAATGCTTTCCCAGCTTTCATTAAGAAAGGCACCCCATCCCACCTTGCATTGTCAATAAAGAGAGAAGCAGCAGCAAATGTGGGGGTGAGGCTGTTCGTTGGAACAGTTGGGTCATCAGTGTATGCAGGAAAAGCTTTTCCACCCCTCTTATGGCCCTTGTATTGACCAACTACAACATCATCAAGTTGTAATGTCCTCATTGAACGTAAGACTTTTACCTGAAAATGGAATAACAATCTAATGTTTACAAAAGAATGATATCGATATCAAAGAAATTTGATATCTGCAATGTCAAGCACCTTCTCATTCCGAATGTCCTCAGCATCTAAACTAACAGGTGGTTCCATGGCAAATAAAGCTAATATTTGGAGAAGATGGTTCTGCATGATGTCCCGGATGATACCGTAGTTATCAAAATAACTGCAAGACAGAGTCAATTAGGAAACCTTCTTCATGCACATCACATGGCAGAGAAAATGGAAACATTTACAGACCCTCCCCGCCCCTCAGTTCCAAAATCTTCAGAGAATATCAGCTGAACATTTCTGATGTATTGCCTAGACCATAGTGGTTCAAAGACAAGATTGGAGAACCGAAGAACTGAAAGATTCTCCACAAGCTCCTTTCCCAAGTAATGATCGATCCTACAGAAAAACTACCTCTTGTTAGATCTTATCATCAACTATTAACTGAAACATCTCCGAAAGAAATCAATCTTTCCTACGCACATAGATCTGGGTTATTTACTTACATGAATCAAAGATTCATATGCATCTCAAATACATGTTATGTAATCCAAGGTCTAAAGAATATAGTCATCCAACAGTTGATTTGAAGAACAGTGAACCAGGCTACCTGAAAATCTGGTCTTCAGTCAGAAACTGTTTGAAAGAATGTGTGAGCTCCCCAGATGACTTGGAGTCACGACCAAATGGCTTTTCAACAATCACTCTTGTCCATCCAGTAGAAGAAGAAGCACAACGGCTAGCACAGCTCACCACATCAACAAATATATTTGGAGGGATTGACAGGTAGAATAATCTATTCGACTGTCTATCAACCTAAAAGAGTTCAAAACGATCATCTATTTTGCATCAAGGATATTTTATCCAAAAGACCAGTACAGTTAGAATCTGATGCAACACCTCAATTCTTGTCCACCTCAATTTGTTTGGATGCAAATCACAAGAGCAGTGATGCCTTCAAAGTATTATCAATAAATAACAATAACTTGAAATATGAGGTACTGGATTTATCTGCCCACATACTAGTGAAGGAATAATGAATGAGGCTACCAAGTAGCTGCAGCGCTCAGGTTGGAGAAGCAATTGAAGGAAATTTTATCACAGATTGCAGAATTTAGTCTTAATACAAGAGGCCCACAGAAGAGAAACACTTTCAAAAAGCTGCCTAGGACATTCTTAATAATTTAATTTTGGTAGGAGAATTTCATATATGTTAAAAAACAACTAGAAATATGACTATTTCATATTATACTGAAGAACTTCAGATGCAGTCAAGCCAATTCATACTTTTTCCGAACAAATCTATTTACTTGAGATGTATTGTCCATAATTCTACAATGAACATGGCAGACCCTTGTTTGTACCAGATAACTTGCACTGTTTGTCTAAAAGTTCTTATTGTCTATACAAAAGTTTCCTAGGTTAGTGGTTGGTTTATCAACTCCTTCCAATACTATAATGATGGTCATTTGGACAACTCCAGGTAGAAAGGCACTCCACCATGGCGCACAGAAATGTCATGTGAATTATAGAATATCAATGACTACAATAGTGCAGCATTCTGAAACTCTAAAGCTGGAAAAAGAAATTAAGATAATCAACACGAATCCAGGGAAATCAAGGTGCCATTGATCATCCTGGAGATTTGATATGTTACATTTTTAGAAAGCAATCTGCATGAGCTTAAAGCTAGGTGAGATACTATTGATCATCAATTAATTATCTAGAAAAGACAAATCTAAAGCCCTGTTTGGTAACTATATTGAGCACCTTTATCACTATCAATTTTAGCATTGATAGTGATAGAAATCATCAATAGGTGTTTGGTTATCAATATCAATATTGAAACTTTTAATGCAAACAAAGCATGATATGCAATACAAGTGACCACTTGTATCAATTTTGATATTGATACTCCATCTTCTATAAATATCAATATCAAAATTGAATAGGTATCATTTTTGATACACAAACCAAACAGGGCATAATATATGAGAATGAAGAATAACTCAATGATGTTCAGAAGTAAGGATAAATACATGGAGGCAAGGTGAAGGAAAAGCCACCATATGTATAGGCAAAAGCAAAACGGAATAGAAGAGCCACTCAGAAAAACACTGGAGACTGTAAAAAATAGTAAAGTTAGTTGATGACTGGATAAGTGGAGAAATCAGGAAAAATGAAAACACATATTTAACTTCTTAACCATGGATGTGGGTAGAATAAACCAGGATCAATATGCGGCACAATGACGAGTGCATTAAAATGCTATAGAAATACACACTTTTTCTTCAAACTTGAAGTTAAGCTTGCACTTTTTTCCATGCCCATCAACATTATAATGTGTCGTTGTACAACAACAACGTGCCTGTAGTTGCAAGGGCACAAAACAAACCCATTGGCTTCTTGGTTTCTAACATGTTTGTCATTTCTCATTAGGAAGAGTATGTTTCACTTGTGAGACCTAAGCTATGTTGTGAAATGCAAGAGGTATCCAAGGTGACATGTATGGGCCTTGCCTCACATAGGATGCTTCAGATCAGTGCCTAGGCAGCAGAAGCATTTTTTCATTTTTTGGTTTTTTTATTCCTCTAGAGGCGGCTCAGAGTGGCTCTCAAGTCTTGATGGACACTGTGGCAAACCATGGCATCCTATGGGGGTGGGAGGATGATCCTAACAGGCCATCCTTTCGTGTCCCCCAGCCCAACCCTGACAAGATCTGTAGGCAGCTGAGCAGCTCCCAGCATCCTCCAAGAGGAGCCTGCCAACCATCATCTAAGATGTGTGCAAGGTACCTTGATGCCCTTCTAGGCAGAGACGATGACCACCAAGATGTTTTTGCCTGAATCAAGGTGAACAAGGCCTATCACATCTCTCATCGCCTAGGTGATCGCCTCAACTGTCTTTGATAACATAGGGCACAAGTGAAGAACATAGCTTTTGGGAATTACAAATACCACTTTTTCATTGTGTCTTTCACAACACTATGCACAGAATTTGGGTGGACTTGGTTTCATTGATGCAGCTTTTGGGGTGTCAGATTTTGTATCATGAATCTCCCACAAAAGTGAAAATGAGTGCGGCACAACCTTAAATTAAGTTTTATGTTCTTAAGGTTCAATTCTTGTTTCTTGCCTTACAAGATGTTTGACTGCAACATATTTTTATATACTGTTGTGATAAAATTATACATAAAATAAATATAAGATAGCAACAAATATAAATATATCATGTTTGGTGAGATATGATCACAAAAAGGGTAGGAACCATGCATAACTAAATATGGTGGGGAACTACAAGGGAAAAAGAAGAAGCTTTCACCTCTTTTATTGTCCAAGAAGAAACTCTCTATAAAATTAATTCTATATCATGATTGCCAAACACCCTTTTAACAAGTTTTGTTACAAATATATATTTTGTAAAGAAAACCTATTTTATCATGCAACCGAATGCCCTATGAGTCCCTTGTTGCACTTGTAGCTTTTGTTTTCCATGTTGGTAAATATGAAGGTGCCTTTTCCCATTTTATTTCTATAAAGCACGGATCATCAATTGCAAGATATGTGGATGACTGGCCAGTATATATTGAATCACCATGGATGAGGTCACTATGCAGCCAACAAAGTAGCTACCTACTTGTAGAAGAGTCTCATCGTATGAACATAAAGTGAATGCACAAAGCATCACAAATAACTTTACAGAGAGCAAGAATAGTATATGCATTACCTCCTTTTCTTTGAGCTTTTTGTCCAATTCTGAGAAATCTTTATCAGAATCGTACAGTCCTGAATGATAGAAGCATCTTTGGAGGAATTCTTCCATTTTATCTCCACAGTTTTCCCTAAACCATGACATAATGAATACTTCAAATCAATCACTGAAGAAAGAATAATTAGCCCTCACCCCACCACCAAGAAAAAAGAAAAACCATAGTGCACACCTCTTGTCAATTCTGCAAGTCAAGGTTTCACTTATTACATTCCTCAACTCCCCATCCGTTAACTTGCTTCGAGCATAACCGAAAATAGTAAAATGCTGCATGCAGAAAGAAGTGAAATTGGTAAACAAGAAGCACAATAGTCACCAAAATTTTTATTAGCATGTACGAATGATCAGATCAACACATGGACTAAAGAAATGCTGAAATTTGAGAAATGTAACACAATCAGACCTTTGGAAGACAATTTTCATAAAAGAGGGCAAACAGGGCAGGAAATATTTTCTTCTTAGCAAGATCCCCAGAAGCTCCAATTACTGTTACGCTGAGTGTACCCTCAGTTTTCCACCCAGATAACGAAGATTGTCCATCCTTTAGTACGCTGTCTGTAAGGCCTTTCTCAGGTGAATTTCCGGAGAAGCCTGATTCAGAGAGATGTTTTCCATACAGTTCAGAATGAATCCCATAAGGGAAGACTGAGGTGCATTAAGAAATAAAAATCCAAACAAAGAGGAACGAATGAGGAATGAGGATCCATGGAAAGTGGTAAGCAACGAAAAGCTTGAAAATGGGTAGGAAATAAACATGCAGCCGACATTTCAAAATCAAAGACTTTCTAACAACGAACGGAAGCGTGCAGCACAGAGATCACCCATCGCGCAAGCAGCATAGAAATCGAGATGAATTCGGAAGATAAACGCCCGACATCCCTTCTTCAAGACAAAAGATAACTCACCGTTCTTCAAGGAAACGGCATGAAGAGGGTGCCCGTTCGAGGATCTTATCTGAAATCGCCCTTCAATATACGGAGTGTAGAGAAGGTGGGAGCCGGAGATCGCCGTCCCCCTTCTGAGCGGAGGTAAAGGTCCCGCCTTTTCGTGGTTTCTCTCATGGCGCTGGCAGGGGAGCTTAGAGAAGATGTTGGACAGTGATGAGGAAACAACAGAGGGCGGGCATGTGAAGAAGCACGCAGCCATCAGAGAAGGCTTATATGCAGAAGCAGAGCGAATCACATTCTAGCAATTCCAAGGATGAACGAGAAGCCAGAGACGGCGAACACAGAGGATGGGAAGAAGCTAGCCAGGAACTTGGCGGCATATAGATTTTTGAAGCGGCGAACTGACCAATGGCAGGAGCAAGAAAGATCACGGTGCCGGGAGACCGGGGGTGGGATCATAGCGATGCGGATGGCACTAAAGGAGATATTTTGGGTCCATGGCTTTGATTGTGAGGTGTGTTCCAGAAAAAAGGCTTTGATTGTGAGGCTCCGGAATTTTTCTGACAGAAAATTCAGAAAAATTTTAAGATTATGCCCGGAAGATCATTCTTTTATCCCCAAAATGTAACGATGTCGTAAGATTTCCGACATACAAAATAAAAAAAATCCAACTTTTACCCCACACAGGAGATTTGTCGTAGAAATCAATTCACCCGAGTTACTATGTTCTTCATTTCATGCCTAATCTCCTGCTTTATAGAAAATAAATCAAAATTTCTCATTTCAAAAAATAGAAAGATTCGGAAAATCACTTAAAATTATGTGATTTTGTTCGGAAATTTTATCGAATAATGGTCTGAAAATATAGAACCATGTAAATTTCATAGGTTAGACATTTTACCAAGCGCTGAAACATGTATAACCAGAAACAGAGAGGTTTGTGGGAGTGTTTGGGTTGCACAATAAATTTTTTTTGTACACCTTAGTAATAAAAAGTTATGGTAAAATCGAGTGTAAATTAGTTGACGACATAAAATTATTATGTTTTGGAATACAGGATAACAAAAAAGAAAAAGAGTGAAAGTTACGTGTGACCAAAAGACAGGTGGGAGATCACAAGCTAAAATTTAAAGAGAGTCACACCTCCTTTTTTGTCCGAGAAAAATAAAATTTCTTGTAAAAATATAAAATTTTAGTAAAAATTCAACTTATCACACGCTACCAAACACCCCCGTTAGTTAAATTATTTATTTTCTGTGCAAATGACTGAGTTCTCAGAGGATCATATATACTTTTGTTTCCAGATGGCAAAACCACACAAAAATAGAGTGAACAAAGTTTATTCCCTATCCGTGAAGATCTAAATATTAATATATATATATATATAGTTCATTATATCTACAAGCATACGACCCAAATTATCAGTAGATCCAAACACAAAACATTGGGTATCTACACATGATTTCCGGATTGTGTTTGCTTTTAGCACCTTAAAATCGCTTTTGCATTGGCTGATTTGGATCCCAAGAGAAGTACTTGGCATTAGAAAAAAGAAGAAGAAAAACTCTCATTTTGGTAAACTTGAAAAGAAGGCAACAACCAAACTCTAAATTCAAACTAATAAATCAAATACATATATGCCACCCTTAGAAAGTATTATATATAGTGGGAAGCGTTGGGGGGACATATATATATAGTTAGGTATCGCATAATTTAAGAGTAATTAATTAAGGATCACTGAAGGGAGAATGCTTATAACTTTGTGGCTATATTGAATTAGATGAAAATCGTCATGATTGTGCTAGAGAGAAAGTAAATGACAGAAGATGTAGATCTTAATTAGATGATTTTACACAAAACATACTTTCACTTCATGAAATTTCAGTTAGCAAAGTGAGATTGGAGCACATTAGAATAGTAGTAGAATTTTATCAACACAATACTCTTTGAATGATTTAAATTTCTCAAAAACTGATTCTCACTCTCTCTGTGTATGTATATATAGAGGGCAAGGGCCCTCAGATGACCACCCGAGAGTGCACCGTCAGCCTTTCTCACAAAAACACATTAAATACATTATTAAATACATGATTTAATGACTCATCAAATCATATATTTAATGAAATTTTGTGAGAAAATGGAGAGAGCACCCTCGAGTGATCACCTGAGACCCCCGCCCTCATATATATATATATAACATAGACTCTAAATTATTTAGGACTGTTTACATAGAAATAGAGTTAGGACAACATTCAAAGGTCAGAGTTTTGAATGATATGCAGACATTAAAAAGTAATAGGATGCTTTGGCTGCATGATAAAAATGAGTTCTATCAACACTTGTTGACAAAGGTGTTGCTCATTGCAAAAACATGACTGCAGAGCATTTCTTCTTGGTCGACAAAGGACAATTCTTCCTCTTCTTCTTCTTTCTTGTGACCCATCATCATTTATTTTTGTTTTGCATGGACGATCCCGCCCTTCTTGTTATCAGAATTAATCTCACGGAACATGATAATCTAATGTGCTTAGCTATATCTTACGCCCTGTTTGGTAACACTATTAAGTACCTCTATCATTATCAATTTTAAAATTGATATTGATAAGAGCTATTAAGAGATGTTTGGTTAATTGTATCAATTTTAAAATTTATAGTGCAAACAAAGCATATTACGTAATACAAGTGTTAACTTGTATTACTTTTGATATTGATACTCCAACATTTTAAACTATTAATATCAAAATTGATATAGTATCAAAAATGAAACTCTAACCAAACAGGGCATTAGATTTTAATTTTACCTATACTATATATTGTCATCAAACACCCTACAAACATATATTTAGGCCGCCAATATTTCTTACGATAATGATTTGCAACATTTCAGAAATAATTTAAAATAATCCCTGAATTAAGTCCTGTACCAAAACTTACTCTAGTCCTGCATATTTATATTGATGTCTTCTTCTTTTTTTGAGAAATATATTGATATCATTCAACTGTAAATTTCAAGTTGACTAGTGAAGAAAGATAGCTCATATCTTTTTATATGATCAAACATAAATTTATTCTAACATGTATATGACATAAAAATTTGTCTGCTATTGCCTACACATTAATGTAGACTTGACAGAAAATGAACCATGCATATATATATATATATATTTGGAAATAACCATGCATGGTTTCACGTCTTTCTTCGTGTAGATATATATATATATATATAGAGAGAGAGAGAGAGAGAGAGAGAGAGAGAGAGAGAGAGAGAGAGAGAGGAAAAGAACCATGCATGGATTCCCGCCTTTCTTCGTGTAGATATAGAGAGAGAGTGTGAGAGTAGTAGGAGAAAGGGATAGATAGATAGAGAGAGAGAGAGCATAAAAACCTGCCTTTCTCTACACATTACAGACTTGACAGTAAAAAGAACTCTGCATGGATTCCCACCGTTCTTCGTGTAGATATCTATAGATACATACAGAGAGAGAGATGGAGATATATATATATATATATATATATATATATAACCTAAAAATCTGCCTTTTGTTGCCGACACATTACAAACTTGACAGTAAAAAGAATCATGCATGGATTCACGTCTTTCTTCGTGTGTGTGTGTCTCTCTCTCTGAGAGAGAGAGAGAGGGGGGGTGGGGGGTGGGGGGACAAGATGAAGCATGCAAGCATGCATGCTGGCTTCTTGTTGGGGCATGCCATTTCTGTCATGCAGCTCTCTCTCTCTCTCTCATACACAAGCTCAACCATGCAAGGCATCGTTGCTGGTAGCTTCTGGTTGGGTCATGCGCCATCTTTCATCTCTCTACACGTCTCTCCTATCCCATCATTCATATATATGTGTGTATGTCTACGCTTCCGCTTCGGAAGTAATTAAGCGTCTCTCTCGATCACACACCTGCCCCCATTCTCCCCTTCTCTCTCTCTCTCCCACCACCCCACCCGTCGTCCTGATCCGCCCAGCCGGCGCCGGAGATGTCACCCAATTACGCCGCTTCCGGCCTCCACGTCATCCGGATCGGCACCGCCGGCGGCCCCGAGAAGACCAATATCAGGCGTCGGGAGGACGGGACGAAGGCCGGGCAGCACCCGGCGGCGGAGAGCGGGCGGCGGAGGTGCTGCAGCGGCTTCCAGATGCCCCTCCACTACCCTCGGTACAAGAGGGAGGACTACGAGAAGATGGAGGGCTGGAAGCTCGACCTTCTCCTCGGAGAGTACGGCCTCAGCTTCGACGGCCCCCTCGAGGAGAAGAGGGCTTACGCCATGGGGGCCTTCCTCTGGCCCGCGACCAGCTGCTCGGGCTAGGCCGCAGCGGAAGGAAACCCAAACCATACGCAGAGACCTACGCTCGCTAACTAGCTGTTTGTTGAAATGCCTCAGAGACACCTCTTGAACCGAATATACATATATATATATATATATATATCCCCTTTACCGGGTCATGACCCTTGCTAGGATCAAGATATATTATTACCATGTATCAATGTTGAGTGACAGAGATTCAAAGAACAGGACGTGTTGATTGAAGTTAAATTCTTACATGTGAAAGCCGAGGTGATGTAATTTTTTTGTTCCTGATCTTGTCTTGGATTTGCACTATTTGACAAAGTTGGTGTTTAAATATAAATATATATGTAACAATTAATTAGAATCTAAAAAATATATATTCTTAATTTCTTCATCAACTTTTTGTACGTACCTGACATCTGGTGGGTGATGTCATGTACACAAGGGGAGCTTATAAATTGAGCAAATAAGAGGTTTGTACGTAGTGTAATCTACATGTATTTGGGAAAAAGGGGGTGGTGACTGGGCTCTAAATGGGCTGGCCCATTTTGATTAGTCTGCATGTCCATGATCCGTGCTTGAGTTGTGTTCACTGGGCCAGCCTTTTGAGTCTGCAGATTGCAGGTAGCCTCAAAATCAAATTTCAAATTTGCCTTACAAAACAAGGCATAGGAATTATCACCCAAGTGTCCACATGTATATATATATATATATTGTCATTGATACTCTATCCTCCGGAAACATCAATGTCAAGATTGATATAGTGTCATTTTAATACTCTAACCAAATAAAGTGTAAAAGGATGTTGGTTGGAGTTGTTAATTAATTATACATTAGTATTACTGGTATATGCAACGATATCAAAGATTGATGGTATCAAACATCAGAATCATATTGATGGGGATAGATAATGACTATACTAGTGTATCCAGACAAGTCCCAATGCATGCCATGCTTGATTAGAGTATATAAAAAAAAATTAAACTACATCAAAGTTGATACTCATTTTTTTGAAGAAAATAGCAATAACAAATTTGATTGGGTGGACACTTCCATTAAAATTCATGCCTTAATTGTACTGTAAATTTCAAGAATGATTCAAACCCTTACACTATTTATATCAATATCAAATCAGCCTTCATCCCACGATGTCTTGGGTACAAATTAATAAATTATAGAGTAAATGCATGCTGGGGAAGCTCTTGCCTAGGCCAACCATCTCACATCTCTTAGATAATTGTATTTTTTTGGTTATTAACCCTCTGTATATGTGACTAAATTAAAAATAATCACGCGAGGAACTTATGGGGTGTTTGGTTGTACGATAATGAAGATTTTTATTTTTATTTTTAAAAATTGTAAGAAAACTTGTTAAAAGAGATGTTCGGTAACCATGACAATTTTATGTTTTAAAAGTGATTTTCTTCTTAAACAAAAAAGAGGATCTTACCTCTTTCTTTTTTCTTGTGGTCCCCCACTTTGTTTGGCCATGTGTGGCAGTTACTCTTTTTTGTAATCACATCCCTTCTAACATGATAATTTTATATCATGAGTTAGTTCACTTTTTATTTTAATATAATTTTTTATCATGAAAGTTTATAAAAAATTATCATGCAACCAAACACCCCATTAGGATGGTGGGGGGGGGGAGTGAAGGGCGCGACTCCTCCTGTCCATTGGCTAAGAGAATTCATACTCCAAATTATAAGGCCCTTTGACTTTAAGCTATTATTCTATTAAGCACTTGGAAATGAGATGGCTTTCCCACGCTGACCTCATTTAACGATTACAAACGGCTTACAAAATGCTTCATTTGCAAAAAAGAAAAGAAAAGAAAAGAAATATCTAATTCGGCTCTCTAAAAATATTAGCCAAAAAGAGAGTAGTTCTTCTTCTTCTTTTTTTTAAGTTTCAGACACCGAACTATCATACTCTATCTTAATTATCATGTGAAACAAATCCTCGCAGACATATTTTGATTTTCGAACACTCTGCACTTCATACAACTTAAAATAATATTCCTATACCAACTTCAAATTGCTAAATGCTTTTGAAATACTTCAGACATGTAAATTAATATGATTCCAACCGTGCATGACAAGACGAAACCCTAGCTTGGTCAACGCATAGCCATGGTAGCCGCCCCGGCCGGTGCACCTCCGCCTGCTTCTGACGTCCCTCTCAGAAGATCAGATCTCTCTCCTCCAGCTCCCCGGCCGGCACCCAGCAGCTCCGGCGGCGATGATGAGCGGACGAGAGCCGCGCAAAGACGACGCCCCTCCAGCATCTATCTTTCCGTCTCCTCGGCACTCATGCACGCATGGGTCCCCTCCCGGGCGGGCGGCCGCCGGAGCGACGACGTCCCGGAGATGGACAGGAACCCAACGGCGCGTGCTCGCGGAAGCCCGGGCTGGGCGGCTCCGCCCGTGGAAGGCCCCCCTCTTCTTCCTCCTCCTCCCGATCCCCGTACTATACGCTTTATTATCTCGACGTGTATCTTTCTGTCTGTTCCTTTCCCGGCCGCTGAAAGCCGAAGGGAATCGGCCTGCAACGAGACGTGACCTCTGAGGACGACGGCGGAGACGCGGCCGGGGCCCGGCGGTGGTGGACCGTCTCCGCACGCCGTCCTCCCGGCGTCGCTTTCCCGACGGCAGGCCGAATCTGGGGCGGCGATTGGCCGGCCGGCGGCCGCTTTTGAGAGTTTTGACCAGGCGCTGTACACGAAGCCATTCACACAGTTGGAAGAGAACGGTGAGATTCTCTCGATTTTTTTATTTAACTATTATTAAATATTCATCACGTTATCGTCGTTACATAATTTATATGGAAAAGTCGGAGAACTCTTCTCCAAAAGAGAATCTCTTGTATTCAAAATCAATATATATATATATATTCTTTTTGTTGAATTTTGAAACAAGAACTTTTATTTTTGTCAAAACTGTAGAAGGCATGAGAAGCAAAGTAGGGGACCTGGGACCGCATGATCAAGATGATTTTGTGGTCACATTGTTCTTGTTTATAATTTCTTTCCACCGCCTTTTCGTTTAATCAGAAGTAAGAATCATTTTTCAGAGTGTAATGTTTACATTAACTCAAACAATTAACAAGGATGAAAACAGATTAAGTGTATTATTTGGCAGAATTTTATGCTCAATCAAACAAGCCCTATATTTAATTTAATTAGCACTCTTTAACAGACAAATGTTATGTATCTTCAATATGCCAAGATATCTGCCTAGCTCTAGATTTGTCCCTACTGTTTGTTTTAGCATTTTCTCTGAGCTTTGCCTGCAGGGATCTGCAAGCAGAACCATCAGTTGCTATCTTTTTTCCCCCCATTTGCCTTTTCTCTTTCATCCAAATGTCAGCTTTGGTCCACAGTTGCTTCCATTTACATGGATTCTGATCATGAGAAATGACAAGCATATCTTCATCTTGCTCGCCCATATATCCTATTTGCTCCCCATTAATTTCACATACAAGTAGGGGTGCAATCGAGTCGAGTGGTATGTTATTCAAATTTGTCTCGATTATTTTAAACGAGCTCGAGTTCAAGTTCAAAGCTCTGACGAGTAAGTTGAGCTCTTGTTTAAGGTTATTCATTAGTTAATTGAGCCGAACTCGAGTTCGAGTTGAAATCTGATACAAATTTATTTATAAAACTCAAAATCAATTTAAAGTCGTCGAGGAAACATTAAATTTAACTCATTCACCAAATTTGATCTAAGTTTAAATCGAAATTTTGACTCATTTTATATATTTAAGTGACCATATATAATTATTAACATTCGCAAATTAAATTTTTAATAAATATTTAATGTAGTTACTCTGAGTTTATCGACTCAAGTATAGATATATTCAAGTTCGATTCATTTAATAAGCCAAATTTTATTTTTTGTTCAAACTTGTTAAATGATACATGAGTATAGTAGAATTATTGTTATTGTCAAATATATTTGTTAATTTACACTCACATACAAAAATGAACAGCCTACCATAATTTACACTCACATACAAAAATGAACAGCCTACCATAAAAATCAATCTCTCTCTCTCTCTCTCTGTGTGTGTTCCACTTTCTTTCTCTTTTGTGTTTGAGGCCAAGAATTGAGAAGAGACTGACAAGGTTGTCTTGAGAATAATATATCGACCAAATACACAAGTTCAAAGACATTGACGTCTTCAAAAGCTGCTGTCGGCAGATCGATGCACAGCTGATTCTTGAATATACATATAAATATATATTTATTTATATATAATTGCAAGGCAAGTTTCTTATAAATGCACTATGATTTTATTTTTCATTTGAAATCAATGAAAACAATAGCATGGGTCTTAATAGGGTGCAGACGAGCCGATTCAAGTCGAGTAATATGTTATTCAAACTCGGTTCGTTTATTTTACACCGGTTTGAGTGCAATCCGGAACTCGAGCTTGAATGACAGTTCAACCCAAATTTAATCCATTGTTTACGAAACTCAAACTCGATTTAAACTTATGTGAGAAACTTGAGATTTAGCTTGTTTACGAAACTCCAACCAAGTTTAAACCCAAATTAAATTAAATTAAATTTAAATTTATTTTTTATATTTAAATGACACTGTATAATTATCAATAATCATAATTTATTTTTTGAAATAAATATGTCAGTTGAGGTACTATACTTATTGGGTTGAGCATAACAGTCCGAGCCTGTTCAGGTCAGACTTGTTAATAAGTCAAGTTTTGTATTTTTATTATCTTTTTCGTTTAACATAATCTTTGCACCCCTAGGTTTTAACAAAAAAAAATAAAAAAAATCAAACCAACCTTGCACGACTGACTGAAAAGATAGATAAGGATGCCAGAACATTCTTGAACCAGTGCTCTTTATTATTTTTAAATTTATTTTTTCGAAGGGAGAGATAAAACATTCTTGAGCCATGCAAATCTCTTAAAAAAGCACATATATATAGATAACCCTGTTTAAAGTTTGCAGTAAAAATAATGAAACTAAACAAAAATTTTTAAAAAAGAAGCTGTTTTATTATCCACCATAATTAAGAACCTGGTGACCATGCTCTCCTTTTATAATTAGAGTTATAGAGCAGCTAGGGATTCCAGTTATAACCTGCCATTTGCCTCATTCTAACCACAATACTAGAGATGCATAACATTGGTGCCCATGATTTCTGTTTGTTCTCATCTTATGGCACCAAGGAGGACTGTACACTACCCTTGGTGTGCCTCTAATTAATGGCAGAGGACTTTTTCTCCTGCCTCAGAACACTGAAACTGGTCACAGCTGCCTGTCCTTGTCTGTGACTGTGATGAACCCACATAACTTGATTTAATTGGGAGCGTTGGCTGTCTTGTCCAAATGTATAGGTGAACCTTGGTTTCATGTACATTTCTCATAAGATTATTGTGCAGAAGACATATCTCACTCTGTCTCTTCTCCCCTTCTCTAGGGGAGAAGGTCTCAGATGATAATGTATTCTGTTGGGTTAATACATAATATTTATGGTCTGCTTGTGCTATTGATCATGACATATGCACACTGTTAAGTGTGAAAGATAGACTAGTGCCACTCGATGAGCTTGACCCCCTTCTTAGGCTTTAGGGGCTGTTTGATAGCCCTTAACGAAGCTATGATGTCCGATTCGGTCACACATCATACTTTTGAGATGGTTTGGATGGATCCAAATATATCTTTTAAATACGAAAAAAAAAACACCTTAAAAATAAGAAGAAAGTGAGCAGTTTTTCCTTGTTTCAGACGTTGAGAGCTCTAACATGAGTTTCGAGTGATGTTTGATTTGACTCAGTGGAATATGTAAAGTATTAATTTCGTCCCTAATTTTGCATGCAGATTCGGTAGATTCGTAGGACACAAAACATAAGCTATTCATCTATGAAAATAAAACTATGTGACTTTCAAAAGGATTATTATAGACATTTTATCGAACGGTTTGAATACCTAACTTCGGGACATCGATTAAACTAGAGCAAAATGATGGGGTCTTAGCTTTAGCCTATGCTCTTCGCCGTCAAATTGTCTTCTCTTCGTCGAGATAGTATCTCAACCAAACTAAATACTTATATTTTTACCATAAATTAAAAAAATAGACACGAAATCCCTACGATTCAACCTTTTTGTATTAAGCCAAAACAAATATCACCTTGCGATCCAAATCCATTATATATATAAGACCATATATAGTGCCAGTGTAAGCCCGTTCTAAGTTGAAATCAATAGATGGTGAAAAATTAGAGAGACGGTTTGAGAAAGTACAGGTAATTGGCAGTCCTTAAATATATCTATGATCACAACATTAAAAAAAAAATACACCTTCCGTCCCTCTTACCAGAGATGATGTTTCAGAGCAGGTGCGTAAAATAGTTGCTGCCGCATCGCATCACACACACCTCCTGTTCACGAACCGGATTATCCGAACCCCACCACCTGCCACCCATCCGGATACGATACGGTAAACCGGATCTATCCGAGCCGCCTCCGAGTGTGACCGGGATAGCTGCTCCGCCTCCAGGCCCGGCCAAAAAAATAAAAAGAAAAAAAGCACACGTCAGGGACAAGCGGGACCCACCGCCCGGAGTTCCGAAGACCCCAGGTCAACGTCGGTCGTCCAGCGCCACGCGGGATGGTCTCTCTGGGGGGGGGGGTCCCCGCCGAGCCGGACATCGGTCAGCGCGCCGGTCCGCCCTCCCAGGTCGGACAACGCGACGGTCGACCGGCCACGTGGAAAACAAATAATCGGCCGGGCGTTCCGGTTTTGCTTCAGTATTCGGGAAATGACGAGGGGTGAGCACTGTTTTCGATTTGGTTCGATTTTCCGATTTAGATCGTTTTTTTTTCAAATCGATTCAACTCTTCGAATCGAATCCATTCAAATCAATTTAATTTGATTTAAATTAAAAATATAAAAATATATATAATTATTTATTTATATATAATATTTTTTAAATTAAAAACAATCAGAATAACTATTATAGAATTATAAAAATATCATTTTTAATAATATTATTATAAATTTATATGATTTTTTAATTAAATCGATTCAAATAATCTGATTTGATTTAAATCAATTCGGAGGATTTTCGAACCGAATCGAATCGAACATGATTCTAATTGAATCGAACCGAACCAAACAAGTTGGTTCGATTTGATTTTTCGATTTGAACCGTTTAATATTCACCCCAGCAGAAATGACAATCTTATTTTTGTTTTATCTAAAAAAAGACAATCTTGTTTTTAGTCGCGATGACGGTGGAAATTCCACGCAAGCGCCACGTCGGCCGGAGCGCGGGCCCCGGTCCTCCGTGGCTCGCGCCCGGTGCACCGTGCACGTGCGCTATGGGACAAAACTTGTGCTCTGGCAGCGTCGCCACGCTTCCCCCTTTTACCCGAAAGGCCCATGCCCCCCCCCCCCCCTCGAGAACCTCTCCGGTTAATCACGCGACCAGACGGCGAGATAGCCCATGACTCGGGAGGGCATTTTCGTCCAACCGCCTCAAAAGAGATGGCGGAAAATCTGACAGCCTCTCTGCTTCCCTCTCCTTTATAGCGTCGCGTCGTCGTCTTCGCCTTCGGAGTCTACACTCCACCAGTCTTCTCTCTCTTCAACTCCGTGCCTGTCTCTCTCTCCGAGGAGACTACTCTCTCCCAGCCGGCGGCCGTGGGGATGGCAGCGAAGGCAGCGAGGGTGGAGGTGGAGGTGGAGGGGGAGGAGAGATGCCCGGTGGAGGAGGTGGCGCTGGTGGTGCCGGAGACGGACGACCCGGCGATGCCGGTTATGACGTTCCGGGCATGGACGCTGGGGATCGGCACCTGCGTCGTGCTCATCTTCCTCAACACCTTCTTCACCTACCGGACGCAGCCGCTCATCATCTCGGCGGTGCTCATGCAGATCGCGGCGCTGCCCATGGGGCGCTTCATGGCCGCCGTGCTGCCCGACAGGGAGGTCAGGGTCGTCGGGGGCTGGGGATTCAACCTCAACCCCGGCCCCTTCAACATCAAGGAGCACGTCATCATCACCATCTTCGCCAACTGCGGCGTCTCCTACGGCGGCGGCGACGCCTACTCCATCGGCGCCATCACCGTCATGAAGGCCTATTACAAGCAGGGCCTCAGTTTTCTCTGCGCCCTCCTCATCGTCCTCACCACCCAAGTACCTCTCCCCCTCTCTCTTTATGATTCGTCCCGTTCTTTCATCCAGATAGCAACTTCTCAAGGTTTAATTGCTGCAAGGGTAGAAAGTTCTATCGATTTTGGTTCTTCCTCTCCCCTTCAGATCTTGCATGACGATATGCTGTATTTAATGCCACGCCGTCGGACTATTGACTTGGGTCTGGATGGTTGACTAGTTCGGGTTATCGGCATCAGCAGTGTCTAATTTTCTGGGAATTTTCTCCGTTCCAGATCCATGCAGGATCTGATGTTACGCTCACGCCGTTGAGTTCTTGTGCATGACCTGCTCTCTGTTATCGTCGTCAATGGTGTGTCTACTGTTCCAGTGTTCTCAGTAATCTGCTACGGTTTCCAGGATGGGTCACACTCGAATATCAGAATTTCCGAAGAATCGATCTAGAGCTTCGATTTTGTTCTTATTTAAGGGCGCTGCGTGGAGATGGAGACGAGAGATCGTCTGCTCCAGTGGAAGCAGGACCTGTCGCTTAGCCCTTTTTATGTGTTCTATTATTTAAAACCCCTCTTTCTGAAAGGCAGCTGATCTGTTCATTTTATTCTGATCCCGCGTGCTATCCCCATCTCTGGATGCACGCAGAATGGAAAAACAAACATCACTTACCGTCCCTTTGAAAAGTTCCAGATGCCCCCCCCCCTTTTCTTGCCTTCAGTTCTTTTTTTTTCTTCCTTCAAAATATTATATGGACCAATTTTTTCCCCTCTCGAGACTCTTCTACTACCCAAGTATACTAGGTTACAGATTCTCAATTGACCTTTGTTTTTTTTTATTTTTTAATTTATTATCTTGCTGATTGGTCATCACTGACATCAGGTATCAATTCGGTCTTCCACATAGAGAGAAATTTACATTGAAACTTCTTTCCCAATAATGCTATTACCTGATCTTGCAGATACTGGGCTATGGATGGGCAGGAATGCTGAGGAGGTACTTGGTGCAACCAGTGGAAATGTGGTGGCCTGCTAATCTTGCGCAAGTTTCTCTCTTCAGGTCCTTATTTGAGATCGTTCCTCCATATATGATCTCCTTTCAGGCTGAGTTTTGGTGCGATGTCAGGCCTAGAGAAAATGATTCTGGTATCTGGATCAGTCGGTCACATACTGGGTTTAAGTAGGTCTTACTTACGGGGTATTGCATGATAAATGGAGTTTTTGTAACAAAACTCCTTAAAAAGGATGTTTGACATTCATTACAATTTTATAGTTTAAGAGAGATTTCTTTTTTTGGACAAAATAAGAGGTAAGACTTTTTATTCTTGTGGTGCCCCATCTTTTTTAGTTATACATGGGCATGGCCCCCACTTTTTTGTTACCACTTCATTCCAAATGCGACAATTTTATGCCTTTGGCTAATTTAGATTTGTTTAATATAAATTTTTAACATGAAAGTGTATAAAAATTTATTGTGCAACCAAATACCCTATTAAGCTTGGCTGCATTGCAGTGAATCCATCCAACAGTAGTACTGAACATACTGTTCTGAAACAGTATGTTCTTTTCATATGGGGATTCATCAAGGTTGAGCTCTGCTGACATCCGCTTATCCTTTTGTTTGCAGAGCGCTACACGAGAAGGATTCAAAGGAACAGGGAATAACACGGATGCGATTCTTCCTCATTTTCATGGTTGCTAGTTTTGCCTACTATGCCTTACCGGGCTATCTCTTCCCCATCCTAACATTCTTCTCATGGGTCTGCTGGGTTTGGCCTCACAGCATCACTGCCCAACAGATTGGATCTGGGTACCATGGCCTAGGAGTTGGGGCGTTCACTCTTGATTGGGCAGGGATCTCTGCTTATCATGGTAGTCCTCTGGTGGCACCATGGTTCTCCATTGTTAATGTTGGTGTTGGATTCATCATGTTCATCTACATAATAATGCCCATTTGTTACTGGAAATACAACACTTTTGATGCAAGGAAATTCCCCATCTTCTCCAACCAGCTCTTCACATCCAGTGGGCATAAATATGACACTACTAGGATCTTGACACCGCAATTCGAACTCAATGAAGCGGCATATAACAGCTACAGCAAGCTTTACTTGAGCCCACTTTTTGCACTATCTATAGGGTCAGGGTTTGCACGGTTTACAGCAACGTTGACCCATGTTGCTCTTTTCCATGGCAGGCAAGTCCCATTAACTCCTCTGCAGACAATTTACTATTATGTTTTGTAGTTCCAATATGAGCCCCCGTATGTTTTCTTCAATTTAAGTTACTGGATAAATGCTTTCCTGTACCTTACAATTCCTTCATGGCTTGGAACCGGATTAAGCACTGGAACAAGAGACTTACTCCCCTTATTCCGGTGGTAGGCGGTTTGGCAAGGGATACATGGGATTAAGTGGAATAAGGCGTGTAACTCATTCCACACTCCCATGTGGAATAAGTTACATCATCCCCTTGATCCCCCATATATTATATATTACTTAATATATTATACATTGCATAAATATGATAGGATAATATATTAAATATTTTATACATTATATACTGAAATAAAATCATTATAAATTAGTATTACGCATAATATATGTAATATTAAATTTATGTAATAATATTCAACATTCTATCTTAAGTCATATATAACATATTTAAATTATATAATTATTTTATGTACACCATATTATTGGTTACTTATTTATTTTGAATTATATTATATATTACATATATATATGGAAAAAATAAAATACTAAATTAAAATTTTATTATATTATATATATATATTAATTTTATACTTTTACGTATTTAATGCTAGTATTTTACTTTTATATATTTTGTAAATGTATAATTATATAAAATTTTACGTACATTTATATTTTCAATTAATTTCATTTCCCACTAATATTTGTCATAATCGTATGTATGTAAATTTTAACACTAAAATCATATAATATATTTATATTATATTATATCATTTCAGTAGTCAGGTCCAGATGATCATAGAGTCAGCATCAATAGATGCTGCCATTGTAGTAAAATTTGATCAAACAAGGGTGCCGATTTTGTAGGTAGAGCCACGATATCAACATCTGGGCTTTGAGTTGGTTCCAGTAATTCTAACCAAAATATTTTTCTCAATTGAGTTTCAGCCTGTTCAAATATATATCTATATATATATATACCTGGAATAGGTGCACATTAATTCTACTCTAAAATTCCGGACCAGAAATAAATGAGGAAAGCTGTATGGTTTGATGACCTGGATCCAAAAAGAGAAAATAATAGAAAAAGATATCTCTTTGATGAGAAAGAAACTACCAATTGTCTACGGCAAAACCTAGCAATTTGTGAAGATATATATCGGTCATCTTTATCAAAAACCTTCGGATGCAGCGATATCTGGAGACAGAGCAGGGCAGCAGCGAAATCCGTGAAGCTAGATATCCATGCAAGGCTGATGAGGAATTACAAAGAAGTTCCTCAGTGGTGGTACCTCGTCCTGCTCGCGGGAAGCATTGCACTGTCGTTGATGATGTCCTTCGTCTGGAAGGAGCAGGTGCAGCTGCCATGGTGGGGCATGCTCTTCGCCTTCGGGCTGGCATGGCTCGTCACTCTCCCCATAGGAGTCATTCAAGCTACCACGAATCAGGTAACATGACGAGAGTGCCATCAGAAATCACCAGCAGGCTGGTATCTTGACATCCCCATCTGTTCTTCTTGTCTCCTCCCCCCCCAAACAGCAACCAGGATACGACATCATCGCTCAGTTCATGATCGGATATATCCTGCCAGGAAAGCCCATAGCCAATTTGCTCTTCAAAATCTACGGTAGGATCAGCACGATCCATGCCCTCTCCTTCCTTTCAGACCTGAAGCTCGGCCACTACATGAAGATCCCACCTCGCTGCATGTACACCGCTCAGGTACATTTCTACAAACACCTGCCGTGCACGACCCGTGGAGCAACGAGCGAAGATCCTCACTCACTTGTGCAACATGGTGCAGCTGGTCGGCACCCTCGTCGCCGGAGTAGTAAACCTCTCCGTGGCCTGGTGGATGCTGGAGAGCATCGAGAACATCTGCGACGTGGAGGCCCTGCACCCGGACAGTCCGTGGACATGCCCAAAGTACAGAGTGACCTTCGACGCCTCGGTCATCTGGGGCCTCATCGGCCCCGGCAGGCTGTTCGGCCACGGCGGCCTGTACCGCAACCTGGTCTGGCTGTTCCTGATCGGCGCCGTGCTGCCCGTGCCGGTCTGGGCGCTGAGCAAAGCGTTTCCGGAGAAGAAGTGGATCCCCCTGATCAACATACCCGTCATTTCCTACGGGTTCGCGGGTATGCCGCCGGCGACGCCCACCAACATAGCGAGCTGGCTGGTGACCGGAACGGTGTTCAATTACTTCGTCTTCAGGTTCAGGAAAGGGTGGTGGCAGCGGTACAACTACGTGCTGTCGGCGGCGCTGGACGCTGGGACGGCGTTCATGGGGGTTCTGCTGTTCTTCGCGCTGCAAAACGAGGGAAAGAACCTGCGGTGGTGGGGGACGGAGCTCGACCACTGCCCTCTGGCTACTTGCCCCACCGCGCCCGGCATCGAGGTGGCGGGGTGCCCGGTGTTCTAGAGGGTGATGGGCACCGCAGATCGGACCAGGAGACCGCGAAGCGAGAGGAGAGGCGGCCGCTTTCTGGTCCCGGACTGCTCGCTGCCGAGGACCGCTGGAAAGGTGGGAGCTTTGTTGCCGGTTTCGGCGGAGGACGCCCGCTGGGGGGGGGGGGGGGACGATGATAGAGTAAATATGGGAGGAAATAAGACAATCCAATAGAATTTGGGAGCATGTAACCATACATAAAGTAGTGAGGCGATCTTCTCCGAGACGAAGGCAACGTTTGATTTAAAATAAGCATACCGATCAGACAAGTTAACTTCGCAAGATCCTCCGCCACGCACTGAAGCATCGGAACGCCGCTCTTGGCTTGTTCTAGCTCAGAAGAAGCTGCGGTTTCGTAACATCGGGGAAAAAGCATGGCGTTCTTGAGCTCTTCGATCTCTTCTCGCTGCATCAATCACAAATCTTTCGACTTATCCACTTTCGGAACGAAAATCAGCGCGCGCACGCCAGAATCTTGAGTCAGGTAATAAATAAGAATAGCAAGCACGAAATTAGAAGATTGAAGATTCACGATCGGATCTTTCTGTTCTTGTGAAGAAGGTAACCCTGATCGAGCAAGGGGGAACCGGAGGATATCCTTGACGAACGAAATCGGAAGGCAAATCGTAGCAAGACGCTTCTCGCCCCGATAGAAGATAGGATAACATGATCTGAAGGGGCACCATCTTTCTCCTCGGGCATTAGGCGAATCTGAGAGAAATCTCCTCCTCGTCGAAGTCGGCGTTCGAGGCCAAAACCCCCCTTTCGCTCCGGAGCACCCGCGGGCGGCGGCGGCAGGGCGCCGTCTCTCTCTCTCGGCGACGCGAAAGCGGGGAAGTCATATGAAAACCGAGATTTTGCATTCTGCCCCTTCCTTGAACAATAATTGGGAACGGAATTTTATCATGGAACCGCCAAAAGGGCAAAGACGGTTGTGGTTCTTGGAGCAAATTATCTGACTTGATTAGAGAAACACAGGGTCTATCAAGATAGACGATTTTGAATTCTAATGATATTTATTTTATTAATATTATTTTATTGTCTGACCTTAAAACCTTATTTATCAGAATTCAAGCAAGAAAATTAGTTATCGTGTATATATATATAAACAAATTCAAAGGCATCTTCGAGCCTGCAAGCAGAACAACGGAGTCTCGTCGTCTTCTTCTTCTTCTTCCTCCTCCTCCTCCTCCTCCTCCTCAGAGAGAGGATGTCCCGTCATCGGCAGCCGGAGGCCTCGCCGGGATGGCCGATCCGCTGCTTCCCCCGGGCGGCGCCGCTGCTCCCGCTGACGGCTGCGCTTGCGGTGGGCATCGTCGCGTCCTTGGTCTGGCCTCTGCTGGAGCAGCGACCACCGCCCGCCGGACCCCGCTGGGCGCCCCCCGCGGCGCTGGTGTTCATCTCCTTCGTCATCTGCCGTCTCTACCGCCGCCGCCGCCGCCCCGCCCTCCCCGGGCCGCCGTCAAGCACGCCGGTGGTAATCGATGATATGGTCTAGAGGGGGAGCATGCCCGCTCGTCGGCGTCTGCTCCCGCGTATAGCTAGCTTTCTGCTCCAAGCTGGCGATCGCCTTTTTCCTCTGGTTCATCGCCATGCCTGAGTTGACAGCATGCTCGTCGGTACGTATCTGCTCCCGCGTATCGCTAGCTTTCTGCTCCGAGGCGATCGGTTCTTGCTCTTGTTCATCGCCATGCTTGAAGTTGGAACTGAACAGATCTTCTTGGTTCGCTACAAGAAGCATATTCTTGCCTGCATTTCTTTCAGATATTGTCGTTTGTTGATATCACATACTAGGCTTTGATATCCGATCACACAGTACACCAGACTGTTGATATTATATATATGTACCATAATATATGTATACCATCTAGAATATCTACATATATTTACCTTCTATATCAAATTAAGTATTTTTTTTCTTGTCGGCTCTGAATCATTTCTGCGTAAGCACACCTGGATCCTATTGCCCGATCACATCATCAAATGTCTTAGTATCTACTAGCTAGCTAGTGACAATATATATGCATGCATATTATCTGATCAGGACTCTACCAACAAGAAACTGTTCTTGGTGCCAATCGGATGTAGGGCTCGTTTTGTTGTGTTTTTTTTTTTTTTTTAAATCTACGGACGATCGAGGTATTTAATTATGGTACTTTTCTTGGTAAAATGATGCTCTGCTAACGTGTAGGGTTAAATTATTGGTTTGGTTAAATTTTCGGGATGAACTGAATAGAGAACAGTACCCTTGCCTTTGGCTGGAATACAAAAATAATACCATATCACTTTTGATATTGGAGTATCAATATCAAAAAGTATACTAGGTGTCGATGCGTGTATTACATGATATATATATATATATATGTTTCTTTTTCACTAAGGGCTTCAATGTTGATGTTGATATATAGCCAAACACCTAACTATGATTTCTATGGTTATCAATTTCAAAATTGATAGAGATATGTTTGGTAGTACTCTTCAACAAATCTATCACTGTCCATGCTGAAATTGATATCGATATAAATTATCAATAAATATTTGACCATCAATATCGACATTTAAACTCTTATCGCAAGCAAAACATCGTACAACTGTTTGTTTGTATCAAATTTCATATTGAGACTCTTCCCTCTACAACACCAACATCAAAGTCAACACAGTATCCATTTTGATACTCCAACCAAATATGACATAAAAGATAAAATATATCCATATCAAAATTGGTACAAGTGGACGCTTGTATCACATAACATGTGTTGTTTTTGTACTTTGTACCACGAGTTCTAAATTTGATACTATTAAGCCAAGCACCACTCAATGACATATAGCAATATCAATAATGATAGAAGTGTCTAATACTGTTACCGAGCATTGTAGTAGATGTAAGTAGTCTACTTTACTATAATATAGGATTTACACGGTACACAACCGTGAGTCATCACCTCTCAATGGGGAAGATCTTGGGCTCAAGTTTACCGTCTTTCGTCTCGTCATGCAAGATTTAAATCTTCTCATCGGAGGGGTCATGAGTTTCGAACCCTTTGGCCCTTAGCCTAGCTTGTCCGCAAGGGATACACCATGACCAAAAAAAAAGTATTACATGTTATGGTTCTGGTTATTTTGGAATTTTTACTAGAGAATAATAATCAAAATTTTGCAGAATTATGCACTTAAAAAGTTGAATATAAAGGGGGGTAGATGGATCCAAAGCCAAAACAAAACCGTCTCTCTTTCTTTTTCATTCATTTGGGAAATAATTGCCGAAAATTGGTAATTTATAACGTTAACAACGCCACCATAATTGAGAAATTTTCCGTATAGGACGAAGTCATCTCGGTATATATTATCTCTCTAGTAATTGCAATAAGTAGAAAGATAGAAAAGAGATCATAATAAGCTAATTTTTGACTTGTGAAACCTAGCACGTGGCTGTCTTTTAATTTAATTGTTTAAAGATCCTTGCAAGAATCAACTAATTGTTTAAAATCGATGTCCGAACTAATTAAGTAACTAATTTTTAGACATGAATTATCTCATAATCTCGGCATCACCTGTTGACCGAGTTGGAAATGAGTGATAACTCAGTTGACTCGGGTCGATTTGTTTATGATATATTCACTAGCTATTTTGAGTCGACCAGTAAAAGAAAAGAAAAAAAAATCATAAGGGAGCAGATAATAACTTGGACTGGTTTGGTTTGGTCTGGCCTAGCTAATCATCAAAATATTTCGGATAAATAAAGTTACTCTCATATCACAGCATGATAAAACCAGCATACAAGTATCTTATATTGATAAAAGATTGTAGGGTAGGTCGCAAACAATTTTTTTTTCTTTTTTTTTTTTGAGACACGGATCCGGTTTGTTTCTATCTTGGATTTTCCAGTTAATAAATCTGCGGATTAGATTTTCTCGGCATTTTTACACGTATAAATAGCCTCAGAGAAAGGCCCATTGGACCTACAACAAGATAGAAAGATTACCGGCCCAAGCAACGGTAGACAGATACCAGCTGGTGGATCCGGCTCAAGCCCATGAAAAGGAGAGGCCATACAATACATATAGCTTGGTTGTTTCTCTTGATGTCGACCTTGACAAGCTATGTATGTAAGAAGATCAAACCTTATCGTTAAGCATGGAAATTGTACATGAACATTAGAGGCTGATCAGAGATTGGTTATATAGTTACATTACATAATTAAGTTGAAAATACAAAAGGGTACTTGTGTATGTGTGTGTGTTTAATCCAAAATTGAGTAGATTGTTACAAGATTAATTATTTTTCCTTTTATTATCAAGTGCCTTTGTAAAGACCTATTTCTCCATAAACTAATTAAGCGAGTTGTGATAGTACTCATGTAGCCTATCTGCCCTAGAAACTACAAGAAAGGCGTGGCTATATTAAATTAGGTGGCTAGAAACTACGAGAGAGAGAGAGAGAGAGAGAGAGAGAGAGAGAGAGAGAGAGAGAGAGAGAGAGAGAGAGAGAGAGAGAGAGAGACTAACTAACCCAAAATTTAATATATATATATATATATATATATATATATATATATATATAAGGAAGCAGAAGGACAGACCAGCTGGTCTTGAGTGGGTTTCACCTACCCTTCCAAACATGACGAGACAAAGAGAGCCTCAAGCTTGGACCAGGTGGATTCATTCAATTGCATTTGGGGATGGATCCAGTCAAACAAATTAATTAGAACACAAGATCTCCGGGAGCATATATATATATTTATGTCTAACAGAAGCTTGTTTCCCACCCACAAGAGAAAAGGAAAAAAAAATAAATCAGTTGCTTTTGTATAAATATAACTCAAAAACTAAAATTAGGAGGTACCCACAGAGGTTACAATTAAGCCATGGCTCTTCCTTCCTTCCATCCAACTGCTCCCCATATAATATATATATATATATATATATATATCAACAAACCTCATGGACTGAACATGTGTGCCTCTCAAGCTCTTGCCAATAATATTCCTTTGGGCTGACTAGAGGAAGGGTTGTTAGGGCTGACGTCAGCCTGACAGTTACTAACGACCCGTGGAAGTTGACCCTGTCAAAAATACCACAACACCTCGATCGATCGATCGAGAGGGAAGAAACACCGAAATAGAATGTCGATTGGAGAAGAAAATCTCAGCCGACGATGCATGGTTCCAAAGAGTCTTTAGAAGAACTCTTCAACCCTCAACAGAGGGGCTCCACCGTTAATATTGCATGCAGTCGGTAGGCAATATCAACCAATATTGGAAAATCAATATCGATATTGGTATTATATTTTTTGTAAAAATGAAACCAAATAATAAGAGCTATCCAACCAAACATTTCTAGAATTTAGGAGGTACAGGAAATGGTAGATTTTGGGTACATGTACGATATGTACTACGTACTATGTGCCTAGGATATATATATATATATGTGGTCCGTATGTATGCGCGTGGACTAGCTCCTCCGGTGTCACGTGGGAGCCACGTGACGGTGCATCTAGAAGCATACAAGCAACAAGATGATGTCCCCCTCCACGCTGATACCTACAACCATGTTTTGAAGGTTTGGTGAACCATGGTCTTGCAATTGAGGGGGGCACCATCCTCTTATTCAAAGATGTATAGTTTCCCTTTACTTACGATTTAACTTCAACTCTATGAATCATTTAAATTATTAATATATAGACTTGGTGGAGAATTGTCTCATCTTCTGCTTTGAAAATATATACTTCCACATGTGTAGGAGCTCAATATTCACGGGGAATATGTAAAGTCTCCTTTAATTTTCCTTTTAATTTAAGATCAAATCACAGTGAAATTAAAGAGAATACTTTGAGATATAATGATGGCTTAATAATTGTACATTTTATGATATTTTTAATACGACTATATAATTAAGTAGTACTAATTTATATTAAGCCTTTTATATGAAGAAATTTAATTACATGAATATTATATCAATCATCAGACTAGGTCGTCCCATAGGTGTTGACCCCAATAGGACTTTTAACAGAAGCATGCAGTTAACAAGGAGTGAGGGCCGAAGACCCCTAAAAAGCTAGAGGATATTTTCTTCAACTTAAATACAAAATATGTGGAAGCCATTACATAATAATTAAGTGTATTATATAAAATATCATGCATGTCAACTACTCATATTTGGGCTCCCGTGGCACGACGGAGAAACTCATGGATAGACTGTGATCTCAAGGATGCCTCCGAGATCGAGGGAAAATGGGAACCCTCGCCTGGCGAAACCCCTTCTCCTCAAGCATCTCTAGTGTCCCCTCCCCCTCCTGTCCTCTCCAACGCCGCCATCCTCATGCCATATCCAGCATCCCTCTCTCCCTCTCAACATCTTCGGTGATCCCCTTCACCCGCTCTTTTGGTAGTACCCACTCGTCCCTCCAACTCCCCCCTCCCTTCTCCCAGCGATCCCCTCCCACTATTGACCTATCTAATGCCCCCTTTGCTCCACCCCTACGGAACCCTCCTTGTCCTCTAGGCCCTCAAACCCCCCCCTCTTTCTTCCGGTGTGGTCCCTCCGGTGCCAATTAGCCCTTGGGTCTCCCCACCCCTCCGGCGAAGCACACCACCCAAGTTATCTTCCTTTGCTATTTTGTTTTAATTTTGGTTAGGGAGAGACTCCCTCTCTCTCTAATGTTTAGTTCTACTAGTTTGGCTCCTATTTTAATGCTATGCTTAAATGTTCATTTAGGTGCTTTATTTTTCTTAATGCACTAATGTGGTGGAGTCCAGCCTATCTATGCGTGTGTTTGGAATATTTCTCTTTGTTCTTATGTGTTGTCTTTTGGTTGGGCTTTGTCTCGGTGTCTTTCATGTCTCTGTCATAGTCATGATTTCTCTTTTAGGGCCGATAGTCTGGACAATACCACACCTTTTTGGTGTGATCATCTAATCCCATGGCAATTGTCAAACTCCTTAAATAGAGTCTTTATGTCTACTATTCAGCCCTCGGTCTATTTGTGCATTTTTCAACAAATTCTTGCTCGACTATTTTCTAAAATATCATCTTGATTTTAACTATATATATGTCATGTGTGAAACTATACAGAATAAACTATGAGCTGAACCCACATAACTCCAATATGTATTAATTACTTATGATCCTTGGCTCAAGGTTGTACTACCATATGTGGCTTGTGTTAGGACAAAAGATTTGGTTAACTGTGAAAACTGGAAGATATCTATGTTCTCTGAATCAACCCAATAAAAATTGACAATTGGGTTAGGACAAACAATTGGCTTAAAAGTGAAAACCCAGGGAGATACTAAATTTACCCAATAAAAATTAACACTTGGGTGTAAACCCAACCATATATAGTTTTAAAGGTATTTTTTTTAGATTTGGAGTTTTTAGGGAAGTTAATTAATGGGGGTGTTTGGTTGCACGATAATTTGAGCTTTTATTACAATTTTATATTTTCGAAATAAAACTGGTCAAAAGAGGTGTTTGGCAATCATGACAAACTTATATTTTTAAAATGATTTTCTTTTTAGACAAAAAAGAGGATCTCATCTCTCTTTTTTTATCTTGTGGTCTGCTACTTTGTTTAATCATATTTGATAGTTATTTTTTTTTGCTATCCCATCCCTCCAAACATAATAATTTGTTATAATTGATTAGTTCATATTTTATTTTAATACAACTTTTTGTCATCAAAGTGTACAAAAAAATTATTCTCTTTCAAATTAAGGTTTTGTTTTTTTAGTCCAAACAAAACATGCGCCAACTTGGTTACTTAACACTCTCTCTCTCTCTCTCTCTCTCTCTCTTAAATTAAGGTTTGTTTTTTGGTCCAAACAAAACATGCGCCAACTTGATAGCTGCTGTTGCTTAACTCTCTCTCTCTCTCTCTCTCTCTCTCTCTCTCTCTCTGATGGTTCAAACAAAACACACACACTGAATCCAACCAATCTTTTGTTTGAGCCATCAGATCAGTTCAATACATTCGAAAGTCTTCTAAATCAAATCAAACTTAAAAAGTGGCATCTATATAAATAATTACCTATCTTGATTATTTTATCAACTTTCCATTCCGGATCCTCTCAAACAGAATCGAAGGGGTTCAATTCAATCCCCTCGGAGCATATATATATGTAGTGTTCAGTTCTGTTTGATTTGAAAAAGATGGCCCCAAACACCAAAAAACACACCCCAAAACACACCAAACTAATATCAAGCACCTATCTATTTACTTACCCCCAAAAAAAGACCCCAAGCACCAAGGAGAATCGTGCACTCGATCCCCTGACGAAGGAAGAAGAGGGGGGCTGAATATTTGGCAGTACGTTGAAGGTCAAATCTTACGTCACAGTTCCAACCGGACAAGAGTACGGGCGCCGTGAGGGGCTCTTGATCTTCTACTAATTAAATTAGGGTTTGTCGATCTAAGCTGGACGACTAGACGTGTTTTGGTGGATTTTAAGAAATTCTACACATCATATCTTGGCAAGATAAGAAGACTTGATACTCTGAAATAAGATGATGCCCTTGAAAGCCCTCTAGAAAATTATATTGTACCAAACACATCCTAAGAAGTTGAGAGAGATGTTCTCACTATCTATTCTAGAGTGAGATGTTGTTTGGTAAAGCATAATCAAACTTTCATGTCGTACCATATAATATGCAAATTACATATTTGAAAGGTATCACTTAAGTCTTAAAAGAACCTCTTATTTTTTTTAAGTGATTACATATAACTTTTATTTCTGTAGACCCATGGAAAATGTTGATACCTTGTGAGATATTTGGTTGCATGATAAGTTGATTTTTTTGTTATAGTTTTATGTTTTTGTAACAAACCTTGTTAAAAAGAGGTTTTGGCAACTATTACAATTTTATGTTGTTAAGAAAATTTCCTTCTCGCCTCTCCTTTTTTACCTTGTGCCCCCCCCCCCCCATACCTTATTTGATCATATATGGTACCCACTATTTGTTGTCATCACCTCTCCCTCCAAACATAACAATTTTATGTCACTGGGTAATTCACACTTTATTTCAATACAACTTTTTGTCACGAAAGTGTATAAAAATTTGATCCGCAACCAAACACCCTATCAACCACTCCTTTGAACGTAACATAGCGGCAGCGTTCTCTAAATAGAGTGATGTCCACACCAGATGGAGTTTGATTCTCTAAACAAAGTGATATCCACACCAGTCTGTGTTTGACTTACTGATCATGTCTACCTTTCGAATTAATACGCAGAGATCCTTGATAAAACATCTAATTACAATGGTTCACAGCAATTTTTCTTTTATTTTCGGAGGTGAAAAACTATCATTTTGTGTTGGGCAACATAAATCAGAAAGGAAATTAAGATCTTGTACATTCCATTCCATTTGAGTCCAAACCAAAGGCCACCTAATACACAACGTGTGGGCCAACCATGGATCCGAATCCGACCCATTCTCAGGCTGCCGTACACGGTCAACGGTGTGGACGCACTGGTCAGTACAGTACCCCCACCGCCCGCCCTCTTTCCCCACACGCCGTCCACCTTACTCCGCCCGCCCGCCCGCCAAGAAACCCTAGACATGCACCTCTGACTTTCTTGTCCCACCGAGCTTTCCGAGAGAGATGGGGGTTGTTGAGGGTAGACGAAGCCATCAGGAACAGGATCTCTCTCTCGCTCGCTTCCCGACATGTCGAGAGAGAGAGAAGCTTCCACAAGAAAAGACGAGGGAGGAACTCCTTTTTCTCCTTGGGGCTCCTCCCTCCCTCCTAACCTTCCTATAAGATCACCTCTCTGCTCCGACGCTCCCTCCGCCCATCACCGCGCCGCAGAGAGATCTCCCGTCCGTCTGCGGTGCCACCGACCTCGGAGGAGCCGCAAAGACCAGCTCTTGCCAGCACCCGCCCTCTGGTCGGCGCCGGAGAAAGAGAGAGAGAGAGCGGTGCATCCTTCCTGTTGATTCAAAGAGATGGAGGCGCCGCCGTCGAGCTCGAAGCTCTTCTTCGTCTTCTTCTTCCTCTGCCTGGTGGCGGCGTCCCTGGCACGCCAGGCCGCGGCCCAGAGCTGCACCAGCTTCGCCGTCTCCACCGCCGCCCGGAACAGGAACTACGCACTCTGCAACTCCCTCTCGAGCCTGAGCTCCTCGCTCCACTGGACGTACCACCCCTCCAACGCCACCGTCGACGTCGCCTACCGGGCGCCGCAGAGCGCCGACGGCTGGGTCGCCTGGGGGATCAACCCCACCGGCTCCGGCATGGTCGGCACGCAGGCCCTTGTCGCCATACAGAACGCCACCACCGGCACCATGGGAGCCTACGCCACCCCGGTCTCCAGCCTCTCCCCTTCCATGCGGCCGGGCACCCTCTCCTTCTCCGTCTCCGACCTCTCCGCCGACTACAGCAACGGCGTGATCACCGTCTCCGCCACCCTCCAGCTCCCCGGTAACCGGACCCGGGTGAGCCACACCTGGCAGGCCTCCACGGCGGTCTCCAGCGGCTTCCCGGCCGGTCACCCCACCAGCGGTGCCAACATCGCTTCCCGCGGCACCATCGACTTCCTCTCCGGCGAGTCCGCCTCCGCCGGCAACTCCGTGACCCGCCGTAGGAACGTACGTAATCACCGCCGGGGCCCTCCTGCTGCCGGAATCCCGGTTATCCCCTCCCCTCCATGACCGCCGCCTCTGTTTTGCCCTGTTGCAGACCCACGGAGTGCTGAACGCGGTGAGCTGGGGGGTGCTGATGCCCGTCGGCGCCATCATCGCCAGGTACATGAGGGTGTTCAAGTCGGCCGATCCGGCCTGGTTCTATCTCCACGTCGCCTGCCAGTGCTCCGCCTACGTTGTCGGCGTCGCCGGATGGGGCACCGGTCTCAAGCTCGGCAGCGACTCCGCCGGCGTGACTCACCGCTTCCACCGCAACGTCGGCATCGCCCTCTTCTGCCTCGCCACTCTCCAGGTAAACACCACAAGCTCCTCCTCTCCTCCTCCTTTTCCCCCCCGAATTCATGAACGGAGGGAGCCTGGCAAAGATCACATCTTTGTTGACCCGGATTGTGGCCTACGACACGGGGAAAGATTAAATTTTTTTGCATCTGTTCTCGATTTCTTGCCTCATCCGCCCGACGCCCACGGCTGCTCCTGCCTAATCCTGTCAATCTCCAGACGGGTTCCTGGCCAGATTAAAACACAAAGGTCAAGCCTTTGGCACGGATTGTGTGGCCTATGGCATGGGGGAGGGCCAAATCTTTGCATCTGTTCTCGATTTTGGCCGCATCCGGCAGACGCCTACCATTACGCCCACCAAATCCTGTCATCACCGAGTGGGTCCCAGACCAGATCAAACACAAAGGTCAAGTCCTTGACGAGGCTCGTGGCGTATGACACGGGAAAAGATCAAATCTTTGCGCCTGTCCTCAATTCTTGCCGCGTCCACCTGACGCCCACACCCGCTCCCACCTGATGCTGTCATCACCATATGGGTTCCTGACCAGATTAAAACACGATGATCAAGTCTTTGACATGGATTGTGGCCTATGACATGGGGAAAGATCAAATCTTTGCATCTGTTATCGATTCTTGCCTCGTCCACCTGACACCCACAACTGCTCCCACCAAATCCTGTTGTCATGTCCAGATGGGTTCCTGACCAGATTAAAACACAAACATCCAAGTCTTCGACACGAATTGGGGAAAGAACAAATCTTTGCATCTGTTCTCGAATTTTGCCCCATCCACCTGACACTCACAAACTAATCCTGTCATCTCCAGATGGGTTCCTGACCAGATTAAAACACAAACATCTAAGTCTTTAACACGGATTGGGGAAAAAGACATGGGGGGGAAGAACAAATCTTGGCATCTGTTCTCGAATTTTGCCCCATCCACCTGACACCCACAGCTGCTCCAAACCTAATCCTGTCATCCCCGCATAGGTTCCAGACCACATTTAACAGAAAGATCAAGTCTTGCTCTCTCTGTTTTTTTTCCCCACACCGGGGTGATTGTCAACTTCTCCGCTCTCTGCCGCCGCCGCTGCAGGTGTTCGCCCTCATGCTTAGGCCCAACAAAGACCACAAGTACCGGATCTTCTGGAACGTGTACCACCACTCCGTCGGCTACTGCGTCATCATCCTCAGCATCGTCAACATCTTCGAAGGGTTTGAAATCCTCGAGCCCGCCAAGAAGTGGAAGCGCGCCTACGTCGGCGTCCTCATCGCCCTCGGCGCCGTCGCCCTCGTCCTGGAGCCCCTGACGTGGGCGATCGTCCTGAAGAGGCGGAGCAGCGAGAAGTCTCACCACGGCACCGCCAACGGCGGCAGGCAGCACCAGGGTGTGTAGCGCGTCCGCCTCCGGAGCACCCGCCGCCGCCGCCTTCACGCTGCGTTGCGGGGTGCGGTAGAAGATTGTCATGCGGATTAGCCGCGTAGAGGATGATGGGTTCTGCTGTTGATACTGGTTAGAAGATTGTCATTCTTTTTTAGGGTTTGCGGGAGGGGGAGACGGGTGGGCTCTGGTGAAGCAAGCTCGTGTACTGTACCCATTAGATTTTTGGTTTTTCTTTTTCTTTTCCTTTTATTTTGTTTTCTGGCTTCACTTCTGGTATTTTGACATGGTACATGCATGATACTTCTTCTCTTACTTCTTACCGAGGATCACCTCAGTCCTCCGTGCAGAGAGTATCTTCAGTTCTCAATGAAAAAAGATCACGATACCAGCCACTTAAATGATGAGTAGTGAGTTAGTAAGGTGTCGGTAGCAGATCAACTCCCGTTGATAGCGAGTTAATAAGTCAGTAACCGCTACTGAACCGCTATCGACGTTTTACAAATTTACTATCGATGGGTAGTGAATTAGTAAGACGTCGATGGCGATTCAGTCCTTTTCGGTAGCGATTCACCACTCAAATGACTTGGGATCGTCCAATTTTCATTGGAGACTGAGGAAACTTCCTCCACCAGGTGACTAAGGTGATCCGGTCTCAAGTTAGATGGGAAGGTAGAGACTAATTATGTACGAACAGAAAATTAGCTTATTATTTAGCTGTCTTTTTTTTACCCCCCAAGAGTTGGAAACCGTTCACCATGACATTATATATTATTTCGGAAATTTATATTTATTCTTCGAATATACATGTCTATGTTAGTAATTGCATATATATAAATATATATATCTCATATATAAGGGAGGGGGTGACAAAACAAAAATATGTACTTGTTTATTTCGGCCAGTGGATAAGATCACGATAGGTATACAAATGCGACTCTTTAAGGATTTTATCACAACATATTTTATAACGAAACTGTTAAAAAGGAGTATCTCACAATCATCACTAGAATATGTATTTATATAGAATTTCTTCCTAAACAAAAAATGAAACCCTTTGTTCTTATAACCCCCACCTCTTTAGTTATAGGTGGTTCCTACTGTTTTGGTTATCCTATCTCGTCTAGTACGATACTTTTATGTACATAGTTATCTAAGATTTCATTTTGACATAAATATTTATCTCAAAAATGTATAAAAAATTATTATGCAACCACAGTTATTTAATTACCAAGTCTATTATATGTAAGGGGAATTTTTTTCCGTATGGAGGAAGATTTATATTCCGTCAATCAGTTTTAGACAGCATACCAACCTACTTCCTGACCATATTCAGCTTGCATCCGTTCATGTCACAATTTTAAGTGCTGTTTGGTACGGGGATAACTTGGAGATAAACTTGGTTTATCTCCTAAAATTTGAGGATAAACTAGATTTATCCCCCATGTTGTCCTGATACCAAACAGCCCCTCAATGACTAAACACACCGCCATGCAAAAAAAAGGATAGAAATCCTAATTATTGCCATTCAAGAGGTTTATGATGAGGATTACTCTCACAAACATGAGTTGGTAACTCTCAATAATCAATAATCATATGCACCCAAGAAATAGACAATGAAAGGATGTTCCTTCGAGGCATTAGACACTTTGCTCGAATGAGAAAAGCATGCTAACACTCACGAGGTTAAGATTGATATTTAGGTTTACATAACTGGATGATGAAATAATCACAATTTTCCTCACTTATTGGTTTACATAACTGGATGATGAAATAATCACTTTTTTTCTCTCTTCTTTGTACATAATACTTAACTGGCATAATATTTAAATTAGCGAGACATTTGCTCCTAGAGCAGCACAACCTACAGGAACCGACCCCTACCTATAACTCTCAGAAAGTATGAAGTGAGAAGGCTTGTTGCTTTACAAAGTAAATTCTGGAGTACTTACTACACATGACATGAGGAATGAGTTCCTACTCGGCAGCAGCTTTCTCCAGAGCTGCAATCTCTTTCACAACTCGACACTTGTCTGCCTCAAACTGATCGTCCTCTGTACAAATGTCAACAATGGTCATGACAGAATTAGACATCGGCTAAGAGACTGGGACCGGGAGAAAAGATTTTTGGACAATGTCGTACCTTTTTCGGTCTTAAAGGCATTAAAAAGACGAAGCAGCTTGCTTTTGTTGGTAACAAGTATGCTCACTATTTCAGGTGGCTTATTCTGATTATCAACAAATAACTGGAAGTAGAAGAAAATAGAGAGAGAGCATGTAAAAACCCAAATCACGTTTCCTATGAGAAGATATTGGGGTCATTACCTACCTTGAATACATGAAATGCCTCTATTTGTATATTTTTGCTGGATTCCTGCGCATGAAACAGAATTCAGGAAACAACAAATAAAGAAGTGAATGTCAAGCTTAATACAAAATTTGTGATAATAGAAACAAATAACATTACAAACTATCATAAGGGATCCATTCAGGAAGTCGCATCTGACCAAAAGAGCATCCACTTTTCCACACATCATTTCATACTAGTAAGTCTTCACAAGTTATGATTAGTGAACACCATATTCACAGCAGATTTAAGATCTGTTTGCCAAAAGAAATCTTGACATAATCCAATCATATGCCAGCATTTGAAGTCCGCAGTAAACCCTGAAGAAAATATCACTTTTGATTATCCTCAGAGACCTGAGATTCTGCCTATCAAGACTACTCAATTCCATCTAATCCAACCAATAGATGGCGTCGCCTTATTCTGCAGATAGATCCATTGTTAATCTTGACAAAACATACACTTTGATGTTTTCAGATGGCACTTGATTGAAGGTTTTCATTATAATCAAGCTTTCTTTATTTCTTTAATGCTTTGTTGTGAATTTTATAATCTTCTTTTACCTTTCTACTGATCTTTCTCCTTTGAATGTGAGTAGAAAGCATAGTGAGTTTCGTTCCTACCTTACTATAGCAGTGCTAGCAGACTGAATTCCCTTTTAGCAGGAGTGATCTTTTAAGTAACTATTTTTCCTGCCTAACTTTTGTTCTATCTTTTTATGTGTTACTTTTCTTTTTTCCTAACCTTCTAGCATAGTTGTCAAGGCGCCTTGCCGCCTCCGCGCCTTGCCAGGGTGCCTTGTCTGGGGCCAAACAGGCGCCCAAGGCGTCCACCTAGGCACCCAAGGCGTCCACCTAGGCGCCCAAGGTGCCCAGGCAAGGTGCCCTGACTATTTTTATATGATTAAAAAAATAATTTTGAGAAGTTTTTCCACCTTGATACCCCTCACAAAGGACACTTATTTAATGATAGTTTGAATATATTAATATATTGTACTATCACTTATACTATCATACATTTTTAAGATTTATGATTATAAATATATATTATATACTTAATTAAGTTCTTTTTCAGCTCTTTCTTCTCTCTCTCTCTATCTCACTTAATACCAAGATTAACTTCTTATCTAAAAATAAATACCCACACTTTTATAATTACATATATAAGATCACTTATACTATTACATATATACTATCAGGTCGATCCGCGACTACTTTGCGCTCCCCCAATTTAATAATATTATAACAATATTTCTCCATCGCTTATACTATCGCACATATATAAATTTTATAATCATAAATGTGTTATAAACTTAAATTTTATAAAAATCTATTTAACTCTTCTTTTTCACAAACACATCATATTTACTTATGTGCATAGATAAAACACTTATATTCAATTATAACATAAAAATATAATTATATTTATGCTTATTTTTATGTATAACAACCTCCCAGCTCAACCTTCCTTGAATACCGTCTTGACCGCATAGACGATGCCTAAGCAGCCGCCTTGTCGCCTAAGCCGAATCGGTAATCTTTAACGCCTTGGGCGCCTTGTTGCCTTGACAACTATGCCTTCCAGGTAGACCCATGTAAGTTCTCAATTTCTTCTTCTTTTTGGTTCAATTAATAAATGAGATATTTGGCTGCCACCATCAAAAGGAGAAAAAGAAACGAAACTGCTAGCAGTAAACATATGGGTTTAGGGTTCCTCCATCATCTTTATTGGAGGTTGGGATTCAGCTATAAACCATCTACTTTTGGTGGCAAAACATCCAATATTAATCATCTGACAAACTTTGTCAAAGTAAAGATGACCCTATCCAACAAGACCAAGTCATGTTGACAAGGCTGCAAATGGGTCGGATTTGGTAACGGTATGGCCTATTTCTGAATCCAACAAGGGTTAAGTGGTCCCCGTTCCGAATAAATTGGAATCACGACATTTCGATTTTGTTTTGATTCCATTATCAGAATTGGAATAATCTGACCATCTAAAATCTATAATATTGACCATTTTTATTACAAAACAGAAAATAAAATTTATTTTACTATTATTTTTTATATAATTTGTTTAAATTTTTAACATTTATATATCATAATTTAAATAGTTTATATTTTTATTGTAATATTAATTTTATAAATATATATTGATTTTTTATCCAAATCGGATAAACAAAATTAATGGTTACCAATTCCAATTCTTATTCCGATAGATTATAGGATATAAAGACATTATTCACATCCGTTATTTTTTGTCAGAATCAAATCATAAAATTGGATTAACGGATTTCATTTGCACCCTTACATGTTGATCAAGTCCAAGCATTCTCCTATATGTGTTAAGATAACAACTTAATAATTCACATTTGCCAAAATAAAGAAAACAGTACAAAATACAGGAATTGAGGCATTTATTGGGAATGAACATGGCATAATAAGGCTTAGACAAAGAAAGCGCAAGCAAGCAAAATGAGTTTACTGTGCAACTACCAACTTCAAGAGACATGTTGATGCGAGGCGGAGGTGAAGATGTCATATATATATGTCAGAAGCCCAAACTGATCACCAAATAGCTGACAAATACCTGATCGGACCCAAAATGACCGACTGAGCTTGAACCACACTGAAAACCCATTGAACCAGGCTCGAAGGTGCTGAACAAGTCCAAAAATCAACTGAAATAGGCTGAACTAGTGGAATGGAAGCTGAGCCAGCTCTGAACCAAGCTGGAGAAACTGGCTTGAGCCAGGCCCGATCCATACTGAACTAGCCTCAGACCAGCCTGAACCGGGACTAGACAGGCATGAGCTAGTGTGAACCGACACGAACTGGAGTTGAACCCAGATGAACCAGTCTGCAAAACCGTCGGGCCAGCTGAGACAGGTGAACCGGAGTCGACCAGCACACTCAACCCTGCCCAAGGTATCGTGGAGGGCCTCCACATCACAGTACCCCAGGAGGGGGCTTGTGGTAGTTCTCAAGCGAAAGGATCATGATGGATGAGGTCGCACCCACAAGCCCACAAAGGTGAACCCAGCTGGAGTTCGTGGCAGCTCAGCATGGTCAGCAGGGAGTGGGAGCCATGTCTTTATGAGGGCACGCCTGGTACCCGACAAAACAGTCAGGACCGGGTGAGGACTTCTTTGTCTCGTCGCTTCGCTGTTGGATGGTAGGGCGGAGCTGACAAGGCAGGAGGAGGCAGCGTGGTCGAGATCCTCACACAGCCAGGAGAAGCCAAGAGAGCCTTAGGTGGCCTTTCGCCATTGCCTTCCCAACCTTCTCCTTCATCTTCGTTGACGCCATCCGGTGGCAAGGAACAGGGGAGGTGACACAGCAACTTGATGGAGGCAGTGTCCTCGTGAGGCTAGAGGCTAGTAGAGATGGAGGTAAGTGGTCATGCAAAGAGAGGGAGGGCCTGGACCTTAGAGGGGAAGTTGTATGTGTCGTTGGAGGGTGCCAGCAGATCCGATGAGGGATTTGATGGATGAACGGGTGGTCAAAGGATGGAGACGGTGGCTCAAAGACAAAGGATGCACCAGGAGGAACAGCTGATGATGGGGAAGAAGGGGAAGATGCCAACATAGCCGCATGTTGCTCCGATGAGGACTTCGGACCGTCTGGGGATCACTGGACAGAGCCCGAAAATGTCACCATCGACGGGAGGGCCAACAAACGAACTATGTAACCAAGAAGGGGGAAGAGAAGGGAATGACTAGGAGCTCAATAGGAGGGAGGAAGGAACCGACCTCTTTGCTGGGGGTAGTCAGAAGACAACCAGTACCGGAGGTAAGAAGGGAGCTGTGCTCTCCCAGGGGTGAAGAACAACGGAGCCAAGCCCCCTACCCAAGGCACATGGCCAATGCTCCAAAATTTCCAAGTTCATCATCAATCATTGCATCGCCTGACCTCCTTATAAATGAGATCCTGATTACAAAAAGGGACAAACAAAAGGTCTATTTGCAAACAAGTACTTTAAGGACTAAAATGTAAAAAAAAAAACTAAAAAAAAACTTTAAATAGTTACGAACAGGACCTTTTGGATGAAAAAGTAAAATAAACCCAAAACTCCTCAACCAGATCCCCAGAACATGCAATAGGCATTTCAGAAAAAAGAAAAAGAAAAAAACATAAAGTTTGTTACAAGCATGCTGTATGCCAATACAAGTTGAAAACAATGAAACATACCCTCAGAAGATTCATTAGAACCATTAGATTGTCCTTTGAGCAAACATACTGCATCATGATGGACAAATTTGACCGATCCAGTAAGATGTCTCCTAAAAGCTGTAACCCAGTGCAGGGGAAAAAACAAAGATGCTTTGAGCTGTCATAAACTTGTTGAATAAAACTTTGTCTAGTCCAGATACTCCAATAAATTATTGAACTATTCAAGAAAGAACTCTTAACAGTAAGTTCAGTCCCACATGAACAATAAAAGCATTGTATACGAGTATCAGAAAAAAAAAGTATGTGTTTTAGTATCATGAGAATTTATGAGCTATTCAGCTAAAAATTATACATAGTACGCTACCTAGTATTTGGAGTGATAAACAACAGACACACCTTGATTCCTTGTCTTCTGGTTATGTAATTTGGAGATTCAAGCAGCTTTGAATTAAATTCTGTAATAAACTGGAAAAATGAAAGCAAGATGCTTGTCATGAAAACCATTTTAAAGATAAAATAAAAGCTAAGTAAAAGGCTTAATGTTGATAAAGCTAAAATCAAAGAAAAGTAATGCTAACAAGCATTCCTAAAAAAGGCACAGCAATCCAGTGTTCAGCCAAAATAAACATTAATAAATATTCTAGTCACTTGATTGTACTAAACGATCAGAAAGGGAATAAATATAGCAAGCATGAGCCTCTGTTTTCTTTATTGCCCTAGCCAACAAGATTTCAGCTAATGGAATCAGAGAAAACAAATCTAGAGATTCAAGATAAAATGGAAAATAAGTATTTTAGTATCAATTACCTCAGCTCATCATTACATAATATGGTTGTGTTGGTTCTTTCCTATGATTCCAACACCATTAAAAATCAAAATAATACCATATAAAGGAACACAAGAAAATGACAATGCAATGATTTGAAATACCTCAAGGTCACATGATTATGTCATGAAATAACATAAAAGAAAATGTCTTCCACCTGAAAGCTACATCAATATATACTAAGTTTTGCTCACATTTTAAAAAAATATATTATACAAAATCAAATTATATTTGTCAAGGTAAAATTAACATATATCCAAATAGTGAATCTGATTTTGATTTTCTACAGTATTCATGTAAAAGCATAACGAAATTGAAGTGACCAAGTGGAAACAACAAAAGTGCAAATGATGACACAAGATGTATTCAACAGGTAGCTTGGCGACATAGAAAAGTACAAGAGAATAAACAATTAAGGATACATGTATCTATCTTACACAAGCAAGGTTCTGAAAAACTATGCTAAGAATAAAAGTTGGCAAATTTACCCAGTCATAGTGTTTTGAAAGAAATTCAGCCACAGTTGATTTATGCCTTGTCAGTAGTTCCTGCAATAATAACGAAACCTTGGCATCATTACTTCCTGGGACCACTTGTGTAACATGCAATGATGGATATTGGATCATTAAACATAAACTAGTCTTCTTTCTGCAGCAAATCACTTATGTGGGATAGGCGATGCCCATCCAATACAACTAGGCAGAAGATGTTGCCTTACGGAGTTAGCATTAGCAAGCTCCAAAAGAAAAGAAAATAATGAGACACTTCACAGCCTCTAGCTACCAGTATCTGGCAATTTCTAGACCAGCACTTCAGCAGCTGCGGTTAATGCGCATATATTCATTTCAATTTTCAAGGCAGCTAAACAAGAGAACAACGATTCAGCCACCTCTTCGCTTCTGGAATCTTCGATAACTGAGCTATGTCAACCATAGTGCCCAACACTGGGTGTCCAACAAGACTTCCAAAATAGCTATACAACCAGCTATGATGCCCAACGTGATGCAAAAGAGTACTGTTCCAGAGATCTGCAACCATAGTTTGACAGATCAGCCAATCAATAATGAAACTGTCCAATTCGGATCAGGATCGATCGGCATATGGGCCCATCCTTGACTGTTTCCAACTGGAATTGGACAGGATCGGTCTGGATAGGTAAAATATGCCAGAAACAGCCAATTTCATGCTGGGATTCCCAGCCGATGAATAGCCAGAGCCAGCCAATCCAGTTGGAAACAGACAAGAATCGGCCGATTCTTGCATGACTTGACACATCACGGTCTGAGTCACAGCCAAGTGGGACCAAATCAGGGCAAAATTGGCCTGAACTGGGCTTTATTCTTGGCTTACCTCAGATCAGCATCAGCTGGTCCAATATAATCCAGATCAAGATCAGCCAGAAAGGCATCTTGCACACCTGTCACACTCCATGCTCCTACGAACAGCATCTCCTCTGCTACCAGTCACTAAAACCATCCACCAACCACTAAAACCAGCCAACCTCCTACCTCCAACCACCCCCAGCCTTGAACTTCTCTCACTTCACTGGTCTCTGTTAGAGAACAGAAACTGTATCCACAACTTCCATTAGGATCTGACACAACAGTCATCGACAGGCCTTGGTTCAAGCCTTGCTTTCTTCCAGACATTCTGGAGCACCAGATGTGATAGCATAGGGGTAGCTAAATTTGAAAGACCATGTGTAAACACAACGAAGCATCAAGATTTTCCTCAGTTGTATTGATAGTTCAAAGGCTTTTTATGTGCTAGAGTTGGGCAAAAGTTAAGATTGGCAATGGCAAACTTACCAATATGCAGAATCAACCAATCAGGAATTGAATTGGCTGACCCAACCAGAATTGATCATGGCAACTCTGATTCTGCTGCTTTATATACCTAATTATCAGCCAATGTCAACCAGAATCAATTGGGAAACAGCCTATCCTGGCTTGATGTCTTAGATTGGCCAGAATTGGTTTGAATTAATCAACTCTGTCATTCCGTGTGTATATTTATCGACTCGGCCAAATCACAGCTGAGCCAGGCTGATAACTGCACCTCTTGGCTTCCCAAATCAGCGGACTCAGTCAATCTGATCCAGACAACGATCAGATTGGAAATGGCAAATCCAGGGGTCCAACTCCCAAAACCTCGAAATTCACAATATGAAGTTTGCATATTATATTAGAAGTGTCAAGCTACATAGTGTAAGTGCCTGAATGGAGCAAAAATCATGAAACAACGAAAATAACAAAAAAATGTGTCAGACAACATGCTCTTAATTAGGTTAATCAGACATATAGGTAGAATGAAGGAACTCACCAGAACGAGAAAATCCAGAACAAGCAATACATTAACAACAATAATCTGATGCAGATAGAATAAATCTAACACACCAGAGAAAGTTTTGCTTAAATTAAGATGTATAAGCAAAATAAGCATGACCTATTGATGTGGATATCTTTTTGGGGTTTTAGCTTCTATTTGTCATAAGGGCATGTTTGTAAGTATCTTTTGTTGGGGGTCTCATGTCAATGTTGGCTCTATAAATAGAGCCTATCTAGTACCCACGAAGATGGAATGTAGAGTAAGCAATTTTTGGAGATGTTTGGTCTCGCCAACACAGGCTAGACTCTCCTACCCGCTCTCCCTCATTTCGCTGTCCGCCCTGCCCCGTCTTCTCCGGTATCACCAATCAGCTTCCTTTCCCCTCCCTGCCTCACCTTCAGCTGCACAACTTCTCCCCCTTCCGCCCTTTCACTCCCCTATTCCAGCCCCACACTGCCTCAGACATGACCTGATCTCCTCCCCTCGGCCCCACTGTTTGGACCAGACTGTGGCACTGCTGCTTCCCCTGCCAACTGATGCCACAGACCTGGTGCACTGCCCGTTCGGTGATGAGACCACCTTAACAAGGACTTATGACAGCTTCATTAGGAACTCTTCAACCTTGTACAAGCCGGACCAGTCAAATTTTGACTGGTTCAGTGTTTCAAGCCCAGTTCGACCAACTCATTTGTGGTTTGACCTGGCACAGCTGGGTTTAGGTCTGGCCCAGGGCATTCTAGGCTGTTTTATCATGTTCAAGATGGTTCTAGCCAGTCTGACTCCAGTTCAGCTGGTTAGGCTTGGTTCAACTGGGTTCTAGATGGTTTGGAGTTTGGACCCACTTCACACTGATCCACCCGGTTTCAGGCCACAGTTTATCCCAGTTTAGACCAGTTCAACAGTTTCTAGACCTGGTTCAGGCTGGTTTTAGTCGGTTTGGATTAGTTTTGTTTTTTGCTTGTTCTAGTCTTTTTATTCTAATTTTGTTTCAAATCACCTATAAAACAATTATTGTCAAAGATGATAATAAGATAAAAAGTAGTAAACAGACATAAAAAACAACACCCTCTTCGCAAAACTAAGAAAGACAATTAGCACATCCTACCTAATGAGTAACGAATACTGGCTTGAAGAGTTAAAACGTGTAGATAATACTAAAATGACTAACAAGTGGTTCTAGTTCATACTAGAAATTTAGAATTAAATGCATCCTGACATGCAGCACCTGAGATAGCCTACCTTAAAAGTTGCGAAGGCATCTGATGCAATGTCAAAATTGGGTAGCTGTATATAATCAAAGAACTTCTTCATGTTCTCAGACTCCAAAACATATCTGTCAAGTGTATCATGAACCAAAGTTTCAAGAACTTGTATATATGTAGACAAGAAAAAACTACAAATACTCAATAAAAATACAGTTTCACCTTAAAGACAGAATAATTTATTTACGTCAAACACAAATCACGAAATTACTTAATGCATGATGGAAAGAAATGAATTAAGACTAAACTTGAAAAGGAGATTAATCAAAGGCTTTTCGTAAATAATCCATTGTTATGATAAAAATTGCAGATTTGAACTTCTGAATGTATATCAATAGAGTGCTATCTGCAGATAAATCATTTATGTTCTGTGTAAATCTAAACGATAAACTTGAAGAAAAGGCAACGTATAATTCAAATCCCTTCTGGAAAATAAGACAAGAGAAAGCACACCCCTCCCCCTTCGTATTGAGACCATAAGGCTACAGAGTCTATTTGCATACGGTTTTGCATTCTTAGCAGTATATAAAAACCAACGAATATAGAGAACAGATATTTGCAAGTTCATAAGAATGGCATTTCTCAAAAAACTTGTCACCATGTGCAACCAGAAGTATCTTCTTTAGCTTTGTGAGTGGTTGATACTCAGACAAGTCGTAGGACAGAACCACAGGGCTCCTAGAAGAGGCAGGCTTACCCTGGAAAATTCTTGGGCAGTTTTATAGTAGATTTTTGCAGTAAAATCAGAGGATAAGAGTGGCATTGTAATTCGGACCATGGTATGCCGGCTTGGCTGCGACCCCAAGTCACACAACCCAGCGACCTGGTCGGGACCCCACCTGATCGGGTCGCCAATGGCTAACCCAACCAATGGCTAAAATCACCATCAAGCCCCCTAGGCCCCCAAGAGGCCTACCCTTCCCCTCACACTTCACCCACTCTCTCCTAACTTCTTTCTCACTCTAAAACTCTCTCTCTCTCTCTCTCTCTCTCTCAAGCGTTCAAATAGTGTTATTTTCTATCTAAAGCTATGTTATCCGAGGCGTGAGACCTAGGCTCCTAGCACCTCGTCTCATGTGCCCGAGGCATTTTATATTATTTAATTAATTTAATTTAAATAATACATACATCTAATATAAATAGTTGAAATAAATCTTAAAAAATACTTGTAATATTGAAATAAATACATCATTTTACTAACTATATATTGTAGCCATCAATAAATAATGGTATAACAATAAAAGAAGGTCAATAACACACATAACATCATAATAACTAACACGAGTAGAGTACAAATCAAATATAACATAGCATAACAACTTAATGAGAGTAGAAATCAATAACAAAAGAAGACAAATATCATAATTAAATTAAGAAATGAATCATATTTGACCAAGTTTGTTTGACTTGGACGGGGCGAGACGTTTTGGGACGAGGCGAGACGTTTTGCCAGCACCGCTCAACCTCAACCGCCTAGGCAATTAAGGCGAGCGCCTCTAATAACTATGATCTAAAACACTTCAAGATCACTCATTTTTTGATTTGTTTCAAGACTACCTAAGATCAATTTTTATTTGACTATTACTAACTCCTTTTTTAAATGTTACCTTTTTAAAAAAATTTCTTCACCATGTCTTCTCCATACCGTCACACTCAAATTTCCAATACTACCCGAAACATCCGACTTAACTACATTATAATTTAATATCTATGGTAGAAAGAAAAGTTCAACTTAATTATTGTGAAAAAATAATACACGGGGAGATTTTCCAGTTAAAGCATCACCTTGCGGGATGAAGGGCAATGTTAACTCGTACGCATGAACTCCAAGAAGCTTCTTCAAATCAACATAAGAAGTCCGTTGATACGGGACAGCAGGGAGCGGCGGGCCTGTCTCTCCAGGTCGGACTTGACTGATCCGTCCAATTGATCCATACGTCAAATCAAGTCATCTCGATCTACGTGCGTCATATATCACGTCGCGCACGTCTTTTCATGAATTGACTGATTTGACGGATAATTAATATTCCTCGAGATATGTTCATAAATAAGAAGGCAAGTTGAACTTGAATTCTTGTAGTAAGTGCACAATTTGAACTTGACTACTTGAATAAAGTGTATGAATTGAATTTGACTTCTTAAAACATGTGCATAACTTGAACTTGACGACTTATAAAAAGTGCACGAATTGAACTTGACTTCTTGAAATAAGTGCACAAAATGAACTTAACTTCTTGAAATAAGTGCACGAAATGAACTTGACTTCTTGAAATAAGTGCACAAATTGAACTTGACTTCTTGAAATAAGTGCACAAATTGAACTTGACTTCTTGAGTTCAATGAACCTTAATTATTACCTTGAACTATGTGAAATCTCGAGCCACGTGCACTGTCGCTTGGAGGTGACGGCGGCGGCGGTGGCGAACAGAGAGGAAGGCGTCGGCGATGATAGCGGCAGGAGGTGAAGGACGCGGTGGTGGCAACTGGAGAAGGGAGAGGCAGTGGTGGCTGCGGTGAGAGGCGGAGGAAGCGGCCAGAGATGGAGGTGACGGCGGCGGCGTTGAAGGCGGCGATGGCTGCGACGGTCGGAGTAGGAGAAGGCGGCGGCAGAGGCGGCGGCTGCTGCTGCTGCTATGAGAAGTGGAGAAGGCGGCGACAGCAGGAGAGGGAGGTGACGGCGGTGACAGCGGCAGCAGGAGGTGCTGACGGCGGCGGCGGCTGGGGTGGCAGCTGCAGGAGGTGGGGGACGCGGCGGGAGCGGCGGCAGCGGCTGAACTGGCAGCTACAGGGGATGGCAACGGAGGAGCTGGCGGAGGGGGGCCGGTGAAGCCGGCGGTGGCAGCGGCTAGGGAGGTGCTGGCAGCGGTTTAGAGGGGAGGAGGAGAGGAGGAAGATGGAAGGGGAACCGGACAGACAGTTCTTCCGGGGAGGGAGGAGGGAACCAGACAGGAGAAGGGGCCTTCCGGAGGGAGAAGAAAACCGGACAGCACTCCGGGGGTGAAAGGGAAGGCGCCGGACCTGGTCCGGGGAAGGAGAAGGCACACAGCACAAAACTCAATTTTTTTTCTCACAATTCTGCAGCATCATACGTACATAGGGGGGTGGGGCTGTTTATATAGAGCCCAAGGGTACACAATTTAGAATAAACCCAAAAATTTAAAATACTTTACATCTATACCCTATACTTGACATAATTAAAGACATCCTATTTTAATTTAAGACTTTTAAAAGACACCTAATTTAAACTTTTAACTAGATATCCTGCGATTATTAAAATAATCTAATTTTGCCGATATTGATCCGATTGAATTAGCGACATCCATTCTTCCTGAATCCACTTTTCGTATGGATCAACTAGTCGGATCCCCATCACCCGTCTAGGAAGAATTTTCCTAACGTTCAAACCGTGGACTTCACATATAACGGACCGGATAGGAATGCTCGACAACTCCTCAAGACGAGTGTTTTGGTGATGGTACACCATCATAGTTGTCAAGGTGCCCACCCAGGCGACGTCAAGGCGGCAAGGCGCTTTTCTAGTAGCACCTTGCAGGGCACCTTATGGAGGGCCGAAAATGCATCCAAGGTGACCAAGACGTCCGCCTTGGCATTCAAAATGCCTAACTAGGCACCCAAGGTCTCATTCAAGAGGACATATGTTTTTTACATCAGTTTATTTCTTTGCTTTGTATGATGTTGACTAAGTTCTTTCATATACTGAAGACGATGTGGTTTGACTCAAGACTCTTCCTCGATCAGCATCGACAACTCTTCCTGTGGGGGATCCACGATCCGCATCAACAACTCTTCCTCGACTCCAACGATTCCCAGAGCCTTGTCGAAGACAGTAAAATGGTGTTTCCTATTCGTCTGTTGCGACACACAACCAATATATCTGGCAACACGTCAACTGAAAGACTCTACTGAGACAAAGATGGGTTGTCAAGAACATAGAGAAGGTAGGATGGACAGTTAGTCAGATCTAGTATTGATGGGGATCCGACTGGTTGATCCATACGAAAAGTGGATTCGAGAAGAATGGATGTCGCTAATTCAATCAGATCAATATCAGCAAAATTAGATTATTTTAATAATCTTAGGATATCTAGTTAAAAGTTTAAATAAGGTGTCTTTTAAAAGTCTTAAATTAAAATAGGATATGTCTTTAATTATGTCATGTATAGGGTATAGATGTAAAGTATTTTAAATTTCTGGGTTTATTCTAAATTGTGTACCCTTGGGCTCTATATAAACAGCCCCACCCCCCCTATGTACGTATGATGCTGCAGAATTGTGAGGAAAAAAATTGAGTTTTGTGCTGTGTGCCTTCTCCTTCCCCGGACCAGGTCCGGCGCCTTCCCTTTCACCCCCGGAGTGCTGTCCGGTTTTCTTCTCCCTCCGGAAGGCCCCTCCTCCTGTCCGGTTCCCTCCTCCCTCCCCGGAAGAACCGTCTGTCCGGTTCCCCCTCCATCTTCCTCCTCTCCTCCTCCCCTCTAAACCGCTGCCAGCACCCCCTAGCCGCTGCCACCGCCGGCTTCACTGGCCCCCCTCCGCCAGCTCCTCCGTTGCCATCCCCTGCAGCTGCCAGTTCAACCGCCACCGCCGCGTCCCCCACCTCCTGCAGCTGCCACCCCAGCCGCATCCTTCTCCGGTCGCCGCCGCTGTCAGCACCTCCTGCTGCCACTGTCACCGCCGTCGCCTCCCTCTCCTGTTGTCGCCGCCTTCTCCACTTCACACAGCAGCAGTAGCAGCCGCCGCCGCCGCCGCCTTCTTCTCCTACTCCAACCGTCGCAGCCATCGCCGCCGCCGTCACCTCCATCTCTGGCCGCTTCCTCCACCTCTCACCGCAACCACCACTACCTCTCCCTTCTCCAGTTGCCGCCACCGCGTCCTTCACCTCCTGCCGCTATCACCGCCGACGCCTTCCTCTTTGTTCGCCGCTGCCGCCGCCGCCGTCACCTCCAAGCGACAGTGCACGTGGCTCGAGATTTCACATAGTTCAAGGTAATAATTAAGGTTCATTGAACTCAAGAAGACAAGTTCAAATTGTGCACGTACTACAAGAATTCAAGTTCAACTTGCATTCTTATTTATGAACATATCTCGAGAAATATTAATTGTCCGTCAAATCAGTCAACTCATGAAAAGACGTGCGCGACGTGATATATGACGCACGTAGATCAAGATGACTTGATTCGACGTACGGTCCAATTGGACGGATCAGTCAAGTTCGACCTGGAGAGACAGGCCCGCCGCTCCCCGCCGTCCCGCATCAAGTATGGATCGTACATGGATGATACTTGGAGTCGACGGCTCTCTTAGGGTATTTACTGCGACACACAACCAATAGATCTGACGACGTGCCAACTACAACCAATTTGTCTGATTGTCGATCGCGATTAATGATCGCACACCAGCGATTCTTCCTTCTACAATTCGACTCCAACAGATCCTTTGCGTGATTTCATCGACTAGCTCATTCGAACTACATGAGTTTTCGGTCCCATTCCTTTTCGTCCACAACTCCTCTTCTATTGGATCCAACGGAAGCTCCTCTGGATCTCTTCAAACTACATGAGTTTTTGCTGCTGGCATACCTAGCAAGAGAGAAGGCGACACCGTGGCCATTGTGTAGGCTCGTGCGCTGGTCGTCCATCAGATTCTCCTGGGATGACTTCCGCTGGAATGACGCCAATCTCGCTCCTCTGTGGCGTCCCACAGCCGTCAACCCTATCTTCATCAAGCTGCCACCGGGACGGTGCCATGCGTCCCCGAGATCTCATCGTGGTCTTGTGGCCGCGACACCCCACTTCCTCTTCTTGCCTTCGTGTGCTGTTGAATGCTCTGGTGGGCAGCCACAAACCCCGTCAAATAACCATGTCTCCCCACACACAGTAACGGCATCGATATGCCACAATTCCTGTCGATGCTACCTCACGTGAACGTGTGCAAGGCGGCTACGGTGTCAATAATTTTGGTTTAGCCTTTTAATTTTCAGTTAGCAGCTTTAATTTCAATTTAATCGGTTTTAGCTGATTTTGGCCTGCATCAGGAACCCATGGGTGCTGCAACCAGGCAAAATGGAGGAGCTCCTCGATGCCGTGATTGGAGGGAGGGAAGTTGACTATCCTCCGTGCATCAAAGATGCTGTGCAGCCTACCTCCCAGAGTCCGACCACCCCTGAAAGAGGTAGCCTTGCCGCCTAAGAAGGAATTTCACCTTTGAATGCATTAGGCACGTTGACAAGTATGCCAAGGATTTACAGTAATACTTTACTTTTTTGTATAAGCTTTTATTAAGGTGGCACCTTGGCAGGGTCACGATTCATTATGATGCAGGAAGGTAAAGATACAATTATAGAAGAAAATTAAAAAAAACATAGATAACCACCAAGCCAGTGGTAATGCAGAAAAAAATTATAAGTTGCTTCCACTTGGCAAGAATACCACCAAAGAAAGCCCGAAACATTTATGATCCAAAATAAACAAAATCTCAATCTCTGACTGCGTAGGCCATGCATGGCAAAACCATCGCCAGGTCCTTGAGCTTATCCTCAAAAATTCTTGAGCTTATCCTCAAAAATTCTCCTGTTCTCAGCACTTCATATGTATGGCCTACAGCATCACCGGGAGTACAAGTTTCCATAACTTTGTTATCTTCCTCCAGAGATTTTTTTTGTCCTAAAGGAGTGGCTTGGAATGTATGTCCTCAACTTCTGTCCTCTGAATGTTCCAACTTTTGAAACACAAAGAAGTGACGATACCACACTTCAGGGATAGAAAATCCATATCTTTTGTATAGATCTCACAGAAAACACAAATTGCAGATTGTATTGGGAACATGTTACAAATCAGAGCCTTACTGAGTAGTTTATCTATAGGTAAATTAAGAGAATATACAAGATGACATTCCATGGTATATGATGTTGGTAAACAAGGATGTATTAATAAATGAGACACAAAAAGAAGTTAATAAGAAACTAGAACTTTAAGAAACACATTTATAAGGTTTCACGATAAAAAGAACTAAGACAGAATATATACATCATTGTTGGCATACATTTTTTTTCAAAAAAAAGAAGAACAGATGGGCTGGCTTAGAAGCTGGGCCAACAGCCCATAAGAACAGCCACAATTGGGCCCAATTGGGCACCCCAGCAGGAGCCCTATTTACCTGGCCCATAATTGATATATTTCGGCCAAATTCAGGCCTTGTGCGCAGCCCATAGAAGGGCTTGGGCCGCAGCCTCCTGCTGGCCCAGAAACCAGGCCCAAGTTGGGCCAGGCCAACTTCAATTCCAATGAGAACAGGCCCAGCCGCACCCACCTGCCACCTCAGCATCTTTGTGCGCACCCACCTGCCACCTCAGCCTCCCAACAGTCAGTTGAAGAAGGGGGAAGATGAAGGGACAGCCACTCAATCAATAGGATTAAATGGAGTAACTCCCATGGGGGAGGCCAAAGGACACCAGCGTACATACACCTGCTGGCTGTTCATCTGCCCCCCCACTCCCTATAAAAGGAGGAGGGGCGCACCAGCCAAGGGGGGGAAGTTGGAAGCACCGACAGGCTGCCGGTCTGCCACCTCACCTGCTGCTGACCTGCTGCCATTTGCTGCTGCGTCTACCACCTGCCACCAGGAGAAGGAAGGAGGAGAAGAGGAGAAGAAGACAAGGTAAACAGAGATAGTTGGTGCGTCCATGTAGACCTTCAAAGGGCCTTCTTCTCTACCTGTTTCTGGGCCCATCTCCAACCCCTGGTATGTCTTCAGAAAAATCCTCCTGTGCAGGCCTATTTCGGCCCAACCGAAACCCCAGAACAGGCCCAAATCCGGCCCCAACATAGTCTGCTAATCAAGCCCCTCTGCGGCCCATTTAGCAGACCCATTTTCAGCCCTCACTTGGCCCAGCCGAACACTCCCCCACAGCAGGAGAAAACCCCCCATTGCAGGCCCATAACCTGACCCCTGTTCAGGTCCATAACCGGCCCATTTTTTTTGATCTCTACCCAGGCCCATCACCGGCCCACAACCAGTCCATAATCAGGCCCTCCTTGCAGCCCATTAAACAGACCCCACACAGCCCCCTGATCGGTCTCCAAAAATCAGACCCAGGTCTGGCCACATTGCCCTTTGAGCAGGCCTGTTTTAGCCCACCAATCAGGTCCCAAACTAGGCCTAGATATGCCCCTTGTGCAGGCCATTCTCGGCCCAATTAAGGCCACCTGATCAGCCCCTTTGTGGCTCATCAAACTGACCCTAAAACCAGGTCCTAAAACAGTCCCTTTGTGGAACCTATTAGAGCCCTAGGTGAGGGTGGATGACCCCGGGATTCTTGGAGACCGCACGACGGCCCAAGTCTACTCCGGGCGGATCCTCAAGCCCCTTGTTCTTATCCCCTTTGAACAACCCCTGAATAGGCACAAAACCAGGCCATCCAGTAGCCCCTTTGCGCAGCCCAAAGTCAGGCCTCCAAGCTGTCCTTTGTACAGCCCCAAACAAGCTCCTTAAAACAGGCCATTCTCAGCCCATCCTTGGCCCATGGTTCTGCCACCACAGCAAAAGGGGAAGTGCTCCAAAACAGGTTCTGCAGAAGCCATACTCCAGCAAGGCAGCAGACCGGCTTGAAGGTGACGGCTCGGCACCCCTTGGAAATCGCACGACGGACCAAGGGCATAGCCGGGTGGCCTTCTAAGCCGGTTCCATCAAGAAGCTCCAGCAAGGCCGCAGAATTTCCAGCAGGCCCGTTGGGCCTATGAAAATTGAAGCCCGGCTTTGAACGCCGAAGGAATGGACCGGCCCGAAGTGGCCTTCAGAAAATTAACAAATAAAAAAATCAGAAATGCGAAAGCTACATTAAATTAAGGAGATTCACCCCTAGCGGGGAACTCCACCTTGGGCGGAGGCGCGGGCATGCATCCCGTAGCCGGCGACGTAGCCGGCGACCCGGACGGAGGCGCGGGCATGCATCCAGTAGCCGGCGATCCTTCCCCCAATATGGCTAAGCTAAGGCTGGCTATTCTGGATGGGTAAATTTTCACTAAGTTGGAAAAATAGTCGGCATGCCGTCGTAATGCCAAAATTTTCCCAAAGTAGTGAAAAGAAACCTATGTTGGGGGAAGGATCAATCACATTGTACACCGATGTACTTCATCCCATCTTTCAATGAAATGAAACTTTGATGTTCATATTGATGCATGAAACCGGGCATTCAAAGTGACCCGATGGGTCGGAGGCGATGCAAACCGCCAAACTAAATTAAAACCATTTCAAAGTCAATCTGAAAATTAAAACATAAAATCAAATCTGAAAGTCATAAAAAAATCAGAACCAAACAAAAATCTGAAATTCAAACTTATTCCGGTTCAACAAACAAACCGATCTTCAACAAGATTGAACCAATTTTGAAACACATCGAATCAAATCAGATTTTTATCAAATCAAAACTGTCAACCATCAAAAAATCAGATTCTGAACCGTACTGAACATCAAAAATCAGGTTTTTCAATAAAAATCTGTCAATCACAAAAAACCAGGTTTCAATTAAAATCTGCAACCAAAAAAAATCAGATTTGAACAATCTATCAAAACAAATTCTAACCGACTTCAAAAATCTGATTTTTGGCAATCTGAAAAATTCATTTAAAACCTACTAAACTTCTCCCAAAAGAAATCAATCGAACAACTTCAAACATTCAAAAATGAATCAAAAACCAACTCAAAACCAAAAAATCCAGAAATCTGAAAAAGTCCAGAATCTGAAAATTCAATAAACCAATCAATCAACAAATACCAAACATGCTTAAAACACTCTAAGTACATCAAAATCAAAATCAAAACAGGTTCAAAGCAACCCAAACTAGTCAAACCAAAACCAAAATGAACAATAAACAAACCAATCAAACAAATTGATTCAAACTCAAACCCTCAAAACCGACTTTCAAGTCAACCAACAAACAAATAAAAACAAACCCGAACAAAACGGTTTGCATCTGATCGGACCCAAAAGGCCGCTGCCCTTTTGAGTTCTTTACTTTATTTTGTGGATGTGCTTGTCTCCGAAAACAGGTTGCCGCGACGATTAATCAAAGGCGTTCGAGCCGTTGCTCGATGTAAGTTAACGCCGGATACTCGCACCATCCGGCGGAGAAGGGTCAAAAATGAAATTTTCAAAGAACCCGAACCTCGGTTCTAATATTTTTAAAACTATCACCGGACTACCTAATATTTTTAAGATATCACATATTTTCCTAGAAAAGTCCGGAGATGTCTTTCTTTCTAAAGAACAGACGCAGAAAAAAGAGGTTCACACAATCATAAATTTAATAAAAACCAAAAAAGAGCGAAGAGGTAAATTTTGTCTGGATTGAATAGTATTATTAAAGTATTCAATTTAAATATTTGAGTTCAACAATTCAAAAAGATGGAAAATGTGATAAAGACTAATCATAGGATTAAAACATGATAGATGAAGTGGAGATTGGCTATGGAAGTTTTATATAATCATAAGTTTCCAGCATCGAAAGAAAATTTTATTGTACTAAGAAATGCAATGTTATATGCTTGTAAATGTTGGGCAATAAAGGAAAAGTATGCTTTCAAAATAAGTATTGTTGAAATGAGAATGTTTAGATAGATATGTAGTCATACTTAAGGTTGAAAAGAAAAAACTAGTGAACTGGTAAACCTAACTGAACTTAATGTTAAAATGGTTTGGTTCGCTTTTTGAACCAAGTCAAACTGATAACATTTTATCAATTTGGTTCGGTTTGTCACTTCTCTAAATCAGCCCAAACTCATAAACTGGGTAACCCAGTGGAGCCTTCTGCCTTCTATGTGCCTGGTACTGGCCCGTCTGGAGAGCATGCAGTGCAAGCAACTTGGCAGCGCAGCTTTTCGGCAGTGGGCTGACCATCTGACCGGCTTTGGGCCAGCTGGCCGAGCCCTGTTCGCTGCCAGTCAAGCAGCAGCTTTTCAGCAGCAACACAGCAGTGAGAAATTTAGTCCCACATTGACCCTATAGAGATAACTTCATACGTTGTGCCTCTTTTTTACGTCTGTTCTCAAGAAAAAAAGACTTTTGTCGATACTCCGGACTTATCTAGCAAAATATATGATACCTTAAAAGTATTAGGTAGCCTAGCAGTAATTTAAAAAAAAATAGAACCGAGATTCAGGTTCTTTGAAATTTTGATATTTTGTCTCCGCCGGATGGTGCGAATATCCGGCATTAACTTACATCGAGCAACGGCTCGAATGCCCTTGATTAACAGTCGTAGCAATCTGTGTTCGGAGAACGTGCACATCCATAAAAAATAATGAACTCAAAACGGCAGCGGCCTTTTGGGCCCGATGGAATGCAAACTGGTTTGTTTGGGTTTTGTTTTATTTATTTTTGATTGATTTAGATTGACTTAAAAGTCAATTTTATGGGTTTGAGTTTGTTTGATTTGTTTTTATTTGGTTTCGGTTTGGTTTTTCTGATTTGTTTTAAATTAGGTTTGGTTGGTTCAAATTGTGTTGATTCAGTTTTGGTGTGCTTAAAGAGTTTTAAGCATTATGGGATTTTGGTTTGGTTGGTATTTTGAGTTTTCAGAATCTGAATTTTTTGTTATCGATTTGAATTTTGGTTTTAGATCTGAATTTTCAGTTTTAAGTTGATTTTGACAAGTTTCAAATGTTTGAAATGTTGTTTATTTAATTTCTTTTGAGATTAAGCATTTGTTGTTTATTTAGGTGAGGTTCGGTGCCTTTTAAAATGAAATTTCAGATTGGTTAATTCTATTTTTTTTGTTTGAGCTCACAGATTATCAAATCTGATTTTTTTTGTTTGTGTTTTTCGGATTAATCAATACCTGATTTTTGGTTTGGTTTAGGATCAGTTTTCAATGTCTTTATTATGGTTCGGTTGTTTATTAAATCGGGGTGCTTTTAAGTTTAAATTTTCAGATTTGTCTTAATTCCTGTTTTTTGTTGAATTTTCAGATTTGTACATGTTATTTTGTTAATTGTTACGTTGTTTGTTATTGTTGCCTTTTTTGTTTGGGCGGTTTACATCATATCTGGCCCATCAGGCTACCATTCGGTGTCCGGCTTCATACATTCCATGTCAACAACCAATGTCATTTCATTTCATAGATGTTGGATACAATGTTGTGAAACAAGATAGACATTCCTTCCCCCAACATAGGTCCTTCACCAATTTTGAAAAATTGTCGGCATTACAACGGCATGCTGGTCATTTCTAACTTAGTGAAGTTTTACCCATCCAAAGTGGCCAGCCTTGACTTAGCCACATTGGGGAAAGGATCGCCAGCTACGGGAGCATGCCAACGCCACCGTCCAGATCGACATCCCGGGACGTACTCAGGGGGAGTCATCCAAGGTGGAGCACCCATGTAAAGGTGAGACTCCTAATTTAGTATAGCTTGGGCCGGAAGGGCCTGCTGGAAATATGCTGCCTTGCTGGAGCCTTCTTGGTAAGACCGGCTTGGAAGGCCACCCGGCTATGCCCTTGGCCTGTCGAGACGGCTTCCAAGGGGTGCCGGGCCGTCATCTTTAAGCCTTCCTATGTTCAAAATGCTGTCCTCTGTTTTTTTTTCTGCAGCACCTGTTTTTGGAGTGCCTCCTCTTTGTTGCGGTGACATGTGACATGGGCCAAAGAGGGGCTAGAAACAACCTTGTTTTAGAGGATTGTTTAGGACCTGTTTTGGTTTGCTCAAGGGGCAATGAAACAGGGGGTTTTAAAGGTGCTCCAAGGGGAACCGAAATGTGGTAACAAAGATCGCCACAGAGGGGCTATTTCAAATAAGGGGAATTGAGGATCCGCCCGGAGTAGACTTGGCCCGTCGGACGGTCTCCAAGAATCTCCGGATCATCCACTCTCACCAAGGGCTCTAGTGGATGCCACAAAGGGGCTGAAAAAGGGGGTTGGCCAAAGGCTGAATGTAGACCAAGGAAAAACCGAAAATGACCCAAACAGGAGGGGCCTGTTCAGGTACCTGCAGGTGGCTGACAGGTGGGCCGCACAGGACCTGTTTTGGGTCTGCTTGAAGGGCCAAAAGGTGACTATACGAGGGGTCACCATGAGAGGCAGAATATAGTCTACTGTAGAGACCTGATAGGGAGGCCGGATGGGGCTGGAAAACAGCCTTGCTTTAGAACCTGTTTGACAGGGGTTCCAGGTAGACTGAACATGGGCCGAACAAAGGGGCCTTTGACCTGCTCAAGGGGGTGCGCAAAGGGCCAGAAAATGACCTGTTAAATGGGGGGTACTCAACGGGCTAAAACAGGTGCAGTTTGGGGGCTTCAATGAGCTGGACAAGTGGCTGTTCAACGGGTCAAAGAGTAGCATGTTTAAGGGTGATTTCTGTGGGTCAAGCAGGAGCCAAAAATGGGATGTGGCCTGTTTAGGGGAGCTACGCAAGGGATTAGTTCAGTTTACACCCGTAGCCATACTCAATGTAAGTCGGGATTAGGTCAACCCAGCCCAAACCAACCCAGGTCAGCTTGGGTCAAAATAAAAAATAATAATAAATTTAAAATTTTAAAAAACTCATTTATTTCTATTTCAATCTTACATCTTAAGGACAAGTGTTGTCTCCTTCACCTTGTGCCTTGGATGATAACTTTCATCTTATCTCCAAGCCAAAATATAATCAAAGCTCCACTTACATATAAATTTTCATATTCCACACTATAGGTGGGCTCCGATTATAGTATGAAATATAAAGAATACAAATTTTAAGAAATTGAGATAAGAATTTTCTCATTGTACGGATGATGAGAGAGATCTTAGAATAAAAGAATTAAAGAATTAGCAAAGGGGAGATGGGGAAAGTGGAAAACTCCCTTGGGGCCTTATATGGGGGTAGGGATTGGGTATGTTAGAAGGCCACTGGGGGATCTTATATAGGCCCCCAAGGGGACTTGGCAGCAGTTGGAGCACCTCCAATAGATAACAGTGGTGACCTAACCCAGCCCGATCCCAATCATTGGGTCTAGGGAGTAGGGAGAAGGCCCAGTGAGACCCTGGGGACCTGGGGACCCAGAAGGTCTGGGACCCAGGGTCAGAATTGGGCTGGTCGGCCCAAAAATTGACCGGGATTTTTTTCCTGACCCAACATTCCATGGTCATACTAGATTGGATACAATAAGTAATGAATATATTAAAGAAAATTTGAGAGTAGCGGCAATGGTAAACAACTTGAAAGAAGAAAATTTGAGATGGTTTAGACATATCAAATATGGTCTTAAAGACTCCAATTAGAAAAGCTAAAAATATCAAAATAATAGAAATAAAAAGGGCATGGTGGACCTAAACTAACTTGGAGAAGAGTAACTCAATATAATTTGGATTAATTAAATATCTTTAAAGAAGTAACTCAAAATCGATTAGAGGAAAGGAAGAGAATTCACATGACTGACTAAATAATTTTAGATTAAGATTAGAGTTGAGTTGAGTATTCTTGAAACTAATAATTAGCCTCTTAGGTCAGGAAAGAGGTAGACAACATGCTAGCTCATCTGATAAGATTCGTTAGTTTGTTACAAAAGAACTTATGAATGGGTTATCTACTTAAAAAAAGTAAAGCTTCTTTGTTGAGGGTGGCCTTTCTGTAAACAAGAAATTCTGCAGGTAGAATGATAATATACTTGAACAACCCTTCTTTAATTTTACAGAATTGCGGTGACATACACTTTGAAGAAAAAAAGTGGTTGGAACTGAGTAAAAACTTGAAGACAACCCCAAGAATGTAGCCCAAATAAAATAATTGATGCCAATGCTCTCAATAATTCAGTTTCTACCAGATCTTGGCAACATAACTGCATATGAGCAGGAATTTGTAACAATGAACTTGGTAATCGATATCACTTCTGTCTCTGAATACCTTGCCATACTTTGATGACGAATGCAGTCCCGCAACATGGCCCCATAATGCAAAGCTATGTCCATATCTTCATATCTACAAGGAGAATAAAATGCTAAATAAAAAAAACATTTGAAAAAAAAACTACAAAGTATGGCAGTGGCCTATGATAAGAACTACTGCTCATTGCAGTGAAACTAGAAAGCAATAAGCACGGGTAGTCAGCAGCTTAAAACTGTAAAATAACAAAGATCCACAAAATCTTGATCGTGAATAATGCATGCAAGCATAAAATAAAAAGAAAAATAAAATTCATGCAAGAAGAACCATGAAAGATTGGTTGAATCCAGTGCCAGGAAAACTGGAACCATCACAGAAAGAATAGATAGAATAAGGCATGTCAAAGAACCTAAAATAAACGAATTAACCAAGAATTGGAGTACCAAACACAATAATCATCTCATAAAAGGTTAAAGGTAGCTAGGAAAATCATCTCGAAGAAATTTGATGGAATCGGTGCATTCGGTAGCTTTAGAATCTGCTCACCCAGCTACCAACAGATCCATCAGATCTTTATTTGCTTCCAAATAGTCTGAGGCAATCAACCGAGAATTGACTTGCTGTCGTTGCAAATTTGCAACCACTTGGGTGGCATCTTTGCATGTCTACAAAAAAAGTTACTTGATGTCAGAAGTTAAAATTAAGAAAGAAAAAAAAAGGCAAAAAATGTTAATGCACGCATAATGCTGGCAGGATATCAATACATCAAAGGTTTCAAAACAGGAGACACTGATTGAGAATAAGTGAAGCATCCAACATAAAACAACTCCAAACAAGGATTTCATAATTGGAAAATAAATTATAACTAAGTAGTGTCTTAAAAGTAGCTCGGCTAGATGATTAACCTAAGTGTAGAAGGTAAAGCTTTTTATATTGGTTCTATGTTCTTATCATGATGTGCTGTTTGCATGTATTTTCCTTCTAGATTTAACCACTTTCCAGTTTTCAACCCAACAAAGGTCAACATTACAATGGAGTATTGCCTTTGAGTCATAAGGCGAGGCAATTAATACCCAAATTCATGGAATGCAAGGCCGACACTGGGTCATGCGACCCGGCCCAACAAAGTCGGAATTTTCCCGACCGGCCTGGTTGCGACGGGTCCCCAACCCGGCATCAGCCCGGGGCTGGTCACGTGACCTAGTCACCCGGTCGGAATGCCACCAGACCGAGTCGCCAACAGCTAACTGTTGGGGGAGCTTTTAAACCCTGTGTGAACCTCTTTTTTTCTGCGTCTGTTCTTAGAAAGAAAGACATCCCCGGACTTTTCTAGGAAAATAGGTGATATCCTAAAAATATTAGGTAGTCCGGTGATAGTTTAAAAATATTAGAACCGAGGTTCGGGTTCTTTGAAAATTTCATTTTTTGACCCTTCTCCGCCGGATGGTGCGAGTATCCAGCGTTAACTTACATCGAGCAACGGCTCGAACGCCTTTGATTAACCGTCGTGGCAACCTGTGTTTGGAGATACGCACATCCACAAAATAAAGTAAAGAACTCCAAAGGGCAGCGGCCTTTTGGGTCCGATCAGATGCAAACCGACCTGGTTCAAGTTTGTTTTATTGATTTGTTATTTTTGGTCGACTTTGATTTTTTCTGATTTCTGGGTTCATCTGCTTTGAATTCGATCAAACTCTGATTTTTATTTAAGGACTGATTTGGGATTTCACCGAGCCACAGAGGGGCTGGGGTGAATGGATTATGGTGGGCCGAAATGGGCCTGCACTGAGGGCTGATTTGGAACCGGTTCTAGGACCTGATTGTGGGCTGAGCAAGGGCAGCTTCGGTCCTGTTTAAGAGGTCTGTTCAGATGACTTTGAATAGACCGGTCGGGGACCTGTTTGAGATGTCCTTGATGGGCTGAAACCGGGTCACAAAGGGACTGGTTTTAGGCTCTGGACATATGCCTGCGAATAGGCTGATATGGGCCTGTTTAGAGGTCTGCTAGATGGGCTGATCAGGTTGGCCAGGTCCGGACTGTGGGCCAGGTAAGGGGGCTGATCGCGGGTTGAGTTTTGGGGTCCTGGTTTGGGCTGGACAGGGTCTGGTTTGGAGACCGGCTGAGGCCTGATTGATGGGGCTCTGGTTGGGCCGAAGCAGACCTGCACATGGGCACTTTTGGGGGCCTGATTTGGGACCGGATTGGGGTCAGACGTGGAGACCTGCAGGTGGTCCAGTGAGGGCCTGGAAGGGGCCTGCAGAGAGTTTTTTTTGGCCTGTTCAGTGGGGTGCACAAAGGGCTAGAACAGGGACTGTTTAGGTGGTCCGAACAGGGGCTGGTAGGGACCAATCTTCTGGGTCATGGGTTGCCGATGACGATGAAGACTGGTTTAGGCCATGAGAGGGGTTGAGAAGAGAATTTAGAAGAGGAGGAAGGGGTGCCCTTAAAGGGCTACATAGTTAATATGTGTATGTCCCTACCTTTTCTTCTCCTCTTCTTCTTTCCTTCTTCTTTGGCCGCTGGCAGGTATGCACGTGGGCAGGAGGAGAGCAGCAGCAGCTTTGTTCTTCTTCTCTTGGCTGCTGGCAGGTGCGTACAGCAGGTGTGCACAGGAGCAGCAGAGGTGAGCAGCAAATCCAGCAGCCTGTCGGCCCTCTCTCCCTCTCTCTTGGGCGCAGGCAGCAGCAGGGGCAGCAGGATGGAGCAGCAGCCTGTCGGTGTCCAAAGGCAGCCTCCCTTTTGCTGGTGCGCATCCCTCTTTTTATAGGGGCTGGAGGGGAGGTGAAGGGCCAGCAGGGGCTGCGCATGGGCCTGGGTTTGTGCGCAGGTCTCTTGGCCTCCCCCCCCATGCAGTCATTGCATTGAATGGGCTGTTGACTGGCTGCCTCTTCTTCCTCTCCCTTTCTTGAGCTGAGCGCAGGGCTGGATTGGCTGCATGGTGCGGCTGGCTGCTGGGGTGGCAGGTGGTGCGCTCAAAGATGCTGAGGTGGCAGGAGGGCCAGTGTGGCATGTTCACACTAGGCCGCAGGTGGGCCTGCTGAGGTGGCGGCTGAGCTGGACAGGTCAGCTGGGCCTGTTGACTGGGCCAATTGGCCTTGACCACAGCCCACTTCTCTCTTCCCATGGGCTGTACGTAGGAAGATTTCAAGGAGGGCCAAAAAATAATTATTTAAATGAAAACAAAGGCTGGTCAGCTAGAATTTGGGCCGATGGGCCCATGGAGGGCCTGATTTGCCCAATTGTCTGTTTTTTTTTTTGAAAAATCTTGACGCCAACAAACCCCCAAGGAGCCTCCCCTTCCTCTCACACCCCCACTCCATTTTAACTTCATTCTCACTCTAAAACTCTCACTCTCAAATATTCCAATAGTGCAATTTCTCCCTCAGCACTAAACACTAAACATCTACTTAATTAGTTACATACAAGGATCGCAAAATCGGAATTGGAATCGGGATCGGTGGGTGGGTACCGATCCGATCCGGATCGGACCGATTCCAACCGATCCAATGGAAGAAAATTGTTCCAGAATTGGTAAGCAAAAAAAGCAAAAAAACAAAAAAAACCTATCCGATTCCGATTCTGATCCGATTTCGGACCGATTCTGGCCGATTCGGACCGATTTTGGCCGATCCTGGTCGAACCGACTGGAATAGCAAAAAATGAAGAAAACGATTCGATTCCAATCTCGACCAATTCAGCCGATCCGATTCCGACTGATCCAGCCAATTCTGACCGATTTTTCCGGAACTTTTTTCCGGATCGATCATTCAGTCAAGAATCAAATTGGCAATGGCCGATCAGATCCAAAAATCGGCCGATTCTGATCCAAATCGGCCGATTCCACGATCTATGGTTACATTTGTAAATTTGGGTTTCAGTACCATTCTCACCAAACATGCCTATTGTATTGTCAATATATATTATATTAATCAAAAAATTGAAATTATGGGTGACAATACCACTAGAACCAAAATTTACATATAAAGTTTGGATAAATTATCCTAAAAGAAGCAAGGCCAAGAACAAAATTGTCTTGTAAATGTAATTTTTAAATATAAATAAATATTCTTTTCATTTTAATATTTTTAGTATTACTTCCATTTTTATTGAATTTTTTTATTGTTGTCCAGTCGACTTGAAATAGCGACTTGTCTAGTGTATTTTTTGACGGCTAACAAAGAATTGCATTTCCCACGTACTATTTAAGTAAGAAATTTAGTCCCTAAACTATTATCTCTCTAGCTAAAGTGAACTTTTGCGGCTACTGAAGAGGAAAACGGACAAGGTTAGTTGGATTTCCTCTTCAACAACAGTAGGAAGTTAGGAACTCATATCAACAAAAGAGACAGTAGTCCAAGGACTGGATTTCCTACTCAAATGGTGTGTGAGGATAGGCTTGGTTCTTCGTTAGCCGTCAAAAAATGTACCAAGCAAGTCACTACTCCAAGTCAACTAGACAACAATAAAAAATCAATAAAAATAAAAACACTATTGAAAATATCAAAATAAAATGAATATTTAATCATATTCAAAGCTTACATTTTCTAACTTACTACCAATAGATGCACTAGCAACGCCACTGTACACGTCTCCATCTCTCGAATAAAAAACTCGTACCTACTTAATATTTTGCCCTCTCCAAACCTGTTAACCAATAAGCAAAGTGATGCGGGATAATACCGGTGGACCGGGTTAAAAGGCTGCAAAAGGCATTGGAACGCTAAAAACAAACTAAAGTATGCTAAAATTAAAGAAATCAAGCTTAAACCGATCAAAATGGGCCCGAACAAAACCAAACCACTTTGAACTGGTTTGAAAACTGGCTTGAACCCTCGGACTGGTGTTGGACCGGCTGGATTGGCCTGCCAAACCGGCAAAGACTAGAGTCGGCATTGACTTGCTCTGTTGGAACTTTGAACCTGGGGGGAGGGAAAAAGGGGGGGTGAGGTGCCGTGGCACGCTGGAGGCAGTCTACATGAGCCTGAAGAATACACCCCCGACAGGGGTCATGGCGTTGGGTGGTGACGTTCGCAAGCCCGAACAAGGATCTTGTTCGAGAGGTGAGGCCACTGCGCAAAGAAGACCCAGAGGGGGGTCGTGGTCGTCTTTGAGAGCGTTAGAGAAAGCCGACACTGCGCAAAGGTCGTGGTAACACAAGATAGCGTGTGCGCAAGCGCACAAAGTAGACCCCCCAAGGGAACGGGCCATGGTAGAGGCACTATTTCAAGCACATGCAAGCAAGACGACACTCCCTAAAGGGAGTCATGGAACTTCCAGGTGTGGCGTCCATGCGCAAGGAGAAGCAAGACACCAGGTAGAGGTCATCTCTGCCGTCTACATCTCATAAGTTTCCAGCTAGGGGAAGGCGTGGCATGATCGACAGCGCCCGAAGGCACGTGATGGGAGTCACGGGGGCCGAGGGCTTGGACCTAGTATGTCTACCTCGTTGCTCATTTGAACAATAGCGGAGTAGGATATGCTAAGAGACAGAGTGGTGGTAGCAAACACCACAACTAGGTGGTCTAGCTTCGTCTTCCTCGGTCCTTTTCTTTCTTCACCTCAATCTCCTTCTTCGTTACCCACCAAGAGATGGCAAGAACATGGGTGGGTGGACGGAGGATGGTCAGCCACCTCGTGCGGAGAGGAGAAGCCAAATGGCAAGTACTCATATAAGGAATGGGATGACCAAAAGGGTTGCGGAAGGCTGATAGATCAGAGGGGTGCAAGGTGATGGTGGGTTCCAGATACAACGACATCGGGAGGGACTCGTGCTCACAGGAAAGAAGACGAAGACGATGCAGAGTAGAGAAGGAATATGTGAGGAAGGGAGAAGACACCGTAAGGGCATTGATGCTCGAGGGAAGGGAGGAGGCAAGATCGGATACCACCACGAGGATCGCCAAAGAACTCAAGAGTGTGCGAACGGCATGGTGCCATTGTCAACCGAAAATCCAAACATGGCCAACCTCGTCGGGTGTTATTGTTGTGTTGCGTACAGTGGAGCCGGCCGATGCTAACACCATTCTTCACCACACGGCGAGGGAGCTCTGAAGAGGACCGAGGGTCTATGAAAGGGCTTCGATGGTGAGGTGGGTGCTCAAAAATGGGGAAGCATAGGTTTACGATGAAGATGCCAATAGAGGAAATGTAACATGATGTCAAAGGGCATGGTGAAAGAAGGCATGAAAACCGAGGATGAGGAGGTGAAGGATCACCGACCGAAAGGTTGAGGATAATCGACCACTTGTCAAAGGTGAATCAGAGCTGGCCTCTACCAGAAGTGAAGAAGGAGACCTCCATCGAGAAGGGGTGAAGGATACTGGGCTAAGCTCCTTGCACACGAACCAAGCCCACAAGCTAAAACTCCAAAAATTCCTTGTGATTCTATTCATTCCAAAGTAGATAGCCTCTTATAAAAAGTAAACTTACAAAAAAATACCATAAAAGAAATATTAACAACTATGCCCTTTAAAGATAGAAATGTAAAAAGAGACACAAAATAAATTTTAAACAATTATAGCAAGTCCTTAGGGACTAAAATATAAACAGACCCCAGAATCCTTGAACTAGTTCCCCATCATAGAGGGCTTTAAATGGAGTACCGCAACAAGGGAGTTCCTCACCGAGAATACAATCAACATGGATACACGTTCAACATCATGCAAGATTTAAATTGAAATGAATAAAATTTTTATTTTATCACATCCTTATTTTTTGCAATTTTCTCAATTTTTTCTTTTTTTTTTACTTTTTAGCCCAAAGCCGATTGGGCTAGCTTTAGGTCGGGCTGACTTGGTTGCGACCCTGGACCCGGCCCTTCTTGCCTAAATTTATGCATGACAGATATTTTTATTAGACATTCAATACATTTATTATGTAAAATATTAATTTTAATGCAAAATGAGAAAGTATCAATAAAGGCAGTAATGCATATTAACAATCCATTATATGACAAAAGAGAGTCCACAAAATCAATTATGATGAATTAAGTACAATTAAAAGGTGGTAAAAAAATCTATATCTTTAGTCCATTATTACATATACACATAATTTGAACCCTAAAATATCTCAAGGAAGAGTGCATTTACCGTGAAAAAGAGAAACAGAGAGTTTATACACTCAATTAAACATTTCAACATTTGAACAACACAGATGCAATCTATGTTACCAAAGGCAATCGCCTTGGTCGCTTAGTCGATAAGACGAGGCAAGACAATGGTTTTCTGCCTCACCTTGGGCAATTTTGCATCAGGTGACCGCCTAAGTGGCCTCGATCACCTAGGCGATCGCCTATGTCTTATACGCCTCACTTACTCAACTAACCTAGCTAGAAATTAGACCACCTATAGGATGCGGACCCGTTGTGGCCTAGATCTGATAAACTAAAATTATTGTGTATTTGGTTTGAAGAGCTTAGAATTTAGAATTTGATTGATGTAATTATATCAGCTACAAAACTTTTTATTTTATTTTTTCATAGTTGATGTTATGTAGTCTTTGGCAGTTTGAAATTTTTGTTGTTATTAACATATTATAAATTAATTCGAATAAGTTATATATTTTTCAGTTTTAAATTAATGCTCTTACTCTCTTTATTTAAAATTTATGTAATCTTTTTACTAATTAGTGTAATCTTAAAACTATTACTTTTGTTATCAATTTATTGATTATTTCTAACATTTTAAATCATTCATAAATGTTGAATTATCTCTTCTTTTAGTTTTGAATCATCTCTCCTAAGTCGATGTTATTAAGTTGTTCAAAATTCATGTTGCTAAATTGCTATATTCTTCTGATTTAACTTGACATTTTTGAACTATTTTTTTAAAATTGATTCTTACTTAATTGTTTTCACTCTTTTGTGTTAGTTGTATTTTTGTTATTTTATACTTCAATTTTGAATTTATGATTTATTAATATCTCATATATATGCATATATAAAATAATAAAATATAAATATATATTAAAAATATACTTCTCCTCAAGCACCACCCCTCCTCGTCTCACGTTTCAAATAACATAGGCTACAATAAATCATTCCCAAACTATCCATATTAAAAAGTTCATTGTTGAAGTACACAACTCAACTCAAGTTTTAATCCCAAATTATTTGCGGTTAGACATATAAATTCTCTTAATCCACTCATGTCGATTTTGAGTTATTTTTAAAAGATATTTGAATCATCTAAATCATACTAGATTATCTTTCATCAAGTTAACTTACGTCCTTTTTCTGTTTCTATTATTTTAATATTATTATTTAAAGCATCTCAACTCCACTATGGCCAATCCCAACCCATATGAGAAAGGAGAAGGATTGTAGTAGATGACAATCATCGTAAAAATATTATCACATCTCATGATATAGATTCACCGCTGAAGTAACCCCAAAAAATTTATAATACACCAAAGACACATAAAAGCATGTTATTTCTATGTCTAGAAAATCCACACAAGCATCAGATGAGCTAAAGGCAGGCACCTTAAAGGTTGCTTGCATAGGCACCACCAACTCTTGCGAGGGCGAGGAGTAACTTTTCAACTGGGTGTCACCTTAAAACTGTGCATTTCTCAACCTTTTTTTTCTCAAAAACACTTAACTATGTGTGGGAACCTCGATTAAAAATTATTTTTTTGTATGATGTGTTTTAAAAATAATTTGTTTATTGTGTTTGAAAATATCGACATCTAAATTTTCTAACAAAATTGGTGATAGCATATAGAAATACTATATAGTCGAGTGATATAAAAAGAGTATAGAATCGAGATTCGGGTTCTATGCAAATGTTTTTGACCCCTCTCCATCGGATGGTGTGAATATTCAATGTTCATTTACATCGAGCAACTACTTGAATACCCTTGATTAACTGTCATAACGATCTGTTTGTCGAGAACATGCGCATCCACAACGTATAAAGAACACAAGGGGCTCTAGCCTTTCAAGCCCGATTAGATGCAAACAAGCTTAATTACATTTTGGTTGATGTTGTCTTATGTTTTGATTTGAGATGTTGACTTTGATATGGTTTAAAACGTTGATTTCAAGTTTGAGTTTGATTTGAATTTGTTAAGTTTTGATTTGGCCGATTTCGATTTCTTTATTTCAAATGATTGAAATGAATTTTAGAAGTGTTGAACAATTTAACTTGTTTAAGTTTAGTTGACTTTGATTAAGTCAATTTCATGTGATTTTTTATATCGGTTGATGTTTAAATACCAATTCGGGTGCGTTCGGTATGTTTTAAACGTTTTGAAATTGGATTCAAATTGATTAAGCATGAACTTCAGATTGTGTGTTCTTTTCAATTGGTTGTGAAGTATTTGATTTTCACTTGCTTAAACAATTGAATTCCAATGGATTAAGTGCATTGAATCAATTTTTCTAGATTGTATTAAATCTGATTTTTGTTGAATGTCAAGGCTTTAATAACCTATTTTAATTGTATTTTAAGGTTGATTTGAGTGTATTTTTAGATTTGATTAAGTTAACTTCAGATTTGGTTAACTCTTGTTCAGTTTACGTCACATCCGGTCCATCGGACTAGTGTTGATGCCCAGTCACACCAAGTTGAGTTGACACTTGAAAATGTTCATTGAATATCCATATTGATGTACATCTAATGTCATAGTTCATATGCCATGTCCATGTTGTCGAAGTGTAAATGTGTCCTTCCCATAAAGTTTCACATGACCGGGAAAATTTTGGCAACACGCTGCCTTATTTTTCGATCGATGTGAAATTTTACCCGTTCAGTGCAACAAATACGTGACTCATCGCATCGTGGAAAGGATCATCTGCAACAGGAGCCAGCCTGTGCCTACGTCCGGGTCAACGTTCCGATGCAAGCCAAATGAGCCGCCCAAGGTGGAGCGCCCACGTGGTGGTGCTAACCCCTTATTTAATTTTGGCATTTCACCTTCAGATTTAGTTAAGTGTGATTTTTAAATGTCCATAGCCCAATGGGCCAACTTCATGTCTCATGGCCAGAGAAGGCCGACTTCATGTCATGTCAATCTAGTTGGCCCAATTCAAGCTTCATGGGTCATGGCGGCTGTTGGCACCAAAAAAATTCATAAGCACCTAAATATGTCAAGTTTTGGGCAAAAGGGTAAGGAAAAAATGAACAGATAGAGATGACCCACATTATACCACATTTGGGACCAACGAGCCGAACGGACCTGATAAGTCTTATTGGGCATGATCGACCCGATAACTGGCCGATAATGATCAGACACCATTACCTGGTCTGCCCAACTCAAACTTGAGTAGTGCCGAAGTCAGATTGGAAATCTGACTTGTATTTGATAAGTTACGAGTAGGGGTGCAAACGAACCAATACACTCGACAAGTAGCTCGAAGCTCGGCTCGATAAAAACTCGACTCGGCTCGTTTATTATGTTAAATGAACAAGCTTGAACAAAAAATAAAGCTCAACTCATTAAACGAGCCGAGCTTGAACAGACTCCTGCTCGGCTCGATAAGCTCGCGAGCAGCTCGATTAAATATTATATTATATATTTATTTTTAAAAATGAAATTTTAAGTATTAATATTTATATATTGTCACTTAAATATATTAAATAATTCAAAATTTAAGTTTAAACTTAGATTGAATTTCATAAATGAGTTAAATCTAAAGTTTCACAAATGACTTTTCATTGATTTTGACTTTATAAAGGAGTTTGTATATAGCTTAAGTTTGAATATGAATTGAATTTTAGTCTAACTACTACTCGAGTTCGAGCTCGACTCGACTCGATTAATAAACGAACCAAGCTTGAACAAGGGTTCCACATACTCGCTAAAACTCGAGCTCGAACTCGAACTCGTGTAAAATAAACGAGCCGAGTTTGAACATCATACTACTCGGCTCGACTCGGCTCGTTTGCACCCCTAGTTACGAGCAATACAGTGAAAATGGACTTCTGGCTGGCCTTTGGTAGGCCTAATGGACCCAAAGAACAAAATAAGTGGGTCCACAATACTGTGTTGGTCAAGGCCTCTGCAATAATGTCTTGAATGCCAAAATCTGGTTCTGGGTGGCATAATGACTATTTTGCCCCTATTCGTCCCGGGCAACCAAATGTCAGCCCAATGACGATCAGGCACCACCATCAGGTCCGCCTAGCTCAATGTTGAGCAATGCCAGAATCAGATCGAAAATCCAATGCATATTTGGAAAGTTATGCAGAAAACACCGAAAGTCAATTTTCGGATGGCCTTATCATGGGCATATCAGGTCCGAAAGGCAAAACAAGTGGGTCCATGAGACTATATTTGTCGAGGGCTTCGCAATGATACCTTGATTGCCAGAATCCGATGTCAGACGGACCTTAAACGGTAAAATGGCCTCTTTCGCACTTGGTAGGTTTGGACACTTCGGGACAGATCCGATAACACATAGACACATCATTGGGTCTGCCCGGCTCCATATTGAGCAACGTTGAAGTCAGATTGAAAATCCGACTAATATTTGGCAAGTTATGGGCCAAAACACCTGAGACGGGTCCAAATGACCAAAATGCCCCTTCTCGGCCACATTCGGTTCGGAAGACCCGGACTCGGCCCATTAACAAACTTGTGGGCTCATATGATGCAGAAAGTTAGTACACGCGGAAAATTGATTCGGATCGAAATCCGACCCATATTCGAAAGTTATGGAAGAAAATTCAAAATTTGTGCTTCTCGCCAACCCACTGCACTGGGGCAAAATGGTCCGAGTGATAAAAAAATAGTCCATATGAGCCAGAATTGAAGTCAGATGTCGGATATATTGATCAGAAAATCCTCGAGCCAAAAAGAATATTTTTGCACGTCTCTCCACATATAAAATGGAGAATAAGTACAAAATTCATTAATTGAGATTATTTGGGACAGATTATGTTGCTTCCATTATGATCATAACACAATTAAAGAACTCAGGATGATAGATCGGAAAGATACATGAAATCAAGTCCGATCGAAGCTCAGTTATGTCTCTCATATTTATTTGGATATCTGTATGATGTACAAATCAGATAAAATGAAATGACAAATATAAGCCATTGGATCGGCTATCAAGTCGTTGATGATGATGGAACACTAATTTAAAGGTCCGGATGTATATTTATTGAGTAATGGATCATCTCTTATTGGGTATTTCATGATAATGGGTCCTATTTAAGTGAGGAACGGTCAAGATTGAATTGATCCAGATCCTATGTTTATTGGGTCTCTAAGTGGGCTCGGATCTCACTTAAGAGAAGGATCAATGACAGCACTTAGATCAGTCGATATGGATGAGATGCTAGGTTAAAAGGAAGGTTACGTGCTGCCTTTTCCACGTATACCACAGGCACAGGGGGAGAAGTAGATATAATAATAATTATAAATGTCTCCACCTTCCCACTCCCTACTCACGTACCCCACTTCCCCCACGTTCCCACTTCAGCCACGACCAGCAAAGACGTGGCCATACAGCACCCCCCTCATGCAAGACGTGGAGCCACTAAAGTCTCCCCAGACCGAGGAGCGTGTCCGTTACTTCCCCTATAAAAGGGCCAGTTTCTGAAGAGGAAGGGGGTTGGGAGACCATGGGGTGATTCTCCCGCCGGGGCCCATCTCTCTTTCTCTGGATGTTACGAGGAGAAGCCTGGGTTGGAGATTATCACGTTATCTTCCAGCCACTGCCCATCACTCCTTCTCTTCCTGCTACTGCCCCATCTGCTGTCTACGTCGACGGAAGGAAGAGGAAATGTCATCCCAGATGCTGTTGAATCATGCCGAAGAAGCCCATTCCCTATATACATACTTGTTGTCCTTACACCACATGCTGTAACCTGATCAAGGTAGACCGGACAATCTTTTATCTCCTGCTGGTACTCAGAGAATGAAGGAGAACAGCTCCTATGCACCTGCTGTACCGTGAATGGAAGGAGGAGATAATGAGGTCAATATTCTACCTACGGTCCTCTAATTATAGAGGATGATGAGGAGCTCGATGCTTCACCTGCTGCTGTTGGTGTCCAGAAATGAAGATGAAGGCCATAACCTTCTCCACATGTCTATACATCCCTACCTTATAACCAGCCTCCATAACAGGCCATATATCCAGCCTATATCGACTCCATATATAGCCCCCAACGTGAAGCACCATATGTTCCTCAAGGTGGCAATGGAAGTAAGGTTATACCCGGTCTCTTTGGAACCCACATGCTGGACCAAAGACTCCCCCGGGTAGTCTTGATAAAGCAAAGGAAAGAAGTATATGAAACAATGGCCAGCCGGGCCCCGAAGATCTCAGTTGACTGAGTACATCATTGGGAAAGTAGAGAATCTACTTAACAAGGATTATGGAATCTGTGAAATCAGAGAAATTCATACGAAGATGGATGCCTATGCTAAGGCATGTCAGCAATATGATAGAAAATTTTGGGCATATCCCAATGTACCCGTCCTACTGAGGGCTCCGGGCATGAATCCCAGTCCCCCTGGCTCCTAGTAGATGAATGTATAAGTTCACTCTACAAAGGAGGAGTATCATAGAAGGTCAATGCTCACATATAAGGGCTAGAACTGATATTCACAGAAGTGTAACCCCGGTCATAGCAGATAACCACATGTATATATATATATACATCTATCACAGGTTATCATCCTGATATAAGGGATTTCCACACAGATGACCTCAGAACAGGTTTTTCCTGCCATAGATGCTCTGAAAAGATGAGGTTTCAGTAGCATAAAATCTCAAAACTGTCCAGGATTGCAAGTCAGTAAACTTCCCACGCTTACTTCAAACATGAAGTAAATTTGAAACCCAAACATAGTCATCGGCATTCCCAATCCGATTGAACCAGTATTTCATGCAAGGACAATGGGCCGGATCCAGGATGACTCTATATACATTCCGATGTCCGAAAACTAAAGCCTCGTTTACAGCGAGGACTTCAAAGAGGAAGGTGCATATCAAGCAAGCCCAATGAAGCTCTAGCCGGCTCATTTGGGACCATGAACCGTAAAAGCACAGCAAGCTCATCAAGGACATTCTTGAATATGCCAAGAGATCTTTAAGGGGAGTTATGGCTTCCATGCCTTCCTCCATCTTCAAGTACATCAAATTGACCTAAGCAAATATCATGTTCAATACCACTTATGGTATAGAAAGAACGAGACCAAAACAGTCCACAAATCTGAAATTCTGCAGTCCGCAACTCAAAAAAGAATTTCGAAAAAAGTACCGGAATCGAATTCAACCGGATTACCGTATGAAAAGAAGAAGGGCCAAACGGGCCTTGAAGATGTCATGACAAATGAACACGTAAATGCTCAATATGAAGAGGACTGATTTATACCAGTTTGAAGATCATGAAATCCGGTGGTCAAGAGAGCCTATGAATGACCGAATTCAGGGGCATGACGGTGGCTTATGTTTGGGCACACAAAAATAGCCCTATATTGACCTATATACGTGTCTGTCGTTGTCCTCTCATTGACCTATATATAGGTCATCATTTCAACCTCCATACCGCCCCATGTTCAGCTCATACTCGTGCCTATAACAATCCATATATCAGTCCCTCTACCTGACCCATATACAGGTCACATATTAGGCCATATATCGACCCACATACGTGTCACCTTTTCAGCCATCTATAGACCCCATAACCGATCACATCTCCAAGCCTTCACATAACCTTGGTCAATGACTGTTTTATCTTACGAAGCAGTCCCCTATTCAGCCATATGCGAGTGACGTTTACCTCTTTGCATACTCACATGCGATAACCATATATACCCATGCCAAAATGCTTCCTCTAACCGACTCATATACAAGTCACCTATCCCCCCTCAAGACCCCATAACCGGTCACATATTCACTCCATATCGACCCACATACGTGTCACCTTTTCAGCCATCTATCGACCCCATAACAGGTCGCATATCCGATCCTCTGTTCAGCCCCCATAAACAGGTCATATACCTGCCCCCTCATCACCCCATATACAAACCATATACCAACCCCCTGTTCGACCCATATACAGGTCACTTTCAGCCATATATTGACTTTATAACCGGTCACATATTTGGTCCCTATCGACCTATATACAGGTCATTTTGTTTAGCTATATATCAACCCCATAGTTGATCATATATCTAGCCTATATTAACCCTATAGCAGGTCATCCTCCCAGTTTATACCGACCCCATATCAGGTCACTTTTCCAACCTATTGACCCCATAACAGGTCACATATCCAGAACCCATATGAACCCCATAACAGGTTCTCTTCAAACCCTCTATAAATCCCCAGCTGATCATGAAACAGCTCCCGATGTTGTCATCTACATGGAGAATGAAGATGGGCTGCAGCCAAGGGATAAGGCGATATCCGGCCCCCTTAGAACCTATACGATGGACTAAGGGCCATCCCAAGTAGCCTCAATGAAGCCAAGATACCATGAAGTTGAAGATATGAAGCTGAAGATATGAAGACAAAGACCAACCGGGTCTAGAAGATAATGAAGACTTGGTCACCCGGACCAAGATATGACAATGACATGATGACAAGGCCAAATGTGGCCCAAATGACACAAAAATCATCAATCTTAAATATTTTGATACATAAAAAATATTTAAGATGCATAATATGAGCTTATACTTAGGCAATATTCATGATACTTGAACAAATATTATCGGGTAAGTCCTGAATTGTTTGTTCCGGACGGAGCTCCGAACATGCACTCGGTGTCATCGATCCATCCCAAAGTGGGAAGAGTACATACACTCAATCCATTAGGGAAATTCCCACTTCATCTAGAGTGAGGTCAATTATAGACCAAAACTCTATGGTTTAAGTGGAAAGTCCATGTCTATATAAGACGGGATATTCTCGAAAAAGATGTATGAAATGACATGGTTGATGGGATTATGGCTATGTTGAAGCCTCCCCACATGACGATGTGATTATGTTTTGTGGATGACTGTTTCCTTTTATACGAGTTGCTACGACGGTTAATCAAGGGTGTTCGAGAATCTCGATGTAATTAACATCGAAAATTCGCAACTTCCGATGGAGAGAGGTCCAAAGACAAACTTTATGAACCCTAACCTCGACATATATATTTTATACATACCACATATTTTGGCTAATATCTTCTATGAAATATCATATATTTTCATAGTAGCCAAAGATAAGATAAGAAAAGTTCATTTCCCAAATAAACGGAAATCAAATGAATTTTCAAACTATATCATACAACATATATTCTTATATTTTGATACATAGATCTTCGAGGTTTCACAGCGGCCTATTTTGATCTCCAAAGCAGCAAGGCCTGATTTTGGCAACCTGTATGACATGTCCTTTGGCATTTGCTTTCTTGTTGTAGCAGTGGGTAGAGAAAGCCTCGGAAGGGCTGGAATGGATCTGTGGAGGTGCTATTTGGAAGAGTTGGAAAGGGGTCTGCACAAGGGGCAGATTTAGGACAAGCTTCGGAAGGTTGATTAAGTGATGCACAAAGGGCATGTAGATAGAGATTTCAGTGCCACAAAGGGGCTATTTGGTATTGAAATGGAGAAGGCCACACAAAGGGGGTTGTTTTGGTTGAAGTTAAGAATCCGCTTGGGGGAGACTTAGCCCATCATATGGATTCCAAGAACGTCCAGGACATCACCCTCTTCTCCAGCCAAATCAAGGGATTAAGAGCCTGCCCGGGGGAGACTTGGCCCATCTTGTGGATTCAATAATGCCCGGGACACCATTTCATCCTCCTCAATGGGTAAAGGAGCTGTGAAATAAACAGAAGTAGGGCCAAATGACAGTTGTTTAAATGACCAACAAGGGGGCTGATGGCAAGCTAGGCAAGGGCTTGTTTAAGTGGCCAACAGAGGGGCTGTTTAGATGACTTGATTAGGGACAAGTCTATGGGCACACAGGGGGCCTAATTGTGGATGGGTTTAAGGGCATACAAGAGGCCTAATTGTGGATGAGTTTTAAGGGCACTCAGGGGGCCTGGTTAAGGTGTTCAGAGGGTCTAAACATTGGGGCGCACAGGGGGCCTGCTTGTGAACAGGTTTCGGGGACATTCAATGGGCCTGATTATTAAGGGTTGTATGGGCACTCAAGGGACCTGATTGAGGGGTGCACAGAGGGCTATTTAGAAGATCAACAAAGCTGTTCTTGTAAGGCCAAATGGGGTTGCCCAATGGGGCCATTTAAGGCCATCTAGAGGTTGTATGAACATGGACAGCAAAGGACCTGAATTAGGACAACAAGGGGGCTGTTTGGGTGCCAAATTGGATTACTCATGGGGCTGTGGCTGGAGACATTGTGAATGGCCAAGGAGGAGGCCGAAGGATAGAGAAAGAAGAGAGGAGGAAGAGAAATGAAGTGCAACTTTTTTTATTTCTCTACTCACATTGTTTTCTTTCTCTTCTTCTCTTGTGCTATAGGTGGTGCTGAAGATGGAAGGACTGTGCATCCTTCTTCTCCTTCTTTTTCTTCTTCTCCTTGTGCAGATGATACTGGAGGAGGAAGTTGAAGCTCTTGTTGGTGTTGAAGGCCTCACTAAGGACGAAAAAGCTTGTTGTTGCTACTAGAGTTGGTGCCCAGGTTAGCTAGGCTGGCTGCACCTCCTGCTGCGCACCTGCTGGAGGCAGCAAGTTTCTTCTTCTTCTTCACTTGGCACACCCAAAATGGATAAGAGAGTTTGTTGACTTGATGCTGAAAACGTTTAAACAAGAAGAATAGGGATTGGAGCAAGGCTGATGATGCACCAAAGAAAAGAGTGGGCTGGAGAAAAGCTTCTACAAGGTACAACTGGACTTGTCTTCGGCCAAGGCCAGATGGAGAGCCTATTTATAAAGTAAAATGGTGCCATCTGCAGACGAGAAAGAGGTTGAAGGGTTGAAAGTCCTAATACCCAAAGAGTTCTATTTTAAAAGACTTCTAATTGGGCAAAGGAAACTTAACCAATTGATGGGTGTAAGATGAGATCTAGCGCACCCTTCCCTATCTTTTAGGTGATTGTACGCACATACCAGCTAGGAATGGGTTGAAGTTTGACCAAAGCATGCCCATCTGATGGTTAAGATAAGCCTTAGATGATAAGGCTCAGATGGGATATGAATAAATGTCAGTTGAGGAGAATCCTAGTGCAAGAAGACCTCCTATTAGCTAGGTATGTGTGAGATGAGAGTTGGCGCACCCTTCCCTACTTTGTAAGGCATTGAGCACACAAACCAACTAGAAGAAAGCTGAATTTTGGCCAAAAGATAGTCATCTGATGGAGTAAGATGATATTTGAAAGATATTGTTGAATTAAAATGAAGATAATACCCATGGAGATAATGATAAGTTAGAGAAATGATAAGAGAGTAAGAGAAGTATCTTATGAAGAAGTCTTTAACCAAAAGAGTTTCAGTCAAAGGAGGAGTGTGGTCAAGGCTAAATTTCATCAAAATCAGGTGAGGATGAAGGAATTTCGACCAAAGGATGAGGTGTTGGACACATGAAATGAAGCTAAATCCAGTTCGTCCATCTAAGTGCTCCCGATCTAACAGTTATCATTAATTCCAACCGAAAATTAATTAAACACACCCGGAATTAAATCAAAAAATATGGGATAATCCCTTATGGCTATTGATCTTGTGCATCATCAAGATGTGTGGCCATGATGTCTTGAATTACATCAGAGCTTCTGATTTTACCGATTTCCCGATCGATGCGATCTCGATCGTCGATAATGCCATAAACTGTAATTGAGTGCAATTAAATTACCCCATTGGCAAATTTTTATTTTCCATGCATCAATATTCCTAAGACGAAAGTCTTGGACCAGGAAATTGAAATTTTTAGCCCATGGGTCAATTCAGGAGCTGATCGGACCATAATGCCCATGGTGTCATTCAATACGAACATTAGCCAGATTTGATATTTCTTACATATCTTTCCAACCGGTGGTCGGATTTTCGATCCGTTTTGAGCGTTGTCCAGATATATCCGACAATGACAATGTGGTAAAGCTAAAATTCTATGTTAAAGTCCCAACTTGTCCCGAAGTGTCGGGGGTAAAATGATCATTTCGACCTTCCGATGTTTGTTTTTCATGTTTTGGGTACTGTTGCAAAGCTCTCAACTGGGGCTATGCAATAAGCATATTATTTTGGCCATTTGTAACCTATCAAGCCATGTCGAGGCATTTCCTGAACCTGTTTGCATCATTTGTATTTGAATTTTTCGAATTTGGGTCGGATTTTTGGACAAGCTTCGGCATTGCTCAAATCTGTGTTGAGTGAGCTGAGCGAAAAAAATTGGTGCCAACACTATGACATGCTATATATTTATCCTAGCTATTATGTGCATGGTGTGGTTCAAACTTCAAACTTGCCTCCTATTCTCAAAGCCCACTAGTACGTAGATAAAAAATAATTAGCTCCTTTACAAAATCAATCAAAGTAGTAGAACTAATACATGCTAGTTTAACGAATAATATGTTGTGAAAGGTGACTGAGGTGACAGCTTAGCATACAAGGCAAGGCCAATTGCTTTCTTTTGCTGAGATCTGATAATAACAAGGATTTTTGGGTTGGGATCAGGGTTGGATTGGCTAATCCGAGGAAGGAAAATTTGATCCAAGATCTGCTCTTCCAAAAACAGAAAAAAAATGATGAGCATGAAGGACCGGCAGCCAATACTGGTATGATCCAACCCTGTTCGGGGTTGGATCAGACTAAAATCGGCTAATCTAGTTTGATCAGGTGCCTTAGAGCCCGATCACAAGAGAAGTTTCTTCCAAGATAAGGTCGGCCTATGCAGATGAAGATCCGCCGATCCTACAAATAGTGGATAATAATGTTCAAGATGATGTTTCTGAAAGAAAAAAGACGTTGATAAAGGACACGTAGGACAATGAGTTCACCTCTAAGTTTAGCTTGGGGAGACAAACAATTAAAAGACGCATAGTGTTCTCTTTAAAGAACTCCTTGGTCAACTGTGTACAAGCTTCGGAAACAGGCTCCATGTCACTACTTCCATATAGTATGGACTTCAATTCCCTGATGAGTTTACCTAGTTCGGCCATCTGCACATCAGAAAGGTTATTAATATTCAAATCAAAAGATATAGAACATAATTAATGTCTTTTAAAATAAATTTCTATAACTAAGTTAAATGAGAACAAATGATAGAAAAGTCAGAACATTCTGTGGAATAACATATCCTCCAGTAACAAATAACATCCAGGGCGGGCAATAACCATTTCATTAGTTCAAGTGACACTAAATAGACAAAATACCAAGTCATCTTGAAAAAGGGACTTTTCATCTTGATGGATTTTGAAGATCTTACTCTCATCTGTGAGGAATGTCTACTAGGAAAACAAGTCATATGTGTATGTCAGTTGACACAGGGCTTGCAGTTGGATTTTTCGCTTTGACGACAGCTTGACATTTTATCAGAATTTATGTAAAGGCAAGTGACATAAGAACCATAAAAAAAAATTTCTCATATTTACAGTTTCCTTTCATATGGTCATGTTCGCTCTATTTGTTTAGTACAACTTAACAGAAACAGGATAACTATAACTAATGGAGGCAACCTAGCCACATTGAAAGAAACAAAAGTCTGTTTATTCCTTTTATGTGATGCATATGGCAAAAAGTGTATATCAATAAGCATCACAAAACTCTATGGACAAAACACGTCAAATCAATTTCTATTTTTTATGCTCCCTAATTGTCATTAGAAAAATAGATAAGAATACAATTATACAACTACCTAGGAGATAGTACGATTAACATGCTATCAGAGAGATGAAACTGAATGCAGAGGCGGTAACAGTAGTTGTTCAAGTAGAAAACTAAATTCAAGTACCTAATTTAAGTGCCCCATAACAGATGAAGAAAATATGAAAAAAAAACATACACTTTAATAACTACAAATATTTTCACTCCACATGAGCTAAACTATATTGTGAATAACAAATAGTAAAAGTTGGCAACGGACTTCTTTTCGAAGGAGAACATCTAAAGATGCAACAACTCATTGTAAAACAGTATAGATCATCAAAGGGTAATTATCATATTATCCAACTGAATAAAGATCTGAAAACACAATCAAATTCATCGAAATCAACTAAAGTCATCAGATGCTGTAGAAAATGTGAACTTTGCACTTGCTTCCTGTTCTGTTGAGTGAGGCAAAGGTATTAACAGAGTGGAAAATTATGGAACGTGGCCTATCGAAAATGGTGACTGAAATTATCGAAGATGCTGACTGAATTTCTTTTTTCTGTATAAAGCTGCAAGCAACAATTAAGAGAATCCGGCATATCAATCTTCACATCCGAATATGAACTTAAATGCCATGCTTACACAACTTGTTTCCGCTCTGCGTCGTCAAAAACAATAACCGTATTAACCAGATAACAAAGGCTGATCAAATCATGAAAAAAGGAGTTGAAATCAAAAATTGAACATAAAAAAGATAACCGCACGTAGATCGAGAGAAAACCAGACGCTTCGATAACGTCTACCTTCTCCTCTCGCTTGGTTTCTCGAGGATTCAAGTTCATGTCGACATAGATGAGGAGCTCCCGCGTCAGCCGCACCAGCTCGGCAGGCGTCCGTGGCTTCGACTTGAACAGCCCCTTCATCTTCGGCTCCCCGTGCGCCTCCCTCCGCCTCGCCCCAGAGACGAATGGCGCACGCCCCGCACCAGTGCCCCCTCGACCGTCACGGGACGACCCGCGTCACCTTACGGAGATCGGCACTCCCGAAGCGGCGGCGGCGGCGGCGAGGCGACGGCCGTCGGTTTCCTGCGGGTGGCGAGGAGGCCGGTAGGAAGGCAGAGGACGCCCATACAAACTATCCCACGGCGACGGAGCTCCTCTCCACCACCGCCAGCCGGGCCACCTTACCAGTTCTCTCTCTCTCTCTCTCTCTCTCTCTCTCTCTCTCTCTCTGTGAAACGGACGAATCGGAGCGGGTGTCTGGGGCGCACCGGCTCTCCCCATCAGTAAATCGAACGGTCGAGATGATTTTGATTTGAAATGGGGCTTTCTTATTTAGACGGCCAGGATTTTACGCAACCTACCGGTAAAAGAGCTTTGCTTTCCGGGTCACGTCGCTTATCAACCGCCACCGACCATTTGACCATTAGCCACTTTTTGTCGAAGGATACCCAAATAAATAAACAGCATGACGAACGTACCAACGGATAATGTTAATAACTGAACTCGATACCGTATCCGTCAATCTGCTTACGGGTAGGGGTGTCAAATGGGCGGGCTTGGGCCAGCTCGGCCCAAGCCCAACTTAAACTCATTTGTAAAAAGCCCAAGCCCAGCCCAATACATTTTTTGACTATGTAAATGGGCTTAGTCCAACGGGTCATAGAAGCCCATCTTTGGCTTGTTGGGCCACTTGGAAGCTAGACAGTTTGCTAGCTGAGGAAGAGTTTTTTTTTTTAAATAACGCAGTTTATTTTAAAAATTATAAGAATAACTCACCAAAACTTTTATTTGTAAAAGTCACACAGTTTAGCAAAAGTCAGACTTTGAAACACCGATTTTACAACGAAAAATAAAGTCAAAATTCAAAATTACGACTTTGATATAAAATTGGATAAAAAAACACTACTTGTACAAACTTATACAAGTCGTATAATCCTTATCACGTAAAATTGTTAATTATTATTTTTAATCGTCAGGGCATTAAATGCTCATGCATATCGGTAAATCGGAGACTCTTGTGATTGAATTTGAACGATCTGTTCGGTTCAATAAGTTCAGAATGTTTGAAACTATAGGATCGTACTTTTAGATATTCGAATTTCGACTCAAAAAAATTAATAATTCGAAGTAACCTCGATAGTCCAATATAAAAAATTACTCCTTTCGAGAAATTTAAAAGTTCAATTCTATAGTTTCAACTGCTCCAAATTCACCGATCCAAATAGATCGGACGAATTCAAAGCCGATAATCCACAATTTAAGAATTTCTACGCATCATTTAATGCGCGGTCAGAAATTTATTTATTTAATAAATGAATTAAATAAATAAACATCTAATGCATAGTATTCTTAAATTACGGATTATTGACTTTGAATTTGTCCGATCCACTTGCACCGGTGAATTTGGAGCAGTTGAAACTATAGGATTGAACTTTTAAACTTCTCGAAAGAGGTAGTTTTTTTATATTGGACGGTCGAGGTTGCTCCGAATTATTAATTTTTTTGAGTTGAAATTCAGATATCTAAAAGTACGGTCCTATAGTTTCAAACATTCTGAACTTATTGAACCGAATGGATCGTTTAAATTCAATCCCAAGAGTCTCCGATTTACCGATATTTATGAGCATTTAATGCTCTGCCATTAAAAAAATTAATTAACAATTTTACGTCAAAGTCGGTCAAGTGGTTCACCAAGGTGCTCATCGTGACGGACACCCATGACGGGCTCTTTCACGGGCCGTTGGGCCGGCCCGCTAATCAACATCAAAATGTTGATTTTTTTATGTTAAGCCCGTTTAATAAGTTACAGGGCTTGGGCCTAGCCATCACGGGCTTTTTGACGGGCCTTTGGGCCAGCCCGGATCATTTGACAGGTCTACTTACGGGTGAGCACCGTTCAGTTTCATCCGGTTTAAACTATTACTTTTAATCGAATCAATCTCTCGAATTAAATCGAATCAAATTGATTTTAATTTGATTTGTTTCGGTTTAAATCGAAAGTGTATAAAAGTATTTAAATTAATTATATTTTACATATATTTTATATTAAATTAAAAATAATTAAAATAAATATTGTTTTTATTACAAAATTTATAAAAATCTATTTTTTATAATAATATAATAATTTTTTATAATTTTTTGATTAAATCGATTTAAATGATTTGGTTTGATTTAAATTAGTTTAGAGATTTTTCAAATTGAATCAAACCGAAAGGGATCCAAACCAAACCGAATAGGCTGATTCGATTTAATTTTTCGGTTTGAACCATTTTGTGCCCACCCCTAAATCTGCTATTGACTTTTTTTTAATTATTCTATAAATACCTCGGCGTGTTTCTTAATTATTCCATCCCTACATAAGTTGATCTTAATTAAGTTATTTGAGATTAATGAAAAGTTTGGTTACACAATAAAATGAGTTTTTATTACAATTTTATGATTTTATAGCAAACTTTATTAAAACAGATGTTTTATTATATTTTTATGTTTTGAAAAAGTTTTTTTGGATAAAAGAAAGAGATTTTCAACTATTTTTTACCTTGTAGCTCCTCCCCCATCTTATTTGGTCATATATGACACACTGTTATTGCAACTGTTTCAAACATGACAAATTTATATCATTGGATTGGATAGTTCACATTTTATTTTAATATAATAACAGCATTTATGACTGTGTTTGGGTTGACGTAGAACACTTGTATTTGAAAAACAAAAGTTCATCTTAATCATGTGATCTTTTATGTTGTTTTATTTTTTTTTCATCTCTCTTTTGCAAAAAGGTAAATAAACAGAAATTTTTTTAAACATAAATAAAATGAGATCTACTTGTATTGAATATACCATATGTACACATGCTATTTCAACACATATACCAAATAAAAATCAACTAAAAGAAATTTTTTTAACTCATACACAAACAGCTGAGTACTCTTAAACATGCTGAATGAAATACATCAAAATACAATAATAGAAACATTCCATAGTGCCAAGAAATCAAACAACTATATTATATATATATATTTATATTTATATATAAGAAGAAAGGAGAAATCCAAGAAACTGATCTATGTTTGATTTTCCGTTCATCAAATTACAGATTAAAAAAAGATTATTGTTCATCGCATATTGCACTAGATTTGGAGGCTACACAGATGATGTCGACGATCTTCCCGTGGTGCTCGATCTGGGATGTGCCATCGGATTGCCGGAGAGAGCCGAAAGATCGCCGCCGCGCCGGCGGCGGAAGGTATGAAGATCTAGTTATGGTGCGGCGCCGGGGGCGGCGGCGTGTCGAAGGTGTATCTTGGGTGGCGAGGGGGGAAGTGGTAGGTGCGCGGGGGAGGAGGCGCCGGGGACAGAGGCGGAGGCGAGGGAGACGGCGGCCGGAGGGGGGACGGGGGACTGTGATACGGGGGTGGAGGGGAGGCGGAGGGCGGCGGAAGGGAGGGAGGAGGTGGGGGGTTGTTGCGGTAGGGCGGCGGAAGGGAAGCCGGGGGAGGAGGCGGCGGCGGGTAATAGGAGTAGTAGGGAGGTTCCTCAGCCGGCGGCGGCGGCGGCGGCTCGAGGATGGGCAGCAGGGGCGGCAAGCCTATCGAGATCCCGAGGTCATCCAGCGCCACCACGTCGGGCAGCAAGAAGCAATAACAGCCCACTGCCGCGAAGGCAAATCCGAGCAGCCGCCGTGCTCTCCCCAGCTCCGCCATCATCCCTCGCGCAAGACCACACCACTTCGCCGGCGACCTCCGCTGGCCGCCGGCCCGATCTGACCGCCGTTTTATGCCGGAATTGCACCGTCTGCGAGCTCAAGGGAGCTCCGCACGCGCGAACCGAAAGGCTGCAGCGGCGTGGACCGGCGGCCCCTAGTCTTGTTCTGTACCGCCAAGTACCGGACAAGCCAGCGCCGGTGGGTGGGGCTCCGCCGCCGGTGACGACGGGAAGGCTCCGGGCCGGCTCTTTCCTCCCTCCCTCCTCCGCCGGACGGTATCAAGGAATCCGTGGGCTTGTTAGGTGGCGGTGAGCTGCTTCTCGGTCGTCTTCCTCTCATCTTTTTGTCGGTCTGGAATTAAGGTTTTGGCATGTTCTCCGGAAATGTGAGACCAAGACAGAAACCCCACGTGGACACTGACAGACATGCATGATTTGCGAATAATTGAATGAGTTTTCAAATTTAATATTATTTTAGATGTTCTGGGTGATGATTTTATTATCTTGAAAAAATATTTATATGGATGATACACATCATCTCATTACTCTTCCACATGATTGATAAAACAAGTATTATAGGGTAGGCAAATATCAACCACCGTCTTGCACTCTTGTCGGTCTAAAGCTATAGTGCACCCTTGTTGGTCTCTCAACCGGAAACCCTTAACATTCTTGACAGTTTCCTCGCCGATCCTTGGCAGCTTCATCACTGACCTCCGCATCTTCAACATCGTCCAATGACCCCAGGTTTCCACCCCTCGCCACATCCCCACCCCCTTCCAATAGACTCCCTACTTTCGGAAGATCCTCCTGCCCTCTCTAGCGGTCTCCCCTTCACCCCCCCTCCGACGCATCACACCCCTTAGGGGTCCCCTCCTTTCCCCATAGCCCGCCTCCCCCCGTAGCCCCCCATATCGCCCTCCCTCTCCTTCCAGCTAGCCCCCCTCCAACTTCCCCCTCCCCTTCCGACTAGCACCCCCTCCTACTTTCCCACCCCTCTAGCAAAGCACCCCCCTCGCCCCAAACCTCCCATGCCCCAGCTCCCTACTCCACCCTATGCCCTTACCTCGTAGCCCCCCCCCCAACCCCTTCCAACAAGACCCCCACACCCATTTTTTGACCTTCTTTACCAGGTTCCCTTTCTCCTTTTCTAGTTTTCCTCCGACAGAGTCTCTACACACAGAATGGCGGCTCATGCCCTAGACAGTGTCTCCCTCACCGCTCATCATCACTTGAAAATCTTCATTGGGGGTGGTCATTTATTTTTGCCATTTTGAGTTAGTTTTGGTTTGAGAGGGAGGGAGCATTTAGGCTTCATCTCTCTCCCTCAAAATGTTCAAGTCTTGCAATGTCACTCCTACTTTAGTGCTTCGCCTAATTACTCTTTTAGATGTTTTGTTTCTTTTTTCTGCACTACAAATATGGAGCTTGACTTATCTATGTTCGTTTCTTTCATGCTTTGTTACCTATTTCATTAGGTACCTCAAACTTTTTGGTGCATCACATTCGTGCATCTACGATCCATGTGACTATATTGATACTACTAAAAGATTTCTCATCGCTCTTATTTTATGTCTTGTGGTCGGGTTTTGTCTTGTTGTTTTTTCATGTCTTTTTCATAGTCAAAATCTCTTTTTTTGAGATTATTAGTCTAGACAATATCTACACATCCTAATGATATTGTGGATCATCCAGTCTAGAAATAACGGTCAAGCTCTCTAAGATGAGTCCCTATCTCTCTATTGTTTGACCCTTGGTCAATGTGTGATTATATCTAAGTTTGTTCGATAAGTTAGTCGCCAATAGAATTTTAATTATATTCACATTTGTCATGTGTTTGTTGTTCTCCTTTAAGATGCATCGTTGTAAATTTCTTCTGTACCCCTCTGTTATGTACTACATCTAAACATGTTTTTTTTCTTAAAATTTATTTGTGAATGATATACAATATCAGATGGTTTTTAGGTTTTCTTTATTTAATTCATTTTTTTAATTCCTATTCATGTAGCAAATATAAACAAAAGCGGTTCAGATCATATAACCGTACAATGATAAAAAGTGGAGGAAATATAATTTAGAATGCAGCAAAATGTTGGATGTTGAATTACCATCCTCATTGCTCATTATAATTAAACTTAATTTCACTTGTGTTCAAAATACGTTCTTAGTACTATTGATAAAATAGACCAAGCTATATGTAGCTAGGAAGTCTCACTACACTACAGTGAGGTTATCCTCATTGGTAATCAGGCTTAATTTCACCTTTGTTCAAAATGTGTTCTTATATTTGTTGTTTTCTTGTTAACATTGTTCATCCTTCTCAACTCAATTATTGATAAAATAAATCAAACTAGAAGTAGGAAATCTTAGGGGTGTTCATACAAAATCAGGAAACCGGTAAATCGAACCAAACCAAACCGATCGGTTCGGTTCAGTTTGATGAGCTCCCCATTCGGTTTTTGAACCGAACCGAACCAATAATTTCTTATTGGTTTGATTTGGTTCAGCACCTCCCTAAATCGAACCAAACCGGTTGACTTGATTTGACAAAGTTTGACTACTTTATTTACATATTATATTACATTTAAATATATATTATATCAATTTTAAACATATGTTATTATAAATTTAAGTTAATTAGTATAAAGATATAATTATATATTATAAATAAAGTATTAGTTTTTAAATTAATCTTAATTAATTATCACAATTTATATTTTATTTTATTTTATTTTATTTATTTAAATATATATTAAAATGATGAACCAAACCGAACCGAACCACAATCAATTCAGGGTTCACGGAACCGGTTCGGTTCGATTCGATCCCCCTTATCGGTTCGATTTCGGTTTGGAAAAAAAAAGGCCAAACCGAATCGAACGGAACTGTTTACACCCCTAGGAAGTCTCAATACATTGTGCTTCATTTTGAACTTATTCTTTTTTTTTGTATGCTCCCACTACATTAACATGTATAAATATATTCTTATTTGACTAAATTATATGTTTATTGCCAATAAATATCTTAAGGAGATGAGAATTTTTTTGTCACAAGGTAAGAGGCTGGATGTGAAATTAAAAGCTCGAACTTCTAGATTTATGTGGCATTTGATTTGACTTAATGAAATGTCTAAGATTTTAATTTCATCTTTAATCTTTTATCTTAGTTGTTCATATCTAAAAATAAAAAAAAAATCTACAACAAACCACTTAAAATTAAGTGATGTTTTAAGATGTTACTATTGCATTCGGATATTTTATAAAATGATTTGAAAGTCAGAGATTAGACATCAATTAAGCTAAAATAAATGGAGCCTAAGCTAAAACAAACATCAGTCGATTTAGGGTACGGTTTAGTTAACCCAGTGTTTGACTAAGAATGATGACATATGTATTGGTGGCTGGGCTAATTTTAAGTAGAACAATATTTGAAATATTTTTAAATAATTTTGAAAAAATAAAGCATATTTAAATTTAAGGTGAAGTATAAGAATTAGTATGCAATAGAACCTTTTAGGAAAAGCCCAATAGTAGAGCAGAGTATATTCCACTAACTTGTTAATGGGCCAGTCTAATTCACAGCCCATGGCCATGGGCCTGTCCACTGACTGAGAGTTTTTTAGAGAGAACTAAGAAAACCCTTGATCAGGAAACTCAATTTCTCAAAGTGATCAAATTTCAAGTAAGGCATATTATTTGTCTTAAAAGTATCTTAACTTCTAAATGCATCTCTTGAATCTTACTAAAAGAATCTCAAAATTAAATGGTATGTTTTAACTTTTTATTTTCAGACATGATATCTTTATAAGGGATAGAAGTAACTCATACAATATGTCCTTAAGTAAACACCAAAATTGATTATCATGTAACATATTAACAAAATTAGTATTTTTTAAAAAATAAAATGTTTGACTTGAAAATAAGGCCACATTTTCTTGGGTTTTTTCTCGAAATGTAAACTATTAATTTCATCTCTAAACTCTCTGGTTTGTGGTTGTGAAAACTGAAAAGTACTTATTTTGATTAAGATATTAATCACCTTACTTTTTACTTAAAGTTATATTATATATGTTACTTTTATTATTTATAAAAAGATATAATGTCTAAAAAATAAAAATATGAACCATTCAGCTTAATTTTAAAAGATTCATGCATCAAGATGTAAAAGATGTATTCAGAGATTAATTAAGACACAATAAAAACAATCTAAATACAAAAAGGTAATGAAACTAGCTCTAAAAGTTAACATGCTTTGTGGAATTTGTGGAAAAAATAAAAGTCCCAAATTTTAACATAGTCAAAACAAAAAAAATTAACATGCTTGATCAGATATGACAACAAGAAGGTGGGAACCATGCATAACCCAGAAAAGGAAAGAAAAAAATCATAAGAAAGAGGAGAATAGGTGCTCTCACCTCTTTTCTATCCTAGAAGAGAATTTCTTCATGCTATCGTAAATACATTTTTAACAAGTTTTATGGCTAAAATATATTTTATAGTAATTAGTTTTTACAGTGTCGGTGGTGTCCAGGGGACATGGACAAATTAACCACTGTTATTTACAGTAGACTAGAGAGACACTGGGGTAACTTCTTGATTGTCTGCTTGTTGCTGCAGCTTAGGGATTTACAGTAGACTAGAGAGACACTGGGATAACCCTCATCTTTTCGAAGAGAAGGCCTCCAAAATCTCCCTCACATGGGGATGGGTGATGGCCGCCCCCACCACCTCAAAAGAAGAGAGAGGGATGGGGGGGGGGTTAATGTAATAGAGTTGGGATCACCTCAATTCTCGAGGCGAAGAAAGTAGTCTCAGTCTCCAATCAAAAATAATCACGATCCCAGACCACTTCAACGGGGTTCAATTAATAAACTCGATGAATCGTCTTACTGATTCGTCACCCGTCGGTAAAGAGTTGTATTAAGTTCGGCGATGAGTTAGTAATTAAGGTGTCGGTAGCAATTTAGCAACGATTCACCGACTCACTAATTCGTTACTGACTTGCGTCGTTTTCCTAACTCATTATTCATCACTTGAGCGATTGGGATCATGGTCGTTTCGATTGGAAATTGAAACTACTTCCTCCACCCAGAGACCGAGGCGATCTGAACCGAATGGTAAGTTTTGTGACTTAGTTCACCGGTTCTCACCTCCCCGGAAGCTGAAGAAGTCCCCCCCCAACTCAACCACACCCGTAATGAGAGCGGATCACCTCAGTTACCGGGTGGAGGGAGCTCCCGCAGTCCTCAATGGCGTGAGGACACCTGGTGTCGCGGAAAATGAAGCGTTAGTGCGCTTTAAATAGGGCGTAAAGTAGATATGACGTCGCTCGGTAGTGGGTAAATAGAGGGTCAGTAGTGAGTCTTTGAAGCCTCGGTAGCTCGTTAGTGGGTCTTTGGTGCCTCAGTAACTCGGTAGCGAGTTGATAAGCGGTCGGTGGTGGATTTTCAAGGCTCGGTAGTGGGTTAATAGAGGTCGGTAGTGGGTCTTTGAAGCCTCGGTAGCTCGGTAGTGGGTCTTTGGAGCCTCAGTAACTCGGTAGCGAGTTGATAGGCGGTCGGTAGTGGATCCTCAAAGCTCGGTAGCAAGTGTAACAGGTCTCGGTAGCAAGTCTTTAAAGGCTCGGTAGCAAGTTAAACTAGGCTCGGTAGTGGATTAATAGAGGGTCGGTAGTGGGTCTTTGGAGCCTCGGTACCTCGGTAGTGGGTCTTTGGACTTACTATCGACCCTCTATTTACCCGCTACCGAGCTACCAAGCCTCCAAAGACCCACTACCGACCCTCTATCTACCCGCTACCGAGCTACCGAGGCTTCAAAGACCCGCTACCAACCCTCTATTTACCCACTATCGAGCTACCGATGCTTTAAAGACCTACTACCAACCCTCTATTTACTCACTGCCGAGCGACGTCATATCTACTTTACGTCCTATTTAAAGCGCAATGACGCTTCGTTTTCCGCGACACCAGGTGTCCTCACGCTATTGAGGACTGCGGGAGCTCCCTCCACCCGGGGAACGAGGTGATCTGCTCTCCACCCGTAATGCGATGGCTCGCATCTCGGCACTGTAATAATATCATATATACTTGAACAGACACGGACGCACCAGAACATGCATGCATGGGCAGCAGCACCATCATCATGGTCGTCGCCGTCGCCGGTGCGAGCTCCCCCGCACCTTCCGCCGGCAGGTGGGCGGCGAGGCTCCCTTGCCGGCGAAGGCACTTGTACGCCTGCCGCCGTGCCCCATTAATTTGATCTTCCCGGCAGGCCACTCTCTTTCAACCCCGGCGTCTGGCCTTTTTCTTTCATGGCTTCGCGGTGGTTGCCGGTGGTGGATTAGGGCTTCCCTTAACACAGCATCGACGAAGATCGATAATTAAAAGGTGGCCTTTTGAGAGAAAAAAATGTATATATATATATATATATATATATATATATGTGGGTGTCAACAACGGGCTGGATGATAGCAGTGGAATAGTAATATTATCCATAATTATATCCTACCTACAAGTAATGTTTTCTTAATTCTTGGACGACAAAAAAGGTGAGATAGTTTTTTTTTTTTGAAATAAAAAAGACAAAAGAGGTGGGACCCTTATTATTTTGCCTTATAGTCTCAAATTTTTTTAGTTATACACGGTTCTTAGTCGTTTTTACATTTTGCTATCTCATATTTTATTTTAATATAACAATTTATCACAATAAAAAACATATCAATTGTCGTACAACCAACCCTATTAACTTGATATGGTCCACTTCGGATTAGGGGTGTCAATGGGCCGGGCTTGGGCTGGCCCGGCCCAAGCCCACTTAAGCCCATATACATAGAGCCCAAGCCCAAGCCCACGTAGAAAGCTCAACGGGCTTAGATTGTGTAAATGGGCTTTAGCCCGCCAAAGCCCGTTAGCCCAACGGGCTTCAGTTTTGTAAAACAATCATAAATAAAAAATTCTACAAATATCAGAAAATTAATAAAAATGTGAAAATTTTTAAAAATCACAAAGAGATTATAAAATCATCCAGTAAATTTCATAACTCAACTAAATATAAAATAAAAAATAGAACACCTATCTCTTCTCCGAATTGCCATAATTTAAGAAATAAAAACAATACAACAGAGACAACATTAATCCCTTCTCTCGAAGAACATACAAAAATCGAAACATAAAAAATCAAGTCAAAATCAAGAACCCCTAAACGGAAACCGACTTATTCTGTAAAATGCAAGAAATCAAAAATACGGGAATTTAAAACTTGAAGCCTAACTCCTGTAAAATTCGAAATGCGAAAAATCCGAAATCACATCTCGAAATTCAAGGCCTAAAACTGAGTCCTGAACCGAAATTTTGAAACATAAAATCCGCATACGGAAAGTCGAAATCCGAATACACCGTAAAATCTGAAATACGAATTTGTGTGAGCCCATTCAAGAAGCCCAATCTGAAATCGATTAAAATGCGGAATACGCAAGACATATGAGTCCGAAATTTGAAGAGATCAAAATCGAACTTTGTGGTGAGATTCGAGATTTGAAATAAATCTGGAAACTTCAAATAAAAAATGAGAAGTGCGAATACGAACTCAGAATCTGAAATCTAAAAATTTGAAATCGAAATCCGAACAAACTTGAAGATAGCTAGCTGAAACTTGCATAAGAGAGAATCCGAGAATCTGAAAAAATTTAAGAATCGAATTTGAAATCTAAGATACGCCAAGTCTGAAATTCAAAATCGGATCACTAAAATCGAGAAACTTGTAGTCTAAACCGGAAAATGCATGCACCCGTAGAATGCTGTCACTTTGCGTAAATCCAAAAAAATGAAAGAATCCCATCGTGTTCAAATCAAACTCGGTCGAAAACTCAAAATAAATCGTTTTAAATCAAACCGAAATCCGAACTTCACATCTAAAACAAGAAACCAAAACGTAAAAATCCCGCCCTCCCCGTCCACCCCCCCCCCGCTCCCCGTCCCGGAGCCCCCCCCCCCCCCCCCCGCGCGTCCCCCGCCGGAGCCCCTCCGCGCAGCCCCCCCTCCCCGTCCCGGAGCCCCCCGCGCGTCCCCCCGTCGGAGCCCCCCGCGCGGACCCCCTCCCCGTCCCGAGCCCCGCGCGGACCCCCCCCGCGCGCGCGTCCCCCTCCCGCGCGGACCCCCCTCCCCGTCCGAAGCCCCCCCCCCCGCGCGTCCCCCCCGCCGAGGCCCCCCGCGCGTCCGAGCCCCCCGCGGCCCCCCCCCCGCGCGCGCGTCCCCCTCCGCGCGGACCCCCTCCTCCCCGTCCGAGCCCCCCCCCGCGCGTCCCCCCGGCGGAGGCCCCCCCGCGCGTCCCCCCTCCGCGCGGACCCCCCCTCCCCGTCCGGAGCCCCCCGCGCAGCCCCCCCCCCGCCGGGAGGCCCCCGCGCAGACCCCCCCTCCCCGTCCCGAGCCCCCCGCGCGTCCCCCTCCGCGCAGCCCCCCCCTCCCCATCGGAGCCCCTCCCCGTCCGGAGCCCCCCGCGCATCCCCCGCCGGAGCCCCCCGCGCACCCCCTCCCCGTCCGAAGCCCCCGCGCGGACCCCCCCGCGCGCGTCCCCCCTCCGCGCGGACCCCCCTCCCCGTCCGAGCCCCCCCCCCCCGCCGAGCCCCCGCGCAGCCCCCCCCCCCCGCCGGAGGCCCCCCGCGCGGAGACCCCCCTCCCCGTCCGGGCCCCCCCCCCCCAGAGCCCCTCCGCGCAGACCCCCCTCCCCGTCCGAGCCCCCCCGCGCGTCCCCCCTCCGCGCGGCCCCCCTCCCCATCCGAGCCCCTCCCCCGCCGGAGCCCCCCGCGCATGCCCCCGCCGGAGCCCCCCGCGCAGCCCCCCCCCCCCCCCCCGCGCGTCCCCCGCCCCTCCCCGCCGGAGCCCCTGCGCATCGTGTTAACGCGGCATCGTCAGAGTCACGCGGGCTTTTGACGGGCCGGCGGGCCAGGATCAATGGGCTGAGTTAGCCATCCTAAACGAGGATTGGACATTTTCATTTAACCCGTTTTGTATATTTAGAGGGCTTGGGCTCAGCCCGCCATGGGTTTTTTGACGGGCCGACGTGTCAAGCCCGCCCACTTGACAGGCCTACTTCGGATTGTACTAAAATCTAGTGTAAGGTGGCATTGATTTGACTTCTTGAAAAACGTCTGAAGTTTTAATTTTAAAATCTTAGTTATCTATCTCTGAAATTAAAAAATTTATATTGAACCACTTAATATTAAATAATTTATCCAGAAGTTACTATTGCATAAGATCTCGATATCTTTTCACTAACCCATTTAAAGTATAGGTCGTCATGTTTTGATTTGGATTGGTTTTTAGAGTTTCTTTTTTTCAAACCAAATTAAATTAATTCAGTTTGGTATGATTTGATCCGGTTCAAATCATATTTTATTAAGAGATAATATAAATGTCAATGTATATATTTGGTCCGGTTCAAATCATATTTTATTAAATTAATGTATATATTTATACATTTTATTAGGTTTATCTTAAAAACTCTTGAAACAAATCAAATCAAATCTGAATTAGATTAAATATTTTTAAGTTATATATATATTACAATATTTATGTCTTTTCTCTTATAAAAATAAACTTGTTTCAAGAATTTTTAAGACAAAATAATTAAATTTATAAACAAATATACTAAATTTTAGTAGTAGGCGATTTAAAATAAATAAAATAAAATAATATATTGATATATTTATTTTATCTTAATAAAATATAATTTGAATCGAATCAAAATAAATCAAACTAAATTAATTTTATTTGACCCGAGAGATAATTTGGTTTAATTTGATTTGAGAAAAAATATTCAAAAATTAAACCAAACTAGATCAGAACACCCATATTCATAATTGAAAGCTTATAACCCGTTTGGTTAAAGTTTCAAATTTGACACTATGTCAATATTGATATTGATAATTTTAGAGGTTAGAGTATCAATATCAAAATTGATACAAGTTGACACTCGTATTACATAATGTGCTTTGTTTTCACTATCAATTTCAAAATTGATACATTTCTTAGTGATTACTAAGAATATCAATTTTAAAATGGATAGTGACAGAGATGTCAAATAGTGTTACCAACACCCCTTTCGCTATCAATTTTAAAATCGATATTGACAAGAACCATTAAGAGGTGTTTGGTTAATCGTATCAATTTTAAAATTTGTAGCGCAAATACAGTATATTACGTAATACAAGTGTCAACTTATATTAATTTTGATATTGATACTTCGATATTTAAAAATATTAATATCAATATTGACATAGTATAAAAAAATGAAACTCTAACCGGACATATCAATTGAGCTAAAACAAAGGCACCTGGTTAATTTTTTCTGTCTTAGCGGAAATCAAGTGGGGGTAGGTCAGCCGTAGGCATGCGGAATTCTGGGGACTTCAAGGGTACGTGATCGAAGTGAAATAATATATTTATTTCTAGGTGACATAATTAGTGCTAAACAAGTTGAGTATAAATATAAATTATATAATTCCATTTTAAAAAAAGAAGAAGAAAAACGCGAATACATCTGATGATTCAACTGGTGCAACGCATGTCAGGCAGAGCGTGAGGTGAGATCATCATGAGGAAATGTGCAGCGTCCCGTCGTCTTGGAATGATCTCCGAAAAGACCCTCCTTCTTGTTTATTTATTCCCATGCTTCTTTGGCCGCCGCCCTGGCCCCCATTGTGGGTATAAATACAAAACATTTAAAGATTGAGGCCGGGGGGGGCAGACACCGGTGCCGGCGGCTTGTACATAAACAGAGGCGGAGGAGGTCGCCGGAGCCGGAGGAGGAGGGAGGAGGGAGGACCGCCCGGTGGTGCCCACCACCGTTCTCCTCTCTTGTCTGTAACGCCTCCTCTTTCCTCCGCCATGGCTGCTCCCGCGGCGCCGGGGAAGAGGAGCGTTGGCGAGGCCTTCTGCTGGTTTCTGTCCCTGGCGGCGGCGATGGCGATGCCGGCGGCGGCGGCCGTGTACAAGGTGGGGGACTCCGCCGGGTGGACTATCATCGGGGACGTCAACTACTCCGCCTGGGCCGCCTCCAAGACCTTCCGTCTGGGCGACTCCATCGGTAAGCTAGCTAAGCCTCTCCATGTCTCCCCGCCTCAATTAACGCCGCCGCCGCCGCCCGCAGTCTTCGTCTACAACAAGCAGTTCCACAACGTGGCGGAGGTGAGCAAGGCGGAGTACCGAGCCTGCACCGCCGACTCGCCGCTGGCGACCCACACCAGCGGCAACGACACCGTCGAGCTCCACAGGCGCGGCCACCGCTTCTTCATCTGCGGGGTCCCCGGCCACTGCGCGCTCGGCCAGAAGGTCGACATCCGGATCCCCAAGATCGGCGGCGCCGGCGGGGCGCCGCCACCTGCCGTTCCGGCCTCTCCGGCCGCTGGCACCCTCTCCTCCCCTCCCGCCCCGTCCCCCGCCCCCGGTACCGCCGCAGCGGCGCCGGGTCCGCGGAGCAACGCCGCCGGCCGGCGCGTGACGGGCTGGTGCCTGGCGCTGGTGGGTCTTGGCTTCGCCGCCGCCGGCGTGGGCCTCCGCTGATCAGGAGGAGCTGCCGGGCAGCCATACATGTTGTCGTCTCTTCCCCCAATTTTATTTACTGCGGTGAATCTTACGGGGTGTTCCCTTGCGCCGTAGACTTTTATATATTTTCATTATAGATTATTATATTAAAATAAAATCTAAGTTAACCAATGACATATGTTATAAAAAAATGAAAAATCATGTACAAGATGTTACTATGTAAAAAATAAAGACTAAATTGATGAAGTGCCCAAAGTATTACTATGAGATGCTATTACTAAAGATAATCATACATGGCAAACTTAGATCAATAATAAATAAATATAGATAGGTGGACAGAAAGAAACAAGAGTACAGGTGTAAATAAACGTTTCTCAAATAGTTCTAAGCTCCACTTGATCTATTTACGATGTTAACGAACTGGTTCGAACCAAAAAATTGAAGCGAGTATGGATTAGAATTACACCTTTTGTGTGGATGATTTATTCCATGGTGGTTGACAGAAACTTTAAAAACATATAAATATAAAATGGCAACCATGTCTTTTCTTATATTGACTATTTGAGACTTGATATTGTGTTTATATGTCCCGGGTCCTTCTACCTCAACACCATAATCTTGAGATTTATAAGATGATATCAGAACGGGCATTTATCTATCTTTAATACTTGATTATCTTACTTCTTATTTTCACTGTCCACTTTGGCAGTGAGAGAAAGTGTTAGAATTGTGGGGATAATCCCATATTGACTATTTGAGACTCGATATTGTGCTTATATATCCTAAGTCCTTCTACCTCAACATCATAATTTTAAAGTTTGTAAGATGATATCAGAGCGGACATTTATCTATCTTTAATACTTGATTGATTGATTATCTTACCTCTTATTTTCAATGCCCGCTTTGACAGTGAGGGAGAGAGTTAGAACTATGAGGATAATCCCATATTGATTATTTGAGACTTGATTTTGTGATTAAATGTCATCGGCAATTTACAGGAATTAAGATAGGCATAAATTCCAATTCTTTGATACAGACCTTTACAAATGCCTGCAGGTATACACCCACTTGATTTCAATGAATCCGGTGCCTAAAGAAGACAGATGTCTCAGTAGACACTTAGATGTTATAAGGTTTGTTGCCATATAATCTAAGCTAAAAAATAAATAAATACTCTGAAGCTAACTTTAAACAAATGACTTCTTTATCTAGTATATGTTTCTTCACAAAAACAAAAAAAACTTTAGACAGAAAAAGACTGCAGCAGGCCAGCAGCTTAAGGCCACCAAACCAGTCTTCAAAAGTGAAGGTAGAGATGGAGCAACGAAAGGTGGCGATGGTGGTGGGAAAAGAGGTAGCTAGCCAAGGGGTGGAGAGTAGTGACCGCTCGGTGAAGAGGGCAGGGTTCGATTCCATTTTAACCTTCGTCTCGGTTTGAAGCTTTTCAAACAGAATCAAACCATTTAACCTAAACTAATTAAAATATTATTAAAATATTGATAAAATAATATTTATACAGCATTTATGATAAAATAATATTTATTTTAATTATGTATGAATTAAAATTAATATATGTTTAAAAATGATTGTCCCAAATATTTTATCTATTTTCGGTCTCAAACCGACTTGAATCGATTCGGTTCACGCACTTGATTTGATTCGATTTGGTTTGAAAAAAAAAATGTCCCTAAATTGGCCCAAACCAAACCTTGCACACCCATAAAAGAGGAAGGTGCCTGCTGGAGTTGCTGAAGACAGGGAAAGGGAGCAGTGTTGCAGAAGGGGGAATGGGGAAGAGAACAGCTGAGGTAGTAAAGTTTCCCGAAGTAAATTTAAGAGGCTGCCAATCTATCAAGATGCACTATAAAACAGTTAGCATTCCAGAAAAAGCTCACACAATTTCAAAGATCTTACCCCATTTTTTCTTTTCCTGTTGTTATTCTCTCTTTAAATACATACATGACACAGCGTACACCAGTTTCCAGCAGGCTGGCCTCACAACTTGAACAGAGGATAGAACAATAATCAACCTCCTGAAAATTGAAATACCCTCTCGTGAAACCACATCACAGTGCAAACAATAACTCACAAGCTCACAGTGAATATAAATATATGACATGCGTCCCCAAAAGGGAGAAGAGACAGTCGTAGCCAGATCGAACTTGAAGCAGACATCAGACTCTACAGGTACGTTCCTGCTTGTGTTCTTCACTCTTTGGAGGTCATAGATCGATCTTAGCTCATCCATGTCTACAAAAACAAATTGGTTGAACAAGCTTCTAACAGCTATCCATGGGTGCTTCCGGCCCAGGCACCGTACTGACCCCAAAGGTGCTGCTGCCTACAACTCTCTGCTCATTCATCATGCCAGCCCGGAAGACAAACTCACTGGTGGAGGCATTTGGGTAAATGGGATTGAAGGAGGCTGAGGTTGCCTGATTGGATGTGGGCGGAGAAGCAATGTCACCCATTTTATGAGACCCAAATATGCTTGATGAAAGTGTGTCTAGCGGAAATGTACTACAAATCTGGTCAGATTCACTGGACCCAAAGATCTTCTTCTCATAATCCATCAACTGTTCGTAACTAGCTGTAATAAGGATGAAGGAATGAGAAGCAGAAATGGAGAATAGTTAAGAAAAGCAAAATAAGAGTTTAGCACGCCTCTCAAAATCAGAACTCATATTCTTCTGAAATAAGAAAATGGCAATATCCCTACACATAAGGCTATACATTCTCAAGACAACAATAGAAGTTTAATATATGATATATCTACCATCTGCCAGTAATGACCAAAGTTCTCTGGTGTGAAGAATGCTATTTTACTTCCTCTCAACACAACAATATAGAAGGTTGTCTCCTAACAGGCAGAAAAAAATAATTGTAACCTACACGAGCATGGAAGAATTTAACATTTCTCATACACACTCATTAAACTTATCAATCAGGACATAAACAACCCATAAAATGATGCATCATATGATATCGAAGTTGTGTAAGACATGCAAATTGCAAACGACTTCTCAGACCTGTTGACAAGCTGACTACGGGCCTTCTCTCCTTCACCCATTGAAGACTAGGTGCAAGCCTCCATCCTTTGGATTTCATTAAGTAGGCTATCACAATAGCCGGTGATCTGCAGGATGTTATATGTAGACTCATCTAGTAAGCATACTGAAACTTACATCCAAAGGAACTTTATTACCTGCCAACACACCTCGCCAACTCACCTGCTCCTTCCGGACATGCAGTGAACAAGTACACGTGCCGCATCCTTCTCGCATTGCACTACATAAAGATCCATTCCAAGAAGAAAAAAAGGGATTCAAGGACCAATTTGACAATGGAATAAGAAATAACACTATGAATATCGCATGGTATCCAAGAACAACTCTCATTAAGCTCTGATCGAGTTACTATTCAGAATAAATTGAATTTAAAATTGACTCCTTACGTAAGAACAACTTACTCCTGGGAAGTACTTATACCATGATTGCATAAATAGAAGCATATTACATGTTTGGTAGTAGCTTTCTTTCATATTTTTCTCTTCCAAATTATAGTGTACAAACAAGATAAATAAAATGAAGGTATGGAATAACTTATTTTTAAGAAAGAAGTCACATTAAACCAACTTAAGAAAAGATTGTCACTTTGTTTTAACCTTAAGAGATCTCTCTCTCCTGATCACATATTTCTGGTGCAGGATCACCACTTGGTCAGACTAAGGCTAGTAAAAACAGTATAAATGACATGTAGAGCTAAATCAAGGAAAGTGTTCAAGTAATCAACAAAGTCTAAAAACAGAAATGCACCCGAGAAGCAATCCTCTAAGTGAGTGGATCTCGCAAATCAACAAAGTTGATCGGATAGTCCGAATTTGGAACTTGCTCACCAACATCAATGAATGTTTTCAAGCTAGAATATCATAATGCTCAATGGCACGGCATGTGTTGAATAACGAACAAGCAAGATATTTAGGGACCTACCTCCACGTCAAGGCATGGGAGTTGACGGCCTGGCTGCCCTATTTCCATCCGTTTATACAACGTCAAACAATATCAATTAACGTCCACACCTGGCAGAGTGATACCAGGCTACAATCAATTGACAGTCGGAAAGAGGCAGGTTGACGGATCCTAGAATGCCTCATTGCTGGAGAAATCTCTTGATGCATTTACCCATTGGGCCTTGTCAGATGCTGAAGGTCCTGGCGTGATCAATAGACCAAAGGCGTTGTGCGATGGTCGGTCCAACAAGCCGATGGTCTGACATTCAGCCTGAAGTGGCCCTGCTGGCAGCTCAACCCAGACGTGGAGGTGAGTTGACACAACTAAACTTGTGCTGGGGCTCAAACCGGCGATAAACAAGACCAAATAGCAAAAACAGCGACATCTACTGAAGCTTCATCATCTCAATTTCTAGGTGAGGCAGCTTTGCAGACAGCAACATAAGATGTTGTGAAAGCAACAGCAATGATAGGGGAAGGAGAGACAGGGTGTCAACTGTAAGTAATCGTCTTATAAATTTTGGAGTAGCGGAAGTAACGATTCCTATAAGTTCATGTTGAATTTGTCTCAATTGGAACCAAATGACAAAAAATCAAAAACTGATCAAAACGGATTCGAATATACCTGATAATGATTCATCTAATCCCTTGGAAGGAAAGAAAAGAATTTCTCAAGCTCTTCAAACTATTCAAACATCTAGTCTCTAATAATATCCACACGAACTTTATCGACAACAGGTTCTCCCTTCGCTTCGAACTCAAAAACCCTTCTCGAACATAACTTCATCATCCATAGACACCTTCCAGAGAGAGGAGGAGGTAGGGAAGAGACTCAGGACGTGATTCTCACCCTTGGCTTGATAGGTTTGGCTGAAATCATTAATATTTATAGAGAATTTGAATTTTTTTATAAAAATTCAAAATCTACATAAATTATGCTATTGCCCCTATACTTATAGATAAATCCTTACATGTATGATCCACTAGACTCAATAACCTATTTGGTTGAAACTTAATTAAAATAAAATAATTAAATTAATTAAATTAAATCTGTTATTTGATAACAAACTAATCGACCAACTAATCATGAAGGGTACATGTCACATCCTATGATCTCAAACGACTATGGGAATAATCTTATTTTTATTGAGTCTTTCCATCATCAGTTACCTTATAAATATAAACCTTCTTTCATTTAATGTCTCGGTCGAAAAGAAGTACATCATGAACTGTCAACTCTTATGTATACCGACTATATAAAATCATGTACTCGAAATCTAATCAATTGAAAATTTTCTTTTCAATTATCCTCTCTACCTTAACCAAGGATTTAAAATACTATCATAAATATTCACTCTCACTTACCGAGAGTTGACGATCCATTCTTGTCCACTCAATTACTTCAATCAGATTTCCCTTATAGCCAAACTATGGTTGTGCTAAACCATCTAAACAGTGATCAACAAGCCAATAATCAAAGCACAAGTTCTGCCCAACAAGACATCTTTGACGACTCAGGTCAAAAGTCCAACCATGCAACCATGATGATAAAAAATCTTGATTGACAGTTCGATAAAATATTATTCAAAGTTTTTAATTTGGTCAGTTTAGTGAACTCATTCGATAAATGAGCACATGTATGTGTATCTCAATGTCTCCACACTAATGATCAACGAGATTGATTATTCTCATCATATGAGAAGACATCACAAATACTAATCTATCCGAATCTTTGATATCTCATCTCAAAGATTCTATGACTATAAACATTTAGATTACATAACTCTAGACGATTGATATCATTATCATGATCTCATTATAATTCAATCATCATTGCATGTGATTATGAACTTTATTACGATATTTGTATCTAATAAAAGCTAGTAATAAAAATTTGCCTAATTAATTGAATAAGATATTTATAGAAATGTTGAATCATATCATATATGATTGGCTCATAGGATATATATTTCTATCAACTACATGGCAATGGCATAAGAATGGCCCAAAAAAGAAAAGAGGGCAATTGAGAACTCATTCACACAATAGCAATGACACTTTAATGGCAGAATCAGTGGTGACAGCTAATGGTTTCAGCGGTGGCAAAGGTGGATTCAGGAGATAGAAAAAGCTTTGGAGGGATGGTGGGCGAAGTAGCACCCGAGAAAGGAGAGTGTGGGGAAGTGATGACAAAAATTGCCTTGGATCATAGAGGTGATGGTAAGAAGAAAGGGACTGGGTGATGAGAACCGAATTAGATCCGACGGATGAAAAAGTTGAGGATGTGACCATTCGAGTTTAGAGACATTTAGATACCTTGTAATAAATAATTAATAGAATTAAATTTATTTTCCTACAATTTTATGTTTCCTTTTGATACTTAACAAATTAATTGTCTACATTTTCCTTTGATATATGAGTTATTTTGTAATAAAGTTTAAAGAGGGGGCCTAATTGTAAAATGGGCTTCTTTATAAATCATACATTGTAGCCGCATGAACAACATGTTCTAATGAAATGAAATGAAAGATTAGCATTGTTGCACACCCCACTCAATTCCCCTTCTATCTCTTTTAGGTTTTCCCCTAAAGAGAGCCCGATGGCGGCGCACCACAGACCCCACAATAGTGGTGACTTGTCGGTGGCATCCAAATCTTCCAATGCTCAAGCTCACCTCTGGTGTTCTCCTCCACCTCCGGTGATGAGACCAACTTGGTCTTCACCCCCTTCAATGGGTGGCCCTCCTCTCCACCCTTAGCAAGGACCGGTCTTCACTTCACCCCTGGCATAGGCCAGCAGCCTTCGTGCCATTCACTTATATTCCCTTCTTGGTTGAAAAAATGGCATCAGATCTAGAACACATAGTATCGAAGAGCCCTAGTAATCGATCAATGGTTTCTCGTCCTATTGAGGTCTGATGGCTATAGGACTACCCCATTAGCACTTCACTGACATCTCCAACTGCTTCACTCCCCCACCCCACTGTCCACCCACCGGACCCCTCTCCAATTCAAGCAGGCCACCATGCATTCCCACCTAGCTTGACTGAGACCCATAACTCCGACCACTCCACCTTCTAGTTACACTTTGTCATCGCCACCTCTGGTCAATCCCAAGACATACTCGCAGCTCTAGAAATCCCGTCAACCATCCCACCCTACTCTACATCCCACACTCATTGGAACCCACCCCTATACAGGCTATTCTAGAAGCCCCGTCCCCGACGACCCCTCCACAACTCTGAATAAGGACAATCACCACCCTTAGATCCTGCCAACCTCCAAACCCCCTAAGCATTGTCTGACCCCATTTCCCATTGAGAACTCCCCATTAGTGTCTCCTCTCTCTTCTCCCCTATTCTGCCTTTCGAAAGCCATCTCCCCAGGCAACCCAACACACCTTCAAATGGGGACCCCTCTCCCTATGGTCATAGACTCCCCTCCATCCCCCAGACACCCCTTTATCATCACCTGGCCTCATTTCCCCACAGGGAATCCCCGCACACGGTCCCAATTGACGTCTATCATGGAAAACCCAACCAAAAAATCTATATATCTGCCACTGTCATTTCTTCTTTAATGAAATGAATGTCTCATCTTTGTTTCAATATGAACTCGTTTTCTCCTTCAAATGTTTATCATCCATCAAGAACTTAAAAGCCAAACTCATCCATATCTGTCTTCTACCGTAGAGATCAATTGGAGTGGCAACAAAAGATGAAAAGAGTAGCCAGAATTAAGCAGAAGTCACCAGCACAAGGCATAACTCAATCCTGATTGACTTATTATAAGACGCATGCAATCCCGTTATGTGATAGCATTTCTTCCTGCTTAAAACATAGAAGATTCCTTATGTGTGTGCTGATAAACAAAGAAATTGTTCACCAACTTGGTCTTCAGCTTTCATTTAACAGTATTTAGAACTAAAAATCACTTGCTTCTACCAAAAATGCCCAACCAGAATCCATTACGCTTGTTCTATTTAGAAAAAAAAGGTACCAAGAGAAAAGGTAATAGTGCATCAACTAGCAACCTATTGCTCCAAAAGTGTGTTTTTATCATTTATTTCTCCTAATCCAACAATATAGTTGGACCATACAAACTAAAATACTTGATCAGATGTAACGTTCACTACTTTCTAGCTTTTATGGTCCCCATAGCCATTGAAGAAGGATTCTTTCTCATCATGGTGGTGCCAGGGAAGCATGATTATAAAAACATCTTTGAATGGATGTAATCAAGGAAGGCAAGATTGGGAGCAGACTCTGAATGGACCAGGGTGAATCCCTATTTGGATCTCAAAGGATTGGCCAGAAGGGCCGATTCAGTGTAAGCCGAGATTCAGGCTGATTCAGCCTTGACATAGACCAACTCGGACCAAGTCAGGTTGGGAATTGCCCAATCCCAACTGGGATAGGCAGGTCCAGGCCCTGGATCAGCAGATCTTGTCCAATTTCAGTATGTAAGAGACAGGTTCAAACACAACGGATGACTCTGGTTCAAAGCAGCCTATATCCTGACCTGAAATCAGCTGATTCAGGCTGATGTCAATCAAGGATTCGAACATCCAGGCTGAATTAGTACCATGAATGTATCGCATTCTAAAAGGCAAAAAGGCATGTTGAGCAAATAATAGCAGGCTTGAAGCTTCACGGTCTGGGACTTTTCTCTGGATTTTATATGCCATAAGCAAAGGTTTTGCTTTTCAATGCTGCAAGAATGTTCTGTTAATTCACTCCATATTGGACACAATGATTTTGGAATCAGCATAAAAATATGGGACTACATAGGTCCGATCATGATTGATATTGGAACAAGTGGCCAGAATTAGCCGACTTTGTTGTGGTCGGTGTTATGCTATCCCCAGCTAGTCCATAGTTAGATCTGAAAATCCAGGCTGAACAATTGCATCAGGACAGGTTGATCCCATTGCCATTCCAGAATAGGCTGATCCCAGCCAGTCCCCACCAATGCCAGTCGATTCTGGATGATCCAGCTTTAAGTTGTCATGGATTCAGTCAATGATGCCTGCAGAATCAGATCAGCCATAGATGATTCCACCCCTTCAATGATTGGACAAGAAGGGAAAAGAGCCAGGCCTCCAAATTCAGATTGGGCAAGAGGTTGATGCAGTGAGTACAGGAAGGACCTAGTGTAAATAAATCATATTTAATTACAGCAAATAGAAGGACCAAAATGAAGGGTAAAGATGCCACCTATACTTGTGGTATGAAATATCCAGTAGCTCCTTGAAAAGACATGAGTCCACATGCCATCACAACCTGCCTCTTCCTACAATTTTGGCTGAATTTAGTCTTAAACTAAGAAGGCACCATTCCAAAACTTACAGTTACTCTATAGATCCAACATAAATTATAAATTATCCATAGCAAAGATAAGTATTAAAAATTACTTTTCTAAGATCCAACTAGATTTCAAAAGGATTATATCAACATCTTAATAACTCCAACTAACTTTGGAATTTCCAACAACCTTCATGTATTCAATAGTAGTCAACATAAAAGATTAGGATTTATGTGTTGCCTGTCTACAAAATCTTTGGCTACCAGAACATCAAGAATCAGTCCTGAAAACCACTTAAAGAAAAAGCACTTCCGTGGTCCACCTACCACCTTTTTATTTTATTTACTTTTTTTTGCTTTTTTGTCCCCTGTTTGACTGGGTCAAACAGGGGGTGCGCAAGGTGGGGTAACCTCCACCAGTTTCCCACCCCCTAAGACCAGGTCATTGCGGGATGGCAACAGAGGTTGCACTGGTGGCTTCCCTTGGCAGCAGCAGCAGCACCCAACGGTGATAGTGGAGGCAGTGGTGCCTGACGGTGACGATAGCAGCAATAGTGGTTCTCGACAGCAATGTGACACCCGATGGGGACAACAGCCCCAGCGTTTGATGATGGTGGTGGTGGTGGTGGCTCACAACAACAGTGGTCTCCTCCTTTCATCCATTTGACTGTCCTTTCTTCTTCTCCGGTCGGCCCTCCTTTCCTCCTCCTACAGTCCTACCGGCGATGGGTGGCAGTGGCAGGGTGGCAGTGCGACATTAAAGCTGCAAGCATATCAAATTCGGTAGAAAAATAACTTGTATCCAATTCCAATTGCAATAATGTTTAAGGTGTTCGGATTCGATTTTGATTATTTCTGAATCAATATGTTCTTGTTTCAAGTCCATTGTCAAAATCAGAACCAAATTCAATAATTCTTGAAATACATACTATATAAACTTTTACTTAAAAACAAGTTAATAATTCACATATAATTACTAAATTTTGATTAAATATTTTAAAACTTTTATTTTTATCCCTTTATGTGTCATATTTTATAATTTACTTAAATGTTAATCATTTTTAGTTATATATGCTGAGTTTTTTTATCAAGATCATATTAATAAAAATGGAATCAATTGATTTTAATTCTTATTCTGATAAGCTATTAGAATATCCAATTCGGATTTCAATAGCTTATAAGATACACTAACAAGTTTTGAATCGGTTAATTTTTATCAGAATTTAATAGGAATTTTAGAATATTGGATTTTGTTTAAACATGTACCCTTTTCTTCTTCTTCTCCGGTCGGGTATGACTTTTTCTTCTGGCCAGTGCACGAAGCTCCTTCTCCAGCCCCTCTCACTTGGTGGCTAGTGTGGCAGGATCCTTCTCCCCTTTCTTCTTTGACAGTCGGTGGTTCCTTCTCTTTCTCTCTCTCTTCCCCTTATCAAAGAAGCAACATGGCAGAACTCCCTTTCTTTTCTCTCTTCCCCCTTCATGATCTAATGCACCTAGGATGCCTTGACTCTTCTTCCTCCTCACAGCAGGGACCTGCAGGGGCCCTCAATGCTTCTTCCTCCTTTTTTGGATTTATTTTGGGTGCAACACCTTAGTTACCAGCTGCCTGAGAAGGACATACTACTAACAAGAGGTCAACCACAAAAAGATAAACACCAATATGAGCCCTTTGTAGATTCAGTTCTTTCTATCAACACAACTCAAACTCAAAACCTAAATCCCAAATGATCGAAGTCAGCTATATGGATTCATTTTTTCTTATTCTACACAATCCTAAGCTAGCTCCTCTTGTATGCCCAACTCCTCTATGTCATTAACTTGGATCTACCTCTACACTTCTTCTGCGCCGACAACAACAGGGCCTTGACTTGTTTGATAGGCGCCTCAAGAGGACTCCGCCTGATATACCCAAACCAATGAAGTATTTAACACAACTAAAGAAAAAAAAACCTTCAATTTGAGAAGAGATAGGCATCATTTAGAAAATGACTTGAAACAAGGAAGATGAGAATGGCTATGACTAGTATTTCAGAAAAGGAAATAAAATATTTTGTAGATATTAAGGGAGAAGTTAAATATATATGGTGGAACCGAGGCAAATATTTAAAGTACTACTTCATCAAGTACTTTCTGTGATTAGAGACTGCTTGAAGGCAAGACATTGGTAGAATCCTGGAACTGATGTGTTTATTGATTTGTCCATCATGGGAAATATTTTCATGTAACAGGCTTCAATCCAGAAGTAGGACTTCTGCTATCTTATTGTCCTTCAGGGATCAGGTTTTGTTCTTGGTGGTGCTTCTATACCCTTGATAGAAAACCTATGTTGGTTCTTGATCACAATATGTAACTTACTTTTAGCTTTTAATAAATTTCAGGCCAGTTACAGGTGTTTAAGAAGTTCCAGTAAATCATTATCAACTAGTTTTGCATCAAACTGCAAATCAGAAAAGAAAAAAATAATCATATAAAACTACAACAATAACATATACATGCAAAAGAATGCATGATGCAAGGGTCACTACCTATAAATTGGACAGCATCGTCGAATTGCAAGCTTTTGTCATCATGGAGGCAATAGTATGTAAATGAGTTCTTGTATAGATTCTGGCAAGAAGAAACTGTCTGCATATGTATAAGCATGGATAAAAATCACAGTGAACAATAGATATGACAATATGTAGCATCCGAGTAAAAAAAGCATGACCAATCCAGTTCTCAACGTGTTCAACTTTAATCCCCATAGACAGAATGAAACAAAATACATCCTCATGGTAAACACGAAGGGAAAACTGTCAGAAATACTCCACATTCAGGATAGATAAAAAGTAGAAACGTTTACTGCTACATCAACTTTCAAGAATCCTGAACATAATGCGTGCTAACTGGACATACCAATTTTGCACTTTAGTATCAATGTAATCATGACCCTCATCAGCCATTGTTGACAATCCTACGATACTCAACTCCACTTAAGCCTTAATTCCAAATTATCTAGGATCAGACATATGAATTCTCTTTCTCCGCTTGTCAATTTTGAGTTATTTCTTCGTAGATTTAAATCATCTAAATCCTTTTGAGTTTACCCCCTCCAAGTCAACTTAGATCTATGATGTCTTTTTTATTTTCTATAATTTTGATATTTTTTACTTTTTTAACTAGATCTTCCCTAAGTATACATTTAATATACACAAATCATCTCAATCTCCATTCTTTCAATTTGTCCACAATTGTAACTACTCTCATATCTCTTTAATACACTCATCACGTATTTTATCTAATCTAGTATGACTATGACCACACATTCATCTTAACATTCTCATTATAGGTTTTACCGTCATACAATAAAATGTTTCTTTCAATTTTAGTAAAATTTTACAATCCCAATCATCCATCCTACTTTAATCATATGGTTAACATCCTCATCACATTTTAAGGTGGCTAAGTCATAATTCATTAATTTGTAAGAACATCATTAAAAGTACACCAAAAAAAGTAAATAACAAGTCAGAGGGGATCAAGAAGACTAACAATCAAGGCGGTAGTAGTCAATGAACCGTTACAAACAAAACTTCTTCCAACTGAGAAATCAATCCTTAAATAAAACCCAAATTGTGTAGGATCTTGAATGAGCATAATCACAAATTGAACTTATTTCAATTATCTAACACCTTCTCCATCATTTTTAAATAAATGATCCAAAACACTTGAACTAAGTGCTTTAAGATGATAATACTCCATCCTATCTTCCATCTTCCTCCCTTTACTTTTCATTAAACATGCAATACATATATCATATCTTACTTCTACTTATTTTGAAACCCTTCGAATCTTAAAGTGTTTCTCTCCAATGTTTTAACTTCCTGTTAACTCCTTGTACCTATTAATACAATATCATATGCAAATATTATGCACTATGGTATATCATCTTATATATTCTTTGCTAATTCATCCATGACTAATACAAAAAAAAGACTTATTGCAAAACATCAATGTAAGTCAATTGAAATAAAAAATTCTTTTGTTTCTCCTCTAATTATGCATACACTATTAGTTGCTTCATCACACTTCTTTTATCACTTGTAAATACCTAATAAACACTGTCTTTCGTCCAACACCCATCATAAACCTCCCTTGAAACTCTATCATTAATTTTTTATAAAATAATAAACACTTTATTTTTATCACGATATTTCTCCATCTGACTTCTAATAAGAAAATAACATCATCATAAATTAATCAGGCACAAATCCAAATTGTTTGATTAAAATATTTATGCTATAATAACTAAATGTGAAACTAAATATAGTTAATAGAATCACATAAAATATAAAACTCCAATGATATTGATTTCTTTTTTACTTGATCTATGCATTAATAAATGTAAGCATAGGGTTGTAAATGAATCCATATTTTATATGAATATAATTCATTACCATATCCATTTAATCTTATGTTATCTAAGGCACAAGGATCCCAAGGCAAGAAGTGGGTTGCCTTGCCTCCGGTGCTTGAGGCAAGACAAAATATTGTAATATATATATATATATATTATTTTATCTATATAGAAGTCTTGAAATGCAGCAAGTAGCAGAAGAAGATTACAAAACTATAGAGAGCAATAACATTAAAACTAGTGAGGACACTAAACACTGGCTCCGGTTCAGGCAGGTTTATGGACGCCGTAGAAAATTATTGGGCCCCATTTGGTTAGGAAATATAGTTACTTAATTTCTTTGGTTAAATCAGGGAATTATTCCCAATTTTTGATTTTCTAGGATGTCTTTAGTATTTTTTAGGCATTCTAGATTTTATTACATGTTTTATCGGTCCTCTTATTTTTTTTAGAGTTACTTATAAATATGGCATGGTCTCAGTCCTATAAATAGGACCCGAGATCCCCCTTTGTTTTCCATTCTACATATGATATGAAAAAGGTGAATCCCGTTTTGTCCCGTGGGTTTCCCCCTCTCTTCTCGGTTTTGCCCTCACGTTCCCAAACCTTCCTAAAGCCGTTTTTCCCTTCCCACGACGTCAGACGGCGGGCACCGCTCTCTCTCTTCCTTTCGGGCGACGGTCTCTCGGTCGCACTCTTCTTCCCCCCTGCGATGGTGAAACCCCCCCTCCTGAAGCCGTCTCCTCCTCCCGACGGCGACCTCTGCAGTGGGCTTCTCCAGTCTCCTCCTCCAGCGCCGTCTCCTCCTCCCGACGACGAGCTCTGCAGTGCCCTCCTCCGTCTTCCTCTTCCAGTGCCGTCTCCTCCTCCCGACGGCGAGCTCCGCAGCCACCTTCTCTGGTTTCCTATTCCGGCGCTAGATTCTCCTTCTCCTCCCGACGGTGAAGCCTAGCTAGGGCTCACCCTTCCTTCTCCGATACAGTTCGTCTCCTCCCGATTGAGTGGTTGTTCTTCCTTCCGAGCTCACTCCCTCGGTGGTAGATCGAAGTCCTCCAATGCTGCTTCTCCGGCTTGAGATGTATGTCTTGCTAGTGTCCGGAAGGAGACGTTTCCTGGTAGCCGAGAGAGAGGAACATCCTCCCATCCTCCATCTCGCCGTTGCCGGATCCGATGCTCCCTCTGTATATGCTTTATGCGTCCCTGCTGATGTCTGAGAGACAACACTCATCCGAGGCAACGCCGATGACGAGGTATTTCGAACCTTCCTCGACTAGTTGAGGTCTCTCTCCGTGGATCTCTCTCTCTCTCTCTCTCTACTAGAATGACCAGGAAGAGTGCCTCAAGGCTTAGTCCGCCTGTCTGTGATTTCGCCTTCAATTTTACCCACCGCGCGGGCCTTTTTCTTAGGCTGTGATTAGCCTGTTCCGGAAGTTTCTCTCACTGAAGGCTCTGTTGGGACGGTTGGTTCTTAATCGGCTCCTGTTATATTCCGGCTCAACGCAGTTATTTCGCTATGCTG